>CM061067.1:107862692-108462692 GCA_030762895.1 Sophora flavescens | reverse complement strand
CAGACAGTGTCATTTCATTTATGGTAGACCCTTATTGTTGGAGGCCCTTTTTGATGTATTTTCTTTGAAATGTTCTCTTTCTGCAGCTACAGGGAACTAGTATAGATTTCTTTTGACTTGTATTGATGGTCTGGAATACCATACTTTTGCATTCTGTATGACTAGAACTCCTGGAATGATATGTAGATGTTTCAGCAGGTGGTTTTGTTTTGGGATGTTGGGAATACAAAGGAGACTCTGTCAAATTTTTTGTGAAAATCCTCCTTTCTCGTAAAGTATGTTTTTGAGTTAATAGGCTTGCCAGGCTAGGATTGTAAGTCCGTGCGCCTGTCACGGCTTGGGTTTTGGGTCGTAACAAAGTTGGTATCAGAGCTTAGGTTGTAGGTCCTAGTAGCTGCAGACATGGGGTGATAACAGGGTCTTGCAAGTAATTTGTGTATCCGGGCACAACGTACTTGCAAGAAGCTATTAACACCCTTTGATATATGGTCCAAACATCTCTACCAAAGTATGATTTAAAATTCTTATTTCCTTTTGTTCCCTTGTCTTGTATTTGATAAACGTTTCTTTTTAGGTGAGGATGCCACCCAGGATTAGGATTCCTGCTAGAAGGGAAACATCTTATGAGTCTACTGCCCAACCTTAAGACCTCCTTAAAGGGGTCGTGGTCGCGGTCGAGGCCGCAATAGAGGTAGACGTGGAGGAGCTATAGGTGGACGTGGATTGGGTCCTGAAGTGGCCAATGTTGAGGTTCCTAGAGCAAGGCGAGGTAATCCAACAATGGCAGAGGTTGCAGCTGGCTTACAGGGGTTACAACAAGCTGTGCAACAGCTTGTTGGGATTGTTGCTGGGCAGCAGCAACAGGGAAATCAATAGCAAGAAAACCTCGACCATCAACAAGAAGTTGGACAGCTACGAGCAACCACCAGCAGTAACATCCATAGGGATTGAGGTCACATTAGCAGAGTTTTTGAAGCTCAAACCTCCTACTCTGGATCTAGTGCAAGTGAAGATCCACAGAGATTTATTGATGGTTTGGAGAGCTTTAGGTTGTTCAGATACTAGAGTAGTGGAATTGGCATCATATCAGCTGAAGGGAGTGGCATATGATTGGTTTGACACGATCTCACGTGGTAGACCAATGGGTTCACCTCCGTTGGCATGGGGTGAATTTTCTCAGTTGTTCATGGCCCGTTTCCTTCCTCAGAGTGTCAGAGATGGATTAGCTTATGAGTTGGAGCAAATTGAGGGTATGTCAATCTCAGAATACAGTGCTCGTTTCACACAGCTTTCTAGGTATGCTCCATATCCTATTACAGAGGAGGTGCGAGTCAAGAGGTTTACCCGAGGATTGAGGGAGTACTTATTTAGATCTGTGGTTGGAGCTAACTGTTCTACATTTGCTCCGGTTTTAAGCTTGGCACTTCAGATTGAGCAGCAACAAAAAGAGAAGGGAAGTATTGTGCGGGACTCTCGTAAGAAACAACGACTTGGAGGATTGTAGAGTAGTCATCCTAGTGGTAGTAATGGAATTATGCCTGATCATCAGGGGCAGCAGAGGGCAGTGACACATAGAAGTGGTTCTAGTGTGCAGTCTTCTGGTTCAGTGCAGAGTCGTAGATCAGATCATGCTTTGGGATCATCACGATATGGTATTGCTCAGATGCATTGTCATGCTTGTGGGAGATTTCATTCTGGAGTTTGTTTTGGAGATAGAGTTTACTATCATTGTGGTCAGGCAGGCCACATTAAGAAGGATTGCCCTGTAGCTACGACACAGCCATCATCTAGTCATGGATCAGTACCAGTATGAGCACCTTTAGCATCTTCTCACGCCCCCATAGCACCACCTAGACAGTTTGGGAGTTCTTTTGGTAGAGGTTCTAGAATAGCGCAGCAGGGTGGTAGAGGATCTAGCGGCAGAGGTTAATCAGAGATTAATTTTTGGTCATTGATTTTTTTGGTAGATCAATTCAACTATCAATCTTTATTCTACTTTGAAGTTTGAAATTATATATCTGTCACTTCTTGTTTTAGATCCAAGGATCAATATTACTTATTTTTTTCTAGACTCAATTTCAACCACACATTTTACCTATTACTAACTAAAAGATAAAGAAAATGAAATTTTTCTTCTTATTTCCCCTCTATGTCACGCGCACGGTACCCCCCCCCCCCTCCCCCACCCACCCAAAACAATATATTCTTTCTTTCTTTCTTTTATTCTTCATCTTTCTCCTTCAACATCAGAACCAAACCCATATCTCTCTCAAACTCCATTCTTCTTCCTTCATCCATCAAACCCATCTCCCTCACTTCAAGCTCACAATCGCGTCTCCACCGCCTGGACAGCTCTGATCGTCGCTCACCGCATGGGAGGAGATAACAGCGCCACTGTCCTGCGAGCGTTCGCCCTCCACCGCCGTGAGAAATGCCATTGTCGCCATGAACCACGTCATTGTCGCGCCGCTGCCGTTCTCCACCGCTTGTCGCCGCGTCGATTGGCCTTCCAACAACCACCATGTCTTCTCTTCCTTCACTTTGGGTAAGTGTTTTACCCCTATTCTCTTCTAGTTGTAAAAGCCCCAAATTAATTTTGAAACCCTAACCCTAAGATTTTGATTTCAGTTTCAAAGTGTGAAATTAAGGCTGCGTTTGATTTGTAAAAAGTATCAGGACAACACAGGACAGGCAGTACAGCACAGGACAGTACAGCACAGGAGAGAGAGAGGAGGGAGGGAGAGAGGAGAGAGGAGAGAGATAGAAGAGAGAGGAGAGAGATGTAAGGATAATTTTGTCTTTTGTTAGCCTGTCCATGGGACAACTTTTTGTCCCATGGTTTGGTGGGGGACAAAATTTTGGGTTTTTGTCCTATCCTTCACCCCTTTTTTTGTCCTGTCCCTTGACCACTTTTCAGATCAAACAGGGGACAAAAATTTTTGTGCTGTCCAGTCCCCTGATTTTTTGCAAATCAAACGCACCCTAACACTTGTTTTAAGCTCCCCGGGACCTTTATGATCAAGCTCTAAGAGCTTAGGTTCAACAAAAATCCCTAACCCATTTTTCCCTATTAAGGCCGAAAGTCACTCCTAGTGAGCTAGAAGGAAATTTTCAAAACTTGACATGTATTGTGATGTTTTGAAGGGGACGTGGCATAAGTATACTTTATGGAATCGTGGGAGGAAGCTGGATCTAGGACAACTCTTCATAGGCAAATATTTCACTGTTTGAGGTAAAGGGAGTAAGCTTGAGGAGTTCTAGATAGTCATATGCTATTTTGGTGTTGTCTGCAAAATTATCTGTCATGGTTGTTCTGTGGTTTTAATTATTTATTTTCTAATTGGTTATGTGATTTGATGTGATTCATTGAGTTATTTGGTTATAACGGTGATGCATGCTACAACTGTGTTGTATGAGATTATCTGTTTGGTTGATTGATTGACTGAAAGCCTGACAGTGGTCAGTGCCCAAGTAAATTAAAGATAGAAGCTTAAAAATCTTGAGGAAAAGTTTAAGGGATTTCATTTAAGGAAGTGGAAGTAGATATTGAAAATCATCATATTTGATAATGTTTTTGGTGAAAGAATGATTGGTGAGTATCTTGATGATATTCATGTCTCGATGTATTTGTTAGTCATGGTATCATGGTGATACTCATGTTTCACGTTGACCATTGTGCCTTAAAGGACAATGTGCCATTTAAAGTTGACCATTGTACCTTAATGGACGATTTGCCATTTGTTTTGTTGACCATTGTACCTTAATGGACGATGTGCCATTTGTTCTGTGTTGACCATCGTGCTGGGAGTTTTGGACGATGTGCCATGTATTGTGTTGACCATCGTGTCGGGAGTTTTGGACGATGTGCCATGTATTGTGTTGACCATCATGCCGGGAGTTTGGACAGTGTGCCATGATCCGTGTTGACCATTGTACCAAGAAGTTGGACAGTGTGCCATGTATTGTGTTGACCATTGTTTCTTTCGTTGAATGTGCCATGCAAGAGCCTGATCAGTTCATTTATTTGGTGAGTGAATCTTCGGGAGATTAGGTATAAAGATTAGATGTTAAACTGTGAAGTGTTATTAATCTTTTTATAAATGACGATGTTTGGGGTATGAAACCCATTGACAAACATTTTGCTTTATTATGAAAACTTATGTTGTTATGAACATATATATGTGTATATGATTTCTTGTGTGTCGCGCATGTGGTTATCTTATAAAACTCATATATTGGTAACTCACCTTTGCACTATATTTGTGTGGTCTTGTGTTGTATCTTGGTACGTGACTACAGATGATGAAAAGAGGATACCAGCTTCACTAGGGGACATTAGTTCCAATTCTTGAAGATGTCAGATGTCAGATGTCAGACATCACTTATAATGGTGAGAATCGTGGGAGTCTTCCCCACAAATAACTTTTAGAACGACGACCAGCTTAGGTTTTTGAGACGTTGTAGATTTCTGATAGTATGTATGAGTATGGCTCGAAGAGCCATTATTTTGAATGGAATGTTTATGGCTCGGAGAACTTTTCTTTTGGATGAAAATCTAAGATTTTCCTTTTGGTCATGTATAGTTTGTTGATGTGAATATTTTCAAAATAACACCATCTTAATGTATTTTGCATGGCTGAAACTTCTGGGATGAAAATATAAATTTTTCCACAGGTGTTTTTATTTTGAGATGTTAGAATTACAGATGAGACTCTATCGAAATTTTTGTAAAAATTCTAGCTTTTTATTTAAGTACATTTCAAAAATAAATAGGCTCCTCAGGCTAGGATTGTAAGCCTGAGCGCCAGTTACGGCTTAGGTTTTGAGTCATGACAAATTTTATATACAAGACCAGAACCTATATAATGATAGATGAAAATGTGGTGTTATTATTTTAAAATAGGTTTAAGTTTTACCGCAACCGCAGGAGTAATTTTATACCCACTTTCATGACCTATAGAGAATTGCACGATATATTTTCCGAAAGCAAACTAGCAATTATTATTTTATTTTAATATGTTATTACGAAATTGAGTTATTCATGTAATGCCCAGGGGGTGTTACAGATAACATACATAGAAATAGTCCATAAAATAAGTCTATAATCCACAAAATAAGTCCATCCAAAATAGTTTAGAAGTGAGGGAGGGACTTACTAACTTAGATTAAGTTTAGGTCATATTAGAATTTTTTTTTTGGGATTTTTTTTAAAATTATATAGTATCGGGTCGGGTCATCGGATTTGGAAAACAAAATCCAATACTCGAACCAATGATAATTGGTTCTCATTGGGTTGATTCGATTTTTTACCCGAACCAATCATTTTCGGTTTTTCCGGATTGGTTCGGTTCGGGTTAACCCGGTCGACTTACACCCCTACTTTTGGAATATAAATAACACTCTTCATTACGTGTGTATCATCTTCATTTCATTTATTTTCTCTTAAGCATATATAGTAATAAACATTCCATCTCTCATGAGAAATAGAGAGGATCTTTCCCAGATAGATGTGGTTAGATACACAGAGGAGAGGAAGCTCCTCCTCTTAGGACTCTTTCTCTATTATTTTTCACTCATTCCAGTATCGCCACCAAGTGACCCCCATGATAACAACCAACTACAGTGAGTCCGTGACGACCATCGCTTTTAAGTGTTTGCCAGTGATAGGAAGCTCATGAGTGACATGGTCGAAACCAATAGAGAAGGTGGTAGTGGAAATATCAAGTTAAGTAACACAGACGTTACCAATTTACCATGGTTGACGTCATCATGTGTTTCCGGTGAGCAGTGACGACAAATCTAGAAATTTTGGGTAACACGGAAAAAATCATCTATAAAATTTTGGGTAATACAAAATGATATAAAATATATAAGATATAACGTATCGATTTAAAATATATAACATGAGAAGTGAGAAAGAGTTCACTAATCAAAAGATAAGAGATTATAAAAATAATTTTTGTTTTCATTAAAAGATAAGTGATGAGTTAGCAACATCTAAATTTTTATGGGGACAGTATTATTGATAATAAATGAAAATAATTGATCTTTTTAAAACTTATAAATAAAGCTAAGGTCAACGCTACGGTGCACGTTGTCTTTCCCAATTTCCACATGAATTGGATTTCCCTGACAACTAAAAATAATGTTTTAAAAGGGTTATAGTATATAAATAAAGCAAATAGGCCTCTTAAATATGTATATGTTCAAAATTCCACCTGCTTAATTAAAGCAAACGGTGCAACGATTAGATCAATCTGGTCGATGGTGATTGGCGAGCAACAAATGAAAGATCAGTCGGTGGGGCACATATAATGAGAATACTTTACATGTTAAAACTATGACAACAACCAATCTTGATTATACAAATGATAAAAATTTTAGGCTTTTAGACGAAAATTGATTTCTTTTAAAAATTATTTTTCAGTTTAGGATTATTCTGAAACTATTTATTATTAGGGTCCTTTTGGACACGTGACATATATTTTTTTTTACTCTGACGGATCAAAGGCACCAGTTAAACCGGCACAATCAAAGTCGTCAGTCAGACTAACGCCTACCAGGGTCAAAGGCGCTAGTCTGACTGTCGCCTTCAAAGGCGCTAGTCAGACTGGTGCCTACCATTATTTAAAAAAAAAGGACAAAACTTGCCCTGCAATGCCACGTACTGCAGTGTTCCTTTAAAATTGCTGGTAACTTTCTTTTAATTCTTACAAGGTAATTTTTTTTTTACTACTATAATAATTGATGAATATTTATTGATGTTTATTGCTATTATTTTTTATGTCTCTTGTGATATTATTTGCTACTTGTTATTAGGGGATTTTTTTTATTGTCTCTTGTTATTTTAAATAGATACTTTATCATTAATGTCATCATTACTCCGTATACTTATAGTATAATTTTTTTTGTAGCAGTGTTCATTTAAAATTACAGGTAATTTTATTTTAATTCTTACAAGGTAAAATTCTTTTTTACTACTGTACTAATTGATGAATATTTATTAGTGTAAATTGTTATTGCTATTATTTTTTATGCCTCTTGTGATATTATTTGCTACTCGTTATTAGGAGAATTTTTTATTGCCTCTTGTGATATTATTTGCTACTTTCTTTTAATTATTAAGTTTATTTTTTTTATTATAATATAATAGTAATATTACTTTTATTAGTATCAATATTTAATATTAGTAATTGGTAATTAATTTTATTTTGTAATATTATTATTATTAGAAATTATGAATTTATGGTTCATCTTCATCTTCATCTGACTCATCCTACATCTCGCTCGCCCAATCTTTATCTTCGTCATCTGCATTTGACCCGAGGTTTACCGGCACATTTCGCTACTCGAAATTACTACCCAATGACGACACAGGGAATGTGGAAGTACTCGCAACATTAACATCAACGTATAACTCAAGTGTCGACATCCAGGGATTTTGGATTAAACCATTCAGCATGCACTCCACATCTCGATCATTAACAATTTCAACAAGAATATATTTCGTCGGGTTGCCACACATCATATATCTTGTCACAATTTTTTGAAACTGACTGATTTGGTTGCAGCCTCAACTTCGAGTGAATCTTTGCCCTCAAACGCTCGTACCGTATGCCATGTTTTATTTGCACAATTTCTTGGTCTTCAAATGTAATTCCTTCTGGTCCGTCGAAGACTCTCCCGTTCGAGAACACAAATATTGCAACTTGGCTCATGACGTCTGCCCTACAATAATATCAAATACATAAAAATAACCCATAAATTTACAATTTCTAATAATAACAATATTAAAAATACACAACAACAAATACAAATAATGGTATTAATAATATTAACATCATATTTAATATTAAATATGTAAACTTAAAAATAACATTAATATAACAACATTATTACCGCAAAATAAAAATAATAACAATAACCCATAAATTCGAAATTTCTAGTAATAATAATATTACAAAATAAAATTAATTACCAATTATTAATAGTAAATACCGATACTAATAAAAGTAATATTACTATTATATTATAATAAAAAAATAAACTTAATAATTAAAAGAAAATAGCAAATAATATCATAAGAGGTAATGAAAAAAATCCCGTAATAACGAATAGCAAATATTATCACAAGATGCATAAAAAAATAATAGCAATAATAATTTACACCAATAAATATTCATCAATTATTATAGTAGTAAAAAAGAATTTTACCTTGTAAGAATTAAAATAAAGTTACCTACAATTTTAAATGAACACTGCTACAAAAAAAAATTATACTATAAGTATAGGGAGTAATGATGACATTAATGATAAAGATTCTCTATTTAAAATAACAAGAGACAATAAAAAAAATCCAATAATAACAAGTAACAAATAATATCACAAGAGGCAATATCCATCAATTATTACAGTAATAAAAAAAATTTGACCTAGTAAAAATTAAAAGAAAGTTATCCGTAATTTTAAAGGAACACTGCAGTACGTGACACTGCAGGGCAGGTTTTGTCTTCTTTTTTTTTTTTAATAATGGTAGGCGCCAGTCTGACTGGCCACTTTGAAGGCGCCACTCAGACTGGCACCTTTGACCCGTCAAAGTGAAAAAAAATAAAATATGCCACGTGTCCAAAAGGACCCCCATTGATAAATAGTTTCAGAATAACTCTAAATTGATAAATAGTTTCTAAAATGAGCCAATTTTGATAAAAAACCAAAATTTAAAGTCACACTACGACTTAAAAAAGTTTTGTCTCTTTATCTTCTAATTTTGATAATTTAAATAAGGGTATGCTAACCAGTTTTCTAAAAGTATTGATTAAAAAAATAAAATAAAAAATAAAAGCATTAAAAACTAAATTTATCATACTTCAAATTATAAAATACAAACCAAGTGGTTGAGTGCAAGTAGTTAACGCACTGCTACTTAAGGACGAATCATTTGAGCTTTGTCCGAGTTCGATCATTGGGTATGTAACAACTATTGGTCAGACTTTACTATCCGTGCGGCCGACTCGGAGATTAGTCCCATAGCGGGTCCAAAGGATCTAAACCGTGGTCGAGGACTCATTGGATCCTAATAACTAATTAGAGTGCATATCAAACCAAAAAAAAAATATATATATATATATAAAATACATCAAGTTCTAATAAAAAAATTTGTTGTTCTAGATCTTTAACATTATCCTTTACTTACATCAGATCTCAACCATTGATTTTATTTTCATCTAACAATGTAAATCATTAAAATCACAATTATCGTTGGATAAAAATAAAATCAACAATTGAAAATTTATATAAATGAAAAATGATTTATATTAGTAATATAAAAAAAATCCCATATATATATATATATAAACCCCCCGCTGAAGTCTCGACCCAAAAAATATATAATAATAATAATAATAATAAACCCTAAATTCAAGGGTAAAGCTTTTATTGGAAAATTAAATTAAATTAAAAAAATGATTACGCGGTAGACTCAGACTACCACTTGCATAAGTAATAATAATAAAAAAGACCTTGATATGAATAACTGTTTGACGCCAAAATAATAAAATAAAAAGTATATAAGAAAATATAATATAAAAAACAGTGGCACTATTGGAAGCATTTCCCTATAAAAAAAAGGCCCAATTCACCAAAAATTAAAAAGACCCAAATTTTAGGCTACGGCTTTTGTTAAAAAATTAAACTGAAAACAATATTTGGATGGTGCCTCATCACCAATACACTGCATGTAGGGTAAAAAACTTATAATTCCAGCTAAGGTCAACGGTTCAACGGTGCACCATGTCTACTTAAGGACCCTCGTAAAGCTCTGAGTTCATATTGCATCTGACAAGAGAAAAAAAGAAAATTTAGGTGAGAAAAGCAGATATTTAGTGTTGGGTTTTTTCCTTCAAAATAAGAACCCTTGCCAATTTTTATTTCCTTTGTAAAAGGATGCATTTCTATTAACTATTTTATTTATCCAGCAGATAGTAGAAGATATGTCAGACGATGGGGATATGCAACCAATTGTTTTGGACAATGGAACAGGAACGTTTAAGGTACATAGTGGATTTTTAATTATTATTTTTCTATTTACTTTAGTAATTTTCATGTTTTAACTTTGTGAATTAAGATAAGTATATACTATAATTGCAATTTAACTTTTCAGGCTGGATTTGGCGGAGAAGATGGTCCATGTGTTGTGTTTGACAACATTGTAGGTCGTAAACGTCGCAGTGATGATGTATATGTTGGTGATGTGGCACGGTCCAAGTGTGGTATTCTGACCTTGGAGTATCCCATTCAGCATGGAGTTGTGAGAAATTGGGATGATATGGAAAGGGTTTGGCATCACACCTTCTATAACGAGCTTAAAGTTGAACCAGAAGAGCATCCGGTTCTTTTAACCGAGGCTCCTCTTAACCCCAAGGTGAACCGTGAGAGGATGACCCAAGTCATGTTTGAGACTTTTAATACCCCTGCTATGCATGTAGCCAATTCGGCAGTTCTTTCCCTCTATGCAAGTGATCTTACAACTGGTAAGCAATTCTTAAATTGTTGAAGGTTATGGTTTGAACATATGAGAGCTTTTAGATTGAGTATGATGGTGGGTTATGAGTATCTAGAAAGAATTTATGTTTCCCTTTTAGGATGCGTTTGGTAAACAACTTAATTAAGAGCTTATTACATAAGACGTTATCGCATGAGAGCTTACGCCATATATAAGTACTTGAAGAAAAAAAAAGAAAGAAAGGGGCATGAGATGATTCGAATAATGAAAAACACGGAGAGGGTGTTTAATACATAAGCTCGTATGATAATTCCATAAGCAGATTCTCCCAGTGACTTATGAAAATAAGTCAAAAACTCCTTATGAGATTATATAAGTTATTTTTATAAACTATGACAAAAACACTGCATAAGAGCTTGTGCATGGTTTCACTTAACATGCCACTAATAAATGGAGAAGAAACTGCAATGGATTTACTATTTTTAAACTATTGAGAGAATTTAAAATGATGTCTTCGAGGCAACAACTCTGCATTCATGTCGACCACATTTTTTTTTTTGCCTTCTCTTTATAGGTATTGTGTTGGATTCTGGTGATGGTGTCAGTTGCGCAATCCCTATCTACGAGAGTAATATATGCAAACACGCCATCCTTCGTCTTGATTTGGCTGGTCACGACCTTACTGATTATTTGATAAGAATTTTGGCTGAACGCGGGTATTCTTTTAACAAATCGGGAGATCATGAGATTGTGAGGGATATAAAAGAAATGCTGACTTATGTTGCCCTTGACTATGAGCAAGAGTTTGAAATAGCCAATAATAGCTCTATGCTGGAGAAAAGCTATGAGTTGCCTGATGGGGAGGTCATTACAATTGGGGATGAGCGTTTCAGATGTCCAGAGGTCCTCTTCGAACCATCCATTATTGGAATCAATGAACCTGGAATTCATGAGATGACATACAACTCCATAATGAAATGCAATGATAACATAAAGAGAGGTCTGTACAATAACATTGTCCTCTCAGGAGGATCAACCAGGTTCCCAGGCATTGCTGATAGATTGACCAAGGAAATTACTGCTTTAGCCCCAACCAACATGACGGTCAATGTTGTAGCAGAACCTGACAAGAAGTACAGTGCTTGGATTGGTGGTTCCATCTTGGCAACTCTTAGTACCTTCCAGGAGGTTTCTTCTATTCTTTCATTCTTCTATGCTTATTAGCAATTTGTATTTATAATTATACTAATGAGACAAGTGTCCTTTTGAGTGCAGTTATGGATTTCAAAGGAAGAATATGATGAGTCCGGACCATCAATTGTGCATACAAAGTGCTCCTACGACAAATAAGGTTCATGATTTTGAAACGTCTTCTACTATGTTGTTTCCTCGGCGGGAAGCTATGAAATTGAAATCAAATAATGTATCATTTCCTGCTCTGTAATAAAGGAGTGTCGTCTCTTTAAGTAGTGTCTTAACTCGGATTTATATATGTCCTATAAATGAAAAAAAAACAAACAAATAGGCATGGAGAATGTTTCACACTCCTTAAATAAATATCCACAATAAATTCTGAATACCAAGGGTCTTGGACCAAAAAAATTGTATTATTATTATTATTTTTATGAATAAAGACTTTGAACACCCTTAAAATAATACATATGCATGTCCTATGTATTAACTATTTACAATGATATCAAGGGTTACATGTTAGGTTTTTTTTTTATTTTATAAGCAAAAACTTGTATTAATAGAGCACTAGCAGTACTCAAACCTTATACAATAAGGACATAAATACAAGAGGAAAGTCACGTAAATCTTCAACCATGAGTAAATCCTACCATCTAGGATGAAAATGTAACTAACATAACCTCAATTCCTAATAGAAAGGTATCACCCATCACCCATACAAAGAGAATCAGCAAGTTCCATACACAGAATAACTAGCAGGATAATTCATTTGACCACCCAACTAAAACACCTGAACATTAGGGGCCCCATAACAAAGAAAAACCAGCACCTCCTAGTTGAACCAGTACAACATCTGTTCGCCACAATACGCCCTTGCAGAAGGTAGCAAGCACTACCAAAACCATCAGCACAGTGTCCATTTTCCTCAGCTAAGTTTTAGAGGCTAGAATCATACAATGGTGAGGAGATATACACCAATCAAAGAAATAAAAATCCCTACCAATCTTGATCTTAACCCAATGCCACGATCTCACTTTTATGAGATGTAAAGTGCTATGGACATCCATCTTCTCTTGGTTGAAAAGAATACTATTTCTAAGAAGCCAAATGGACCAAATCACAGAGAACCATACAACCATCCACACCTTTTTAAGCTTCTTCCCTCTAACCATGCCCATATGGAAAGCAAAATGGGATTTCATTTCAAAGGGTAGAGCTACTTGAAATCCTAACCATGCATACATCAAAGACCATAATAGAGAAGTAAAAAAGTACAGTTAAAGAACAAATGCATAGAGGATTCAATATGACACTGGCAGAACACACATGATAAGATCATTGGTGGATTAATAATATGCCTTGTGGCCAAATTGCACCTTGTTGGAATCCTGTCCAGAGCCACTAGCCAAGTGAAGACCGAAACCTTTAAAGGGACAGCCTCGAACCAGAATTTACTGAAAAAGTTGATAGTTTGCTGGTTCATTACAGAAATATTTCTAAGGGAGTCATTTTGCAGAAGGGTGTAGGCTACTTTAGAGGAAAACTTCCCTGCAGCATCAAGGCTCCAGCTCCAAAAGTCCCCACTATGCGGAATCCAATTTACAGAATTCACTCAATCAATCAATTCACTAAGAAGGCACTCTTCCCATACGAGTAGTCGCCTCCTCCAATTAAATCTCCATGTCTATGTGCCATGCATCCATTCTCCCATCTCAAATATTATGGCTTCTCTGTTTTCGGTTATTGAGAAAAGTCTTTCAAAATTTGCTGCAAGTCTGAAATTTCCAACCCATGGGTCTAACCAAAAAAGAGTGGATTTGCCATCCCCACCTTCTTTAGAAGACCCCCACTGAACCAATGATCAAGTACCTCACCAACCCCTAGACAAAACAAATCTTTCCACCAATGTGAGACTCGGGCCATTTCATTTCTAGACAAAGAGGTCGACCACTTGTTACTATTGTAACCATATCTCTCCCTTAGGAAAGAACACCATAAAGCATTTTCCTCGGTCATCAACCTCCATCTCCATTTGCCAAGTAAACTAATGTTGAATAAGCCAACCTCTCTCAACCCAAGTTCCCCTTTTGTTTCCCAAGCAACCCAAGCCATCTTCCTTCTTTCCTCTGTTCCCCCCATAAGAAATTTATTTGTAGCTGAGTTATTAGCTTAACTACCTTTTTCGGAGCCCGCATAAAAAGATAAATAGTAGATTGGTAAATTTGACAGCACGGGGTTTAAAAGAGTTATACTTCCGCCAATGGATATATTTCTTCCCTTCCAAGATGCCAACCTACCCTTTATCCTTTCCAAAACTGGTTCCCATGTGGATAACCTCTTACGATCCGCCCCAATTGGCAAACCCAAGTAAAAGAAGGATATTGATCCTATCTTACAATTCAAGAACAACGCTGCAACTTCGATGAATGAATCCTCCACGTTTACACCGAAAATTCTACTTTTATGAAAGTTGACATTTAGCCCGGATATCGATCATCTCAAAATACCTAAAAATGGTCTTAATCTCCCACAAATTGTTTGCAGTCGCCTCACCAATGATAATGGTATCATTGGCAAATTGTAAATGGGAGACCTCCGCATTACTGTTATCCATCTTAAAGCCTTTGCATTTGTTCAAAGCTGCTGAGGAAACAGCCAACTTGGTCCCTGAAATTGTGAAGTAGTATCAACTTAGTCCCTGAAATTATCGAAATTCCAAATTAGTCCCTAAAATTGTAAAACGGTGATCAACCTAGTTCCTCCGTTAAAAATCGTATGGACTAAGTTGATATTAAGTTTGCAGTGTCGCTGACTTAATTGATATTAAGTGAGTAAAATGAGAAACTAAATTGATAATAACTTATCATTCAATGACTCTTTTGGAATTTTGATAATTTCAAGGACCAAATTGATACTACTTCATAATTTCAGGGACCAAGTTGGGTATTTACTCCTTTGTTACACATACAACTAAGGCACTCCGCGGCAATCAACAAAATAAAAGGAGCCAAGGGGTATCCTTGTCGAATACCTTTGGAAACCCGAATGTGATCTGTTGGGCAGCCATTAACCAAGATTGAAGTACTAAAACCGAGTTGTACCATCATATCTTGAAGGAAACCCCGATTTACGGAGTCATACGCCCCCTCGAAATCCACCTTAAAGATCAAGCATGATTTTTTTTATATTTTTTACAATAATCCACCACTTCATTCATAACCACCACACCGTCTAAGATTTTTCTTCCGGGTAGAAAAGCAGATTGGTTAGGTGCTATAACAGTGTTCAGCACAGGTTTCAGTCATTTAGCTAACAACTCAAAATTTTATATAGATACCCTATGAAAGTAATCGGTCTGAAGTTAGAAATACCATGGGGACTTTCAACCTTTGGAATAAGAGTTATAAAGGAAGAGATAATACCTGGTGGAAGTTTTGAATTAGTGCAGAATTGTTGGACCATACAGTTCACCGCGCTGCCCAGAATATCCCAGAATTCCTTGACAAACCTGAAATTGAAACTGTCCGGACCTAGGCTTTTGTCGTCCCCACACTCCCACACTGCTGCCTTGACTTCTTCTGCTGAAAAGGAAGCACACAGAGCAGATTTTTGCACTGCGGACAGTCTTGAAAAATCTGCCCCCAGGAACCGTGGTCTAAGCCACACTAGTTCAGTAAACAATCCTAAAAAGTGCTATCTGAACTTTCTGCTCAGTCCACTCAACTCCATCAAATAAAGCCAGGATCTCGTTATGTTTCCTCCTTCCTTTAATACAGGCGTGGAATAAGCCATTATTAGCATCACCATCCTTGATCCACCTATGCCGAGATTTTTGATGCAAGAGACTTTCTCTCATCCTCAATTTTATCCACAATGTAACAACCCTTTGGGCATTACTTTGTAACACGTGCGCAAATAAATTAAAAAATTATTTGCTGGTTGTTTTTGGAAAATTAATTTACTCTAAGCCAGAAATCTCGGAAGTAAAAATTTTCTTCTGCGAAAAACTCTGGAAACATGACCCATACATTAAAGCCGTGATATCATATTGAATATTTCATCAAATTCATACAAGCTTGCCACGACATACTATGTTTTCTTAAAGATCTTCCCCTATCAAAAACAGAAAATTATACTAAAACTTTACTTACAACACTCCATTTAACTACCTTTGTAAATATACAACCCAACCAAGACTCCTGAGCTGGTCACTCTACAAAACACCAAATGGAAGATTAGTATCCCCGATTGAAGTTAAGACTTCCTCCGCACCATCTACTGCCAGTACCAAGGTACCGCAACAAAAACGAGTAAAACCTGGTATATTGTAAAGGTGAGACACGAATATATGGATATAAGCATGATAACTACATACGTGACACACAAAGCAGCATATAGTCATATAAAGTCATACAGCATAAAATTCTCAGAACTAACAAGTAATTTATCAGTGGGTTTCATCCCTGAGCAGTCATTGTCCTTTATAAAAGAGATTAAGGACACTACACAGTTCAACATCTAACCTTATATCTAATCTCCAGGAGATTCACTCACCAAATAAATGAGCTGATCAAGCTCTTGAATGCCACATTGTCCAAACTCTTGGTACAATGGTCAACCACATAATGGCACATTATCCGAACTCCCAGCACAATGGTCAACAAGACAAATGGCACATCGCCCAAACATCCCGACACGATGGTCAACAAATCAAATGACACATCGTCCATTAAGGCACAATGGTCAACTCTAAATGGCACATTGACCATGAAGGCACAATGGTCAACTAAAACATGAATATCACCATGATACCATGACTACTAAACACACTATAACATGAATATCCTCAAGATATCATGACAAACAAATAAACTATAACATGAATATCATTTAGATATCATGACTAACAAATAAACTATAACATGAATATCATCTAGATATCATGACTAACAAATACATCGAAACATGAATATTATCCAGATATCATGACTAACAAATAATCTATAACATGAATATCATTTAGATATCATGACTAACAAATACATCGAAACATGAATATCCTAAAGATACCATAATTAACACATACATTGTAACATGAATATCATTAATATATCATGACTAACACTATAACATGAATATCATTAAGATATCATGACCAACAAATATACCGTTGAGTAAAACTCGTTTACAAAAACCATTTCTGTTGTAACTCATTTATAAAATGTCAAACCATATTAAAATTCATTTTCTTTTGGAAACCATTTTTCCCGAAATATCGTCCAATCTTCATAAAAATCATTTCTACTATAACTTCCTTTATCAAATCGCTAAGAAACTCATTTTCGTTCAAAAATCAATAATTTGAACTTGGAAACATCATTTGGGACAAATTCTTAGTGTTACTCAAGATTACCCTTTTTATGAACACTTTTGTAAATTTTGACGGAATTGTCCGTCGTTTGATGTTTTTAAGTCCAAAACAAGACTTTTCTAGTAAAATAATTTTTCCGACACTGTAATAATTATTTTTGAAACTTTTTCTCTTAAAACAACATTTTCTAATATTTAGAAATTCCTTATGTGAAAATTAGCAGTGCTAAAATATATTCACAGTTACGTCCTCACTGAGACACCCCGTTGTGCCCCGTTGTGTTATTAGATTAAATCCTTATTAATTAATTTCTTAATCGCACGCTTATCGTGAAAATAGTTAAAAAAATTAAAAACTTAACTTATATAGTATACAACTTCATATAGAATAGCATATCACAATATAAGTATATTATGCATATTACAAAACACTGTTGAGGATATCCTATCAGTAGGATCCCTCGCAGGCATATACTTAGACAAAAAGTTAAACAACGGAAAATATAATAAAAATACGCCTCACGAGACGCACTGGCCATAACTAACTAGACTCTAATCACCATGGGTCACAGCTTGTCCTCCAGCCTCCGGTTCGTAGGGAGTTCCATCCAACCCCCTGGTTACGCTCATCCTGTGTCTTCTCGTACGATTCCACACAGAGATAAAATACAACATACATAAACATACAGGGGATAAGAAACAGTTCTATCATCACAAAGTGGAAAGTGTCATAGTAAATTATACAATAATTGTCACAGACAATCAACACACATAACTAACGAATCATCCTCAAGTTAATATATATCATCCTCTAACCCCAATCTCATGCTACTCAAAGACACCATAGTTGCACACCTATTCTCTAAGGTGGAAGTGGTCTCGCGAGAACTCTTGATTTTACGTGTATTATATTACCAATACACAGAAGTGTTTTACGTGTATTATATTACCAATACATGGTGTATTATATTACCAATACGCAGAGGTGTTTTACGTGTATTATATTACCAATACACAGAGGTCATCGTGTATTATATTACCAATACACTTTTGTACTTGTGTATTATATTACCAATACACGGTTTTGGACAATAACACCTATAGTTGAATCTCACCAACCCGTTTTAACAACATCCTAGTGCCTTAACCTTGCATTAGAACTTGACACATATTCTATGCCATAACACATCTTTAACATACATCATCTAGGTTAGGCACTTCTAAAATCATCATTATCCTCTACCCCCGAATCACCATTGGTTTTTCAGAAAAGGTTTCCAATGTGATTTTGGTCTTGTTTATTACTCGACTACTAGTAGGGTTTAGGTCTCCCTACACAATTATTATATAATCTACTACTACCCAAAATTTCACCGTAACCCTCTACTATAAAGTAGACTATGAATATGATTTTATTTTATTCAAAAACACTTTCTAACTCTCAAATTAAAATATAATTAATTATATTTTAACCGGTTGCACAATATAATTAAATCAGGCTGTTATATTACTACCCCTCTTAAAAGAAAATTCCGTCCTCGGAATTTACGTACCTTAGAAAAGATGTGGATATTGTTGTTGCATATCCTCCTTGCGTTCCCAAGTAGAATCTCCAGTAGTTTCATCCCATACGACCTTAACCAAAGGAATTTGTTTACCGTGTAGCTCCTTAATCCGTCTATTTGCTATCCTTACAGGTAAAGCCTCATGCTCTAGATTCTCTTGCAGTTGTATAGACTCAAACTCAATGACATGTGAAGGATTAGGATAATACTTTCTCAACCGAGAAACATGAAAGACATCATGAAGGTTGGAAAGATTTGGTGGTAAGGCAATTTGTTAAGCTACTGGACCAATTCATCGAAGAATCTGAAAAGGTCCAATGAATCGAAGAGTAAGTTTTCTGGATTTGATAGCTCTGCCAATTTCAGTTTTCCGAGTAACTCTCAAAAACACGTGATTGCCTTCTTGGAATTCTAATGGTCTCCTCCTCTTGTCACTGTAGCTCCTTTGCCTATCATGTGCTTCCTTCATCTTTTCATGGATCTTCTTGACTTGCTCCGTAGTTTGTTGCACCACATCTGGACCCAAAACTTGGTTCTCACCAGTCTCATACCAACATAACGGGGTCCTACACTTTCTGCCATACAAAGCCTCATATGGTGCCACTCTGATACTACTTTGGAAACTATTGTTATAAGTAAATTCAATTAATGGTAAGAACTCATCCCAACTGCCAGTGTGCTCCAACACATAAGCTCCCAATAGATCCTCCAATGACTGAATTGTCCTTTCTGTCTGTCCATCAGTTTGGGGATGATAAGCAGAACTCATCCTCAACTTTGTTCCCAAGGCATTTTGCAATTGTCTCCAAAATCTAGATGTGAATCTAGGATCCCGGTCTGAGACAATACTCGATGGCACACCATGCAATCTAACAATTTCTTTGACGTAAATCTGAGTCAACCTTTCCAAATTATAACTTTCACCAATAGATAAGAAGTGAGCACACTTCGTCAACCTATCAATGATAACCCAAATCGCATCATGCTTCTTAGGAGTTCGTGGTAATTCTACCACAAAATCCATAGCTATACTATCCCATTTCCACTCTAGGATATCTAAAGATTGTAATAATCCTACTGGCTTCTGATGTTCAATCTTAGCTTTCAAACACACCAGACAAGATAAAACATACTCCACTACTTCTTTCTTCATCCTTGTCCACCAAAACATTTTCTTCAAATCCAAATACATCTTTGTGGATCCAGGATGGAAAGTCAACTTACTCTTATGTGCCTCCTCTAAATTCATCTTCCTAAGTTCTGCATCCTCTGGCACACATATTCTATCTCTAAACCTTAACACACCATCCGTTGCTCTACTAAACTTAGAAATTTTACCTTCATCAATTCCTCTACTTACTTCCTCGAGGTATAGATCCTGAACTCGTTTATCTTTAAGATCTTTCATAAAATCACTACTAATAGTGATCATACTTAAGCAAATCTTATTCTCTACCAATTCCATTCCTAAGTTCAAATCCCTGAACCGTTCAAGCAATTCTAACTCCTTAACCATTATCGCAGACACGTGCAAGGATTTCCTGCTTAAAGCATCCGCTACCACATTTCCCTTCCCATGATGGTACAGTAATTCAAAATATTTTTGATAAACTCCATCCACCTTCGCTGTCTCATATTCAATTCTTTTTTATCGAATAGATACTTCAGGCTCTTGTGGTCACTGAAGACTTTAAACTTTGCTCCATACAAAAAGTGTCGCCATATCTTTAATGTGAACTCTATTGCTGCTAACTCCAAATCATGAGTCGGATAATTTCTCTCATGAATTCTCAACTGTTGGGAAGCATAAGCCACAACTCTTCCCTCTTGCATTAGGACACAGCCTAAACCTTGGTATGATGCATTATAGTATACTTCAAACTGTCCTAGTGGGTCTGGTAAGATCAACACAGGTGATGTAGTCAACCTATCCTTTAGCTTTTGAAAACTTTGTTCACACTTGTCCGTCCATACAAACGCTATATTTTTCCTCGTTAACTGCATCATAGGCAACACAATCTTCGATAATCCCTTCTCTATGAACCTCCGGTAATATCCATCTAGTCCTAGGAAACTCCGTACTTCACTTACTGACTTAGGCCGTTCCCACTTAAGAACTGCCTCAACCTTAGCTGGATCTACGGATATTCCTTCTTTATTAATCACATGACCTAGGAATTGTACTTCCTCCAGCCAAAACTCACACTTGGAAAGTTTTGTATAAAGCTATCTATCCTTCAAAACTCGCAACACCAATCTCAAATGTTCCTCATGCTCTTCCCGCATACGAGAATAGATAAGAATATCGTCGATGAACACAACAACAAACTTATCAAGGAATGGTCTGAAAATTCTGTTCATATAATCCATGAACACGGCTGGCGCATTAGTTACACCGAAAGGCATAACTAAATACTCATAGTGCCCATATCTCGTCCTAAAATCCGTCTTGGGTATATCTTCCTTCCTTACTCTGATCTGATGGTACCCAGATCTTAAATCAATCTTAGAGAACATTGCTGCTCCTTTCAACCGATCCATCAAATCGTCTATCCTAGGCAATGGATACTTGTTCTTAATTGTCACCTTATTCAACTGCCTGTAATCCGTGTACAACCTTGCACTTCCATCCTTCTTCTTAACAAATAACACCGGTGCTCCCCACGGTGAAACACTCGGTCTAATAAACTCTTTTCCTAACATGTCATCCAATTGTTCCTTCAACTCTGCCAACTCAACCGGTGACATCCGATAAGGTGCTATAGATATAGGCCCTGTCCCTGGTACGAGATCTATAGTGAATTCCACTTCTCTTTCCGGTGGCAAAACTGGAACGTTTGGAGGGAAAACTTCAGGAAACTCTCTCACAATAGGCATAGAATCTATGATGGGAGTCTCATTAGCCTCCACTGCGAAAAGCATCACAAACTGTTGAGAGTTGTCACTCCTCATAGAGACTCCTTCATTGGTAGATGCTATACTATAAGGTTCAAGAAATGATAAAGTCTTGCTAGAACAATCTAGCACTACATGGTTGGCCGAAAGCCAATCCATGCCCATAATAACATCTATCTGTTGCATAGGCAAACAGATAAGGTCTACAATAAATGTCCTATTCTCAACAACGATAGGACACTGTAAACAAACAGACATATTAGTCAAAGGATTATTGGTTGGAGTAGATACTCTAAGGGTATACGGTAATTTGGAAATATTTAAGTTCAAATGATCCACACACTCATGCGAGATAAAAGAATGCGTAGCGCCTGAGTCAAACAATACATTCGAGAGTCTACCATCTATCAAGCACATACCTTGTATAAGATTAGCAGATTGAGAGGATTCAGCTCTCCTCACGGTAAACACTCTTCCAGTTGCTTGAGGTCTGGCCACTTGTGGTCTTGCTGCTGGGACTCCTCTTCCAGCTCCACCTAGGGATGGCAATGGGGCGGGGCGAGCACGGGTAGCACTCCCCCCGCCCCCGTATCTGTCGGGTAAAATC
Source organism: Sophora flavescens (assembly GCA_030762895.1). NCBI lineage: Eukaryota > Viridiplantae > Streptophyta > Magnoliopsida > Fabales > Fabaceae > Sophora > Sophora flavescens. Next base: position 108,440,563 of record CM061067.1, on the reverse strand, counting down.
GGTACCCGTCCCCGCCTGTTACCCACACGGGTATCTTTCGGGCGGGTATCCAGCGGGTTTCGTGGATATCCGCGGGTTTGCGGGTATCCGCGGATTATTTTTTCCAGAAAAAATATATACTCTTTTTGCTTGAAAAATTGCTAAAATATGCGTAATTCAATTTAAAATAATCATGTTCATACAAATAGATGTTAAGAAAGCATCAAAGCATTATCCAATTACAAAAGTTACTAACAAAAGTAATCAAATACATTTAGCAATTACTACATATATATAATAAAGGGTATTTTAGTAATAATTGTTCTCTGATTCGAATCCGGTTTCCTCCACAAAATTCACAACAACAGCCAATACCTGTCCTCTTGGAGTTTGAAGAAGAGTAAAGAATGATCCAAGAGCAAGGCAAATCAATGGAAGTTCATATGTGCTCTTGTGAGTTTAAGTTAGAAGACAACTTTGCAATAGTAAGGAAATGAAGTGATGAAGGGTATATTTTAAGGGTGTGGCCGTGACACACAAGGACCAAGAGGCAAATATTTTGTCACTTAAGGATTAAACAAATAACTCACTTAGGGACCATTTTGAAAATTATGGAAGATTAAGGGCCAAAGTGCAAAAATTAAACTAATTTGTCATCATGACAAATGAGTGGTCATGGTTGAAGAAGAGATGGTTGAATTTTGACCACACGAAGCTTATGACACACTTGAAAATTGATAGAAAACTAGGGACATTTTGGTCTTTGCACGCATAAAATATCTAGATACTTGGGAATCGTCATAAATGTGCCAAAAATGTTCGATGACTCGCTGCCTTAGGTGGCAAGATGTCTCAGCATCCGATGTCGGGTTTTGTCTCTGCACGTCCGTTCCCAACTCCGTCGATTACCCAATTTAGGGTTTTACGCCCGAATCAAGTATAATAACCTATTTATTTTGAAAATTTTCAAAATAACCCATATCGTTGGAAATGAGATATAAAATCTATTTATTTCGTTCTCGGGTCAAAATTAGGTTTTCTGATCAGTAAAATCTTATTGTCAGTAAAAACGCAGACCGGTTCCGTCTGAATTTTCAACAAAAAATTTCAGCGTATACTTATAAAAATAAGCATGATATGAATATGACTTTGGTTTTCCAAAAATCATTTTCTAAGTTTCAGATAAAAATATAAACGTTTATTTATACTTATACTGATCCTAGAAAACAGAAAAATCGGGATGTTACATTACTACCCCATTTAAAAAAAAATTTCGTCCTCGAAATTTCATGACTCATAACTAGATTGGATTTTCTTAATCCCAAGGTCTTACTTTCACAAGAAGGTAAGTAATTATAGGAGAACTTTGTCAAAGGAATACATGAATGTTCAATATGAAAAAAGATTCTTTAATAGGTTCGTGTGTGTAAAAATGTATAGCTAATACATATTTACAACCATGACTCTAATAAAGTTACTTCTTTCACGAGAACTCCCAAAGAATTAGGAACTCACAAAATGAATAGTTTCTTACCTTAAGAGGATTTATTCTTTGGATAAGGGATTCATAAATGACAATTTAAAAATAACAACAGTCCAACAAAATTCCAGACTGGATCACTTTCACCAAAAGTAAAAGTGACTAGACTAAGTCTCATCTAGAAACTTCTTTTATCAACAAAGTGTCAATCCCGAACAATAATAGGATAGCTCACAAAAATAAAATTCCATAATAATTGGTTCAACAATTGAAGTGTGAAAACAATTTACAATCGTTGGAAAAGAAATGATCTGATCCCAAAATCTGGACTGATCACTTCCAAGTCCTTGTCCAATTCCTGGTTCCATAACTAACCAACAAGACAACTCAATCGGTCTGCAACCAGAACTGAAATGTATACTTATGTGTCTAAAACACATTACTTCTAAGTAATTCGGTCAATATACTATCTACTGTTCATAGATTCTTACAAGGTCTCGACTACCTCAAAATCTATCGGAACACACCTACTTGTATACCATCACACATTTTTTCAACAAGGAAACAATTCAAGCAAGGTCCTACCAGAGATCACACAACTAAAACATAACAGACCAATTTCCCAAGGTTCCCGAAAGACTCGACCAACTCTGATACCACTCTGTAACACCCCCCTTGGACATTACTTTGTAATACGTGCGGAAATAAATTAAAAAGTTATTTGCTAGTTGCTTTCGGAAAATTAATTTACTATAGACCAGAAAACTTGTGAGTAAAAATTTTCTTCTGCAGAAAACTCTGGAAACAAGGTATATACACTAAAGCAGTGATATCATATTGAATATCTCAACACATTCATAACAAGGTTGCCATGACATACACTGTTTTCTCAAAGAGCTTCCACTTTCAAAAAGAGAAAATTATACTAAAACTTTACTTACACCACCCCATTTAACTACCTTTGTAAATATACAACCCAACCAAGACTCCTAAGCTGGTCACTCTACAAAACACCAAATGGACGAACTCTTTAGTTCTCACCACAATTACTGACCCCTTCAAGGATCAAGATTAGTATCCCCGATTGAAGTTAAGACTTCCTCCGCACCATCTACTGCCAGTACCAAGGTACCGCGGCGAAAACGAGTAAAACCTGGTATATTGTAAGGGTGAGACACCAATTATGGATATAAGCACGATAACTACATGCATGACACACAAAGCAACATATAGTCATATAAAGTCTTACAGCATAAACTTCTCAGAACTAACAAGTAATTTACCAATGGGTTTCATCCCTGAGCAATCATGGTCCTTTATAAAAGAGATTAAGGACATTACACAGTTCAACATCTAACCTTATATCTAATCTCCCGGAGATTCACTCACCAAATAAATGAGCGGATCAGGCTCTTGAATGGCACATTACCCAGACTCTTGGTACAATGGTCAACCACATAATGGTACATTATCCGAACTCCCGGTACAATGGTCAACAAGACAAATGGCACATCGCCCAAACATCCCGGCACGATGGTCAACAAATCAAATGGCTCATCATCCATTAAAGCACAATGGTAAACTCTAAATGGCACATTGACCATGAAGGCACAATGGTCAACTAAAATATGAATATCATCCACATATCATGACTAACAAATAAACTATAATATGAATATCATCCAGATAGCATGACTAACAAATAAACTATAACATGAATATCATCCAGATATCATGACTAACAAATACATTGAAACATGAATATCATAAAGATACCTTAATTAACACATACACAGTAACATGAATATCATCAGGATATCATGACTAACAAATCAACTATAACATGAATATCATTAATATATTATGACTAACAAATCAACTATAACATGAGTATCATTAAGATATCATGACTAACAAATATACAGTTGAGTAAAACTCGTTTACAAAAACCCTTTCTGTTGTAACTCGTTTATAAAATGTCAAACCATATTGAAATTCATTTTCTTTTGGAAACCATTTTTCCCGAAATATCGTCCAATCTTCGTAAAAATCATTTCTACAATAGCTTCCTTTATCAAATTGCTAATAAACCCATTTTCGTTCAAAAATCAATAATTTGAACTTGAAAACATCATTTGGGACAAATTCTTAGTGTTACTCAATATTACCCTTTTTAAAAACACTTTTGTAAATATTGACGGAATTGTCCGTCGTTTGACGTTTTTAAAACATTTTAAGTCCAAAACAAGACTTTTCTAGTAAATAAATTTTTCCAACAATGTAATAAAATTATTTTTAAAACTTTTTCTCTTAAAACAACATTTTCTAATATTTAGAAATTCCTTAAGTGAAAATTAGCAGTGCTAAAATATTTTCACGGTTGCGTCCTCACTGTAACTCATAGTTCGCTCTTACACCAATAAATCATTAAAATAATGATATTTCCATCTTTTTCAACATTTACAACCAACCAGAATCCTAAGTAATATTATATTACTATTTCTCACCAATTAAAACTTAGCATCCCATAAAAACTTTTTATCACTTTAAACCTCATTACTAAGCACTGACCACTGTCAGGCTTTTCAATCCATAACAACATCAACAATTTATCAACAACATTATAGCAATTAATCCAGACAGATCATGCATCAAAGCACTATAATACATAACTGCAAATAACTAACCATAGATAAAATCACCGCTTAACACAGCTAAACAACCACCATGAATCTCAACCAAATATTACAAATAATACACCAATCACACATATAATTATCGGGGAAAATACCTCAGGTAAGCTCCCCTTAACTCTTGAAGATTCCAACTATCTTTTCATGAATTGTTCTCTGATTCGAATCCGGTTTCCTCCACAAAATTCACAACAACAACAGCCGATACTTGTCCTCTTGGAGTTTGAAGAAGAGTAAACAATGATCCAAGTGCAAGGCAAATCAATGGAAGTTCATATGTGTTCTTGTGAGTTTAAGTTAGAAGACAACTTTGCAATAGTAAGGAAATGAAGGGTGTGGCCGTGACACACAAGGACCAAGGGGCAAATATTTTGTCACTTAAGGATTAAACAAATAACTCACTTAGGGACCATTTTGCAAAATTATGGAAGATTAAGGTCCAAAGTGAAAAAATTAAACTTATTTGTCATCATGACAAATGAGTGGTCATGGTCGAAGGAGAGGTGGTTGAATTGTGACCACAAGAAGCTTATGGCACACTTGAAAATTGATAGAAAACTAGGGACATTTTGGTCTTTACGTGCATAAAATATTTAGATATTTAGGAATCGTCATAAATGCGCCAAAAATGTTCGATGACTCACCCTGGTGACTCGCTGCCTTAGGTGGCAAGATGTCTCAGCATCCGATGTCGGGTTTTGTCTCTGCACGTCCGTTCCCGACTCCGTCGATTACCCGATTTAGGGTTTTACGCCCGAATCAAGTATAATAACCTATTTATTTTGAAAATTTTCAAAATAACCCATATTGTTGGAAATGAGATATAAAATCTCTTGTTTCGTTCTCGGGTCAAAATTAGTTTTTCGGATCAGTAAAATCTTACTGTCAGTAAAAACGCAGACCGGGTTCCGTCTGAATTTTCAACCAAAAATTTCACCGTATACTTATAAAAATAAGTTTGATATGAATATGACTTGGTTTTTCTCAAAATCATTTTCTAAGTTTCAGATAAAAATATAAACATTTATTTATACTTATACCGATCTTAGAAAATAGAAAAATCGGGATGTTACACACAGCACTTCAAAAAACCCCTTCCTAGCCCCGATCTCCTCCTCATTTAAACCATCGGTCTCCCAGTTGATATCCAAAATATTTATTTCAGCTGTTAAGGAGTTGATAGTAATTTCCAAATTCCCAAACTCAACTTTGTTCCGTGACTTTAGGAAAGCTTTCAATAATTTAAGCTTTTCCTTCAATGCAAAGGCCATCCAACCCTGAACTGTTAAGCCCCCCATTCCTTCCTAACCATTTTTTTTTGAAATCTTCATTCAAAGCCAGCAGTTGTTGAATTTAAAAGGCTTTGGTCCACAGTCAACATGATTATACCAGAGCACAACGGGGCAATGATCCAAGACGTCGCGGTCACCTACCCACTGCATAAGATCTTGCCAAAGCATTCATCAGAAATTAGGATTTTGTCGAGCCTGCTCATCACTGACCCATTTTGTTTATACCAAGTGTATAGCCTCCCTAGTATTGGCAAATCAATTGAATTCATATCATCGATAAAACATTGAAAATCTATCGTCTCTGGACTTTGTGACTTATATGAACTGCCCCAGCGCTCGATCGAATTAAGTACAACATTGAAATTGCCTATGACACACCAAACTCCACCTCCAAAACCACGTTTATACATCTTCAAATCATTCCACATTCTTCTTTTGCTAGGCAGAGTACAAGGAGCATAAATATTAACAATGAAACATCTCACATTGTTTTTTCCCCATTCAGCCAAAATCCCACAGAAACCGTCACCTTTAAAAGATAATACTAGTTTCAACTTCTCCTTGTTCCATATGTTTAACAAATCACCTGCTGATCCCACAGCATCACAAGAGCACCATTGAAACTCTAAATGACCCCATAGATTCTTACAGAATTGCTCATCGATGGTAGCTATTTTTGTTTATTGTATTGCTAACAAATCCACCGTATCCTCGAATGCCAAATTCTGAACGTTCCTCTGTTTTGATCTCCCCCCAAGCCCCTCACATTAAAAGTTCCAATCTTCATAAAAAACCTTATTCCACACAAACTGAAGAAGAGATCTGAGCCCTGGCTTGCATAGTTGCCTTGTCTCTCTCCTCCATGAAAAATTATTTTTTCTAAAATCTCTCCTTCATCGCCCTCCACAATGAGACCAAAATCCTTCCCCGGCTCCAGAATTTTCCTAGCCGATGTTGTACGACTATCCTGAAGAATCCTTTCGTTGCATAACCTGATTGTTGTCTCAGAAATCAATTCCACGGGCGACTCCTCTCTACCTGAGTTCCGAATGATTTTTCCCACTGATTTAGATGCTCTTGACCTGGAATAACCCTTCAAACGACCTCTTCCTTTCCTCGCGCGAGGTACACCCATCCATGAAGCGGTCTTACCGTGAATCAAAGGGACATAAGAACGCTGCTCCGACGAATTCTTCCTTTTAGCCCTAGAATTACTTATGTTGGCCAAGAGAGGAAGACATTTTCCAGGCTCTAGACATGGACAATTGTTTACACTTATGGATCTTCTTCTGGAGGGTTTATTTTCCCCTTTCTGTTGTGAGTAATCAATATCATTGTCAATGGGTAAAATTGTACCCGAAAAACCCTTCCCACAACAATTTCTGTGTGTTCCCTTTTGTCCCACAGCCAGGCCCAAGTTGCAAAAGTGATTTGAACACTCACCCTTTTCAAGGGTCCTACTGGCGTGTAGAGCGCCAAGCACAAGGGTGCAACTTAAGGAGCAGTGTGAGTCCACTTTAAAACCAGAAAGAACTTCATTTCCTTTAACAGATGGTCCAACTTGGACCTTAAGTCCTGAATGACCCAAAAACGCACCCTCAGCACAAAGCCCAGTCTGAAATTGGATGTAGCTTCGCACATCCCATCCAGCAGGGATTCGGGTACAAAAGTCTCTAGCAAACTGGTGCCCCTCTTATCTGACCCCACTAAGCTGACACCAATCGCTAAATCAGACCCGCATAAATCAACTTCAACATCCCCATCCGCCTCGAAAGAATCAGGAACATCCTCCCAGGCCTCTTTGCCGTACAAGTTGTCAACCAGTCTCGGAGCGTGAAAGGTGTTCTGACAATAGAGATTTGAATTTGAAAAGTCCGTCCTTGTCGGAGAGTGGTTCAACTCATCGCCTTCAGCTAGGTAAGTGGTCGCTGGAGACTCGATCCTGCTATCTCCCAAAGAGTGTGTATCGTCAAAAAAATAACTCCCTCTACATGAAGAATTCCTCCATATTATTGGTATTATTCATACATATACTCATTTCAGTCCTAAATTCTCAATATATAGCCTCTTCTTTTCATATTTACAATGTTTGAGTGTTACATCACATATCGTTACACATTAAGCAAGAATGTTGTAATTAGTTTCTATTGGTCAACAATGGGTGATATTATCATTCTTAGGGATTAGGTAACCAAATACCAATTCGTAAATTCAATCTATATTTGAACTAGCAATTACATGATGATGGAAGGTAACTGAAAACAATTAAACAAGCAATTATAGAAAGCAAATTTAGATTTAATCATACTTTAATCTAGGGGTGAAATTCAATGATGATCAAAAAGCTCCGGGGTTCTGATTTCACTTATGCTATCCGCTTTGGCGAAACTATGCTAACCATTATTAATTCCTTCTCAATTCCTTTTGTCAACCAAGAGTCCTAAATTATCCTATAGCCTTTCTCGAGTACTCTAGAAAAAAATCACTTAATTATTAACCAACTATATCTCTGTGATGACCAATAAATAAGGATTATTGACTTTCTTCAAGAGAAGTCTCAACCTTTCTTCTGATAAGTCCCTACACTAATCTAAGGTTTCTCGATGAAGAACCAAAGACCCAACAAGCTTTTGGAAGCCGTCCCCTCATATGTAAGACTCTGAAGGTCTCTCTCACTTAGTCTCGTGCTTATCAAGAAAAGTCAGAAGTCATTCTCACAAACAACCTACGAAATCAGAAGTGAAGTCCAGTTAAAGAATGTTTCCAACATGCTTTAATCCCTAGTACTCCTAGTTATTACACGAAAAGGAAAATGTACTCAGCAAAGTATAAAAAGTACTATGCACAACTTTGATATGGCTACTACACGATGCATAAAGCCATGACTCTTCATGTTAGAGTACAACCAACGTTCTTATTACATTAATGACTGCCCAGAACGACTCTATTGCATTTAATGAAGTTCTGCTTGAAGCCCACAATTGAAGGAATGTCTCTAACGGGTCTTAAATGCTTGAAGGCTATGAATACAAAAGTCATTGAAGATGAAGATACATAGAGGACTCACAGCATTAAAAGAACCATTACTCCGCGTATTTATTTCTTCATTCTTTCAATCTGTATTCTATAATCATTTGAAGTTATTACACAGTCTTTCCTAAGCTTACATTTTAAACCACCCTCTGAGTGTTTGTTAAAGAACTGTCTGTCTGATTGTACCTATTACAAACAAACGTCTCTACCAAACTTGAGTGAGCTTGAAGAGGCTAGGTGTCCAAAGAATACTTGTCTTTGAACCTGAAGAGGCTAGGTGTGCGAAGAATACTTGTCTTTGAGCCTGAAGAGGATAGTTGTACAAACAATACTTGGAGTCTGTAACCTGGTCAGTTATAGTGGATAAAACTTGGTGCTGCCAAGGACTGGACATAGCTCTTTGTGTTGAAGAGTGAACCAGGATAAATATCTGTGTTAATCTCTCTTCCCTTAAACTCTTTAGTTGTTTTGATTATTATATCTGCTTTCTAACTAAGGGGTTAAAGTGTGATCCTTAAATCAGTTTTCAAGTTGTGTGCTTGCATGCTTCTCTGTTGAAATCTCATTAGACAGGTCACCTATCTGTACTGAGTTTTTCTCACTCGTCTGAACTTAGCTTTTGTATGCGAAAAGTTTTCAACTTTGTTTTAAATTCTGATAAACACAATTCGACCCCTCTTCTCGTGTTTATAATTGTCTATTTCAGTTGGTATCAGAGCTCAGCCTCTGGGTTGAGCATCTAACAGTGTAGAGGTAAAGGTCCTGAAGAATAAACATGATTGCTAGAGCTAGTTCAAGTGGAAACTACAACTATTGGAAAGATAGATTTCAATGGTTCATTCTATCTACAAACTCTAATCTCTGGGATGTCATTACTGATGGTCCATTTATTCCTAAAAATGAGGACAACACTGACAAACCAAAAGCTCAGTGGACCCCTGCAGAAAAGACAAAATGGGAGCTGAACCACAAAGCCAAATACAACATCATTTGTGCTCTCAGTCCTGAAGAATGTGAGAGAGTTTGTGCATGTGATTCTGCTAAAGAAATATGGGATATTTTAGCTGTCACACATGAAGGAACAATCAAAGTTAAAGAATAAAAAATTGCCATACTTGTCAAAAAGTATGAACTGTTTGTCATGGAGGAAGGAGAATTTGTTGCTCAGATGATCAGAAGATTCCAAACTATCATCAATGGTCTAAAATCTCTTGGCAAAATTTACACTAATACTGGGAAGGTTGGAAAGATTATGAGAAGTCTACCTAAGCAGTGGAGACCTTTGGTCAGTGCTATCTCTCAAGCAAAGGACCGCACTACCTTGACTATGGATGAACTTCTTGGAACACTCACTGTTCATTAGCAAGAACTTGGAGATGAAGTTATAACAAGGAAGGGCAAGTCAATTGCTCTAAAGGTTGATAAAAAGTCAGCAAAAGCCTCCAAGACTCTGAAGGCATACGAGTCATCCAGTGATGATGACCTGTCTGAACACGAGGATTCTGAAAGTGACGAAGAATTGTCTCTCCTAACCAGGAAGATAAAGCTTCTCTTACAGAAAAAGAAGTTCATAAAGGATAAGTCATTCAGAAGGTTTAACAAGGACAATAACTTCAAAGAATCGACCTCAATAGACAAGAGTTCAATTGTCTGCTATGAGTGCAAGAAGCATGGTCATATCAAAGTTGAATGTCCTCAACTCAAGAAAGCCCCTTTTAAGAAGTTCTTCAAAAAGAAGAAGAAAGGAATGATGGCTACTTGGGAAGACATTGAGTCAACATCATCTGATGAAGAAACAGAGGAGGAAGCTAAACTTTGTTTGATGGCCAACACTGACTCGGATTCAGATGATGAGGTACATCCTGACTGTGAAGAATTACTTGATGCCTATAAGGAGTTGCTGGAGGAATCCAACTGCTTATCTAAGGCCTTCAAATCCCTCAATAGAGAGTATGTAAAGCTCATCAATGAGCATAAGCAGAAATCTCAAGAGTGTGAGAAGCTGGCCCAAGAGAACAGTGAGCTGAAGACTGAAAAGTCTATGAAGCTAAGACCTCAAGTGAAACATCACAATCTGAAGAAGTTGAAAAAGTTCAACAGAAAGTGGAAGAGCTCACTTCTGATCTTGCCAAATTTGTTAATGGTAGAGATAATCTGACTAAGCTGCTTGGTTGTCAGAGGCACTCCTTTTACAAAGAAGATATTGGATATGTCCATCAGACACATCATAAAGTATCAACTAAAACTTCAAATGTATCTATTAAGTCAACATTAATTAAATCCATACCTGTCTGTAACTTCTGTGGAAAAACTGGACATGTTATGTCTAAGTGTATCCATAAGAAGAGAAGGAAGTCTTCACAAACTCCTAGAACTAATAGAAAATGACCCAGAAAACTATGGGTACCTAAAGATCAAATAATTTCTGTTCCAAATGTCCTTAATAGGACAAAGAAAACACCACTGCTGGTACCTGGACAGTGGTTACTCGCGACACATGACAGGAGAAAGGTCTATGTTCCTGGACCTCCAACTTAAGAAAGGAGGACATGTTGCCTTTGGAGGCAATCAGAAAGGGAAGGTATTAGGCATTGGTACTATTGGTGGTAAACCTCCTCTTCCCTCTATATATAATGTTCTTATGGTTGAAGGATTAAGACAAAATTTGTTTAGCATAAGTCAATTATGTGACAGTGGATTTGATGTCTCTTTTACCAAGGATTTATGCATAGTTAAAGATTGTAGTGGCAAAACCCTCTTTTCAGCTAAAAGTCAACAAAATCTATGTAAGATTGAACTGACCGATCTCTCATATCAAAGTGTAACCTGTCTGATGTCTAAGGAGTATGAAAGATGATTATGGCATAAGAAACTAGGACATGCTAGTATGAAACTAATTTCCAAATTGAAAAAGGATAACCTTGTGAGAGGATTGCCTGATATTAGTTTTAAGAAAGATGTCTTGTGTGATGCATGTCAGAGAGGTAAATAGATAAAATAAAGTTTCAAATCTAAAAACCAGGTATCTACCTCTACACCTCTTCAGTTGTTACACATGGATCTGTTTGGACCAGTTAGTGTTGCTAGCCTGGCTGGAAGAAAATATGGATTTGTCATAGTTGATGACTATTCTAGATTTGCATGCGCACTCTTCCTGATCCACAAAGATGAGTCTTTTAAGGCTTTCTCAGTATTTTGCAAAAGAGTACAAAATGAACAGGGTTTCTGTATTTCTACCCTTAGAAGTGATCATGGGGGAGAGTTTGAAAATTAACAGTTTAGACAGTTATGTGAGGAGAATGGGATCTCTCACAATTTCTCAGCACCTAGGACTCCTCAGCAAAATGGAGTAGTTGAGATAAAGAACAGATCTCTGCAAGAGATGTTTAGATCAATGCTCAACGATAATAATCTCCCTAAGTACTTCGGGGCAGAAGCAGTAAACACTGCGTTTTATGTACAAAACAACATACTTATTAGACCCTTTCTAAAGAAGACTCCTTATGAATTGTGGAAAGGTAAAAGCCCCAACATATCTTATTTTCATGCATTTTGATGTGAATGCTTCATTCTGAATACTAAAGATCAACTTGGAAAGTTTGATTCAAAAGTAGATAAAGGTATCTTTGTAGGATATTCCGAAATGTCTAAAGCTTTTAGAATTTATAATTTCAGAACTTTTGTTATTGAAGAATCTGTTCATGTTAAATTCAATGATGGATTAAAGACTGATAGGGAGGTATCAGATCGAGAAGATGAACTTGCAGGTCTTGATATAAACAGGCCAGAAAGTCAACAACGAGATCTGACCAAGACAGAACCTGTGTTTGAGCCTAACAGACAAGTGGAGCAGACAAGTCAGCAGACAGGTCATGAGATCGGTCACAGACAAGTCAAGATCTTCATGATGATCTCAAAAGGGATTGGAAGTTCAACACTCATCATCCTAAGGATCTTATTATTGGAAATTCCTCTGAAGGAGTAAGAACCAGATTCACTTTAAGAGAATCAAGCAATGTGGTCTTTATGTCAGAAATAGAGCCAAAGCGCATTGAAGAAGCTCTTGAGGATGAAAGCTGTATTTTTGCTATGCAAGAAGAACTCAACCAGTTTATCATAAATGATGTCTGGACACTTGTCTCTAAGCCCAAAAACAAATCTGTCATTGGAACACGATGGGTGTTCAGAAACAAATTGGATGAAGATGGCAAAGTTGTCAGGAATAAGGTAAAGTTAGTAGTGCAAGGCTATAACCAATAAGAAGGTATTGATTATACTGAAACCTTTGCACCTATAGCTAGAATAGAAGCTATACGTATATTAATGTCATATGCTGCACAACACCAAAACACTCTTTTTCAAATGGATGTGAAAAGTGCTTTCCTAAATGGTATAATTGAAGAAGAAGTGTATGTTAAACAACCCCCTGGTTTTGAGGATACTGATAAACCAGATCATGTTTTCAAACTTAAAAAGGCACTATATGGTTTGAAACAAGCACCAAGAGCATGGTATAATAGACTTAACTCTTTTCTCATGCAAAATGATTTTACTAGAGGACAAGTAGATACCACATTGTTTAAGAAAAGCTCTAAGGAGAACTTTATTATAGTCCAAATATATGTTGATGATATTATTTTTGGAACAACTAATGAAAAGTTGTGCAAGGAATTTTCCAAGCTAATGCAAGCTGAATTTGAGATGAGCATGATGGGAGAATTGAAGTTCTTCCTTGGATTACAAATTAAGCAAACAAGTGATGAAATTTACATTCATCAACAAAAGTATACCAAGGAGATACTCAAGAAGTACAAAATGGAAAATGTCAAGCTCATGAAAACTCCCATGCAACCCAATGCAAAACTAAGCAAAGATGATGAAAGTAAAAAGGTAGAGCAAACTGTCTACAGAGGTATGGTTGGCTCTCTATTGTACTTAACTTCAAGCAGACCTGACATTCAGTTTAGTGTCTGTATGTGTGTTAGATTCCAATCTGACCCAAGAGAATCTCATCTTAAAGCTGTTAAAAGAATATTTAGATACTTGCTTGGGACTGCTAATTTTGGTTTGTTGTATCTACGATCAAAAGAATACAGATTAGTTGGATTTTATGATGCTGATTTTACTGGAGACATAATAGAAAGAAAAAAGCACTAGTGGAGGATGTCACTTCATTGGAACAAGCTTAGTCTCTTGGTCAAGCAAGAGACAGACAACCATTGCCCTTTCTACTGCTGAAGCAGAATACATTTCAACTGCTAGCTGCTGCTCTCAACTCCTATGGGTAAAATATCAACTTGAGGATTACTCTATTTATGAGCATAACATATCTGTACGGTGTGATAACTATAGTGCTATATGCTTAACTAAAAATTCAATTCAGCATTCTAAGGCAAAGCATATTGAAATCAAACATCATTTTATAAGAGATTACGTTCAGAAAGGTATCTTTGATATAAAGTTTATTAAAACTGAAAATCAATGGACTGATATATTCACTAAACCATTAGCAGAAGAAAGGTTCTTGTTTATTAGAGATAATATAAACATGCATTGCATTGTTGAATGACATGCCTGAATGTTAACCTGTCTATGCTATCTACACATGTCTGTGTTACCTGTCTGACTCTGCTGAGTCACTACGCTAGAACTCAACAATTTTTGTTGAAATGGTTATTAATTATTTAATGCCATTTATTAATCTGAAGCTAATCATGTGCACGTCAGTTTTTAATCTCGAAACCATGTTTTCATTATGTCTTAAGTGGGTGCTACAGTTCCCCACATAAATCGTGCCGTTCTAGAATTAAAAATATCTTATTTCTCTCTCTTGCCTTTATTGCTATAAAAGGCAAAGAATCAGAAAGGTTTAACCTTTACGATTTCAAACTCTTTAACTCTCTTCGTCTTCGTCTTCGTCTTCTCCTCTTTGAAACCCTTTTCTCTTCCAAAAAACCTTAGAAACCCTTTCTCTCAGAAATGACACCATCAAAGCGTCATTCGTCTAAAGAAATTGCTGAGAAATACAACCTGAAAGTTACTGATGTGGAAAAAATCCTACCTGGCAAGACTGTTGATCTTCAACAGATAAAGAAATGGGGTATGGATGTCACTGAGGAGTTGGAATACTCCAAGTGGACTTCTTTCTTTGACATCAAAGAGCTTGTTCATCCCAAGCTTGTTAAAGAATTTTGGTCAAATGTTGTGGTCATCACCAGCAAATTCGATGGAACCAAGAGCTTTAGGGCTCAAATGATGGATAAAACCCTTCACTTCCCCATCAGTTCTCTGGAGCTGGTTACAAAATGCCCTAGGATTGGAGCTGCTTTCAAACCTGAGTGGGAAGAATAGGTGGGAACCGAGTATGTCAACATCGCTATATATGGCGTTCCCAATCCTGAGAACCCCAAGCCTGTACACATGGTGACTAAGTGCAGATTCTTGCACAAGCTGTTGCTGGAGTGCGTGATGCCTAGGAAAGGCTCACGAGACAGTGTGACCAAGATGGACAGATTTGCTCTGTATCACTTGATTAACAAAATCAAGGTGGACATCAACGATCTGATCTACATGTACCTTGAAACTCTGATCAAGAGGATCAACATGTGGACCTATCCCTATGGGATGCTATTGACAAGGGTCTTCAGGAACAAGTTGTTTGTTCCCAGTGATTCCCATTTCGTAGACATGTCACTCCTCATTGATAGGAAGATCTTGTCTATGATGAACATTGAAGGTATCCCTCTGAAGGATGAGGATGAAGATAAGAAGAAAAAGAAGAAGAAGCCCGCTGCTGAGCCAGAGCAGAAGGAAGAACCAGTGGTTTTCACTGATGAATCAGAGGTTCCTATCTCTGAAAGGATCTGGAAGCCCTCTGGAAAGGTGGCCAAACAAGACCACGGACCTGACTTGGAGAAACTTCAGTCTCTGAAGAAACTGCTAAAATAGTTGAGCCTCTAAGGTTCAAGCTGAAGAAACCCTCTCCCAATAGGAAGACAAGTGAAGCTGAGGAATCAATTGTTGCATCTGCACAACCCAACAAGAAAAGAAGGCTGGTGAAGACCTTTGTCAAGGTCAGACAACTGGAGTCTTAACCTAGCAAATATGAAGTATCTGCTCAGGGGGAGCAGACAACTCTACCCTTGGAGGAACCCAAGGAGAAGAACCCTCTTGATTTGGGATCATTCCCAGAAAAAGAAGGTCAGGCTACCCAGTGCCAATGGTGGCTTATGATGAAAGGAAAGAAATTCCTGCAGAAGGACCCTCTGCAGAAGTTGAAGTTGCTGACCTGTCTGGTGGGACTCAGACAGTTGTTCACCCTGAAGTTGACATTATGTCTCCTTCCAAGAAGAAGCTGAAGCTATCTAAGGATCTGATAATTCTTTCTTCTATCCCCTCTGCACCATCTTCTCCCTTTCACCAAGGTATCCACAAGTCTTATGTTTCTTCTCCATCCGCTCTGTTTGTTCAACCTTTATTAGTTACCTCTCCCTTTCCCTCACCTGTATCCTCTTATCAAACCCAAACATCATCATATGTTGTTGTGTCTGATATATGTTAGTACACAGTTGTTCACAGGGACTCAACTTCCAAAGAACAAACTGGCATATCATTGAGTCTGTTTGTGTGTGATCTGCAATGTTTGATGATTGCAAGTTTTTCTCATCTAACTGTCATCCCTTCTCCTCCACCTCATATCCTTAACCCTTGTAGGGAGATTTTCTTTTATCCCCCTATTGTTTTGTTCATTAGAACATTGGATGGAACTTACTATCCTACCTCTGTTGTAATGTTACCACGTAGGTCTAGATATTTCTTTCTTTTAGTAACAGGATCAATCTCCTTTTTCTGTCAAATAGATTCCTTGTTACCTATACCTCCATCAGTCCTAGCCCAACAACCTCTTCCCCCTCTTTTACAAATAACTATCACCCATTTGTCTCTGTCTGAGAGACTTTCCTATATTTTTTCTTCTCCTGATACTGACTTTGTCAGAATCAGTCCTCTGTTTAAGTTAGCTTTTCTTCCATTCTTTTATTATCAAACCCTTTATCAACTCATCTTCCCTCACATTACCTCACCCTTCTCTGTACCCAAGGCACCCCCCATTTTAGCTCTGCCCTGGTACTGAAACCTGTAGGTTTCCTCAACCAGTTTGCTTCAAACTCAGCTGACAGCATTCAGAAACAAACTAAGGAGTTCAGTAAGATTTATGACTTTCTCTATATAGGTTGCATAAGATTCTTATGGTATATCTATATCTGCATTAACCCTATGGTTTTATCTCAATCTTCCATCATTCTCATCATGATTAGAAAATCATTCAATTAGTGACCAGTTAATTGAAAGCATTAAGCGCGGAGAATAAAGCCGAATAACTAAGGAATACAAATCAGAAGATTAACATAAAGAAACCATACTATCAAAACGCGATCGTCATCCTACAAAAGAGATTTAGTTCATAATCAACATAATCAAAACTCAAATTAATCAATACCAAACCCCATAGACGAAAACATACACTAGTAGCAACAATCCTCGCCTAAGACTCAAAGAAACGTAACCTAAAAAGAAAAGGAAGAAACCTTATTTTCATACAGAAAGTCGAAATTTATACGTTTTGGTTCATGCGATCCGCGGGAAGAAGTATTTCTGCGTGGACGGAACTTAATTCCAGGTTCAACTCAGAAACTGACAATTTGTGGGGCGTATTTTCTCAAATAGAGCATTTTTCCAACTTTCCTCTTCATTCTTCTTCCTTACAACTATGCTTTATTTTTCCAATGATTCCAGCATAGTATCTGAAATCACTCGAGACAAATCATGAAATTGATCAAAATTTCCCAATTAAAATGATAAAGAACCAAAAATAACTAAAAACACAACACAAAGCAAACAAAGTCAAATTTGGGCCAAATCTTTATATATAAAAATTTAAGGTGGTGTGGGGTATTGCCCTAGGGGTAATTTGGTAACATTCTTTTAGAGCAATTTGGTAATTAGGACATCATACTGTTAAGTCTCTAAAATGTATGTTGTGCATTTCCCTGAGTTTGGATGAAAACTAAACATTGGATAATTATTTAATTAACCTACTTATTGGTTGTTAACCTGTCTACTTAGTGTGCAAATCAAAATAGTATGACTCACTTGTCTGCCCACATAAATGACAACATATCTGGATAAGCAACAAGTCAACCTGTCTGCTGACTAGGATTATTGAATTTCTTCAAGAGAAGTCTCAACCTTTCTTCTAATAAGTCCCTACACTTATCTAAGGTTTCTCGATGAATAACCAAAGACCAAACAAGCTTTTGGAAGCTATCCCCTCATATGTAAGACTCTGAAGGTCTCTCTCACTTAGTCTCACGCTTATCAAGAAAAGTCAGAAGTCATTCTCACAAGCAACCTATGAAATTAGAATTAAAGTCCAGTTAAAGAATGTTTCCAACATGCTTTAATCCCTAGTACTCCTGGTTATTACACGAAAAGGGAAATATACTCAACAAAGTACAAAAAGAACTCTGCACAACTCTAATATGGCTACTACACGATGCATAAAGCCACAATTCTTCATGTTAGAGTACAACCAACGTTCTTATTGCATTAATGGCTGCCCAGAACGACTCAATTGCATTTAATGAAGTTCTGCTTGAAGCCCACAACTGAAGGAATGTCTCTAACGGATCTTAAATTCTTGAAGGCTATAAATACATAAGTCATTGAAGATGAAGATACATAGAGAACTCACATCATTAAAAGAACCATTACTCTACGCATTTGCTTGTGTGCTTGCTTACTTCTCTGTTGAAATCTCATCAGACATGTCACATGTCTGTACTAAGTTTTTCTCACTCGTCTGAACTTAGCTTCTGTATGCGAAAAGTTGTCAACTTTGCTTTAAATTCTGATAAACACAACTCAACCCCTTCTTGTGTTTATAGTTGTCTATTTCACCTACTATTGTAATGATTATGCAATGGTGTTAAATAATTAACATTTGTTAATTTATTCATTCAAAGATTTATGTCCAAATAAAAATATAGAGATCAAAGGTTGAAGTTTTTTATGAAAAAAAAAATAGCTTTTAAAGTGAGTGGTAGTTGCACTTTTTTAAAAGAAAAAACTACCTTATTTAATTTCAGTTACCTTTTACATATGGAAATTGCTCTTGTACCCAAACAAATGAGAGGCTCTTGATATCCTTGTTATATGGATCAATAATGAGATGACAACTGGTTTAATGGTGACATGGAAGCTCATTTATCATTTGCGTACTTTTAAGTTTTATTTTTTTTGTACTGTAGTCCTCATTAAATTGGTACTTTTTATCTTTCATTTTAATTCATCTTCTGCATTACCGACCTCCATTGTCTCTACCTTTTCTTCCGGAGAAGTCTAAGGTCCTCCATGTTTGAGGTTGTGGACCGGTCCTCCTACTTTTTTTACCCGCTACTACCGGTTACAATCAGTTTTACAGTATTTATTTTTTAACCCAATTTTTCTATTTATTGTTCTATGGTCCTCTTCATCTTCTCCCCACCAACCCCCCCAAGGCTATGTTTACAACCCTTCAAAGAGGTATGAAATAGTTATGACCTTGGTCGGGAAGCAGTGGTGCTACGTTTGGTATTGATGGCCGTAAAAGGTTTGTGCTTTTTGATGAGAATCCCATAGTTGTAATTTTTTTCTTTATGATTTGGGATAAAGGCACAATGGTGGTGATGTCGGTGCGTGGTGGCTGTCATGACGTGGCTTTGTTTTGCGTCGTTGGGGTTGGGGGTAGCTTGGTGAAAACGTGGTCTGTGCGGTCGGGAAGGGTTGACAGAGCATGCAACGACTTGCGATTGGAAGGACGACACACGACGACTCACGTCTGGAAGGACGTCCGGTGATACGGCTGACTGTGGGAAGGTGGGATGATTGTTTTTTTAACTTGGATTTGCCTTTTAAAGTGCTTTTATGAGTTTGAAACATAGTGAAATGAGATAAAGAAAAAGGGAGAGAAGAATGAAGAATGGAAGGCAGTGAGAAAGGGAGAGGAAGAAGATGAAATGTCAAAGGGCCCCATCAATCAACAAAAAAAAAATCTTTTGTGCTTCTAGTTCTTGGCATTGCCTTTGAAATACCACTTTAATTCTCTTTTTAAGTTTTTTTCGAATTTGTGGACTTTTGTTTTTTGTTTTATCTTAATTTGAATCTTGAACAACCGATTATTTTAACATGTTGTTTGAATTGTGTTAGGGTTTTGGATCTACTTCCCTTAACCAGGAACCAAGGACGAATCTACATGCAGTTTAGGAGGGACCTTGGCCCTGCTGCATAAAAAGTAGTCGTTTGGATGATTGTCTCGGAAAGAGCTTTCCGTGCATATATAATATGTCCAAAAATTTCATCCGGATCAAAAGTTATGGCCGTTCAAAGATTTATCGATCATTTGAGATTTCAGTTACCCGTCATGTCTCAAAAGTTATCAACAGCACGCATCAAATACGTGTTGAACCCTGGTGTTGGGTGCAAGTGTCGAGGGGCCTATTTTGGGTGACTAGATTATCATATAAATTGATATATTACTAATGCAATTAACGTTGTGGAATAAATAATTATGAATATTTTATGAGTATAATTGCTATACACTGTCAGTATAAATTTTTTATACTTTCAACCATCGGAAATCATGGTATTAATGACTTTTAAGGTGGTTAGGATAAGAATAAAAAAATTTAATGATTTTTCAATTTCTTATTGATCGACAGTGTAAATTTTTTTTACACTACTAGTGCATATCAATTAAATTCATATTTTATATAAAATTTGGTACGCGTGTGTGTGTGTATATATATATATATATATCATGAATTTTAATTTTTATAATTGGCACATCCTATCATTTAAGTCTGGCTCCGTCTCTTTGATAAAGTATTGTAATTTGTTTTTGGTTCATAAGTATATTGTCATTTTTTAATGGAACTACTTGGGACTTTCTGGTGTTAAATTGTCTCATAGAGGTGTTCGGTTGATAGCCATGGTGGAGGCAAGGTGAAGACGAAGGATATTTTTACAGAGCAGAGATGCTCTCTATTTTCTTCTTTCCATTTCCCTTCCAGTTAGGAGAGAGATAGATGTAAAGGAAAGATTTGTATTTCTGTTTCAATTTTTTTTTATCATATAAAAAATTTAATAACAAAATATTCATTATGTCTATTTCTTTCCTAAATGCAACGAAAATTGAGAGAAGAAAATGGAGAGGATCTCCGCTCATTTTTACAACATAATTAAAAGCTAGGGATTAATTGATAAAGTGTATTGTTATCATTTGATCAAGTTTCCAGTTTTTAATCACAACCGTTCTTATTTTTTTTAATAATAAATCCATGGCTTAAACCAATAAGGAAAACGAGGAAAAGGACAACTGCCGCCAAAGTGCGAAGAAAACTTATGAATGGCCACGAAGAAGGAGCTCAGGAACAAGGTCATGGAGAAGAAACAACAAGTGTTCCATTTGCCACATCAACAAATAACACATAAATAATGATAGGGTCTATTTACAAAAAAAAAAAAGTTGAGATTACAAAAACAAAATCCTAAAAAATAATTTTACAATGACTAAAATCAAAGATGAACATGATAGAGATCAAAAACTTATTTAAACCAATGTCATATAATCAAAGCTTCAAGCGGCTAAGATTTCAATTAAATTTCAATTCTTATGTGTATATTTTATACATAATTTCGGTTTTTTTAATTAAAAACTTAATATTATCATCAAAAGTTTTTTTTTTAAAAATATAACAAATTTATATTATTATCCAATCAGTTAACCTAGAGCCGCGTCTCTCTCTACATTCCCTCTACTCCTCTTTTCCTTCACATTGACAGATCAGTTTCGATCAATTACAGATTCAATCAAAACTTATACGTCAACGTTACAGATCCGAAGGCATGGGTATTCCGGTCACTTTGATTTTGTTACATTTGTAGGCATCTTGTCATGTTATGCTATTAACCTATGTGCTGTGAGTTTGTCCGCAGATTCATCCTTTTCGATTTTTAGCGATGTTGAATTTGTATTGTTTTCGATGTATTTTACCAATTTGAATTAATGAATATATTTTTCAGTAAAAAAATTTGATATAACTACATTAAATATAATTTAAAAAAATAAGAAAATGAAATAAAAGGATAATATTGACATTACATTATGAAACTCAAGTGTTTTTTAGTAATTACAAAACTAAAAGTAATTTCGATTAATACCCTACAAAAACCATTCATTTTGTTAAAATCATCTTTGCGAAAAATTGGCTAAACATAAATCACGTTTGTATTAACCCAATTTTAACCCAAATCAAATTTATTCAACTATTTTTCGTAATGTTCTGTTTCAGGGGTTTACTTCAAAAAAAAAATTTAAAAAAAACCCAAAAAAAAAAAAAAAAAAAAATTAATATTTTTCGTAATTTTTTAGGTTTTATTTCAAAAAAAATTTATTCAAAATTAACTTTTACAAACTCTAATCCAAACAAAAGTAGTTGGCTGCATAGGACCTTTTGGAAGGAGCTATTTATCGTGTTCCAATCCAAGATATTGCTCCCATTCGCCATAGGTACTCCCGCTCTGAACAATCAAACAATGTAATCCAATTGAACAATAATCCTCAGAGGTAGCCACAGACTCAAACATAAGATGCGACCAAAAGGAAAAATCAAACACGAGAAAGACAAGATAGACAGACCTTAAACCGACTGGAAATAGAATCTGGATATTTTACATTTTCTAGGTACTCAGCATCATTAAAGTGCACAGATGCAAACTTCCACTGGAAATAGAGACAACAAATGGAAAATTATATCAATTAGGAAAGAAACCCCTTGTTTTTTGATAAAATTGTCGGATTTGGGTTACTGCAGTTAAAAATCATTACATTTACTGATCCAATGATGGATATCAATGCAGTGAACAGAGTTTTTTTTTACTGCAATAAATCCAAATTCCCCAATGTCCCACAGGAAATTGACTCACCAAACTTGAAAATGCCTTGAAAAAAAGCAGATAATTGAACTAATTTAGGCATGCATACCTTTGAAATCTCAACATATGGAACTTGAAGAATTTGCTGTATCCGCGATTTAATATCAATTAACTTCTCATGCGCATAGATTTTTAATGAAAAGGGATCTCCAAAAGTCTGAATTTGCTGTTAATTCCAAAGTCGCCATCCCCTCCGCCGTCGGGAGAATTAAAGAAAAAACAATATGAAAATATCAGAAATAAATAGTAAATAAATAACAATCACAATTTCTGCAACGCTTAATTATATTTGGCAGGATATGTCAAAAAAAAATTATATTTGGCAGGAAGAAGCACTAGAAAAGTATAAAAATATGACATTTGATCTTACCTTATTGTGTGTCTTCTTGAAATGATAAACTTGGACCAACTTATCACCAGTGTCAAGATTTTTCTCTACTTCAGGAATCTTCAATAGTTTAAAAAAATACTTGTAAGTTGTAACTAGAAACTAAAATGAAAGGGAATAATGTACTAAGAAAATTATAACACCATATCGTGGGAAAAAGAAACTAGTGGAATAGCAAAGTATAAACATAAAAGAAGTGTATTTGATTTACATATTGTTTGTTTGGTGGGGAGAGATTATTTTAAATGGTTCTTGTTTGGTTCATTTTTTTCTTTTTTGGCAGGAAAAGGAGAGGAGAGGAGAAAAACCCTTCCTGTATCAATTTTGCCTCCCGTGCCATATTGAAGGGATTTGGAGGGGAGAGGATTTTAAACATTTCAAATGAATGGACTAAAATATCATTGCTTATGTATTTAGAATTCTAAAACTATTTGGGTATAAAAGTAAATTTGTTTTAAAATCACTTCACTCCCCTTGTGAGGCAAATTAACATGAATTGTGTTAAAATGCCTTATAACACCCCGATTTTTCGGCTTTCTAATATCGGTAATAATTATATAAATGATTATATTCTTATCCGAGGCTTAGAAAATAACTTTGGATAAACTAAAGTCATTTCCCTGTTATACTTATTTTTATAAGGTTACGGGGAAGTTTTGGGTTGAAAATTCAGACGGAACCCGATCTGTGTTTTCTGTGATTTCACTGACAGTAAGATTTTACTGATCATAAACCCTGACTTCGACTTGGAAACGAAACCATTAGGTTTTATATTTTGTCCCGAACGATTTTCCACATTTCGGAAAAATTCGTTAGGAATGAAATAAAATTATTTTATTCGGACATAATCTTTAAGGAAAACGCGTAAGACCTAAGTCGGGGGATAAGTAGGGTAAACGATGAAGTCAACTATGGAGCTGAGGTATTAGGAGGTATTAATGTAGCAGAGAGGACAAGGAGTCCGACCTTAAATTTTAGTGATCGGGAATTTTCAAGTGAAATGACCAAAATACCCATAAGCTTAACCTAACCGACGTTTGGTTAAATTTTAACCATAGTTAAGGAACCATGGTTAATTCTTACGGTCCAAAAACAGTCACACTTCTCCTCTCCTATCCACCACAAATTTTCTACTAGCTCAAGATGACAATTTTTATGGAAATTGCATTTTTGTCCCTAAGCTTTTCTTTAATTCCCTTTTGGTCCATAATTAATCTCCTAGGTTGTTCTTGGATTTGGGCCATTCTTCCTCTCCATGCCATGAAGGGTGCAGACCAAGGCCCAAAAAGCCTTGTCATCTCCTCTATAAATAGGCTTAATCATCTTCCTCTTCAAGTTTCTTCCATTTTTCCTACATATTCTTTAAGCTCACATAAGCTAATTTGTGAAGCAACAAGTTGATTTCTTGATTTCCTTTCAATTTCAAGAGGTAATCCTTGTTCCTCATCATCAATAAGCTATATTTTCTTCAATTATTTTCATGTTTCAAGGTCATGATCATCTTTTTCAATTCCTAGATCTAGAAAGTTTGAAAATCTCTAGAAAATTGTAGAAAAATCCTATGATCATGAAACCAATTTCTATGATCTTATAATCATCTTTATGTTTGTTATCCAAGAGCATGTGTTCATCAAAAATTCCTTTCCTATTCTTTCATACAAGGCCGAACCTATGTAGTGTAAGTGAGGAATGATTTTGTTTCAACTTTGTTTAAATGATGTTGATCTACTATCTCTAATCCATTTTGTTGTTGATTCAAGTGATTAGAAGATCAAATCATGTCCTAAACTATTTTTGGTATATATGGCCGAAAATCCTAATTTAATGGTTAGGATGATTTTGATTCAATTTTTGTTATAAGATCATTGTTTATGTCTTAATCTTGCTCAAGGATCATTAACCCAAGAGTATATGGAATTTTGACATCTCTAGCCCAATTAACCTATGTTGGCCGAACCTAAGTATATAGGCTAGAGGAGATTTTATTTCATTGTTTAACTTGTTGTGTTGTGATTTGTTGTGAAGGATTAAGTGATTGGTTGATTAATTGATTTGTGTGGAGGAAACCTGATTCAAATCGAAAAGTACTACGAGAAAGGAATCTTCAAGATGTAAGGGGAGCTTACCTGAGGGATTTTTCCCGATAATTATATGTGTGATTTAGTGTATGATTTGTAATATTTGGTTGAGAAACGTGGTGGTTGTTTAATTCTGTGCTAAGCTGTTATTATATTTGTGTTTGATTACCAGCCGTTATGAGTTATAATCTGTTTTAAATACATGATATGAACTATATATTATCCTCTATAGCATTGATGTGAAATATTTGATGACATGGATTGTTGATTGAGAGGCCTGATGGTGGTCAGTGCTCATTTAATTAATCAGATAAAAGCTTCATGAAGAATATTCATTATTTAATTGAGAAATATTGGGATATAATATCATTTAAATATTTGATTTGATGAAAATGAGAAATAGTTGAAATACTATTATTTTAATGATTTAACGGTGTAGGAGTGATCTTTGAGTCACAGTGAGGACGTAACCGTGAAACTATTTTAGCACTGCTAAATTTTACGTGTGAAATTCCAAAAATATTATAAAAAGTTATTTTGATAAAATAATCTTCGAAAATAACTTAAATTCTATCAGAAAATTATTCTAAGAGGAAAAGTCAAATTTCGACTTAAACGTTTTTAAAATGCTAAATGACGGTTAATTCCGAAAATGTTTACGGAAAACATTCTTAAAAACAACATTATTTGTTTGAACTGAGATTTAGTCTCAAACGATATTTTTAGAACTAAAGTTTCAAATAAAGATTTTCAGAGGAAAATAAGTTTTGGGTGATTTGATTTTATAAACGAATTTCCAACGTAAAATGATTTTATGCAAATTAGTTTTACATAATGGTGTTATTTCCGACAACTTGGATAAGTTGAGGAACTTTTGTTTTGATTTGTGTTTCACAGAACGAAAATGATTTTAAAGATGAAAAACAATGATGAGAATAAAATGTTTTACATGCATTACTCGACAGACGTGACTACTTGATTTATCATGATATCTTGACGGACAAGGTATTCATGACACGACTTTTCATTGTGCCTTATTGGACAATGTGTTTTTATGGATAAATATTTCATTTATCGTGGTGATCATTGTACCTGGACGGACAATGCGTCATGTAAATTTGATTATTGTACCCTAGTGGGCAATGTGTTTTTTTATGGACAAATGTTCCATTTATCGTGATGACCGTCGTGCCATGATTTTTGGACGATGTGTCATGTGCTGTGTTGACCATCGCGCCAGGAGTTCTGGACAATGCGCCATTTCTCGCGTTGACCTTTGTGCATTGATGGGCAATGTGCCATGTAAGAGCTTGTGTTGACCATTGTGCCTTGATGGGTAATGTGCCATGTTCCGTGTTTACCATCGTGCCGGGAGTTTTGGACGATGTGCCATGTATTGTGTTGACCATTGTGCCGGGAGTTCGGACAGTGCACCGTGTTCCGTGTTGACCACTGTACCAAGAATTTGGACAGTGTGCCATGTTGTGTTGACCATTGTTTCTTTTGTTGACAATGTGCCATGTAAGATCCTTATCAGCTCAAGTGAAAAGAGGTTTGGAATCTCCGGAGATTAGGTATAAAAATTAGATGTTGAACTGTGAAGTGTCATTAATCTTTTTATAAAGGACAATGACTGTTCGAGTATGAAACCCATTGGTAAATTACTTGTTATTTCTGAGAAGTTTATGTTGTATGACTATATATGCCTATATGTTATTTTTATGTGTCACGCATGTAGTTATCGTGCTTATATCCATATATTGGTGTCTCACCCTTACAATATATCAGGTTTTACTCGTTATTGCTGCTGTACCTTGGTACTGATAGTAGATGGTGCAGAGGAAGTCTTAACTTCAATCGGGGATACTAATCTCAATCCTTGAAGCGGTTGGAAATAGTGGTGAGAACTACAGAGTTCTTCCATTAGGTGTTTTGTAGAGTGGCCAGCTTAGGATTTTTCTTTGGTTGTGTAATCTTGAGAATATCGACTTATGGGATTCTGAAAACCTTGGTATGTTTTTGAAATTTCTCAGTATGAAAATAATTTCAGGAAAACTTATATGTTGTTGTGACTTGATCTATGAATGAACCCAGTTTATGTGTAACGTCAAGTATCATGTGATTTTGTTTTTGTTGTGTGTATCCCTTTGTTGAAGTATTCAGAAAGAAAATTTTTGCCCTCGAGTTTTTGACTTAAAGTAAATTAATTTTCCGAAAGTAACTATAAAATATCTTTTTAATTTATTTCCGCACGTGTTACGTAGTAATGCTCCGGGGGGGGGGGGGTGATACATGCCTCACCTCCATTAAAATCCCTCTCCTCTCATTCACCCAACCATATACAATATCTAATTAAAATAGAAGACATTCATAGACATGAAGGAAAAATAAATAAGAATAAAGGTCCATTTTGGTCCTGAGAAAAACATCAGGGTCCATTTTGGTACCTGACGATACTAAAGTATCAAATTAGTCCCTCACAATTTTAAAATAGGGATATGTTAGTCCTTCTGTCAACCCCCTGTTAGTTTGGGTCCGTTAAGTGGATGACGTGTTATGTTTTCTTGCTTAGATGTATTGTTATATGATATTTACCATTTCTACTACGTAAATTGGTTATTAAACATTTACTTAAATATCCAAAACAACACCATTTTGAACACACACGATAAAAAGAAACTGACCTTTTAAGTAATAAAAAATGCCTCTTAAATGTTCAAATGAGACCTAATCGATGCCACTCCAATTTCTGCCCCAAATTAACAACCGTGGAACCCTAACCACCAAGATAAAGAATGGTGTCTAACGGGATCAAACGGAAGGACTAATGTGTCCTTAGTTTGAAATCGTGGGGGACTAATTTGGTACTTTAGTTTTGTCAAGGACTAAAACGGATCCCGGTGTTTTTCTTAGGGACTAAAATGGGTCTTTTTTCAATAATTAAAAGGTTTAAAAACTCTGCAAGTTCTTAAACTATTTGAAAATTTTTAAATAGATCCCTAGATTTTAAAAATTTGTAATTAGATCCCTAGACTTGTAAATAATTTATAATTGGGTTCTTATACTTTAAACATTTATAGTTGGGTTCCAAAACTTGTAATAATTTTTAATTAGGTCCCTAGAGGTTAATAGAACCACTGGATCACCATTTTATAGTCTGCTGACGGAACCTTACCCCAAGGGCCTAATTACAAATTATTTATAAGTTCAGAGACTCTGCTACAAACATTTAAAGTATATATGGAGATCAAATTACAAAATTTTAAAATATTGGAATTTATTTAAAAATTCTTAAATAGTTTAAGAAACTGCAGAATAAATAAACCTAAAGAATTGAGAAGACAAAATCCCTTCCTTAAAGCAAATACAAAACACAATACCAGCAACAAACCAAAACATTGACATCATTGAATGATCCCTAAAATATGTAGAAGGGAACCCTCTTTTGATTGCATGAAGTTGTTAGGGTAACTATCTTGTCTCCGTCTGCTATAATTCATTTTTGGCAATTGCTAACCAATACCTTAAGGGTATTAGTTAAAGAGTATATCTATAGAAAGTTTTTATTGGAAATCACGGGTTTTCAAATTTAAATAGGACAAAACTTAGGTATAATACTATGGATATATTAGGTACAATTTTCCAATAGGATTATGATGTACAACTCAAGAGACTGTAGAATAAATAAACCTATAAATAGAAATTTATTTAAAAATTCTTAAATAGTTCAATAGACTGTTGAATAAATAAACCTAAAGAATTGAGAAGACAAAATCCCTTCCTTAAAGTAAATTGAAAACACAGAAAACCAACAACAAACCAAAACATTCACATCATTGAATATATCCCTAAAATATTTAGAAGGGAACCCTCTTTTGATTGCATGAAATTATTAGGGTAACTATCTTTGTCTCCGTATGCTATAATTTATTTTTGGCAATTGCTAACTAATGTCCTTTGCACATTGGTTTGGTTAAGGAATATATCCATAAATTTTTTTTTATTGGAAATCACAAGTTTTCAAATTAAATAGGACAAAACTTTTAGGTACAATTCTATAAATACATTAAGTACTATCTTCAAATAGGATTATGACGTGTGACAAATCATCAATGAAAACATAATATGTATATAAGTTATTACACATGTCTTATCCTATTGGAAAACAACACCTAATATAGATATGAAATTATATCTAAGTTTTCTCCATTTAAATGTGTTAAATACATCATTTCCAATAAAATGTTTCTAATTTTGATTCCTTAACCATAGATTAACAGGGTGTTTCAATAGTCAATCTAGAGTATTAATAACCTCCTGGCGAATATATTAAGGAAAATATTAACAATTATTCTTAGGACATTCATTAAGGAATTAAAAAAAAAATTATAAAAAATTGATATATTTAATATTTAAAAATATAAAAAATTTAGTTTTTCAATAAAACTTATTTTTCTTAATTCAGAATGTCCTAAAGACACCCGTCAGTATGGTCGGTATATTAATGCATTATGCAAATCATTACCTCCTCTGCAATGATGGTCTCATACCTACCACTGATATTTCCAATCTTTTCACGGAGTGAGAAAGTCTGCAAATTAAAGGTAGATCATAAAATTGTAATACGTACTAATCAAATTTTTTTTTTGGTGAAAAAAAATCAATTTGAAACATGCTAATCAATTTGAAGCATCTTCACAAAGACTTTTAAAGGAAAAAAGTTCAAACCAAAAAATGTTATAGACATAAGGAGTGAAGGGCTCAACTACGGAATGAGAAAAAACTAACCTAATAACTAACATAACATTTGGCTATAAAAACATTAGCATTTGCCAAAACAAATGTTATGGCACGAGAATCAGATTAGGCAGCTAGTTGAAAGGCCAAAATTAAATGCAATCACTAGAGACATAACCGCCACCTTAAAATAAAAGATATATAAAACTTTTTTTTTTACAACAATAAAAGATAAAAGGATAAACTAATAGATTTTCCTTATCTCCTCAAAAAAAAAAAAAAAAAAGATTTTCCTTATATCCTTGAAAGATTTTATTACTTGCTATATATAAATATACATATGAAATATTGCTGAGACAAAATTGATAAGATGAATATTTTTACAGTTTTTTTGCGGTGTTTTATTTTATCTGTAGTCTTTTTAGAGGTGTTTCACCGTCAGACATACAAAGATATTCACACAGCTGACTTGAGCATGATTATTGCTCTTAGCTTTTAGATGTTTCTTCAGTTGTCTTCTTACCAGGGTATCTAAACTATCTATATCCTTTTCAATTGCACTCTTCTCGTCTTCCATAATAAAGTATTTTTTTATCCTAAAAAAATGATAAAGATCAAAAAAATAAAATCTTAATTTCATAACATAATAAAAAGGTTAAACTATTTTAATGGTTCCCCAAACTATTCGAAAATTTTCAAACAAGTCCCCGAAATTAAATTTGAAATTGAGTCCCTAATACACATCTTCCTTAGGTTTTCGTTACATCTCTTTAAGTTATTTATTCATTCATGCATTTGTAGATAGCTAAATTCAAGTAAATCTCTATATTTTTCTGAAAAAATTAAATAATTCTCTATATTTTTGGGAACTCTAACGGAATCCTAACAAACATATGTACTCAATTACAAATTTTTATAAGTCTAAAGACTTATTTACATGCTATTAAAGTTCAAGGACCTACTTAAAGTAATTTAAGAGTAATCCATAGAGTGAAGGAACCATTCATTTTTTAGTTAGCCACCAGGAGATTAATAAAACAGATCAGGCATTAAGAGGAGATCATAGGATAAAATTTCTGAACTCATAAGTGTTGTCAAAACTCGATGATGCGGTCGCATCAGTCTCTAGGCTATCTGGTTTTTACAAGTGGCACATCATAGTGTCTGGGACACATCCGTTGTTGGAAAATCTAGAATATATGCTAACTAAACAAACAGAAGATATTATCGAAAGGCTTGACCTGTAGAATAAGAGAAATTGATTTTGAAGGCCAACTCAGAGGAAACAGAGGATGAAGAAATTTGAAGACAATAAATCTAGTGATGGAGGAGATGACAGCTTTGGTAAAGACAAATAGATTGACATTAATGATAATAAGGAGAAGGAGGAAAAGATGAGACTTACCTTCATGTGTTATGTTTTTTTTTTTTTTTTAATAAGCAAAATGTATATTGATCGGGAATACAAGATGTAACAAATGAAAAACATGCCATGCCTAATGTAAGTACAATACTGCTAGAATAAAATAGAATGCATATTACACTAACCTGACCAAAATAACCATCCATAAAAAAGAACCCAACCGAAGATACACCCCAAAAACCATAACCCAAGAACATTAATCATACAGCATTTAAGTTTTTAAGCTTTCATGTTTGTTGTTCTTTACTTTATAACTTGATAATTGACCATGACGAAAATTACATTGAAATCTTGCTTTTGCTATGTTCTTAGTTATTATTATTACTATAAATAAATTCTTTCTGTACGTAACTTTTTTTTGTTTTTTGTTTTTTTTTTCAAACTGGTGGCATCAGCATCAGAGTGATGCTGATCAATCTGCTTTTCACATCAGACAACACTGAACAATAAAATTAGCAACTCAAGGAAATCATGTTTACTGCTACGACTATTATATCATTTTTGAATAAAAAACTCAAACTATATTCTTTATCACCTTGCTCGTGTGATCGGAATATCCAAGCAATCTAAGTTCTGCACGAGGATCTGATAAATCTACCTGTTATCACATAAAAGAAGATATCAGTTCAAATACTTATAGTAAAGCAGAAACTACAAGTGTTTTGACATATACTATACCACAAGAATGCAATGGTAGAATATATCATGTTCAGCAGAATGGTTACAAATAGGATTGCAAATGAGATAATTTATTCGTGAAGTGATCAGTTCGATTGGTTAAATATTTGATCAAATTTATTCACTTAATTAAACAATGTTCAAATTTTCTCAGAATCAAACTGCCTCTATCAAAATTCAAAAGGTGACTAGGGTTTCTAGCTTTAGTTTGATTTGTTAATAATTTGCATTTGCATAGAAGATTAGGGTATCCGAGTCAAATACATAAAGCATGTTAATGCTATCATCTATTATTGGAACCATTCTTGTTATGCATAAAAAAATATCAGAGAATATAATATGGTGTGGGTTTCTGCTATAAGTTTTATCTAACTTGTCAATGTTCTTCCAGTCAGTGTAATCAATATGGTTTACAGTATAATGCATCAACTGTATTTATATGATTTACCTTTGATTTAAGATCATTAATTAAATCTTCTACTACACTCTGTTTCGATAATCTAATAGTATGAATCACCACCTGATGAAGAATACCTGTGTTAGAACTTAGGAGTATAAAAACATAACACAATTACGCTGGAAAAGGTGAATGAAATCATTGTACTCACATCCTTCTTAGTAGCATGATGGAAAGCAATTCTAAGAGTTGTAAGATCCCTGTATTTATGAGAAGTCTAGAAACAAAACAAAAAGAAAATGGTTACAATATCTATAAAAGTATCTAACTAATAGCTAGTGAGAGAAGGATGGATAATAGATTTGGATAATTTATGTTATTTTAGGAATAATTATGTTACCTTATTTTTAAGGATCTTATTCTTAGGGACCTTGATAA
Organism: Sophora flavescens; assembly: GCA_030762895.1. NCBI lineage: Eukaryota > Viridiplantae > Streptophyta > Magnoliopsida > Fabales > Fabaceae > Sophora > Sophora flavescens. The sequence goes on along the minus strand of CM061067.1, from coordinate 108,407,916 downwards.
GTAATTTATTCCCTTATTTAAGTAAAATTAGGAAATCTAGTACTGAACCTAACTCCTAGTATAAACAGAGGCCAATACTTCATCTCTTGCATCCTATATCATCATCAGATTATTCATTAGCTTATTTCTCTCTTTTTCAACAAAAATATTTACAATATCAGAAGTTCAGGTAACACATAGTCATTTTGAAGTCCATTACCTGATTCTGTTTCTGCTGAGGGGCCGTATCATTTTTACATAGGTTATTTCCTAGTTTTTTTGTATACGAGTTTGAGCACCTCTTATGTTCGTTATAAATATACTTTTGCGTATAAAAAAAATGTGACAGAATCAATAAAGAAAGATTTGCACTTGGGACTAATACCTTATTGTAGTCAAAGTGCTTGTCAGGCAATTGTTTTACTTCTAGGTGCTTCAAACTCGAAGACTGCGGTTTAGGTTGCTGGGAGTAACAGTAATGAGATGTTAGTCTGATTTAAGAAGGGTGCAGCCTAACTATGATACTTTCATTCTAAGAAATGCTTCACCAAAAAAGGTGCAATTTTTAATAAATAATTCAACTAAACATGTGTCTGAATTTAGCAAAACATGATACAAAGAGAGGTGGATAAATTAAAAAGCTGAAAGTGAAGCATTTTAACATCGGCAATATAATAGAAAAATAATTTAACATCAATGAGTCAAAAATCTTACTCTATCCTGTTGGGCATTACAACTTATCTGATTCTTATCACCGTCATCCAAGCTACTAATCTTTTTAGAGATGTCTTGAAAGATTTTATTAATGAACTCAGATTCGTGCCTGCTCAAGTGTAAAATATTAGATAAAGTCAAATTAATTCAATATCATAATCATGTCAAATTTCAGTCACAAAAATTGTAATATTATTGTACAAGTAATTAAAGGGATCGATTCTTGTATAAACTTAATGTATCTTATTTGAATGCTAAAATAATAAAGAATCAATACATCATTAATACACAAAATAAGCATAATATTTTAAAAAGTCATTGTAAAAATTTATTTATATTGTCAATCAATCATAAATGAACACATTATTAAAAATGTTTCATTCTTTTTTTTTCCATAGAATATTAGTTTCTTATCTTAACTAACTTAAAAGTCACATATACACTTCTTAATTTAGGATTAATTGACCGTGTAAATTTTTTATATATTGATAATGTATAGCAATTAAACTCTAATATTTAACTATTAACTTGATAAGAATAATATATGTCAACATTATACTTTTTTTATAGGTAAAAATTTATTAAAAGAGGCACAACAAGCAACTGCACAAGGTGTACAGCAGCACAGCGAGCCAAAGAATACAGCAATTATAAGCTGCTAAAAGAAGCCAGCAGGAACAAAACCGAGAAAAAGCTAATAACTGTCGCCAAAAATAACAGGCTCCAACCCAAAAACTGCAAAAACAGACAAAAGAGCCACAAAAACTCTCCCTGTTACAGACACAAGATCATGACTAAGCCCTGTTACACAAGCATCAAAATAACTCTCCCTCCAAAATATTATACTAGCTTACTACACACACTAAATTTCTACAAGAATCTTTAAAAAAAAAAAAATTAACTGGCAAGTTAACAGGCAAATTCGTAAAAGAGTTGTTAGCTGCACACCTGTCAGTGTCAGGTCTAATATGCCAACCAGAGATATCAGCAACTTTTTTCAAAGCAGCCCTCCACTTTTCTACTTTCCCCTTCTCAAATCTGCCTTCATGCTTAGTTAATGCTTCTGCATAACTCCCTTTCTGATGGCGCACTTCAGCAGGGTTTATGTGATAAAAAACAGGGCAAACCAACATACCCTTATCTTTTGAGCACTCCACAATCTTCGAAAGTTCTTCCAAACAAAATGTTGATGATGCATAGTTTTCAGAAAAAATTACAAGCGCAATCCTAGACTCTTGGATTGCCTTGTCAAGAGCTAGAGTTATTTCTTCTCCTGGCTTAAGATCTTCACCATCCATGAAGGCGTTGATTCCTTTTCCACGCAGATCATTATAGACGTAACCCGTGAAATTTGAGCGTGTATCCACACCTCGAAAACTGATGAAGACATCATAAGTCCATTCACATGTGATGGATGAAGAAGATGATGTTTGGCTTTTCATGGTAGCCATAGCCATGGCTCTTGAGAAGCAGAGGCCAGATCTAAAGAATCATACTTCCAGGAAAATGAAGTCAAACAAATGCAAATGTAATATAACTCACGTTATTTCCTTGCCTTGCGGACAAGGTGCTGTATAATAACATTTTTTAAATGAATAGAAGTTATTAATGCATTATAAAACTGTTTCTGTTACGTGGGAATGGAATTAAAATGTTGTATTTTAATGCAAGTAGTTGAGAGAGTTTCATACAGCCATTAATATGAAGAAATGATTTTTGTATATTTAAAGTGGGACATCATTCGGTGTTTTTTTGTTTTTTTTTTTTATATTCTTGAGATGCGTGTATATAAGAGATTATAAAAAATAAATGAAAAATAGAAATAAATATATACGATATTTAAAATTTTGTGATCAACTAACACAACTCCATTAATATAAGTATAGGTAGGTTAGTAGGTATACGGATTCTAAATAAATGTATGTACAGTGGTATATATACCAAACATTGGTGTGAATTTGAGTGTCTGGTGTAGAGTCCAGATGTTGAAATAACAGATTAGAAAAATGAAATTGGTGCTTTAACTTTATCTATCCAAGACGTTGTTATCAAATTAAGATCAACTCAACTGACATAGGCCATTAAGAAAATGAAGTCAAACAAATGCACATGTAATGACTGACAGACATGCAATAACATTTTTAAATGAATAAATTAAAAATATAAATTCATTATAAAGGGCTACCGAAGTAGGCATCTATTTAATTTGAGGAGCTATATAAAATTATTTGTAATGGGCCGAGATGCAAAATATCTATCTGTCGCACTCTATTGAAATATAAGTGTGAATTATCTAGATGTTCAATTAACAAACAAAGAAATAAGATGCAGTGAAGAGAGAGAGGGCTTGAAGGGTCTCTACATGGAGAAAATATCATCTCCATTTGTCATGAGAAATATAGATGTTCGTTACTATGCTTTTTGGAAAATAATTAATAATACTCTTCATTTTTTTTGTTGAAATAATACTTCATTATATGTTTATCATCTTCATTTCATTTATTTTCCCAAAAGCATAATAATGAATATTTCTATTTCTCATTAGAAATGGAGAGTATCTTTTTCCATATAGATATGGTTAGATACATAGAGAAGAGGAAGCTCCTCCTCTTGGAACTCTTCCTCTATTCTTTTTCACTCATTACAGTATCGCCACCAAGAAACCTCCATGATAACAACCAGCTAAAGTGATCAGTCCAGCTTATAAGTGACATAGTCGAAACTAAGGGTGACAAATGGATGGATCGGATAAATTTTTATTCGGATCTTAACGGATTGATTAAAAACAATCCATTAATCTATTAAAAATTCATTAAAAAAAATCAAATCCATCCATGATCCATTAAATAAAATCCATCCGATCTATCCATTAACAACTTTTCATGGATGGATATCCAATCCATCCACTAAAATTTATTTTAAGAAATTAAATAATTTTATATCTCTTTTATCCATCCATAAAATAATTTGTAAAAAAAATTAAAATATTATTTCTATCTCACTCTCGCTCTCCTCTTTCTTCCTCTCTCTACCCTTTCTCTCTTTTCCTTTTTTTTCTACTCTCTCTCTATCTTTACTCTCTCTCTCCACTCTATCTCATAACCATTTTGTATCACGGTCATTTTTCTATTACTATATGAGAGTTATTGATTTTGTGCATCTACAGAGGTTGTTTTGCCACAATGTTCCATGACATTGTTTTACGAAACTTGTTACGACTTTCTATGCTTTCAATTAGTTAATACTTTTTTTTAAAGTTTCTCAGTAAAAAAAAAGGTAACGAAAAAAGAAAACGTACGTGATAACGTGGACTACAACTTGTGCTTAAGAATAATTAATTAGTTAATACTTAATGTAACAAAAAAAGAAAAAAATACAGATAAATAAAATAAAAAATACACTACAAGAAATTCAGGATCTAGCGTCCAAATATTAGCGTTGGCCACTACTCCGACGCTATAGCATCGGCCCATTCGACGCAAAATGGACGTTGCAATGTTACCCTTTTTTTTTTTTTTTAAATCTATAAATCTAAGCTTGTGTGGGTCAAGCCGACGCTAAAAAATGACAACTTGTGTCGGCCAAAGCCCACGCTACGTTGAATTGTGCTTTAGCGTCGGACCTGTGGACGCTATATTTTGCGGGAACACTCATTTTTTTGCGAGAACACTTCAATTTTTCCTTATTTTGTTTTATTCTTCTATACACTACACACACACAACAGTACCGAGAAGCAGTGAGAACCCTACTGCCGCCTGAGAGAACTTGTTCGCACGAAGGCGCATTTGCCGCAGCCGTTACCGCCGCCGCCGCCGCCGGCACTATCGGTATGTTTCCTTCGCCGTCGCCGGTATGTTTCCTTCTCACTAACTCTCCTTCTCCTTCTCACTTTCTCACCTTCCACTCTCTCATCATCACTCACCACACACCTCACGTTTTGTCCCAGTGAGCTGAGTAGATAGGTATGGGGTTTTGGGGGGATTTAGGTGCAGCCCTGGTAACATGATTGGGAGAGAGAGCAGTGGCATCTTCTGAAAAGGGAAGGAGCATTGAAAACCCTTCCAAAAGAGAAGGACTTTCTTCTGAAAATGTCAATAGCAGTGGCGTCTCTTGCAGAAAATGTCCAAAATGCAAAGGTTTTGGGGAAGAAACTAGGGCTAAATTAAGGTTCTCCATCTTCTTTTGGTTTCGAAAAAAAAAACAGAGAAATTAAGAAACAAAATTTAGATTGAAACTGTCGAAATCAGGAGAAGAAGAGGACGTGAATTGAGGAAGTAAAGGGGGTTCAAAAAAATTTGAGTGATTCACTTTCAGGAACAGAAAAAAAAAAGGATTCATTGTCGAAATCGTGTTGTACTCTCATTTCTCATTTGGTTATGTCCTTTTCCTCTTTGTTTGTTTTCTCCTCTGTTGGCATTGAGATTGTTGAGTTAATGAAAGTTGTTGTGTTTGTTCTATTTTAATAATAAATTAAGAGCTAGTTGTTGGAGCATTTTTTTTCTAGTTAGTCTCTGTAAACGTTGTATGTAATCTATATGAGAGAATGCAAAATCCACTAGTATTGCACATGGAATGAGTTGGTATGATATTTGTCCTGTGAAAGTATTATTGACTAATACATATAACATGTTAGAACAAGTAGTGCCTTTGTTTGTTTCTCAAGAAAATATGTTAAGACATCACATGTTTGTAAACTTTGTTAAGTTGAAGGCATCATTGACTTATTGTCCTTTAAATCATTTCCACTGTTTTACTTCTTTTGCCATGACAAAAATAAGTAAATATAGTTCCTTGATTCTTTGCTGATACAATATTCGGATCTGGCGCTTCTATAAGATTCAGAGTATATATATATTCCAAACTCAAGGGTTCTCTTTTTGTTGTTTTCCTTCTTATTCTTAGCTATTAATGTGATATCAACCTTCCTGTCAATTTTCTTTTGTTGAAGCACCTACCTTAGGATATATATGACATGATAAAAAATATAGTTCTCAATTTTTTAAAATTTACAAATATAATATCGTAGTATCTTTTAACACTACTTTTAAGTATTATCCTATAGGTGGGAGGTTTGAGAAACTCCTGCCTTGCTAATATTGGAGAAACGTTACATGCTAATGTTACATAAGCTAAATATTGTCTTCATTCCTTTACATTACTCACAGGACTTTAATGTTACATAAGCTGAATATTGTCCAGGTCCAATATCAAATCAAAATCAAAATCCGTGGAGGTTTGAGAAACTCCTGCCTTGCTAATATTGGAGATGTGAACAAATCAAAAGTACTTTTGTAAAACTACATGCAACTAGTAGAAACTTAATCTTTTCTATTTTGCATTACCTACCTGTGTTTTAGAGGAATAAGAGAAGAGCATTATGTTGCAATCCATAGTTCCACAAGATATCTCAAACATTCAGATTTCAATGAACCAAAAAACTGATTTAATTTGCTCGTTTTCATAGTTCCACCAAATGCTTTGGTTGAGCATGAATAAAAAGAGTAGTGCAAAAGATATGGACAATAAGGAGAATGCATAAAGCAGGAAAAGAGTCGTGAACTATTTTTGAAAAAAGAACTCAACAACAAAAATTAAATTGGATGAGAAAATGGAGAAGAAAAAGGAAATAAAGGCAGAAACTTGAACACATCTAGAATACTAAACCATGCATAAAAAAAAGAGCGGAGAATTCATCTTGAGAAATGACTAATACATATTTGAGGAAGTGAAAGCCTTACTATATGTTCTTTAAGTTTTGTGGTGATTAGAATTACCTCAAAATATATATATATAACTTGCCTACTAATTCTTTAAAAAAAAAAAAACTTGCCTACTGATTTTTTATTCTATAGAGTTGTTTCTTTAATCTATGATTGTGACTGAATAATTATATGCATAAATTTAGTCTGGCTTTAGCAATATACATATACAAAACTAAAGATAGATACCCAACCTCTAATGATAATTGTTGATCATATAGTGCAGATATGGTTATATGGTAGGATGCCTTAAGGTATGTTAGAGGGTAGATAGGAGTATTTTTAAGAGTTTTGTAGCTTAATAATTTCACTGATCATTGTTCAAGATAAGACTTGTTCTCAGGTTGTAAAGGTTGGTGGTTGTCTTGTTGAGGAAACCCCTGGCACCATGTCTAACTGGAAATGACAATAAAGCTTTATCTAGTACCAACTAATTAATCATTTTTTAACTTAAACAACGATTGGCAAGTAAATAAAAAACTCTCAATTTACTGAATTTAGTAAATACATCTTTTCCTGCTTCATTCATCTTTTTCCCCCTTTTCATTGTTCTAATTTTATCTACTAAAAGAGATAAAAATCCAACTTACTAGATCAGCAGCCGCATCTTACAAAAAATTGGGGAAAGGGTTAGGATGAGTTGTTTCAAACTCAATATATTGGGAGGCATTGTAAATACTGATTGACCCCATTTTGCTTTCTTCTGTTTGTGAAGCCAATCTATCATATTTGTTTGGTTTTGGTACTCACTACTCACTTTACTCTGCTCTTTATTTCTAGCTAGTGGATTTCCATTAACCTGTTGCTTACCGAAGAATACAAGCAAAGATCAAACCTGTTACTCCTTTAGATCCCATGAAATCCTGCTCTTGAAGGTCAGTGTTTTATTTGTTTCTAACTGGAACTTGATGTTTCCCTATGATGATTTTTTTTTACCATGCCATATAGTTTTGATTGGTTTTGTGAAACAGTTGCTAATTGCTCTTGCATATCCCCTCCTCTTAGATTAGGATTTTAGATGGACAATGAATTTGAGGATATATGTAGTGGAGAGCAGAGCTCAATAGGTGTTAACTTGTTTGAGATGCATGATGCTGGACTAGGTGCTATACATTGCTATTTTCACAAAAAATTTACGAAGTTTTTCTGGTACCCCTAGTGGCTGATAATTGTATGTTTACCACGTAGAAAATGGATCGTAGTTGGATGTATGATAGGGTCAATCCTGATAGGCGAGGCTTGAAAGATGAGTTTGTTAGTGGAGTTGAGGAGTTTGTCAACCATGCTAAGGAACAACCCTACTTTTTGTCCGAAGGAGGGATCAGATGTCCTTATGCAAAATGTAAGTGCATGAAGCTATTGGCTGCAAGCGAGGTAAAGGTTCACTTGTACAAGTTCGGGTTTAAGACAAACTATTTGATCTGGACTGAACATGGAGAAGTGGAGCCAGATATGGACCTAGGGGGTCATTCAAACAGTACTTGTCATGTGGATAATGATGATGAATTTATGTCAATGAATCATATGGTGTATGATGCTTTAAGGCCATTTGCCGATGCCTCCCATGTCAATGCTAACATGGGGAACGAGACACTTAATGAAGGCGAGATGCCCAATCCCGAAGCTCAACGGTTTTACGATACATTAATATCTGCAAACCAGCCCATTTGTGAAGGAGCTACCGAATCTAGGTTATCAATATCTGTTAAGCTTTTGGCAGGTAGATCTAACTGGCATGTTCCTCAAAAGGGAATAGATTATTTTGCACAAATGCTTGCCAACGTAGCTAAAGAGCTAGGATCAAAACAATGCTTACCCGAGAACCATTACCAAGCAACAAAGTTGGTGTCTAAGTTAGGGTTAAAGGCTGAGAAGATTGATTGTTGTGTAAATGGTTGCATGTTATATTACAAACTGGATAGAAACTTATCTGAGTGCAAATTTTGTCAAGCTGCAAGGTATGTTCCTCCAAGGAAAGGGATGGGAAAACACAAAAATGTTCCGGTGAAGAGAATGTTTTATTTGCCAATCATTCCCAGGTTACAAAGATTGTATGCATCAATAGAATCTGCGGCTCGAATGAGGTGGCATTGATGAGTGTGATTTCACCTCATTTTCCATGTACATTTCTGCATGCATTTGCATATAGTTAGGCCAATTTAGTGTTGATTTTGTATAGTTTTTCCTTTGGAACGGGTGAAGCGGTGTCTTGGTGTTGTTTTGCAGGATTTAATGGAAAAATGCCCAGAAATTAGCCTTGATGGAGCTTGGATGAAAAAGAGCCTGAAAAGAGAAGAAATTGAGCCAAGCGGAGTCTCGGTGATTCGCCCCGCGAGCCTGGATTCGCCCCGCGACCCTGAAAGCTGACTGTTGGAGAAAATGCAAGCCTTTCTGGTTCGCCTCGCGAACCCATGTCTCGCCTCGCGAGTATGGAAACAGAAGCCATCATGCCCAGGCCCTGATGCCCCTCACGGGCGTATTGAAGAAAAACCTTTCGGTCTCGCATCGCGAAGAAACTCTTGCCTCGCGAGAGATCAATTCTCTGAAGCAGATTTTTAATATTCGCCTCACGAGACATGTCTCGCCTCGCGAATGCGCGCAGCACTGACTGGTATAAGTTGTTGTTTTAGGGCAGAAAAGAGGGAGCTTTTGGTGGAGAGAACTCTTGGGGACTTGGAGGCTGCGGCTGAGTTAGGGTTTCGACCCTAGAGGGGAGTTGCTGAGAGGGGTTGCTGTGAAGAAGAAGGAAAGCTCCCATGGAGTCTCTCCTCTCCTTTTCTCCTGTTCCCTGGTTTGGTTTTCTGTAAATATGAGTAACTGATCCCCCATTGTTGGGGTTAGATGTAGCTTTTCTGAACTTGTTGTATTTGATTTGGTGTTTTAATGCAAGTCTCTATTTCCTTATGAGTATATGATTCTGTGCTTAATGCTTTCCTTGGATTAGCTACCCATAGGAATGATATGTTGCTTTGATAGATGACTGAAAGGTTGGTGTTAAGGCATGCTCATGAATCATACGCCAAGTAGTTCAAGAATCTAGACATAGGTGTTGAATGCTTGCAATCTTATAAGTCTTGACTTAATGCAAAATCACAGATTAATCCACCTAAGACATTAGGGTTTGATTTGGGGTTTTAGGCTCAATGCACCTAAGACATTAGGCTTGAGTATTTTAGAAAAGGCTTGATTGTCATAATTGAATTAGGACTTGTGTTGATTACCATTTCATTGCAATTAAGGGAGGATTAGTGTAGTCTAACCCTAACAATCTTAGCCACATCTCTGTTTGCCTTCCAAGTGTTCGATAAAATTCCCAAAAGACCAAAAATATTGTTTTGCTTTCTTTATTTTCTGTTTTAATCTCTCATACTTTATTTTAGTCTAAATAGTTGTTAAGCTTGTGAATTGGTAATTGGCAACCGATCCCTGTGGATACGATAATCGGTCTCACCACCGTATTACTTGATTGCGACGAGGTGCACTTGCCTTTATCTTAAAAAATCACGCATCAAGTTTTTGGCGCCGTTGCCGGGGATTGGCTTTGCCAATATCAGTAGTAACAAATGAGACAACTAGTTTAGACATTTTTATTTTATTTTTCTGTATATATTTGATATCTTTCTTTTGTTAGTTTTGTATATATTTGAATTTTTGATTCTTTGATCTTAGGCTTAATTGTCTGTGAGTGGAAAATTGATTTGACAGGATCATGGACTATAATTATTATCAGCCATCTGATGCAGAAATGGAGATATCTGAGCTGCAGCTGCGGGTAGATATGCTGCAATTAGCCGTAAACATCCAACAAGTGAGTGATGAGCTGTCAAGGGCACAAATCTCTCCTCCACCAATGGTAGGCTATTCTGAATGGGGAAATCAATATCCCAACACTTACACTCCATGGTGGGGGAACCCTCCAAACAATACTTTGATGGATGAAGAGGAACATTGGGAATCTTCCACACCTTCATATCAACCACAACCATCTCAATGGTATGATGAGCCATCCCCATTGGAAGTTGCTTGGGAGAACTTCAAATCCGCATTCCCAGTCGAGGTTGAGCAACCTATCCCGGATAGTCGACCTCACTTAGAGGCTGTTTTGGAGAACTTCATGGTAACAACAATGGAAGAATTGAAAAATCAAGAAGACACCATTCGAAGTTTCGGGGTACGTATTGAGAAAATCTCTAACCAACTATCCGGAATGTCAAAAGTGAACTTGATGGACGATGATGAAGGTGATGCAATAAAGTATGATGATGAAGATGATGCCAAAATGGATGAGGAGGAAGAAGAAGAAGTGGGAGCAACCGAGTCTAGAAGTGAAGACCCTGTTTTGGAGAACATAGTCGCACCATTTCCCATTGAACCCTTGACTAAGGAGCCTGAAAGGAAGAGGCATTTGGAGGACATCTATTTCACCATGCTTGGGGATGATGAAGAACTTTTGGAATTAGATAATGCTATTAGTTCCAATGCACGTGTTGAATGTGATGGGAAAAACACTTGTGTGGTTTGTGCGGAGATTTCTGCATATTTGGAAGGTGATGGATTTGGCAATACTGAGAGTGAAGATTGTACAGAAGCCAGAACAGCACCAATGATCCTCTCGAATTGTTTGCCACCTCACATTTTAAAGCAGTCAACAATGGAGTTCATGCCTCTGCCTGAGAAACCGGATGTTGAACCTTTAAATATAAAGGCACCATGGCTAGTCCAAGGGGTTGAACCCCATTTCTATTGGGAAGATTTTGTTGATGAAGGGGTCAATTTTGACCCAAGAGGGAGTGAGAAATTCGCCACATTTGGTGAGGTCACCATGATTTTCAAGCACTCACTCCCATATTTTTGCTGCAAACTGTGGGATCCAGGTGAAGGATCTCACATGGTTAGCATCCCTTGGTCCTTATACCACAGGTTATGGGATCCAGGTGGATGCTTCTTAATGAGTCAAGCTAGTGACGTTAAAGAAGCGCTTATTGGGAGGCAACCCAACTTTTCTTAACCCTTCTCTTTAGTTAGTTTTTGTTTTTGATTTTCAACCTCTTGAATAATTTGAGAAGCTCAAGAGGAAAATAATAAATTGTCAATTGCCAAGTGTTTGCAGGGTAATAAAGAAGGAAGGGAGAGCAAGAAGACAAGGAGAAGAGCAAAAGGGGCAAAGAAAAAGCAAAGTCAGCACCCGCTACCGCCTCGGTAAGCCATTCCAATTTTTTGTTTTATTTTATTTTTCTTCTCCCCTCTCCAACTTGATTGTTTACATTGGGGACAATGTAAATCTTTAAGCTTGGGGTAGGGGTAATCTTTTTGCTTGCATTGTAAATATTGCATTCATATAGGCTTAAGTGTGCATGATCGCATGATTCGGTTACCCCTGCTTAGATTGAGCTTATGATTGTGAGAGCTAAGTGCCAATTTTTCTGTGATAGTGAATTTTTGGACCCTGATTTTCTATTCTTGTGATATGGCTTCATTAAATATGCTTGAGATGATCTTGGATAGTTGATGATTAGCATATGTTTCTGTAGACTTGTGTTTCTCACTGGTTCTTGAGCTGATAAATGTGAGCTTTTGAGCCATTAGGGGGTACTCACTAAATCTGCCCCCATTCTTTGTGTAGAGTGTTATTCCTCTTGGTTTGTTTTCTCTAGAACTTGACTTAAAACCATTTTAAAGCTTTAAATTTTTTGAAAACATTTTTGAAAATGATTGAGGCAATAGGTATTTTTCTGGCCTTCTGAGCTTTGAATGATGAAATACTACCTCTTAGTTGCCCAATTTTGAGCCTACAAAGAATAAAATACTTTTCTTGGTACCCCGAAATTTTTTTATGAAAGATGCTTGATAAGGGACCTTCTAAAGTATTACAAAAAGGGTGAAAAAGGTAGTTGAAAGTTTGGGATAAGAATAAAAAAAAAATAATAAAAAAAATATAAAAAAAAAAATTCCCCTTCTCTAAATAAAAGAAAAAAAAAATAAATAGAGAAGGGGATGACAAAAAGAAAAGTGAAAAATAAAAAGAAAAAGAAAGCAAAGAAAGGTGGAAAGTGAATTGAAAACCCAAGAAGGTATTTTAGAAGGTCATGTTTGCAATGCTTGATGTTTATGTAGCCTTTTGAAATGTCCTTTTCTTGTTATCCCCACCTAAAGATTAATCCCATGGCCACGTTACAACCAAATAAAGACCTCTTGATTCTTAAGTGTTTTCATAAATAAAGTGGAGATTTGGTTGATAGTCAAGCATATGGTAGGAATCATTCCTTGAGGAAAATAGAGCGAATTGTTATATATACTTGAACACTTGAGTGAGTGAGGCAAGAAAGAGAGCCAAGCAAATAAACAAGCTTGGGGTGAGCTTCAAGTGAGCAAGAGTGCCCAAATCAGTTAGAATGTGAGTCTAGGAAACTTAAGTCCCTAATTGGACTTGAATTGATTGTCTCTTGCTGAATTGTTTGAATTGCCTATTGCTTGGATCATTTACTCGGGTTCTTGGTTCACTATCCATGCTTTGATTGTTTATCTCTTCTGGCCTTAGTTTTTGCTTGAGGACAAGCAAAGTCTTAAGCTTGGGGTGATTTGATGAGTGTGATTTCACCTCATTTTCCATGTACATTTCTGCATGCATTTGCATATAGTTAGGCCAATTTAGTGTTGATTTTGTATAGTTTTTCCTTTGGAACGGGTGAAGCGGTGTCTTGGTGTTGTTTTGCAGGATTTAATGGAAAAATGCCCAGAAATTATCCTTGATGGAGCTTGGATGAAAAAGAGCCTGAAAAGAGAAGAAATTGAGCCAAGCTGCAGTCCGGTGATTCGCCCGCGAGCCCCGGATTCGCCGCGACGACCCGAAAGTCGATTGTTGGAGAAAATGCAAGCCTTTCTGGTTCGCCTCGCGAACCCATGTCTCGCCTCGCGAGTATGGAAACAGAAGCCATCACGCCCAGGCCCTGATGCCCCTCACGGGCGTATTGAAGAAAAACCTTTCGGTCTCGCGTCGCGAAGAAACTCTCGCCTCGCGAGAGATCAATTCTCTGAAGCAGATTTTTAATATTCGCCTCGCGAGACATGTCTCGCCTCGCGAATGCGCGCGCAACTTCGACCGGGTATTAGTTGCTGTTTTAGGGCAGAAAAGAGGGAGCTTTTGGTGGAGAGAACTCTTGGGGACTTGGAGGCTGCGGCTGAGTTAGGGTTTCGACCTTAGAGGGGAGTTGCTGAGAGGGGTTGCTGTGAAGAAGAAGGAAAGCTCCCATGGAGTCTCTCCTCTCCTTTTCTCCTGTTCCCTGGTTTGGTTTTCTGTAAATATGAGTAACTGATCCCCCATTGTTGGGGTTAGATGTAGCTTTTCTGAACTTGTTGTATTTGATTTGGTGTTTTAATGCAAGTCTCTATTTCCTTATGAGTATATGATTCTGTGCTTAATGCTTTCCTTGGATTAGCTACCCATAGGAATGATATGTTGCTTTGATAGATGACTGAAAGGTTGGTGTTAAGGCATGCTCATGAATCATACGCCAAGTAGTTCAAGAATCTAGACATAGGTGTTGAATGCTTGCAATCTTATAAGTCTTGACTTAATACAAAATCACAGATTAATCCACCTAAGACATTAGGGTTTGATTTGGGGTTTTAGGCTCAATGCACCTAAGACATTAGGCTTGAGTATTTTAGAAAAGGCTTGATTGTCATAATTGAATTAGGACTTGTGTTGATTACCATTTCATTGCAATTAAGGGAGGATTAGTGTAGTCTAACCCTAACAATCTTAGCCACATCTCTGTTTGCCTTCCAAGTGTTCGATAAAATTCCCAAAAGACCAAAAATATTGTTTTGCTTTCTTTATTTTCTGTTTTAATCTCTCATACTTTATTTTAGTCTAAATAGTTGTTAAGCTTGTGAATTGGTAATTGGCAACCGATCCCTGTGGATACGATAACCGGTCTCACCACCGTATTACTTGATTGCGACGAGGTGCACTTGCCTTTATCTTAAAAAATCACGCATCAGGCATCATGAAAATAAGGCGAGTTCGAACGTTCTACGCCATCTGTCCGATGGGAAGGCATGGAAACACTTTGATGATGTTTATCCAGATTTTGCTAGTGAGCCAAGAAATGTAAGATTGGGCCTATGTGCTGATGGGTTTACACCTTACATCCAAGCGTCGACTTCTCCATACTCATGTTGGCCGGTCATAGTTACGCCTTACAATCTTCCCCCAGAAATGTGCATGACCAAACCATACATGTTCTTGACTTGTCTCATTCCTGGACCATCTAACCCAAAATCAAAGATAGATGTTTACTTGCAGCCCTTGATTGATGATTTGCAACAGTTGTGGAGATTTGGTGTTTTGACTTACGATATCTCGATGAAACAAAACTTTCTCATGAGAGCATGCTTAATGTGGACAATTAATGATTTTCCAGCCTATGGCATGTTATCTGGATGGGGTACACAGGGTAAATTGGCATGTCCTTATTGTATGGAAGACACAAAAGCTTTCACCTTGAAATATGGTGGAAAAAATTCTTGGTTCGATTGTCATCGTCGATTCCTGCCAGAAAATCATTCTTTCAGAAGAAGTAAAAGGGGTTTTACAAGAAACAAGGATGAGAAAGATGGCCCACCTTACATGTTAACAGGGCAACAAATCTGGGAATTAGTTCGTGATTTCCCAAAAGTGACAGAGGTTGGTTGGGGCAGATTGCAAGGGTATGGCGGGTATCATAATTGGACCAAACAAAGTATATTTTGGGATCTTCCATACTGGAAGGACAACTTGTTAAGGCACAATCTTGATATGATGCACATAGAGAAGAATTTCTTTGATAATGTGCTAAACACTGTCATGAATGTCAAGGGTAAAACAAAGGACAATGAAAAGGTGAGAATGGATATATCTGTGTTCTGTGCACGCAGGGACTTGGAGATGCAACCCTTACCTAATGGAAAGATGGGGAAGCCAAAGGCAAGCTACACTTTGTCACCAGAAGATGCAAAGTTAGTGTGTAAATGGATTAGCGAACTGAAAATTCCAAATGGCTACGCTTCAAACCTTGCTAGGTGTGCCGATGTCTCCAAGGGTAAGATGCATGGGATGAAAAGCCATGATTGTCATATATTCATGGAGTGCTTACTCCCAATTGCCTTTCGTTCGTTGCCAGAATGTGTATGGAAAGCACTAACTGAATTAAGTCGATTCTTCAAAGATCTATGTTGTAATACATTGAGGATGGACGACTTGGTTAGATTGGAGCAAAATATTCCCATCATCATATGCAAGTTGGAAAGGATTTTTCCACCGGGATTTTTTGATTCAATGGAGCATCTTCCAATTCACCTACCCAATGAAGCAATCCTTGGTGGTCCGGTTCAATATCGGTGGATGTATCCATTTGAAAGGTAATTAAATTAATTTTTTAAGTATTTACATCTTGATTTCTTTCGAATTCAAAGATGTATGGTCATTTTACATGTAGATTCATGGGCGATGCAAAGAGGACGGTGAAAAATAAGGCTAGAGTGGAAGGTTCCATATGTGCTTTCTACTTACAACGTGAAACAACCTATTTCTGCTCTCACTATTTCAAGACCTTTAGCTTGTTGCCTACCACAAGTTTTATGAACGATCCTCGATCGGGACATGAAGGCGTCCACCCAACGCTATCACTCTTGAACAAATCCGGTCGTCCTAGCGGGAAGTGTCAAACCCATTGGCTTACAGATGATGAATGGAAATCTACTCATGTGCATGTGCTGATCAATTGCCATGAGGTTAAATCATATCTTGAGTAAGTAAAATTTGTATCCCTTCAAGTGTGTGCTTGACGCATTGAGTATTGTAGAGTTACTTATCAAAATTGTGCTTGATGTCAGTGCATTCTTGCAAAATCACTCCATCAATGATCAAGATGCTTCTGGTCGTATACATGCAGAATTTCCCACGTGGTTGAAGGAATATGTAAGTGTAATGTACAAAAATGATGAAATTATTAGCAATCACACCCTTTAAGCATATGTGTCTCTTCTATGTAGGTTTATGATGAGAGGAATAGGGTGATCAACACAAACATAAAGGCATTAGCTTGGGGTCCTATAACAAAAGCAACATCATGGCACATGTACTTTGTAAATGGGTGCAGGTTTCACACTAAGGATTGGAGTGATGGTAAAAAAACCATAAATTGTGGGGTGCATGTAAAAGGTGTTACTGAAGGAGGAGAAGATGATTTTTACGACATTATCCAACGTATCTTTGAATTGGAATATCATGGTTTGAGTAATAAGATTGCTATATTTTACTGTGAATGGTTTGATCCAACAAGGAATAGAGGCACAAGGGTCCATCCACATTATAATATTGTCGATATTAAGATGAATAGACGGTATGGTCGATATGATCCGTTCATTCTTGCAGAAAAAGCAAGACAAGTATACTATGTCCCTTATCCAGAAACGTGTAAAGACCTACGTGGTTGGTCTGCGGTAATCACCACAAAACCAAGGGGTCATGTGGAAGTCGAGGACATAGAGGATGAAGAGCCTTATCAGGCTGATGAGATGTCACCCGTTGTACCAATTACAGAAGTTGAACCATTACAAGGCTTACTTGATGAAACCATAAATGGGTTCGAACAAATAGTTGACCGTAATAACGATTCAATGGATCACGATGGTCAATCAGAAGATGAAGGTGTTTCGATAGAATGTAGTGATAAAGATGATGAGAAGGGGGAGGACGAGGATGAGGATGAAGACGATTATGAGGATAGTGACGAGGATTAGATTAGATTATATGTTAAGAATATGCATTGTACTATTTTAATATGTATCCTAATGTGTCTTAACATGCACAAGTCAACTTTACATATATGTTTAGAATATGTATCTAACTATTTTAATGTGTATCTTATTATTTACAAGTTCAACTTTATATGCATGATTAGATCATATGTATATCTATATGTTATATTTTGCACTACAGTAGATGTCAGGACGAGGTCGAGGGAAGATGCCTACCAATATAGGTCGAGGGAGGCTTCTACGACCTGGCGATCTTGCTGCAGAGACACACCGCAAAATCCGTCAGACACAGACTACTGGAACCACCTTTTGAGCCTATAGCACCACGGTCCTTCCTTCCCAGCCGGTCGTCACACCACCACCTTCCGAGCCTACCCCAGACGTAGTCACTATGATCCCTACTCCGGGATACATGCCCCCTAGGCAATTTGAGTGTGGTTCATCTTCATACCGCATGCCACAGGAGCCTGTGTTGCAGCACCCTCCCCACGAGGAGGTAAACCAACATGAGGAGGTGCAGGAGGGGGATGAGGAGCATGAGGAGCAGGAAGGGGGGAGGAGGAAGAGGAGGGGCATGACGAGCACGCCCCTAGTCAGCGTCGACCGAGGCGATGCGAGGATGGATCTTGTGGGAAGATCATTATATGTCCTATTGGGAAAGGGTAAGTTGGAACTTTCTTTGTTTCTTTATATATTTATTAAGCACTTGGTTTTATATATGCATTTGATTTGACATTTGACATTGAGTTTGGATTTTTGGTAGGTGGACTCCAGCAGAAGTTGCTGTTGATGCGATTAAGTTTGCCATCACCTCACAATTTCGGGGTGTTCACCATTGCTGGACTGTGACCCCTGATGAAGTGGGGGACTTTTGGTGGGCCAGATTTAGGGTAAGTTCTATATTGCTTTTTATTATTAGTCAGTGTAAGGGAGTATTTTAGTAGATTGCTTTTCATTCAAGTTGTTTATCTTTAAGCCTACGTTTGTTTAATTAACACAAGTTCACAGTTTTATTCAAGTTAACACATGTGAAGAGCTTATATATATACTTATTTATTTGATTAACTATTTTGATTAATTCTTCTTGCAGGATAGAGTTTCTTGGGATCCTCGTCATTACGACACCATCTTTAAGATCTTTCAGCAAAAATGTGCAAAGCGTCTTTCTGACATCCTCGGCAAGAAGAGGAAGAAGGGGACGCAACCTAAATGGATGGGGGACGAGGCATGGATTGGTCTTCTTGAATATTGGCAAAGTGATGCCTTCCTAAAGATATCAACACAAAATAGACCAATCGGGCTTCAGAAAAGGGTGGTGTAGTTCACACGACAGGTCGCAGATCTCACCTTGAGGTGGCACTAGACATGGTATGTATTTACTTAATATTCATCGTTTAGTCCATTATCATATACTGATTTTCTTTGTAAATGAACATGTGTTGGCTTTTTGGGTAGGTCCAAACAAGTCAGGGTCCTGTGGATCCTGCTGAGTTTTTTAGAGCCACCCACCAGAAGAGTTCTGGCGAATGGGTTGATAGCCGCTCAAAAAGAACATATGTAAGTTGGTCTTATACATCATTTTTATATAAC
Organism: Sophora flavescens; assembly: GCA_030762895.1. Classification (NCBI taxonomy): domain Eukaryota; kingdom Viridiplantae; phylum Streptophyta; class Magnoliopsida; order Fabales; family Fabaceae; genus Sophora; species Sophora flavescens. Next base: position 108,389,071 of record CM061067.1, on the reverse strand, counting down.
TTTGTTATCAATGTATGTACCTTAATAAGATTTGTTTGTGTTCTTTACTAGGAAGAGTATCGCGAGCGTTTGATTCAGATACAAACACGGGTTAATGACGCCTCCACAGATGGGATGCAGGAAGTGGATGGGGAGAGGAAGCTTCAATTGTGGCAGGATGTTGTTGGGGGTAGGAGCCGGGGACGATGTTACGGAACTGCAGACATGTCATTGAACGTTCGTCGTGGTATGTCTTCATTAACTCAGGAGTCTCATGTGTCTTCTAGCCATGGTAATGGGTTTGAGACTGAGGAGGTCGTTGCACTTCGTGAGGAGGCTACCAAAGCTAAGGAGGAGGCAGCCAAAGCTAGGGAGGAGGCTGCATTAGCTAGGGAACAGACTGTCAATTTGGAGGCCCAGTTTCACGCTATGATGGAGTGAATGGCAGCTTTAGAGCGTAATAGTAGTTGGGGTCGTCCGCATCCTGATTATGATGACGAACTTGACGACCATTCGTTAGATTAGGCATCATGTCATGGTCCCTCGCAGATGTTGATTTCCTTTACTTTAGACATTTCGCATTTACTTTTCAAGTACTTTGAAGTTTGTGTTCATTTACTTTGTTATGTACTGTGTGGATTATCATGGGCAGTTTTGGTTCATCAACAATTATACAAGCTGTTCTTGAGACAGAAGTATTATAATGGTTTGAGTTGTAAGTGGAGAAAGAGTTGGTTCTATTATGTTTTTTTTTTGTTGGGTGATATTTCAAGTTTTATGCATTATTTGACTCTGTTAGATTTGTTAAAAGGTTGGAGTACCGCAAGTGCTAAAGGGTTTTGTTTATTGATATGCTAAAGCAGGGCTATTATTGTTTATTAAGGATATTTTTTATTTTATATTTCCAGGTTTGTAATAATATAGCTACTTAATAAAAAAAAAATTAAAAAAAAAATTATTTGCGTAGGCTTGGCCGACGCTAAAGCCTACGCTATAACAAAGTAAATTAGTGAAGGCTGGGCCGATGCTAATTTTAGTGAAGGCTGGGCCGACGCTAAAATGATCTGAAATAGCGTGGGCTTAGGCCGACGCTAATTTTAGCGAAGGCCAGGGCCGATGCTAAACTGCTCTAACAAAGCGTCGGCAGTTTAGCGTCGGTCATTCCCTATTGTCTTTGCTGCCACTTAGCGTCGGCTTTTATCCGATGCTAATTTTAGCGTCGGCCATCATTTGCGATGCTAAACGTTGCGTCGAGGCTTTTAGCGTCGACCACGACACCGACGCAAAGCCGACGCTAAAGTGGCCGTTAGCGTCGGCTTTTGCCTTGTAGCGTAGGCTTTTGGCCTACGCTAAAAGCTGATTTTCTTGTAGTGATAGTGAAGAAAAAATAATAGGGAACGGAAGAGAAAGTTAGATGGAGTGTTTTTTTTTTTTTACAAATGGAGGTTTTTTTATTTGGTGAAAAATAATATGAAAAAAAATAAATTGGTTTTGGAATGGATAAAAGTTGATCCATTATATTTTTGATTGTTGGTACAATGAATTTTACAAAATATTGGATGGATCATAAATCATTCACTAAAAAAATAATCCAATCCATCCAATCCATTTATATTAATTTTTTATAAATGGATGGATTGGATGGTGAATAAATGGATCATTTTGTCATCCCTAGTCGAAACCAATAGAGAAGGTGGTGGTGGAAATATCAAGTTCAGCAACACAGACATTACCAATTTACCATGGTTGATGTCACCATGTGTTTCCTCTGTGCAGTGAAGATGGATCGAGAAATTTTGGGTAAATGGGGGCAAAAAGTAGTCAGTAAATTTTTTTTTGTTAAACATTTTACTAAAGGAAGAAATTATATAAATATGCAAAAGTAATACAAAATGATACAAAATATACAAGATATAATATGATTCGGTTTAATGCGAAACTTACATCCACATATGACAGATGAGAAGCAGCTCACTAATCAAAAGACGAGATTAAAAAAATAATTTTTGTTTTCATTAAAAGATGGGTGATGAGTTAGCAACATCTAAATTTTTAAGGGGCAAATAAAAATTACTAGATGTATTAATTTAAAAAAAAAATTGCTCAGTGCCCCTTTGTTTAATTATCCACTAGTGTAATAAGTGCTTTTTACGTCAGTTAAAATTGATTTTTTACGTCAGAATACTGACTGACATAAATACAGCCGACGTCAATAGTTAATATTTTAACGTCAGTTGAGAACTGACGTTAAATATAAAACTATTACGTCAGTTCTTTAACAAAACTGACGTTAATTTTTTAAAAATTAACGTCAGTTTTTTAAACAACTAACGTTAAACATAAAACTATTAACGTCAGTTCTTTAAGACAACGGACGTTGATTTTGTTAAAACTAACGCCAGTTGTTATAAAGAACTGACGTTAAAGGTTTAATTTTAACGTCAGTTGTAATAAACAACTGACGTTAATAGTGTACTGTATATTTTATAAAATACTATTAACGTCAGTTGTTTGATACAACTGACGTTAATAGGTTTATTTTTTTTAAAATTCAGTTTTAAAATATCACTCCCATCAGCTATCCCTGCATTCAGTAAATATCCCAGTAACACAGAATATCACACACATTACAGAATTGCAAAGGAAAATTGAACAATGGGGGGACTTAAAACCAAAACCCATGTATATATATAAATAAATTTTAGTTCCAATGTTTAAAAAACAAAACTATCTAAGGATATATATATACATGTTATTAATTAGTTTCTAAAGTCTAACAAAAAAACTATTCATCTAAGTAGTGCGGAGGTATGTTGTCAATTCCTTTTTCAGCCGCATACTTGAAGAAGAATTCAGCGAAGCGCATCTTCAAGTCTCTTAACTCATCTTCTTGAATAGGCGATTGGTCGATAAATGCCTAGACACGTTCAAATAATAACAATAACATCAATGCAAGTCATCTTCAAAACTATAATATATAATTTAACAAGTTGTTTAAATATTACCTTCTTCCATCCATCCGTAATAGATGCGGAGACTATGTTCAGCATATGAAGCATCACATAATAGCCGCACGACCACCCGTCAATTTGAAATAGAGACTACCAACAAAATTAATTTCAACGTCAGTTGAATATATATATAAATTAGTAATTATAATATTAATTATTTGATAAATAAACTACCAAACCTTGAGGATGTTCCATACAGGATTTGCTTTAGCCTTAGAAGTCCTACTTCTCCCGTTGGCGCAACTTATGCTACTCGCCTTCAGCGCGCTATCATAAACAAATAATCATGTCAATCAATTAACAAATTCATATATCATGTGTGTAATAAACTAAAAACAACTGATATTAAAACTTAAATTAAATTTAAGATTAGTTACTTACTTATTTACAGCTTCCAACACCACCTGTGGCGGCTGTTGGTGGAGAGAGCAAAAGAATATGACAGTTTGCCTAGACGGGTGAAGTACGAACAACTGTCAATGGTGTTCCATACAGTAGGGAGCCAGATATAATTCTTTTGGATTGTCTCCCAACAAGTTCCCTAAGTATTTACTCAATGCATCGCCATCAAAGAAGTCGGGCAGAAGGATTGACGGATCTAAGAAACCGTAAACTGATGCAATGCCCTTATCAAGCTGAAGACGATGGAGATACCTAAGATATGAAAAGGTGTGGATGTTAATTACATAATATATATATTGAAATTAAAATAAATTATTAAATGGAAAAATACCAAAATAAATAAGTTATAAAATTAAAATTAACTTACGTGCACCAGAGACTGATGACATTGTTGTTCATCCAGACGTTATTTCTGCAGGCGTTCCCGAGATCGTCACCACAGAAGGAAAATATCCTCCGTTGATCTGGGCGTGCCACCCATCCATCGTGCTACAATGGACATTCAAAAATCTCAAACGCATAATCCTCACCAAGTGAGAACAAACGAGTGATAGGTGACAACGACACCGACGTCGACTTGGCCTTCAGTTTAGGAAAAATAAAATAGATAAGTTTTTGATAATTAAAAAAAACACAAGTAATTATTTGACTAATTTGAACATTAATAATGAATAAATACCTTTGCTAACATTTCGAGCTCACGTCGTTTGGAGTCCAACTCAAGCTCACGCCTTTTCATTTCCAACTCATGCTCATGGCGCTGGACTTCCAACTCCCGCTCCCTAGCTGCCAACTCATCGTCCTCCACATGTGCCCTACTAAAACTCTCTTTTGTGCTCACATGTGAAGGGTTGGCAAGCCCTGCGGTGTCCTGGGATGTACCGACGGAGGAAAGCTCTTTGGCAAGCGCCTGCTTGAATTCTGGGTTGGATATTAAGCCTTGCATCAGATGTGTTGTAATAGCTGGGTTGGACATGAGGTGCTGAGTAATGTCAGCCAAAATTGATGCTTCATTGACCACCCGCTTTCGTGAAGCAGACTTGCCATAATATTCTTTGATGGTCACGTTCCCAGGAACACCGAGAACCCGACCAGGATGGTCTTTCTTGCCTAGAGCAGTCATCAAGACGTCCTGCCGTCCAGAAGGAACGAATGCGCCCTGGGAGGATTTTGCTTTGAGATCCATCTACAATGAAAAAAAATGAAAAAACGTGCAAGTGAAAAGTGTTGCAAATATCTATACAAATATCAATTGAAATCAAGTTAATTATTTACTTACAATCTTATCTGCCACTTCGCGAGTGGCATCAACTTTAAAAGATCCCGTCTTTGTCATGCGGCCGGCTAACCAGAGATCCTTGCGGTCGATGTCCGACGGAGGACTTGATGGTGTGCCCTCAGGCACCTCTCCTCTTTCAATCCTAGCAGAGTGCTCTTCCTGCTTCGCCCTTAGCCTATCCGCCATCATCTGCTCGATCCAAGTCTGGTACCCACCCTGAGACATGGTGTGGCGGTGGACGTTCTTCGCCTGATTCTGCCGACCCTTATTTGCCTTAGTCTATTCAAACAAAAACACATAATTAAATATAGTTAAATGATCTATAATAAGCATACTAAATTAACTTAATCAACCAACCTGAAATTCTCCATCCTGTCGACTCCTGGCAAACATATCCCAAGTATCCTGATCAATCCAGGGATAATCCGAGAACATTTTATCAAGCCGCTTCTTCCCAGATACATAGTACCTGGTAAGATCATGCTTGAACCCATTCCAACGCTTTGATGCCATTTTCATACATTTATGATGATGATCCTCATCATTTGGCACAGTCCAAGCTACCTACACATTAGATACATATATAACAACTGGATGGATTATAACTCGGATAATTATCTAATAATGTAAATCAAACGAATGTCAAGGTAAAATACCGTGATAGCCTCCCAAATCTGATCCTTAACGTTCTGTGGAACGTCATTCCAGTGGTTGTAGTTGATGCTTACGTGCTGCTTCGCTTGTAGAAACACCCACTTATTAAATTCTTTAGAACGGGGTCCCTGGGCATTTAGATTAGCATCGAAGGACACCTCAAGCTTCTGTTCGCTTTGCCTGTCCTTCTCTAGTTTCTTCAACGAGGTGGCTCCTCTACCCCGTTTCCTATGAGCCTGTGATGTCTGTATGGACAAAAAAAATGATAAAATAGAGGGTTGTAACATTATAAACTTACATTAAAAAGAAGGACTAAAGATAGTATATAACATGTAAACTTATACTAGAATTAGGCGTAGGCGTGATCGGGTCCTGCGAAACCCCCACAGTGTCCTCCCATGCATGTGGGCTATCCGACTGATCCATATGTATGCCTGTTCAGAAACTATATATATGTATTAACATAGGTTATAACTCAAAATAAATACAGAAGTATAAATAAAAATAACTAGATAGGTCCTGTAGATATACAAAACATCTATATATCCAATATAAAGACAATACGGGAGATTGAAAACTATAGTTTTTGAAGATTGCCAAGCACTGGTCATGGTCTGGCTGTGATGTCCATCACGGCCGTAACGTGCCAACTGAACCAGACCCTCATAGGAAGAAATGATCACGGCCTAGCCGTGATGAGCATCACGGCCGTGACAGATCAACCAGCAGAGCAACATGCACTCAAATCCAAAAATAGAGACATTCCAAACAACTCAAACTCACTGTTTAAAGTTACAACTACTGAGACTACAATTTCAACATACACTCAAAACCAAAAATAGAGACATTCCAAACAACTCAAACTCACAGTTTCAAGTTTCAACTACTAGTGAGACTACAGTTTCAACCAGCAGAGCAACATGCATGCACTCAAAACCAAAAATAAAAAAATGTGACCTAAAGACTCACCAGAAATAGGCGCTCGCGTGGTGGTGGGGGGAAGCTCGAGTGGTGGCCAACGTTCGATGTGGTTACTGAGAGCAGAGGGACAAGGAGAGTTAGTGCGCGGGAAGGGGAAAGAGAGATGTCAAGTTATTGCAAAGAATGAGCGGGAAAGACAGAGTTAGGGGTTGAGAGTGTACCTCACGGTGGTGGCGAAGAAGCCCTCGCGGTGGTTACGGTGGAGATGAGCTCGCGATTAGGGCAGATTGAGAGCGAGAGTGAGGGTTGAGAGTGAGGGTTGATTCCACCTTAAGAGAAAAGAGACGTACAGAGAAGTGCAGAAGGCGCGCGGGTGTAAACGTTTTAATTAAAATAAAACAACATTTTATGTCAGTTGTTAGTAAAACCTGACGTTAAAGGTCATATATTTAACGTCAGTTGTCTTAAGAAACTGACGTTAAAAACACTCACACTTATTACGTCAGTTGTTAGTAAAAACTGACGTTAAAGGTCATATATTTAACGTCAGTTGTCTTAAGAAACTGACGTTAAAAACGCTCACACTTCTTACGTCAGTTGTATTACACAACGGACGTTAAAAGTTTATTAGTTTCTGCAAAAACATTCATTCCTTTGACTACTGTGCTACTTACCCATTCACCTTGTACCTAATCATCTTAATGAGCATTAAGTTTATAGATAAGTTTTCAAGAAAATCAGAATAGCTTAGTAACTTCATCCACTGCTCCTATAAATAGCTTCCTTCCATCCTTTTAATTTTTCTGCTTCACAATATGGCTCTGCCATGGAGACTAACTTCATCACTCTTTCTTCCTATTCCTAGACTCACAGATCTTTGTCTTAATAGTCAAACAACTTGAGTTTGAGTAAATCACATTACATGGATATTAAGGTTGGGTGAATCACGTAATGTGATTCTCTCACTTTATTTCATCCCCGTCATCCCTTTCACTTTGCTTTGGAAGCAAGTGATTGTGGATTCAAGATGATGCATCAAGGAATTCCACTAAAGAAGAAAGATGCAAAGATCCATTTCACTTTGCTTTCGCTGCTAGTGACTGAGGATTTACTTTGCATCATGGAATTCAAGTGAGGGAGGTGATGCATCCATTGGAGTTTCTGATGACAGGACTGAGAAGAAAATGATGTTGATGCAGAAACTTTTTTATATTTTAGGGCTATGTTGCAGAAATTTTTTATCTTTTAATCATGTAATTTTAACTTATGAATCGCTTCAATGTCATACGATTTGATTATACATATAACTTGTTTTATGTTAAGTGTTTATTTATTTTAATTTGCACAAGAATTTGTTTACTAATTCAAGCTAATTAATAAAAATTAAAAATAAACTTGTATAAAAAAAATGTTTAGAAATAAACTGCAGTACTATATGGAGTGATCTGCGTTAAGAAGGACAACAGGGACATGACAACCAATGAAATGAGTTTCATAATTATTTACGTCAGTTATTTATAGAACTGACGCAAATAGTGATTTAATATTTCAAACTGCCACCACCTCATTTTAAACGTCAACTTAATTTATGACTGCCAAGTTCCCGTATATTAATTACATTATTTCCAATATTTATTCTACACGTTTATAATATATAGGATTATTAACGTCAGCTATTTATTAAACTGAAGTAAAAATCAAACTTTTAACGTCAGTTGTATAAAAAACTGACGTTAACAATAAATATTTTTTATTTTAAAAACACTTTTAATGTCAGTTTTTTTAAACAACTGACGTTAAAAGTGTATAGATATCTGCAAAAACATTCATTCCTGTGACTACTGTGCTACTTACCCATGCACCTTGTAACTTAATCCTCTTAATGAGCATTAAGTTTTCAAGAAAATCAGAATAACTTAGTAACTTCATCCCCTGCTCCTATAAATAGCTTCCTTCCATCCTTTTAATTTTCTGCTTCACAATATGGCTCTGTCGTGGAGATTAACTTCATCACTCTTTCTTCCTATTCCTAGACTCAAAGGTCTTTGTCTTAATGGTCAAACAACTTCTGAGTTTGAGTAAATTATATTACATGGGTGATAAGTTTGAGTAAACTACATTATGTGAGTTGCTCACCTTATCACCTTCCGGAGAATCAGCTGCTGGAGGGCAAATCAGGTGCTCGGGCGTCACAGTTCCAAAACCTCAGCTTTGGCAGCAAGCGACCGTCATGGAAGTCTCTGGAACCACTGCCTTTGCTTGAAACAGATCTAGTGCACCTGTTTTTGCCTCTCTTGAGCTCTCCCACGCCCCCCAGTTTTCTGAGGTCTTCGGAGTATAGTTTTCCCTTTGGCATATTTTATAAAACTCTCTAATGGGATGTAGCTTTAATGTTTAGGATTTTAAACCCTTTCAATGTAACTTTTTATAGGATTTTAAACCCTTTCAATCTTCTGTATCAGTCTGTATTACACTTCATGAATGAGATCCGGTTTGGGTTATTGATTCAACTTATACTTCGCACATATATTTTAGTTTTCAAAACAGAAACACAAAACATCAAAGCAATTGTGAAACTGAAACTTTGAGGAAGGCAATGCGAAAGGTTACGTATAATAGATAAAAAAATTATTAAAATAACCTTTAACGTCTGTTGATGTAAGGACTGACGTTAAAAGTGAAATGACTCACTTTTAACGTCAGTTCTATAAAGAACTAACGTTAAAACGTTCACTGTTAACATCAGTTGTTTATTGAACTGACGTTAAAAGTGAGTCACTTCACTTTTAACGTCAGTTCTTAAAACAACTGACGTTAAAATTGAATTAATATTTACAAAACTGCCACCGCCCCCTTTTTATTTGGTGAAAAATAATATGAAAAAAAATAAATTGGTTTTGGAATGGATAAAAGTTGATCCATTATATTTTTGATTGTTGGTCCAATGGATTTTAAAAAATATTGAATGGATCATAAACCATCCACTAAAAAAATAATCCAATCCATCCAATCCATTTATATTAATTTTTTATAAATGGATGGATTAGATGGTGAATAAATGGATCATTTTGTCATCCCTAGTCGAAACCAATAGAGAAGGTGGTGGTGGAAATATCAAGTTCAGCAACACAAACATTACCAATTTACCATGGTTGATGTCACCATGTGTTTCCTCTGTGCAGTGAAGATGGATCGAGAAATTTTGGGTAAACGGGGGCAAAAAGTAGTCAGTAATTTTTTTTTTGTTAAACATTTTACTAAAGGAAGAAATTATATAAATATGCAAAAGTAATACAAAATGATACAAAATATACAAGATATAATATGATTCGGTTTAATGCGAAACTTACATCCACATATGAGAAATGAGAAGCAGCTCACTAATCAAAAGACGAGATTACAAAAGTAATTTTTGTTTTCATTAAAAGATGGGTGATGAGTTAGCAACATCTAAATTTTTAAGGGACAAATAAAAATTACTAGATGTATTAATTTTAAAAAAAAAATTGCTCAGTGCCCCTTTGTTTAATTATCTCTTCATGTGACATTTGGTATCTGAAATATTTTATTCCCAGATAAACTATACATTTCTGGGAAAGGATTTCCAGAAATATTTCTTTCCCACATTCACATATGGGAATAGAGTTTTCTCAAGTTTCTAACTATCATTCACTAATTTTATTCCCGAATATCTTTTATGATTGGGAATAGTTTTTTAAAACTTGTACAAATATAGGAAACTTTCATTCCCATGCTAACATTCTCGAGAATATTTTTATAAAACTTTTGACAAACGCTACCGGGAAGAGAAAAGGGAAGAGAAATTATACGACTTAATCTGTACCCTTTCTTATCTTCTTGAAAGATAGCACGACACAATTTTTTATTTTAATTTACATTAGTTGTTTTTTTTTTTGTTATTTGTAAAAAGGGTTAGAGTACCCTAGTAATATAAAAGAGGAAGAGTCATTTTTACTGTACATATGTATGTCAACATCAGGATTTTTTGCCTCTTTTTTTTAATAAAAAAATTAATTTTTTTTTTGTACGTTCTGCTTTACTTTTTTTACTTTTTTTTACTTTTATTTTTAAATTATTTTTTTTAGTTTTTTTAATTTTAAATTATCTTTTACTTTTTTTAAAAAAATTATATTAAAAAGTGTATTTTTTTTTACATTTTGATTTATTTTTAAATTTTTTCCTAATAACTTTCTTTGCTAATACTTTTTTTTAATTTATTTGTATACATCGACAGTGTAAAGTTTTTTTACACTGTCAACCAATCATAAATTGGTAAACATTAAAAGTAGAGTTGTCATGTTCTTGATGTTTTAATTTTTATATACTTACATTTTAATGTATATATAATTTAATAGTTTAAAATTTAATATTTTTTATTTATACACACACACACACACACACACACACACACACACACACACACACATATATATATATATATATATATTTTAATATTTTCCGGTTCGAAGCGAATCAAACCAAATCAATTTTAATTGGTTCGGATATTGTTATTGACTTTTTAAAGTTTATAATTTTTTTTAGATATTTTTAGACAGGAAATGTAGCAAAGTTACCGTGTTCTTCGAAAAAGTTTAGGGTCATAAGACTCGAACCAATAATTCGATGAATTTGAAAATCCGAACCAACCAATTAAATTGGTTAGTTTTTTTTCAATTTTGTGCACGACTCCGAATTCAACCAAACTCAATGGTCACTAATTTGGTTATTTTGGAACCGAACCAATTACTATATTATAATATTTTTATATATTTTAATATTCAATGTGTATATCACTTTATCAATTAACAACTTTTCTCCTATTGTTCCAGTAAAGGTAGAAGGAGTTGTCAACCGGTGGATTATTTTGGATTATTGAAATTTATTTATTTATTTTTTAAACACATATTCTTTATAATATTTTTTCCCGAATTAGTTTTTTCCTAATTTACTTTTTTTTAAATGTTTACTTTTATAATTGATTTTTTAAAAATATTTTTGTTTTCTAATTAATTTTTTTTCTAATTTTTTTAATATTTTTTCTAATTATTATTTTCCTTATTTTATTTAATACTTTTTTCTAATTTTAAAAAAAAATCAGTTTTTTTCAAATTTAATTTTTTATTTTTATAATTTTTTAATAATTTTTTAAATATCTTTTTTCCTTTTTTTATTTACTTTTTTTATAATATATTTTTTCTAATTAATTTAAATTTTCTTTTATAATTATTTTATTTTTCTATTTTTCGTAAATCTATTTTTTCCTAATTTTTTTCATAATATTTTTTACTAATTATTTTTCGAATTAATTTTTTTGTACTTTACTTTTTTATTTTTCCTTTTAAATTTTTTTTTATAATTAATTTTTTTCTAATTTTTAAAATATTTATTTTCCTAATTAAAAAAATAAGAAAAATAAAAATAATTATTTAAAATTATTTAAAATAATTAGGAAAAATATATTCAAGAAATTTTTTAAAAAATAATTATAAAGATAAAAATTTAAAAAAAAAAGAAATTAGAGAAAAATTTATTAATTTTATTTTTCTGAATTTTTTTAAGTATATTTATTTTCAAATTATATTTTTCGTATTTTTTATTTATATTTTTTATTTTTTTTTATAATAAAATTTTTCTAATTATTTTAAATATTTTTTTATGATTAGATATTTTTTCCTAATTTTTTAAATAATTTTTTTTGCTATTATTTTTTTAAATATATTTTTCCTACTTTTTTTGATAATTTTTTTTTGTTAATAGTTTTTTTCAAAGCTACATCCTTGCCTTTATTTTTTCTATTTTAAATAATAAATCTATATCTATACTAATTGATAAAGGGAAATTCTCATTTTAGTGTAGCGCAAGCCACATGTTAAGTTATGGAATATTTTTATTATTATTTTATTTATTTTCTAAAATTTATATATTTTTTGTTTTAAAATATTTACAAACCAGTAAAAATACATTGTTTTGGGAGTCAAACACGACAATCTCTGTATTAACATAAATAGAGGCAGATCTATTCATATTTTGTATTTTTTTTTGCTACATAATGGCCTTTTGTTAATAGTTTTTTTCAAAGCTACATCCTTGCCTTTGTTTTTTTCTATTTTAAATAATAAATCTATATCTATACTAGTTGATAAGGGGAAATTCTGATTTTAGTGTAGCACAATAGTGCAAACCACATGTTAATTAAGTTATGGAATATTTTTATTATTATTTTATTTATTTTCTAAAATGTATATATTTTTTGTTTTAAAATATTTACAAACCGGTAAAAATACATTTTTTTGTGAGTCAAACACGACAATCTCTGTATTAACATAAATAGAGACAGATCTATTCATATTTTATATTTTTTTTTTGCTACATCATTGCCTTTGTTTTTTCTATTTTAAATAATAAATCTATATCTATACTAATTAATAAGGGGAAATGCTGATTTTAGTGTAGCATAATGGTGCAAGTCACATGTCAAGTGATGAAAAGTTTTATTATTTTTTTTAATTTTCTAAAATTTATATATATTTTTGTTTTAAAATATTTACAAACCGGTAAAGATACAATGTTTTGGGACTCAAACACGACAATCTCTGAATTGACATAAATAGAGACAGAGCTATTTACATTTTCTAATCTATTTTTTCTATATCACTGCCTTTGTTTTTTCTATTTTAAATGATAAATCTATATCTATACTAATTAATAAGGGGAATTGCCGATTTTCTAATAAAGGGACAAATGTCAGCACCACATGATTTAAGAGGATTAGTTGATCATTAGGAATAATAAAAGAGGAACACTTAACACATAGTGTTACATTACGTATTGTAATATTATTTTAAAATAAAAATAATATTCAATTCTTTGCACTCAAATTATAGATAAAATTATTTCAAGGTTTTTGCTGATCACTTCTGTCTATAAATAAAAATTCTTGGAGATGAATGTGTATCACCATTATGGGTAGGAAGGAAATATTGAAAGCAAAGTGTGAAATAACTAAAGAAAATGTTTGACATAGTGGACTTAATTTGTGATAAAGGAAAAAAAAGTTTGGTACATATAGAAGCACAATTCAAGTTATTAATGATAACAATGCTATCAATAATAATAATAATTAATGACTTGTGCATCGCATGAGTGCAAAAATACTAGCATATATATATATAAAAGGTTGGTTTATAAAAAAACTAAATAAAGGCCCATCCCTAAAAAAACGTGGGATACTTTTTGTCCCTAACAAAAATAAAGTAATTACTTAGTTCCTGAAATTATAAATTCGAGAACGTCCATTGACTATCCTACGTGATCCGTTAATTGTCCTACATTGCCCATTAAGTATCATACGTGACACAATCAGCATTTCCATCATGAAAAATAAAATAAAAAAACACAAAAGATATAACAAAACGACGTCATTTTATATGCTGCTTGGGAGTTGAAGAAAACCTATAGAAATGATCAAGTTAGTCCTTAAATTATCATTAGTGATCCAATTTAGCCTAAAAATTTAATCGTCAATCAAGTTGGTCCGTGAGTGCACAACCCAGTAAGCATCAAAAGTTAGCTACTCATGGGGGAGGATAACCCAAATCATTAAAAATGATTCCTTAGTGATATACTCCATTGTCGTGAGATTTTACTCTTAACAAAAACGAACATAATGTGTACAAGTGTATTTTGCATAATTTGGAGCAATATGAGTAAATTGCAAACTGATATAAAAATAAGTATGTGAGCATCATGCAAAGCTTCTCTATAGTCTTTTCAATAAATTCATATTTCTTTTTGCTATTGCAACTTACAATGTGATTTTTGGTGGTTATAACTAGTTTTGATTAGTTGGCAGCATAAAGGATGCAATTACTTTTGTAATCTATCTTTTTGCAATTACTACTAGTCGAGCAGGGACGGGGTTGGGTGATAGGCGGGGCACAGGGGACAAGCTTGAGGAGAAGAAAGGGAACTATGACTAATGACACCCGTGTTTTAGGATTTTGTTTCTAATGGCTTATATTAATTAATAAGGAAAATATTAAAAAATTAATATTTAATATATATGTATGAAAATTGATATATGCTTCTAATATTTTGGATAAAAAAATAACACATTTATTTTTTATATTATAGATCGGAGGTAGTAATAAATAAATAAAAACCTTGATACAAATGTTTGTTAAAGTCTTGATGTCAAAAATAAAATAAAATAAAAAAGTATGCAAGAAAATATAATAATAAAAAAAGACCCAATTCACAAAAAAGAAAAAAGATAAATTTAAGGCTAAGGCATTTCTTAAAAAATTAAACTGAAAACAATAGTTAGGTGGTGCCTCATCACCTAAAATATGCACTATGCAGCGTGTACGCCCATACCAGTGTGAAAAACTTAAAATTCCAGCTCTGGTCAAAGATGCACCTTGTCTATTTAAGGATCAGGTCTCAGTTCATAGCACCTGAGAAGAGAAAAAAATTTGGGTGAGAAAAGCAGAATTTTAGTGTTGGGTCTTTTCTTTTTTTCCCCCATAGTGAAACGATGCATTTCTATTGACTATTGATTATTTGTTATTTCTCCAACAGATAGTAGAAGTCGAAGACGACAGACGATGAGTTTAATCAACCACTTGTCTTTGACAATGGAACAGGAATGTTTAAGGTACATAGTGGATTTTTTGATATATATATATATTTTTTGCTATTTAGTTTGGTTTTCAGGTTTTAACTTTGTGAATTAAGAATCATGTTTGAATCTTTTAACACCCCTGCTATACATGTAGCCTTTTCAGCTGTTGTTTCCCTTCATGCAAGTGGTCGCACAAGTGGTAAGTAATTATTGAAGGGTTTGATTATGTACGTTGATGTTATGGTTTTTGAACTTATGGGGAGCTTTTAGATTGAGAGTGACATATGGCAACATCGGTGGGTATCTATAAAGAATATCTATGAGTTGCCTGATGGGGAGGTCATTACTCATTACAATTGGTAATGAGCGTTTCAGATGTCCAGAGGTCCTGTTCCAACCATCCATTGCTGGAATCGATGCACCTGGCGCGCATTCATGAGATGACATACTACAACTCCATAATACAATGCAGTATTACATGGGATCTGTATAGTAACATTGTCCTCACAGGAGGATGAACAATGTTCCCAGGAATCATTGATAGAATGACCAAGGAAATTACGTACTGAATTAGACAAAAGAAGCATGGAGATCGAGGTGGTAGCACCACCTGAGAGAAAGTGCAGTGGCTGGATTGGCGGTTCTGTCTTAGCATCCCTTACCTTCCCGCAGGTTTGATATGTTTTTTCATTCTTCTCTGCTTATTGGCATGCCTTCGTATAAATGATTGCTTACTAATGAGACATGTTTTCTTTTGAGTGCAGTTATGGATTTCAAAGGAAGAATATTATGATTATGGACCAACATTTGTGCATAAAAAGTGCTCCAACAACATACAAGGTTAATGATGGAAAAGTCTTTTTGATGTTTCCTCGAGAAGCTGCGTATCTTGTAATAAAGTAATTTGTCCTTTCTTGCTTTGTAACAAAGGAGATCGGTCCATTAAAAGTTTTCGAGCTTGAGTCTTGTGAATCGAGTAAGCATCAAGCATCGAGAAGCTTTGTCTTTGTAAACATATGTCCAAAGTGAATTTCGAATATTAAGGATCTAAGAACAAATTTTATAAAAATTACATTCTATCTCATCTTTCAATATTTACTAACTATTAATTTAATGTAGTTAAATTACTTAAAATAAAAAATTATTTATAACAAGTTATTTGATATTTTTATTGCACGACCTAAAATTGGAGTCATCACCGGCCACAGGGAGGGACAATTTCCCATCTCTAAAGCCTAAAAGTCCCTCGTAAGTCGTAACAAATCACCCCTAATTTTCCAAAATTTATCAAGGAATACTTTATAAAGTTCTTAAAAATATCGTCAATATTCAAAAGGCAACTTTTAGAGTCCATATCGATAACAAAATATCAAATTTAAGGTTGGATAAAGGGGTTTTACAAGACCAAATATATCCAGAAAGAAACAAAACATTCACTTTTTTTTTTTATCGAGGCATACACTAAAACCCTCTGTCAAGAAGACGAGGTGATGTGGGAAATCCGCAAGTGTACAATTTTCGTCGTTAAGTAATAAAAAGATCGAATTCATAGGATCTATGTCCATGACTACCAATTAATTAGATAACTTGTTTAACTGAACAAGAATTATTAATTTAATGAAGAGAATTGTTGTAACAACAGTAAAGTAAAGAAATTAAGAATGCAGTAACAATAATTCAAGAAAGGTGTTTTCAATATCAAGAAAGGTTGCCAAGGATTGGGGTTACTACAATGACAAATTATGAATTCTAATTGACTATCATTTTATTAATATCAAACTCTTTTTAAGTGAATTATCCTAAAATAGATAATGTTGCCTCTCGAGATACAATAACCGTGCCCAATTAAACCAACTCATACTCTCATGATAATTGTATTTAAATTGAACACATTATGATTTGTGACAATTTGATGGAACTTAAGCTCAATTCCTATATTTCCCATATCTAGGTTCACCTCTCGGTACCTCCCTAAACATCTATGACATGCAAATAGGTGATCAGCAAATTCATATGAATAAGCACAATAGAAACCAAATCAAAGAGATTGACATTAGGAAAGAAATCAAATAGTCATCATAATTGTATCAAAGGGCATAGCCCAATCCCCAATCCTAGAAACAAAGGGAACTACTCAACCATAATGGAAATTTAAAGAGTCAAAATGATAGAAAACACCGTGGATCCAAGAGAGAAGAGAGGAGGAGAAGATGGAAGGGAGAGAGCAATCCAAATCTCCAATTAATCACCATATCTCTTCCTCTATTTGGACTAGTATTAAAGGATGCTTAGCTGAGGTTTTAGCAAATGCTACTTGGCTTTTAGGTAATGGTTTACATATAAACTTTTGGAAGGATAAATGGCTCTCAAAATCTGTTTTGGAGATGCTAAATACTCAGGTTACATATAAACTTCCTGATTTGACAACAAAGGTTGCTGATTTCATCATTGATGGGAGATGGTGCATCCCTAACGATCTTCTTCTGCATTGTCCTTCTATCAAAGTCGAAATTGATAGTATCACTATCCTTAAGTATCCTTGCTCTGATCAAATTGTGTGGTCTAAGATTGACTCTGGATCTCTCAGCTTTAAAGATGCCTACTCCTTCATATCTCCAGCTGGATCTGCTTTGCCTTGGACTAAGACTATTTTGAGCAGTAATGTCCCTCCTTCTAAATCTTTTATCCTTTGGAGAATTTTGCACAATAAGATGTCTATTGATGAGAATCTTCATTGTAGAGGTTGCATTGTGGTCTCTATGTGCAGCCTCTGTGGGAAGGCTTATGAAACTACAAATCACCTTTTCTTGGAATGTCACTTTGTTAAATCCATTTGGTAGTGGTTTATGAATTGTCTTAGCTGTTCCATTGACTGCACAAATTTTGATTCAATGCTTGGTGTTTGCTCTAAAGGTTGGTGCAATCAGGCTCAAGACATGATAGTTGCTGGTATCTTGAATATTTTGTATACTATTTAGCTTTCCAGAAATCAACTAAGGTTTAACAACAAACTGGCTCCTCTCAGCTCAGCAATTGCCATGATCTCTTCAAATGTCTCTCTAGCTGGGAGGTTCAGCAAATTAAGGCTCTATGTCAAACTCTATCAGGGACTTCTTGTTTATTAAAGCGTTCAATGTTCAATGCCATCCTCCTATAGCCTACAAAATTATTGAAGTGAGTTGGCAACCTCCTATTAGAAATATGGTAAAATGTAACACTGTGGCAGTGCTCTTGGCTGTCCCGGTCCTGCTGCCTGTGGTGTCCTTTTTAGAGATAGTAACTCTGATTTTCTTGCTTGTTTTGCTATAAATCTTGGCATTCAATGCTCTCTTCAAGCTGAATTACATGGTGCTATGAATGCCATTTAAATTGCTTTCAAGAAAGGTTGGCATGATCTTTGGTTGGAGTGTGATTCTCAAATTGTGGTGGCTGCCTTCGAGAACAACAAAATTGTGCCATGGAGAATTAGGAATAGATGGCATAACTGTGTCTTGCTTACCAATCAAATGCATTTTGTTGTCTCTCATATCTATCGAGAAGGGAATCATTGTTCTGATAAGTTAGCTAATTATGGTTTGTCCTCTTCAGGAATTAGTTTTGTGGGATTTAATCCCCAACTTCATTAGGGAGGACTTTTTTAGAAATAAATTTGGTTTACCAAATTTTAGATTCATTTAATTCTTCATAGGTTTGGTTGATGTCCCCCCATGTCTCTTGTATTCTTTTTTCCTATTTATCAATAATATGGGCACTCTTTTATCTTCATAATGCTTTTTTCCCTAAGGAGGGTTTTGCATCATAAGATTTTAATGAGGTCCCTTTTGATTTAAAAAAAATAATCTCCAAGCTAGGCCTCAAATGCACCATTCCTACACAATATACCCAAAGACACCACAATTATCTGAACTAGGGAAAAAACAAACAAAGAAACTATTAGTTGTAATTCAGATTTCAGTTAGCGGTTATAATGTTAGTTAGCAATTAGTAGTGTTAGTTAGTTAGTTAGTTACAAAGGGTGTAATCTGTAACTTTGATCCAGGTGGGATTTGTACAAATACATGTGATATTGCTATCAATAATATGAGGAATATTCAGTGTCAATTTTCTTCTCTAAGTTCTTGTTCTATTATCATCTATCTTTGTGTGTGTGTGTGTAAGTGAAGAATACAGAGAGTGAGAGTGATACAAGATGAGGGAGTGCGTGCTCTCACAGTGGTCAGAGCATAGTTATTAGGGACGTGTGTGTGAGTATGTGTGGAATTTCTAAAGCATCAAAAAGTGTGAACCATGTCTGGTTCAAATGACGAAAAGCTTGAGCGAAGGGCACAAAAATGCATATTTATAGGTTATGCATTCGGGGTCGAAGGTTACAAATTATGGTGTATCGAAACTAAGACACCCAAATTTATAATCAGTAGAGATGTGAAGTTCAATGAACCACCCATGCTTCATTCGACAAAGGAGTCCGGAAATCCAGAATAAGAGCATGACATCAGATGCAGGTGGAGCTTGAGGTTAAACGACCAATGGAAGTACAAGAAGGTATTTCTTACGATCCTATTCATGAAGAAGAGCAAGAGGAGACTCCGAAAAAGCAACAACAATATAGTATTGCAAGAGATAGGCTAAGGCAAATAAAGCCACCTAAGAGATTATGTAGAGGATATTGAAACTCAAGACCCTGTGAAATACCATGAAGCTATTTCAAGTGATCAGTCTGAAGAATGGATAGCTGCTATGAGTGAAGAAGTGAAATCTCTTCATGGGAACCAAACTTGGGAGTTAGTCAATAGACATAAAGGTCATAAGATAACGGGTTGCAAATGGGTTTTCAAGAAAAAGGAAGAAACCCCTGGAGTTGAAACACTCGATACAAAGCACATTTAGTTGCTAAAGGTTTCAATCAAAGGGAAGGAATAGATATGGTTGTGAAAAACAGCTCCATCTGTTGCTTGCCATGGTTTCATTATTTGATTTAGAGCTCGAGCAGCTCGATGTTAAAACAACTTTTCTTCATGGTGAGCTTGAAGAACAAATTTACAGGCATCAACCACAAGGTTTCATAGTTGAAGGCAAGGAAGATCATGTTTGTCTTTTGAAGCAATCATTATGTGGTTTGAAGCAGTCTCCTTGCCAGTGGTATAAAAGATTTGATATTTTCATGTTGAGTCACAGTTACTCAATAAGTGATTATGATAGTTGCATATACCACAATAAGATCCCTGATGGTTCATTTGTCTTGTTACTCTATGTTGATGACATGCTCATTGCTGCTGGGAGAATGTCTGAAATCAATAAGCTAAAGGATCAACTTAGTGGTGAATTTGAAATGAAAGATTTAGATGCGGTTAAGAAAATCTTGGGCATGGAAATTTACAAAGATCGACATGCTGGCAAACTGTATTTGTCTAAAAAAAGTACATTGAAAAAGTATTGGAGCACTTTGCAATGAAGAATGCAAAGCCTTTGAGAACTCCATTTGTAGCACATTTTAGACTATCAGCTGCCATGTCACCATAGTCTATTGAAGAGAAGGAACAAATGTCACACGTTCCTTATGTTAGTGCAGTTGGAAGCATCATGTGTGATATGGTTTGCACTCACCCAGATATTTCACATGATGTTAGTGTTGTTAGTAGGTATACGGGGCATCCTAGTAAGATGTATAATGGATACTTTGATATCTTCGAGGTACTAATGATGTTGGCTTAATATATGACATGAGTCATAATGCTGGGGGCAATATTATTTGTTATGCTGAGTCTGATTATGCTGGAGATATAGATAAAAGAAGATCTCTGACAGGCTACGTCTTCACGCTTTCAGGTAGTGCAATATGCTGGAAAGCAACTTTACAATCTACTATTGCATTATCTACTACAGATATTGAATATATTGTAGCGGAATAAGTAGTGAAGGAAGTCATCTGGCTTAGAAGTTTGGTAGGCAATTTGGTTTTGGAACAAGTTATCACAGTAGTTTATTGTGATAGCCAAAGTGCCATACATTTGACCAAAAATCAAATGTATCATGAAAGAACCAAACACATTGATGTCGTATATCATTTTATTCAGGAGATCATGTCTCAGGGTACAATTATAGTGAAAAAGGTCGGTACTTTGGATAATTCGTTTGATATGACGACGAAGCCAATTCCAATATCTAAGTGCAAGCATGGCTTGGATTTAATTGGTGTTCGTACTATGAATTAGTCCTAGTTGACATTTCTGGAGAAGGCGGCATAGGAAGTTTGTGGCTAGAGGAAAGTTAAAGCCAAGGTGGAGATTTGTTGATATATGGCTTTTTTGAATGGTCAAATTAAGGAAGAGAGGAATTCTCTCCCTTCATTGTTGGATTGGTGGTAAGGAGAAAGTCCTTTCCTCTGTAGCCTTTGAATGGTTAGGAAAGAAATCTCTCATAGAGGTTCCTTGTTGTTTTACCTTCTATTTGTTTATTGTGAGAGTTGAGTGTTCACACTGGTGAGTAAATACTGTGAGATATTTGGGTGTATGTATTTGGGATTTGGGTTTTGTGTGAAGTGTGGTATTACTCTTTTGTATTCTCCACCATAATTGATATCAAGTTATAATAGTCACATTTGCATATGACATAAGCTATAAGCTGAACCACATTTGTGCTTATACATCACTTTATTTTCACTATTTATAACAAAGATTATGTAGAGCCGAGAGAGATAGGAAGTTGATGAAGGAGATGAGAGAGGATATAAAGGAAGAATGAAAAAGGACTGTGGTGATGTTTCAAAATTGATTCGAGATCACTCCTTTCTCTATTCTCTGCTAAATGTGCCTTATTTATAGAATCATAAAAATAACATATTCATCATTAGATAACAAAATTTTTATTTTTGAAATGGAATCATTATCCTCACTGGAATCTGTTAACAAATTAGGAATGGAAAATAGATAAGAAAGAAACAACAAACTGATGACAACTTAATCATCGTTATCTCTTTTACTTTATTCCTTATCTACCCATCTTATCAATTATCAATTTATTTTATTATCATTTTATATTTTCTATTTTGTTCCCGCCCAAATTAGATCAATGGCCTAATGTAGGACAGGCCCAACTATATTGGGTGAACGGCCCAATAAGGATGAAGACCAACCAGGATAAGAGGAAAACAACCCAGTCATAGACAGCTCAGGACACGACTCGGCCAGTTGGGGCAAGACCCAATTTCTTGAAGACAACTAGGTTAAACCCACTAAGTGAGCTATAAAAGGATGACCTTCATCCTCGTTAAGGGACTCTCCTCTAACCACCATGACCTAGAACTACGTGTGCCTTAATTCCCTTCCATGGGGATACGTAGGAGCAGAGCACCATACTCTGTCAGGCTCAATCCACAAAACCTCCACCCCTCCGCCTTGGCCGGAGCTATTGTTTATATCCGGACAAAATCGGACGGAACATATTCTATTTTTTACATTTTGTATTTTTACTTTATTTATTTATTATTATTTTTTGTTAATTAAGAAAAGATCGGACAAAATTGGGTGTTTATAATTGCAGAGCATAGTTCGTCCTCCATCGCCGCTATTGTCATCGGTAGGTGCATCAGCCATTAGTTGACGATGGGAAACCACTTAGTATAACATGATCTTCATCGGGAGTGGAAGTGTTGGTGTCTTGGAGGTGGAAAAGCAACAAAGGAGGTGTGGTTGGGTAAAAAAGAGAATTGTAAAATAAAAAATAATAATAGAAAAATTGGGAAATGACCTAAAAACCTGTGGTCCACCTATGGACCACCTATTTGCTGATCTACCGTAGAAGCCACCTTACAAGAAAATCTGAAACTGATTCTGAAATCAATCGGTTGGAAGATATGAACATATATATAGTTGAACATGAACATGTTATGGAGGATTCATCCTTAAATTTAACAGTAGTCTCTTAACCGAGGTGCATCTTTTTCAAGACTCAATCAAAAATCAAATTATAGAGCATATATGATGCTTAATTAATAGTGTATTTATATTTCAAAATTGTATTACATTTTCCTTAAATGTATTTTACATGTTGTTTTGTACTTTAATTTAGACCAATCCATTTGCCTTTGTTATTAGTTTGGTTCTCACATAATTCCACTACTGGCGTGAGGGATAATTGAATAAAAGTCGTATAACTTTTTTTTTGACAAAATAAAAGTTAGACAATTTCATTAATAATGGAGAACGCAGTACATTTGGTAACATCATCATAAATTTTGAGAATAGTAATATATGTAGTCATCCCCTAACAAAGAGTGAACAACTACATGGACTTTCTTCCTATCAAACTCTACCAAAGAGTTGGTAACATAAGATGATAAAAGACTCCTACAATATGAAATAACAGCCCTATAATTAGCTTGGTCCTCTCTTGAAGGAGACCTAGGACTTCCTCATTTTGCACCTGGAGCCTGGGAGAGTAACAATAAAATTTAGTGCTTTGAAGACATATTCTCCCTCATCACGTAAATTATTACTGAAGTCGATGCTTTGAGCTACCTGTAAGAAAGGCTCAATGCACAGCCAATTGAGCTCTACTTTATTTTCATAAACTAAAAATTCCAAAAGAAAAAAAACGATAAAACGCGTTTGGCCATTAACACCGAACGAGGTATTTGTGGATAGGAACGCCATGTAAGTTACCTAGACCTCGACAGTTCCAACTAACGATACTCATGGCTTCTGGCAGGCCTGGGAACTAGAGCTTGCAATTGAAAAATGACCATTTAGAGACCCAGAAGCTAGACCACGCGAGCTTATCACCATGTTACTATCAGCTTCACCTTCATGAAAAATAGAAGCATATTAGGCACGACGACGTTTCTTTTCACCTTGGCTATCACACAACAATGCATCATTCAAATTCATGCAATCATTTGGAATATTTGAATTTAAGGAGATGGACCCACCACTTAATACTTTAAAGGGAATCATGGGCATAGTGATAGCATCCTTATCCTTATTATTGGCAGCATCCGTTGAGATCTCATTTTCTCTCTCCCCAACATTACTTTTTGTATGAAACATGGGATCACGATTTGCAGAATCTGCATCATTCTGCACATGCGATTTTCGTCCCTCTTCCCTCAGCCAACGATTGCCACTGCCACTCCTAGCCCTCCTCGGCTCCACCCTAATCTTCGCCCTCCATCTCCTAGCTCCATCATCATTCTCACACTCAAACAATTTTTACTGCTCAGTGTGACCAATGATCCCGCACATAAACGCCACTCCTCTAGCCGGTCTCCACACTTTTACCGTGCGGTCTTTCGTAATATGAACACATAAACCTATGTCCATTAGAAACCTTCCTACCAGACATAGGTTTAGATCCGCTTCACGTTCTTGACCCTTCTCAGCATCAAAACAAAACCGCCATCCCCCTCATCCAACAGCGACAAACCCTCCATACGCCCCTTCATCAGAAAGAGGAAAAAGAAAAACCACATACGCCTCTCCATTAGAAAGAGGAAAAAGAAAAACCAGAAACCCTCACAAAGAGAGAAAAACCAGAGCTCTCACAAAGAGAGAAAACCAGAGCTTTCACGAGGAGAGAACTCCTAAAAATATTGATTAAAAGTCGTGTAACTAAAGTTTCAAGGGGTTAAGATTTTAATTAAACTTATATTTCGTATGTGTATATATTATAACTTTTTTAGATTTTTTATTAATAATTTAATAGTACCACCAAAAGTTTTTCTTTAAAAAATATAATAACAACATTCATATTATCACTTTAAATATAATTAAAAAATAAAAATGAAATAAAAGGATAATACTTACATTACATATGAAATTCATGTTCTTTTTAGTAATTACAAATCCAAATGTGATTTTGATTAATATCGTCTGAACTGTTATAAATAGATTGATTTAATGAATGATTATCTTATCTTATATTCTATCATATCTTATCTTACATGAAACTGCTTAAGATTTGGAGTCTACTATTTTGTTGTAAATAGTAGTAGTCAGTTCGTATTTGTTACACACTTGATCAGATTATCAATAAAAAATATTATAGCTAATTCCTGAAGATCTAGCTTTTGAATCATAGTTCCGGAAGAATTAGCATTTGAATCTATATTTCAATTCTCTTAATCTATTTATTTTCTTTTTAATTTCAACACGTTATTAACATGATCAAGTCTTTAACGGTGTAGCAAAATCCTTCATGTCATGTATCAGGAAAGAACGAGAGTCAACAATGGGAGTGGTGACTTAATCAGCTCAGAGATTCTGTTACAGCAATTCTTCTTTGTACTCTCTTTGGTTAATCTAATTAATGATTATTTTCTTTTATAGTTTTGCTTTTAGTATTTCATCCATAAAAAATAAAAGAATTTGGTTACTTCTTGATAAACTCCAGAATAATTTATAGTTCAAGCATCCCTATAGGATTGTCGAAAATCAATGGTTTTTCCTGGTAATCATTATATAAAGATTTATGGTATAATTCTTAAAGAAGTAGCCCTTTATACTGTGATTGAAAATTTAGAAGATCATTTGATCTTATTATATTTTGAAACAAATAAAAGTGATAGAAAAATCATATATACCCCTCAAATATGCTCCATGAGTATAGCAAAAATGAGAAAGGTCACTTAATGGTTTGAGCTCTATTCAGAAGTGAATGTTATGTATTTTAAATTTTAAATTTTGGGTATGACAAATGCCATAATTATGCACTGACGATATATAAGTTAATTTGAACTTTTCTTTTTCCATTGGTTAAATGTCACGATGCTTGGATGTCTCTTTTTTTTATAACTATTTCGTTATGGTATTGATTAGTAACCTTTATAACGGGTGAATATTTGTTTTAGCAAATGAAATTCTTATTGGTAAAATATCATTAATAATTTGAATAGTTGAATTATTCGTTTGGAGTTCAAATTTTCTATATGTATATTTTTATGTGATTTCAAATCTTCAAGTACATGTTCAATATCATCTTTTTCAGTTATAGTAGTGTAAATAAAATATGTATAGTATATTTTTTCTTTGGATGAACAAAATTTTTAAATTATATTTACTCATGTTCAAATCAACCAAAAATGGACATTATATTGTTGTAAACCAGAAGTTTATCAATCTAAATTTTTTTGTTATTTGACATTTGGTCAGTTAAGAATCAATATTAGTGATTCGTAATGATATTATTGAAGGACCTGAAGATTCTTCAATACATGAGTTTTCATGTGTTGTGTGTTCTTAGTGCAAATTGACTATAAGGTCATTTACTAGCTAAAAAAATGAGTTGAATTTATAAGTCATGTGGACTATTTATATATTTTATGGCCAGAAGCTAAATAGTCATTTGCATACTTATTTCCAACTTGCAACTAGACATTTGCAAAAGCAATTAATGATTTTTAAAGGGCTCATATTATGTTCATAAATGGAATAAGATTATATTTTGAAAGGGCTCATATTATGTTCATATATGTTGTAAATGGTATCGTATTGACACCATAAATGAAGGAGATGTAGAATATGTCTATATTATATTTTACAAAAGTAAGATGCTTGAGGCAAATTATATACTAGAAGTACTTATCCAAAAGGCATTGTACTTTGGCATGATTGTCTTTGTTACACGAGTGCAACTATGATACTACGTATCACCGGAAATACATATGTATTCCAGAGAAGTTTGTTGAAAAACACCATTGTTCATTTTTTATACACAAAAACCAATGTGAACTTGAAGTTCAAAGAATAATTCATTTTCACATTGACGCAAAGGAACTGCTAAATATTTTTATAGATACCAAAAGGTCACTAAATCACATGTGTCAGCTGCAAATATTATTCCATGATTTATTGTCCTTGCAGGACAAGCTGCAAGTATGACAACCCATGAATATAAAATATTTTGAAAGCGTTAACATCTACTTGTGCAAAGGTTACTGTTTCTTAAAAGGGAGGAACCCAGGAATTTTAAAGTGACGCTTTAGAAGAGGTCACTAACACTCTAGAATATGTCAAAAACAATATAGATAAACAATATCATATTGTAACACCCCCTTGAGCATTACATGACTAACTTAATTTCGTAATAACCTATTAACATAAAATAATAATTTCTGATTTGCTTTCGAAAAATAATTTATATAAGTACTTAAATACAGATCGATATTTTTTTTTATACAAATTTCGACAAAGTCTCATCTGTAATTCCAACACCCCAAAATAAAAACGCCTGCTAAAATATTTATATTTTCATCCCAAAATAAAGGCTCCTCGAGCCATAAACATCCTATCCACAATAGAAGCTCTCCGAGCCGTAAACATACATACGCATAACATTAATCCAATAAAAGACTCTCAGAGTCATAATACCTATTACTATGACTTTCTCCAAATAAAATTTACTCGATAAACTAAGCTGGTCGCACTAAAAGATATTCCTGGGGAAGGCCTCATGGTTCTCACCATTATAACTAACATCAGACATCTTCAAGGATTGGGACTAATTTACCCGAGTGAAACTGAGAACTTCTCTGCAACATCTGTACACTCAAACCCAAAATACCACAAAAGAAACCAAACAGAAATAATGCAAAGGTGAGATACCGACATATGAGTTTTATCATAGCAGTCACATACACGACTCTCACACAATGACATACAATATATCATAACCATAAACACAAGGATCCATTCCTACCAATCAAATGCATTTTGTAAAAACATTTCATGTCACTTCAATATTCACTATCTAGTTCACTATCTCCGGAGATCCTAACTTCCCTTCATCGAGCAATGATTAGGCTGCGATACCCTTAACACAATTGTCTCATGAGATCGGCCTCTAAATTTAGGTTCGGCTCCAATTGTTCAGGGAAGATCACGATGGAACACCTAAAATAATATTGGAATAGTTCCCTATTGAGTACATTCCTGCCGGGTAACCGAATTCCACGACCCGAGGTTGCAAGGCCCCAAGTATTCGCTAGATTTTCGAAGCCCGAATGTCCCTAAGACCCAAATACCCTAGAATTTATCTTTGGTACGTAACTAACCAATTTACCCAATTCACCCTTTGTGAAATTGTAGCTCGATACCCAAGACATGTTTGCCCAAAATGGCATGTCTGCCAGACTATGCATGTAAAACCCTTTGTTATCGTAATTGTTCTTTGTCGTTTGTTTTTCCTCTGTCGAGGCTTAAAGCTCTCGACTACCCTTCCTTAGGTCCTTTCCCTTCCAAGTGCAATTTCCTTTTAGGAGCACTAGCCCGACATCTCGGCAATCTAGGTCCTTATCCTTTTCTTTATTTTTCCCAAAGAATTTTCGTTCAGTGATACACAAATACCAAAACAAAAACTCCGAAAACTTATCCAAGTTTGTCGGAAAATTTCCATTGTTCTTAAATTCTTTTCCAAAATCATTTTCTAATTAAATTCATTTAAAAACGTAACGAAAATAATTTTTCCTCAAGTCCTTTATTTTTATTTCTAAAAATCCATTAATCCTTTGAAAAGTCATTTCTGGCATATAAATTTATTTTTCTCACTTAAAAGGTCGTTTTTCCTTCTGCTGCCGTTAGACAAGCAAAAACCCTTATTTCTTGAAAAATTAATTATCATTAACCTTAAAACAATTTTTAAAATACATTTTCTTAACCTTAAGATTTATTTCCACTTGGTTTTTAAAGGACTTTTCTTCAAATACTTTCAAAAACATTTTCCTAGAATTTGGAAGTTTTCCATTTTCTTTCTCTTCCTAAACTTTATTCTATCTCAACACTTTCCTTCTTAGAGTTTTCTTCTCACTTTTTCAACTTTTCTGAGTTAATGTATTTTGATGACTTAATCTTGATTAACAAGCAATGACCAGTGTCATGCCATCAGACAATCACAGTCAAGCAAAACAGCAATATAATCAACAAACAATAACATTAAAACTCCAATCAAACTCTAAACAATTCAAGAAAGACATCGTTACAAAGATTTAAAAATTTACATACATTCAAACGCAACAATAAGTATGTAACTACTAAAACTCTTCAGGTAAACTCCCTTTACCTTTGTAGACCAGAAAATATTCTCTCGACGCATTCAATGATTTGCTCCTCTCACCACGAAACTGCTCAAGTTCAAACCCCAACTCGATGTTCTGGTTTCCTCTAAACAACTCCTATCCACTCCCGAAAATCATAAAACCTGTTTTCCCCCAAATAACCACAACCACAACCACAACCACAACAACATCCCGTAGAGGGAGTCAAAGTAGTTTCAATAATCAGACAAATCTAACAGTCGATCATTCATCATCAAACACTTACTCTAAGTTGATTAAAACACTTTATTTCACAAAACATAACTAATTTCAATTAAAATCAGATTGGGACTTTAGGGTTCCTAAATCAATTTGGGGAAAGTTCATTTTAAATTAAAGAATAATGAAATTAGTTTAGGGAAACATTAATTCATAGTCCCAATTTCAGAATTCAAAACAAAAAAAAACCTAGGGTTAGGGTTTTCAAAATAAAATTGGGGATTTTGAAACTAGAAGGAATTAAGGCTAAAAACACTTACCCAAGGAAGAAGAAGAGATTGTGGTGATGCCGTGATGCTCCTCGCGGCGGCGACACGGAGGACAGCGGCGGTTCTATAGCGAACAGTGACAATAGAGATGAAAGAGAGCATAAAAGAATAAGAGGGAAGCTTAACCAACGAGTTGGGTTCGAAACCACCTTGGAAGGCGGCTGGTCGGACTTACCACGGCTAGGAACGGTGGTGGGTGGCTGTGATGAGCTCCGTTTCGAACTGGTTGACGAGAAACAATCGAGTGTCTCCTCCTTCTCACGTCGGCGAGCTGTCGACGGTGGTGTAGGGCGCGCGGTACGCGGTTCCGGTGGCTGGCTGGCGGTTTTGCGCAGTGGAAGGAAGGAGGAGATGAGGTTGGAAGGAGGAAGAAGAAGAAGAAGGAAAGGAAAGAAAAAAAAGAGAAAGAAGATGGGGAGTGATAGGAGATCACTTAGGACAGTCTTGAAAACAGGCAAAGGATACAAGGAACTTGACCCTAACCACGACCTAACGGTAGAACCAGAGTTATCAAAGAAGCGTGACCCTAACCGCAACCTGCCGGTAGAACCAACACTATAAAGTTCTTAACCCAAGAACAAAGGGAAAAGCTCTCACAATAGAGAAACTCTTAAATTTCATTAATCACCAAAATCTGAATTGTGTAGTACAAGAGTTCCATATTTATAGCCTAACTAGGAAATACAAGAATTAAATTCCCACTACCATGCATTTACTACATACATTGACAAATGCATGTACACTACCTAGAAAGTAAGAATAATTAAGGTGTTAAATTCCTACCAGCTATTATTATGACTTATGGAACTACTAGGAAGCATTTATTGGACTTAGGGGAAAACTAAAAGTCACCAGAAAATTGTGCCCAAAAATAATACGAAAATTATAAATAAAAATTAAAAATATAATAATTTGAATATGCTTCTTTCCACATGCTCAAGCCATCCATGTTCCTATCAGGGGGTTGTGCGCATCTGATACGGGCATCTGATACGGGAAAGGGAGGGGAATGGGTTTTTCTTTTATAAAAGTTTCATTTACTTAGTGAGTAGGTACAAAATGAGTGATACATACTGAATCTAAAAATAAACATGTTTTTAGTTTTTTTGAATCTAAAAATAAAGGGTGACAAATATATACTTTCAAAATTTGAAATAAAATAGAGATTGATAATTGAATTGATCAACTAAGAAAATCCACAGTCCAACATTTAATCTCCGATTAATGTCAAACCAATTTATTTTCAAATCTAAAATTAAATAGAGTAAAATATATACTAAATTTCTTTCAATCATATCATTTGAAATATTTTTCTAAATAAAAACTGATAGTGACAATAACATAATATTATTGTCTAGTAAGCTTGCATGCATTGAAATAAAGCGGTGCTAACGCACTTAAATAAATCATTTTGAATGAGTAATTAAAATTACTCAAACTAACTCACATAAAAAAAATAATTTAAAATAATGATTCAGATAATTAATCAATCCAAATTAAATAATATATACATATATACTTATTGTTATTGAAGAACAGTAAAAACCGGGGTGTTACACATTTCTATGTAAGCAACCGCAGAAGTGGTCCCGATACCAAAAAAATATGAGATCTCACTACAACCTATAAATATGAGGCAAAGATATAATGTTGTTGACAACGTATATGCTTATGCAATAACAATTGCTTTTGAAATTAATAATGTAATGAGCATGAAGCTCAAATTATAAAGGAATGTCGACATTAAATTGATTGACCAAAATGGAAAAAAATAATACAAATTGAGCTAAATTTATTAGCCAAACATAAAGCATTTGGACCAGCAATCCAGACAGCTGAAGTTGTTAACCATTATTGTGGGTACAATTACTTTTCGATTATTGATTAGTTCGATAGTCTCAGAAGGACTTAACATACGTCTAATAGAAGTAATGACAACTTAGTTATATAGGTCATTAGATAATGGCATATATATATATATATATATATATATATATATATATATATATATATATATATGTATATATATGAAAGTTCCTGAATGATTTAAAATGCCAGAAACATATATATCCCGGAAGGATTTAAGATACTTGAAGCATATCCATGAAGGATTTAAAATTCATGAAGCATATCCCTGAATGATTCAAGATGCCTGAAGTATATCCCTAAAGGACTCAAGATGCCTAAAGCATATCCTTGAAGGATTTAAGATATCTTAAATGTATTATTTAAAACTTTGACATATGTAGTCTTTTAAACTACGAAATGTGAAGATTCTGAACCTATAGTTCGGGTCTCAAAGGATGTTGTAATGGACCTGAAGTCCGAACATTATAAAGTATAAACTTTATTGACGCAAATATGTGTTATTACACCATATGGTTAACTCGAGAATGATCTCTACTTGGAAAATCCTAGAAGGATCAAATGTATAAAAAACAACTATCTTGATTTACGTATACAGATAATTTATATTCTTTTGTTTCTCATATTGAGCATTCCATATTGGTAAGTGATGCTTGGTTTATATACATGTTGGTATTTCATGAGTATTCAAAATTTTATTTTCTTATATGGTTTCATAAAGACATTTGGTAATTTTGTTTAATATAATTTCTATGAAGTTTGATTATTTGAATATTATTTGAGTGATTTGAAGTTGTTCCAAGTTATGGAAGGCATAAAGAAATATCTTCAGATAAAATGTTTTTGAAAGATAAAGTTTTGTCTCGGCTACACTTTGAGCATTTGGCAACAAAGAACCTTGGTCCTAATGTACCATACCTTATTGTCATTGAAGTATTTTTGAGTCTTGCAAATAACACTATACTAGATATAACTTTTGCAATCATTTTACTACCAAGAAGATCAGGTTAGGCATGCCACGTTGGTGCCACGGCCAAAAATTGGGTGATGTAACAATTTCGCCCAATTTGAATAAATATACTAGAAGTTATGCAATATAATTTACAGGTTGTTAGTAACCAGATTTTGCTGAAATCCAGCGGTGCTCTAGAGGTTAATAGGAACAATTCACTCAATTAGACGAGGATGTTAGCTTTAATTCTAATCTGGTTTCACTCAATTCGTACAAATATAGATGAAGATACACATCTCACAAGGCATGAACTATTTACAAAAAAATTGATATTACAATGACGAAATCCTAAGAATATTTTTTACAGTGAGTAAAACCAAAATTGATGAACTTTACAATTACTAAAAACTTATTTAAAAAAATTATGAAATTAAAATTAATATTTTTATACACGTGATACTCTGTGTGCCATGTAATCACTTAACGGAGGTTACTTAATAGTAAGAAAGGACGAATTTCAAAATTTTAAAATATTCGGGGACTAGGAATTTTTTTGAAAAACTAAAATCAAATCGTGTCCTATTTGCAGAAATATTCATTAAACTTGAATTAATCTTGCACAAATTTAATTCCAGAGACAGCCACAGACTCGAACATAAGACGCACCCGAAAGGAAACATCACACGAAAGAGAGACAAGATCGACAGACCTTAAATCGTCTGGAAACAGAATCTGGATATTTTAAATATTCTAGGGACTCCGCACGATGAAAGCACACTGATGCAAACTTCCACTGGAAAGAGGACAACCAGGTTACTAGACAGATTTTTTAATTTTTTTATAAGACAATTACTTATTTACCCCAAATCCAATGTCCCACGGGAAATTGACTAACCAAGCTTTAAAATGCCTTAAAAAAGTGGAGATAATTGAATTAATTTAGGCATGTATACCTTTAAAATCTCATCGTATGGAACTCGAAACTTTTTCTGAATCCGCAATTTAATATTAAGTAACTTATCATGCTCATGGATAACCAAGAAATAAGGATCTCCAAAATTCTGAATTCGTTGCTGTTAATTCCAGAGTTGCCATCCCCATCGCCGCCGGGAGAATAAAAAAGAAAAAACAATATGTAAATATCACAAATAAATAAATAAATAAAAATCAATTTCTTCAAAGCTGAATTATATATAGCAGGAAGAAGCACCAGAAAAATATATAAATATGACATTCGATCTTACCTCCTGATTTCGTGCAACGTATGTCTTGAAATGATAAACATGGATCAACTTATCATCTTTGCCAAGAATTTTCTCTTCTTCAGGAATCTTCAATAGTTTAAAAAATATTTGTAAGAAACTAAAATGAAGAGGAATAACGTACTCACAAAATTATAACACCATCTATCACAACAAAATGACATTAAAGGCAAACTAGAGATATATCCTAGGAAAAAGAAACTAATGGAATATATATCAAAGTATAAACATAAAAGAAGTCAACTTTTTTTTTTTTTTTTTAATAAGGGAAGAATGTATTGAATGGAGTACAAGGATACTCTATCTATATACATATACACGTATTGATAGAAGCATGAATGATTTGAGTATGTGGAAAGAAGCATATTCAGATTCAGATTAATGCACTATTATTAGTGCGCCATTTAGATAATAATTAAGTCCAATTTTTAACATTTTTATTTGTAATTTTCGCACTATTTTTGGGTTGAATTTTCTGGCGACCTTTTATTTTCTCCCAGCCTCATCATAATAATGGTTAGTGGGAATTTATTATCATGTTTATGCTTCTTTACTAGATAATGTAAATGCATCAATTTGTGGTAAATGCATGCTAGTGAGAGTTTTATTTCTTGTATTTTCTAGTTAGTCGATAAATAGGGAACTCTTGTACTACACCAATCAGTTATGAAGATAATGAAAATTGAAGAGTTTTATCTATTGTAAGAGCTTCCCTTTGGTTCTTGGGTAAAAGAACTAAATCTGATCTTATCAAGGCAACCTGTGGCGATCAAACCCATGACTTAGTACCCACATTCTTACTTATATCTTGAGTGTGGCGTCAATATCCTTCTTTTGTCTGAAACTTCAAGACGGTCCGGATCAGGATCATATCACGTATAGATCGAAATATAAAAAGAGAAAGGAAAAAAGAGGGGAGGTATGAGTTCAACCAAGCACCAGATAGGTAAACGTGGTTGATACATAGCTACCCTAAAGAAAACTAAGCAAAGACTAATCCTAATGACAAGCTAGCCAAACTTGGCTTATCCAGGAAAAAAAACTAACTGATATGGTTCCTGTCATAAAAAACACAAAAATCAACTTTCCAAGCATAACAGAGACCACCATTAGTGGCAACATAATTGCTGAACAGAAAACGCAGCATCCCACCTAAGTATCATTAAACCTGTCCAGCGCCACCTGCAGGATTTTAGCAACATCTGTGCAGCCATGAGTAAACAGGGCAGCTGCAAGTAGACAGACAAGTCAACTATTTGATTAAGTGACAATGTCTTCCATTTTTATTTTTTGATAACAATGTTGTTGAAGTTATGGGTTTAGAGAGAGAAAGAGAAGAAAATGAACAATAAAAAATATGATTATGATTGATAATAATCTGATAGTCCAAAAAGCTTAAGTACTAATCCCTATTTATATGGATACAAGACTTCAAATCCTAATTAAAAAGGGAAACTAATTATGATAATAACTAACTGATAACAACCTAATTCTATGAGATAGTTCAAGATATTTTTATAAAATATGATGTACTTTAAGATAAGATAAGATCATCTATTCTAACAAATGTCTTTCATTTAACCACTTGAATGGTTTATTTTCATATCTGCCAAAGACTAGCTTTCTCAAGAGCTTAGATTGTTGGTTGAAGGAAGTGATTTTATATTTTACACACATCTTCACGCAAGAGTTTTTCGGACTGAAATCATAGACATTGCACAAACTTACTTTACCTATGCTAAATTTCAAATTCTAATTAGAAGTTGAGCGAAAAACTTGACAGGTTTTATAAGTATCAATGACTAAAAATCTTGAATTGGCATAAATTTTGTAATTTTTTTTTACTTATGGTACTTTATTTTGTAATGGAAAATTGGAAATGTTTTGATTGGCTGCGTAGCAAAGGTATCAAAGGCAATTTCTGTTGTTTTGCTTGTTGTGTCAGTGATAGGGTACGGATCAAAAATAAGGGAGAAGATAGAGTTTCCTTTTTAATACTTTCCTGCCTTCATTCATATCATTTGTTGCCATATATAGAGGCTTACATATATAAAGGGAAATGACCTAATTACTGAATAATAACAAACTTACTAATTGGGTGACAACACAGCACCTAAAAGATATTGGATCCCTAAATTTAGGTGGCAGAGAAATCTTCCCATCCTTGAGGAGCATTACTTCATATTGGGTTAGATTCATTTGGGCTATGTGTATTATCATTCCATACCTCATCAAGACCAACATTGTCTTCAAGGTTGTAAAAATTTGACCCTAAAAAAATTTTCCTAGATCCCACTGCTTGAACTGGGATGACCTAACAGTTGTAGATGTAGCCAAATATCCGTCAGGGTCCCATTGTTGCCATTCGCCAATACTCACTGAAAAGCTGAACATATGTTATTGTTTGGGATGTGGAAGAATTAAAATTTGCGGCTCAATATTGAATGGGCCTGGCCCATTAGGTCACTTAGTGAGCCTTTGTGATAGCTTTAGCTCTTTGCCCCTGATTCAAATAGAAGAGTAGGTTGCGGCCCAAACACTTCCTGAAACACTATCCCTTCTTTAGTAAATTGGGCCCCATTTTCAATTTTTAGCGTAGGCCCACCATGTTGCAAGTGTGACCTTGAAACCCTTTTGCAAAATCAGAATTAAGAAGAGGAGTTTAGGATTGACCCACAAGGGGAAATATTGGACAAAATTGTTGTAATGCCCATCCTGCCCTAGCCTCCTTCTTCCTCCCACCTGTTGCAATTTTTTGGTTCTTGCTTCTTTGATGTGCTGTTCGTGGTGTTTTTTTGTGGCCCAAAATGAGTTCTGGGTGTGGTTTTTACCTTTGTGGATCAAGTAGTGTGCTTTGTTGTTCTTGTTTCTGGTCTGGTCTGCGCTCTTGCTTTTCCAAGTTTAGTTTTGCAGGGGCTATTTCGGTGGCGCACAACTTGATGGAGTATAGCAATCATCTTGTTGTTTTAGTATTTTCCATCATGGCTTTTGGGGTTATTTGGCTGGCCTTTTGCTGTTCTGATTTGTGTCCTATGGTTGTTTCCTTGGACAAATTTACTTTGGTTCAATTTCTTGTATTGTTTATGGGTATGAATATCTCTTGTACAATTGTATCCCTTTAATAATATTTTTTTGCTTATAAATTTTTTTTGAAAGACTTGGGAACGCAAGGTCCCCTCCTTAAAGTTTATAGAAAACACAGAAAACAAACAATAAACCAAATCTTCAATTCTCAACATATTTAAAAGGGAACCATCTTTTGATTGCATGAAATTAAGATAACTATCTTTGTCTCCTTCCGCTATTATTCATTTTAATATATGGAGTTCTAATCGTGTCATTTCCAATTTAGGATTTTATTAATTTTATTGATAATTTCTCAAGATATACCTAGTTGTATTTAATGGAAGAGTCATATGAGTTGTCTCTTATCTTAGAATGTTTTTTTTGTACCTGCCTGTATTTTGCCAAAGTGATAGAGCTAAGGAATATTTCTCAGCAATCTTTATTTCTTTTATGATATCTAATGGCATGCTACACTAGGTCAATGCTCGCGATCATTCCGTTGTATTTTCTATCATTCTATCGCATTCTAAGAAAAGTGCTCAAAACTCTCATTGGTTTTCAAAGAAACTTCTTGTGGGGTGGCGGAGAGGGGAAAAAGTGTATTTCGTGGGTAAGTTGGAACAAAGTATGCTCCCCAAAAGAGGACGGTAGTTTGGGGGTTAGGCATCTGTACTTATTTAATCTTAGCTTACTTGGTAAATGGCGTTAGAGAATCTTAGTTGACAAAGAAGCATGTTGGTATGATATTCTTCAAGCTAAGTATGATCTAGGAAATGTTGTGTCTCAACCCCAACATTGGAGTTCAAGAAACTTGTCACAATGGCGGAGGGACCTATGCGCCTTAGATAAAGACAAATCAGCACCTCCCTTTTGGCTCTCTAATGATGTTGGCAGGAGGGTTGGTAATGGGGCATGCACTATGTTCTGATTTGATGCTTGGTTCGGAAATCAGCCGCTAAAGGATGTGTTTCCAAGGCTTTTACATTGGCGTCTGATAAGAGATGTAAGGTTTGTGATCTGGGTTGGTGGGATGGTGATGTGTGGAGATGGAATTGGCAATGGAGAAGGAATTTCTTTGCTTGGGAGGAGGAACAACTGCAGCTTTTCTCGGATACAATGACGGGTGCATTTATAAATAAGGATGTTGAGGATGCTTGGGTGTGGAAAATTGGAGATTCAAAGCAATACACGGTAAAGCAAGTTTATGACTATCTTGTGTCCTGAGTCTAATCTATTTGACTCTCTTCCGGGTGGGTCTGATATTTTTAGAAATTTCTGGTTGTCAAGTGTGCCGAGCAAGGTGTCTACGTTCGCCTGGCAACTACTTTTGGACAGAATTCCAACTAGAATTAATCTACTACAGCGGAAAGTTATTTCTGATCCTCGGCTTTGTGGCTGTGTTTTTTGTGGTTCGGAACAGGAATCTACACTACATTTGTTCTTACTTTGCTCGTTCACCTCAAAGGTTTGGTATCACATTTACTGCTGGTTAGGATTTCCTCTGGTCTTACCAGCTTATTACATGTTGCATAGGGGTCTTTTTAAGGGCAAAAAACATAGGAAGCTGAAAAACCTGTTTTGGCATTGCACTGTTTGGTCATTGTGGTTACTAAGAAATGATGTAATCTTTAACAATGGGGAGGTTAATTATCTTGACATCATAGAGAGGATTAAACACAGATCATGGCTATGGTTTTCCGCAATGTCTGGTTGTTTGGATTATAATTACACAGACTGGAGAATCTGCCCAAGAGGATGTTTTCCCTGATACCTATGTGGATTGATATCTGCATGGTCCTAGACATCCCAACATAATGTTGTTTACATGCTTCACTCTATCAGCAACCAACACCCATTCTGTTTTCTTTTTTCAAAATAAAAAATAAAAATGATTTTATTTAAGACGATTAAATCCGAGCCATTGATGCAACATAGGGACACATGTCAGCACCATAAGCAAGGAAATGGAGATGTCCATTTCTCTCCCAAATGAAGAGGATTCGGACTCGGGTGGTAGAGGGTGAGGCTCAACACAAGGCAGAAGAAGTAATGGGGGAAGAGGCAAAAGTGCCAAGGTATGCACTTATTGTAACAAAACTGGTCACATGATAGATACTTGCTACAAGAAGCATGGCTTTCCACTCCATCTCAATAAAGGAAATGTTGTCAACAACTATACAGTTGAGGATGAAATTCTTGATGATAATGGTTCCAATTCCATAATTCAAGAAGATGAGAATGAAAACCCAAACAAGTTGACCTTTACTCCAAAGCAGCATCGAGGTTTGCTGACCTTGCTGTATAATAAGAGCACTCTTTCACACAATACAAGTCATATAACTACTTCACAAACTGCCAATAAATCAGGTAGTGTGTGTGCTATTGCTTACAATGGTAAGTTTGAATCATGGATCTTGGATACTAAGGCTACTGACCATGTATGTCATACATTGTCTTATTTTCAACCAATAGGGTATTTTCTCGATAAAAACTCAAGCTCTGTATCATGATATCAAAACATTTTAAATTATCTATTCTCACTTTTCATCGACCAATTATAATTGTCATTGATTAACGAGGATCTTACTTTTTTCCCTATGGGCTGCTGTGCCCTATTAGGGTTCCTTCCTCCACCAAGTTGGAGACATTTCCCCTCCCCTGTGGAGGATTTCTCTCCCCATCGATTGGGGTTTGTCCATAGATGCTTCTCCCTTCTCCCTCACCTCCGATGGGAAAAGGCCACCATGGCCCCACAACTTTCGTCCCTCACCCGCTTGCTACCTCCTTCCCCTGTGCGCACCAGAGCCCCCTTGTCATCTGCGTTCAAAGGCCAGTTTCAACACTGGATTGCTGATACCACACCCAAGATCCAACATATCCACCCAAAGCCAACCTTCCAGGAGTCGGATTTCTCACCACCCCCACCTTCTCACCGACCCTTTCAACGCCACCAAGGGAGGGTTAGCTCTATAACTGGCGTTTTGCTCAACCCACCACAACTCCATTGCAGGCGCCCCTCAGAAAAAGCTCACCCACAACCGTCGCGGTCTCTGTCTGGGCGGCGCGCCCCCCACCTGAGCCACCTCCTCAAGCCACGACACAAACCCTAAAAGAAACTCCGGGGTCCCAACCAACCTCCAATCGAAGCAATCCGCGGTGCTCCTCCGCCATTAGATCCAGCTCCAAAACGCCCTCCACGAAAGCCGCTGGACATAGGTATAAAATCTTATACTGATAGTGTTGCTGGTAATGGTGCCTCTGTGGGTTCCTTTTTGTGTAGGATGAGCTTCCAGATAAATAGGGGAAATATTGTACCTATGGTATTTGATGGAAAGACCCAAAAGACATGGGCATTTTGGAAAGACTTGTTGTGTGTAGGACCATTTGGGGCCGATACCAATTTATGCATCCTCTCCAAGTTTCAGTCGTCTTCCAAACAAGGGTTCGATATGGACAATACCGAGACCACTTATAGTCGAAACGTGCCTGCAGTAGCCAAAGATTTGATCCGTAACTGGATAGAAAAAAAGATCGTAGATTCTCACTTCTTCGTCGTCATTGACCATGTGCAGAAGATCTTGATTGACAAACGGTTAGGATCTAGTTGTTGGCTTGATCACGTCCCTTTGGCTCTTCAACAACCGTTGTGTATTGACATTCATGTCTTTGTTAGTTTAACTTTTAGTTTTTATCCAAATATGTGGATGAGGAATGTCCCAACACATTCTCTTCAATCAGTTTGTAATGATCTTTGGTTTTTCTAATGAATGAAGTTGTTGACCGTAAAAAAAAAAAGATTAACGAGGATCTTGAATACGTAATAAGGAGTATTAAAAACTTCAAGCCAATTACACAAATGCATTATACAAATCTTTACCTCCTCTGCTCTTATCGTCTCATACCTATCTCTGATATTTTGATCAATCTTTTCGTGGAGAGAGAAAACCTGCAAAAGATGGATCATAAAATTACAATACATACTACCCAATTTGAAACATCTTCACAAAGATTTTTTACAGGAAATTATATTAAAATGAAAATAAGACAAAAGAAGCAGTTCATAATAAAAATGCGATGGACACGGGAAATAGATTAAGCTGGTTGAAAAGCCTAAATATAATGCAAACACTACAGACATAACTGCCACCTGAAAATAAAAGATAGAAGGATAGGCCAAAAGATTTTCCTTATCTCTCAAGCATTTTACTACTAGTAAGTATTTGACAGCAATATCTCATATGTATATTTATACAGGGTTAAATATGTTTTTTTGTCAATACAAATATAATGATTTTTGTTTTAGTTCCTATAAAATTTTTTGGGCATTTTTAGTCCCTACAAATTTCTCAGTTATGTTTTTTGCCCCTATTGTTAACTTGATCTGTTAAGTGATGACATGGCGGTGTGAAAATTACTTTTAAGCCCATGCTACATGTACAATTTTTAATGACATGACAGCTAAGTATTTTTTTTTTAAATTTTTTTTATAATTATAATTATTATTAAATTATTGCCGCACCGCATCAGAGAGATGCCGATCAATCTGCTTTTCACCCCAGACAACACTGACCAATAACATTCGCTACTCAAGGAAATCATGTTTACTGCTATGACTGTTATTTGAATAAAAAATTCAAACTATATTCTTCAGCACCTTCTTGATCGTGTGATCAGAAATTCCAAGCAATCTAAGCTTTGCACGAGGATGTGATAAATCTACCTGTTTTCACATAAAAACAAGATATTAGTTCAAATACTTATCTTGAAGCAGAAACTGCAACTGTTTGACACATACTATACCACAAGAATGCGATGGTAGAATATATCATGTTCAGCAGAAGGTTTCAAACAGGGTTGCAAATGAGATAAATTATTCATGAACTACTTGAGTTTAATTCGTTAAATGTTTGATCAAATGTATTCAATTAATTAAATAAAGTTCAAATTTGAATTTAAGCTTGATTATATATATAAATGAGCAAAGCTCAAACACTGTAAACCTAGTATTAAAAGTACGCCTATACACACATTTTTAAGATATGGGTGTAATCAATATAGTTTACAGAATATCAGTGACGGACCAGAATTTTTTGTTATTGGGGGCAAAAATTTGTTTATAAATAATTTTATTAAATAAAAAATATAATAAATATACACAAGCTATAAAAAATAATATAAAATACACAAGATATAGTGTGACTCCATTTCAATGTGAAAACCTACATCTGTAGATGAGAAATAAGAAGCAAATTACTTAATAAAAAAGGAGAAATTATAAAAATAATTTTCACTTTCTCCAAAAGATTGGTAATAATTTGATATATGGGGGACAACACCTAAATTTTTATGGGGACAAAATAAAATTTACTAAACATATTAATATAAAAAAAAATTGCTTAGTGGGGGCAAATACCCCCATATCACCGTTAATAGATTCGTCCCTGCAGAAAATGCATAATTGTATTTATATGATTTACCTTTGATTTAAGATCATTAATTACATCTTCTACACTCTGTTTGGATATTTTAATAGTATGAATCACCACCTGAGATAAAGAATGACTCAGTTAGAAGTATAAAAACATAACACAATTACATTGTAAAAGGTGAATGAAACCACTATACTCACATCGTTCTGAGTAGCATAGTGGAAAGCAATATTAAGCGTTGTAAGATCCCTGTAATTATGAGAAGTCTAGAAACAACAAAACCAAAAGAAAATGGTTACAATATCCATAAAAAAATGTCTAATAATGAGAGAGCAATGGATAATTTATGTTATTTTAGAGATAATCATGTTACCATATTTTTAAGGATCTTATTGTTAATTATCTTTTCTTTAGAGATCTTATTCTAATGTAACAGAATTAATAGAGAAAGATTTGCACTTGGGGCTAGTACCTTATTGTAGTGAACCTGCTTGTCAGGCAAATGTTCTCCTCCTCGGTACTTAATGAACTTGGAAGACTGCGGTTTATAAGGTTGCTGCGAGTAACAGTATTGAGATGTTAGTCTGATTTAAGAAGGGATGCAGACTAAGTGACTACCTATGATACTTTCAATCTAAGATTTCAGTTATGCAAGTTTAGAGCATCTTCAATAGCAAGATTTTAAAGAATCCATTTTAAGTTTTTAAATGGGTTCATGGGAATTTATAACACTCACTCAATTTTCTTTCCAACGTGAGTTTCTAATACCGAGTTCCTTAACTTCTCTCTCATCAATATTACATATTCTCTTATTCACCTTTATACTATCAAATGCAAAAAAAAAAAAATTATTTAAATGCTATGAAACTCTTTTTTAAGGTTCCTTAAATAAGGAACTCATTTTAAATTTATGAAATCCAAAATCACATGTGACATATTGTAACATATTTTATTTTTAAAGAACTCCCACTAAAGATGCTCTTAGTTTTTATAAGTATCCATTGCTATTCGGATACTTTAACGGGCGATATGTATATATAATTTAAAACAAGTAAATACATATATATTTATTATTAATTTGATGAAATATATAAAGATTTTAACATATAAAATGATTTAAATTGTTGATGAAGAAAGGTGCATTTTTTAATTTTTTAAAAAATCCACTAAACATGTGTCTGAATTTATCAAAATTAACATGATATACAGAGAGGTGGAATATGGTGGATAAGTTGGAAGAGCTGAAAGAGAAACACATTTTTTTTATTCACAAAAAGAAGCATTTTAACATCGGAATATATAACAGAAAAATCATATAACATCAATGAGTCAAACACATCTTACTTTATTGTGTTGGGCAATATACTTATCCTCAACATTACAAATTATCTGGTTCTTATCACCGTCACGGAAGCTACTAATTGTAACATTCCCTGGGCATTACTTTATAAATACATACGGAAATAAGTTAAAAAATAATTTGCTGGTTGTTTTTGGAAAGTTGTTTTCTTTGAAGTTAGAAAATTGGGGTATAAAAATTTTCTTCTACGAATAACTCTGAAAAACCAAGATACATGCATCTAAACAGTAAAATCACATTCATAACAAAGTCGCCACGACATAC
This sequence comes from Sophora flavescens, assembly GCA_030762895.1. NCBI lineage: Eukaryota > Viridiplantae > Streptophyta > Magnoliopsida > Fabales > Fabaceae > Sophora > Sophora flavescens. Next base: position 108,345,411 of record CM061067.1, on the reverse strand, counting down.
CACTTCTCTAAAAAAAGTTTCGATTTTCAAAAAGAGAAATTAAACCAAAGACTAATGTATAACACCACATTTACTGCCCTTTTAAAATATACAACCCAACCAAGACTCCTAAGCCTGGCGCTTGCTCTACAAGGTTGCTCTACAAGACATTTATTGGAAAGATCCCCGTGGTCATCCCACGATCAAAAGCTTCTTCAAACATCTAGATCTAAGTTTCTGAGTGACTTAGGAAAACTCCTCTACACCATCTGTACTAGAGTACCAAGGTACAACAAAGAAACCGGAAGAAACCACGATATATTTGTAAGGGTGAGACACCAATATATGGATTTAAACACGATAACCACATGTATGACACACAAAACATCATATAGACATATAAAGTCATATATCATAAAATTCTCAGAAGTAAACAAGTATTATATCAATGGGTTTCATACCCGAACAGTCATCGTCATTTACAAAAAAATGCATGACATTCAATATTCAGGCTCTAACTTAATCTCATGATATATCAACTTCATTTTTCGTTTAAGTCGATCAAGCTTTTTACATGGATCATTGTCAACGAAAAGAATCCAATGCCCAACACCTTTGTAACTCATTGGTAGATCACTCAGCAGCCAATGGTTATTGTGCACAAGTTATGACATCTCAATTGTTATTACGATAAACGGGAAACTTATGTCCACGTATTGGCAGATCACACAGCAACCAATGGTTATCGTAGTTCATAGGTGCATTTCCCCAAAATTCATTGGCTAACACATGACTCAATGATTTCTCACTGGTAACATGACATATCTGCCAAACAAATGCATGTAAAAATCATTTTATTTTTAAGGTTTATCTGTGTGTACATTCTTTCCTTGTCGAAGCTCAAAGGCTAACGACTATTCATAAAATCTTTAACTTTAAAATTCTTCAACATCAACACGGGACACGAAGTCCAAGTGCTCAATCACAACGCCCTAAACCGATGCATCAGTCTAGGCTTGTGGTCATAGAAAACAACATTCACCTTTAATAATGTTTATCACAACGTGATTAGGAGACACAGTCCACAACAACGTAATAAGGACACACAGTCCACAATAACGTGAATAGGACACACAGTCCATAACAACATGATTAGGACACACAGTCCACAACAACGTGAATAGGACACACAGTCCACAACAACATGACACAGATCAAAGATCTACGTGTAAATTACAGAACACTATTATTCCGACGTCTCGTATACTAGATTCACTTTCCAACGTATTTATTCGTTTTCGTTCAATCAAACACAAATACAAAATGAAACTTCAACAACTTATCCAAGCTTGCCAGAATATTTTCAAAAGTAAATTTTTCCAGAAATCCTTTTCATTGAAATTCATTTAGAAACACTAAGTTATAAATAAATCCACTTTTTCCTTAAACCCACCTTCTTTTGAAATTCTTCCCTTTTTCGAAACAATATCCTAACTTTGTTAAAATCCTTTTTCTAAAATCATTGCTAACCCGAAAATAGTTTTAAATCATTTTTTTCTCATGAATCCTATTTTATAAACACCTTTCGAAATCGTTTCCGTTTATATGAAAATAAACTTATAAGTTAAATGTTTTTCCTTCTAACTTTAAAATATTTCAACGCTTAGTTCTTAATATGATTTTCCAATTCATTCTTGAAAATGATAACATACTAGAATGTATTTCTTTCTCAATTCCATTCTCATTCTTCTTCTTTCATCAAAAGAAATTGACACATAAATTTCTTAAGATAACCTTTCATCTACATTTTGAAAAAGATAACATACTGAAATATTTTTACGATTTCATCCTTGTAATTATCCATTACTTTCTCTTTTATCAAAAGGAATCATAAACTAAATATTATCATTGTCAAAATTCCTCATAAGGTTTTTTAAGGCTTTTGTCTCAATAATTGATTGAGCACCGACGAATGTCAGGCTTCTCAGACAACAATCCACAATAGTATAATTTTCACATCAACATCATTTCAGATAATACAGTTCATGCCATATCTCAAAGCTATAACACATTTCTACAAATAAATCATCAAGCTCAGTTATGTAAAGCAGACAATTTTAACCATATCAAATAAATTCAGGAAATCACAAAAAAATTTAACAGACCACAAATAATAGCATATAGCTATCGGGAAAAATCCCTCAGGTAAGCTCCCCTTACCTGATTCCAAAGAAAACAAGGTCTTTCGTTCTTTGTTGAGTGCTACGATCTTTCTCGACTTGCTTCGCGATGGATGTCTAAAGATTCCAACACATAACACAAGTTAAAACAACCAAAAACATCTCATCCAACTAAGGCATAGGTTCGGCCAAGGTACAAAAGTAAGGTTAGAGATTTTCAAAATTTCTCAAACTCATGGATCAATGATCCTTAAATATTAGAGGTTCATAACCAATGATCATTTAACAAGGATTGAACAAAACTCCTCTAAGCCACAAGCTTAGGGTTTTGGCCTTGGATTCTAAAATAGGCTAGAAATTTTCAAACTTTTCAAACTTTTGGATTTAATAACTTAAGGTACAAAAGAGTTCAAATCAATGATCATTTAAGAAAAGTTGAAACAAAACTTCCTTGCTCCACAAACACATAGATTCGGCCTTGCTAGGAAAATAGGGAAGGAAATTTTTGTTTGATGCAAGCTCTTAGATAAACAATATAGAGATCATTGTGAGTCCATAGAAATTGGTTTAAACTCAAATGGATTTTTCTACTAATTTCTAGAGATTTTTGAAGTTTCTAGATCTAAGAATAAAAAATGGATGAACATGGCATAACTCTCAAAATAAAAGAAGAAGAAGACTTAGATGAGTTAGAGTATAGCGCATTATACCCTTGAAACTTGAAGAAAATGGTGAGGATGAACACTTGAAGAAGTAGAAACTATGGAGCTTGAAGTATGAATGTGTGCTTAAGTGAGTGTAAAGTGTGAAAATGAAAGAAAGAAGTGTTTATATAGAGGGAGAGAGAGAAAGTGGCATGTAGGGGGGGGGGGGGGGGGGAAGAGTGAGCTTGGAGAGAAAGTTTTGGTTTGGGAGGTTTTTGGTTGGAAGAAGTGAAAGAAAAATGATTTTTGGATTAAAGTATTATATATTCAAAAAGTTGTAATGATGGTTTCTTTAGGATGTGACATTTGAAGGACTTACATTGCACCATGGATGTGCCTCCATGGCAATGCCTCTTCCCTGAATCCTTTGCACCTATGATCCCCCCTCATTCTTCTCCTCCCTCTCATCTGCCTTCTTCATCCAATCACTCTTCTGGGCCAGGAGTGATCCAACCGCAAAATAATCAAAAGAAGTCTTTCGCACAGGCTCTTCAGAATGTTTGTGACATCCCAATCAGTCAATTGCCAGTTCCTCACCTAAAGGGAAATGACCTATTGATCCAAATCCCTGAGGAAGAGTATATTGTTGGGCTTGAATCCTCGAAAAACAACCTGCATAGTAGAATACTTCTGTCCAAAGGAGATAAACCTCTTAAACTTGATGACTTGAGAGCCAAGTTATCCTTGCTTTGGAAGCCGATCACACATTGGAAACTGACTCCAATTGGTAGAGGATTCTTTGAGTTTTCTTTCTCCTCTTTTGAAGATATGAGAAGGGTTTTGGCTACAGGTTCTTGGAGTCTTGATCCGGGAGTCTTGAGACTCTTTGCATGGACTTCAGATTTTAACCCATCTCTTGTTAAACAAACTAGTGTGCAATGTTGGATTAGGATATTTAACCTTCCTCTTGAATATTGGAGGCCAGGGATTCTATATTCAATTGCAAGAGGGGTTGGTACTCCTTTATCCATAGATGATGCTACAATGAATAGGACTTTGTGTCATTATGCCAGGATTTTGGTGGATATTGACTTGACTGGACAACTTCGGGACAGGATCATGGTTATTAGATCGGGATTTGTTTTTCATGTGAAAGTGGAATATGAGTTTCTCCCATCTTTCTGCTCTCATTGCAAGATTATTGGCCACTCCTTGTCAAGTTGCAAAAAGAACCCATCAGAACAAGGCTATATCAAGGATACTCGAGTTACACTTCAAAAAGGTAATGAAAATATAAGAGTGGTATCTAAATATGTTGAAAAGAAAAATGAAGCCTTGCAGTCTGTTATGAAGGTTCCTAGTGCCATTGATAAAGGCAAAGCTGTGGTTATTGTTGACCCGGTTGGTGGTAAAATGACTGATGCTGGCCCTAGTTATTGTAATGCAATCAAGAATCTCCAAGATTCCACTTTGCGATCGCTCCAATCCAGAATGAGGATTTAGCTCAGAACCGTGTTGAAGTGGAAGCTGTTGTACTTCCAAATGAACAAAATCAGAATTATTTACCTCAAAATGTTCCTTATGTGATAGAAGAGATTTCTTCGATTTGGCTGGAGCCTCCGAGTCCGATGACTTGATCCGAGGTTATGTGCCTAGTTGGGGAAAGTTTAACCAATCAAGGTGATAGGAATTTCGAGGACGAAATTTTTATAAGGGGGTGGAACTGTAACACCCCAATTTCCGTATAAGGGATTATGTTACTATGGATGCCTAGTTGTTGTTGTTGTTGTTATTATTATTATTATTATTAATAATAATGAAGTTAGTATGGTTATTTATATAATTGATAATGTAATTGTTATTAGGGTTGTAGTATTTTTTATACATATACATATATACATATATATATATATATATATATATATATGTATATATTATTAAATATGATAATATGTATTTTAATATATGATTATTTGCATTAATATGAGATTGTGTCCCTTAATGTGTGATCTTATAGGGATATATGATTTTGTATGTGATTTTATAAGTTAATATATAATATGTGTTTTTATTAATAATAAGTGATTAAGAAAGATATTATGAGATATCGTGTGATTTAGTATTTAAGTCGAGATAGTGTATCTCCTAGGTTTTAGTCCCTCAATTAATCAGATTTGAGTCCTTATTAATATAGGATAAACCTCTTGTTGATTATCTCTTAAGATCTTATCATAATCTCCTAAGGATCCTATCTAGAAATAACTACCAAATCTATTGCTAAACTTCCATCAAACGTTTGACCATTTTAGAGTCTGATTTAGGATTCGATCGTTGCACATTAATTTATAGATATTTCTCTATGCTTTCTAACGACACCAAGAACGCCTCAATCGGAAACTTGTAGCTCAAGTTATGGTCAAAATACCGATCTATATACAGTTTGGGCTGAAATAGGAGCCCGTTATGCCCTAACTTGTATTTATACCATAAAAATCGACCTAAACCCTATTTCTCACATTGTTAACCTCAGAATAGATGCCTCTCTTCAACTTCCTTAGTTTTCCCTTGAATCCGTTGAGGTTCTTGGAGTTTGTGAGTCCGTTTGGGAGAGAAGTTATGCGTGTTAGTATCGTTTAAGGTAACGTGGTTATCCCTCCTTAATCTCCTTTTCCCTTTCTGTTGAATTGGGGATTAATTGGTTGTTCTCTTCCCTTCTTGTTTGTCCAAGGCTTTATGAACTCGTCGAGCCGCTCGAGGGACCGTGTCTAGTTGGCCAACGTTATCGTTTTGGGAATCTTCATACCAGGTATGGGGAGAAGGGCTAGTATGAACATGTAGGCTATGGGGTAGCGTAAGATGAAGGGTTAACCCATGACATGGTGTTTGATTAAATGCCTATATGACTGTTTGTATGATAACATGTTTATATGCCTCTAAGTCTAATTGTTATATGATGTTAATTGTTGTGATGATGATATTGACATGACTGTTATTAATTGATTTATGTTGGTATGAGTGTTCTTGTTATTGAATGTTATGTGTTATGAACATGTTGAATGGTGATGCCATGTTGTAATGAGATATAATGGTTATTGGCTGTTGTTTGATGTTGTGTTCTTTATGAGTGTTGATTATTGAGGATGATAATGGCAACAATGATGTTAAGACGTTAAAATGCATTAATGATAATAATGAGAATTAAGGGACGTTTTTCCCAGTTGTTCATAAGACATAAATATAGTGTGAGAGGTAAGGTTATGTTCATAGGGCTTAGTTAAAGACCCTAGGATTGATTAGTGAGCATTCTAGGAACGTTAATAATGAAGCTATGATTAAATGATTAATTCCCCATTATGATAAGACATGAATATTAATGAAGAACAGTTAAGATTAATGAAGTTGATGTTCAATGGATTAGTAGGAGCCAATAGGTTGAATCTGTGAATTGTCCCAAGGATTTGAGAAAGGGTTTCTGACCCTTTCTGCCCAGATCAGCACGGCCACGCTCCATTGAGCACGACCATGCTTAACAGAGAGCACGCCCGTGCTCCAGTTTGAAAACCAGAGCAGGGCGCACATTTGAGCAAGCCCGTGCTTAGCAGGCAGCACGACCATGCTTGCCTGCAGGTCTAGCGCGCCCGTGCTCTCCCGACCGGAACAGAACCAGAATGCTGAAATAGGGGTTTTCACCCCAAACTCTTAAAAGACTTAATAAGATATCAACGAAACATGAAGACCAAAGACAAGTGAAAAGATGATGTTGAGCCTTGATGCTTAATAGTCAAGGTGTTGTTGATGTTGTACATTGGTAGCCTAGTGGCCAAGGGGTCCTTGATGCTTAATGGTCAAGGTGTTGAGCTCTAGTGCTTTTTGGCCAGAGTGTTGTTTAACGTTTAAAGTTAAAAGATTAAAGATGATGTTACCTTTGGTGCTTGTTGGCCAAATAGGTTAAGCCATAATAAATGGTGTTGATGGAGGTGGTGGATAAAGGTTGTTTTTTGTGTGCATGCATCATGCATGGAGTTTCAGGGGGAGGTACGATAGTTAAGGGGAGGTCATCCGCTTGTAAGACGATCTGGTCATCCACGGTGATTCATCCGTGACTAAGGGGATCATGTACACCCGTGGTGACGCATATGAGAATAAGGTGCGTTGCCGATCTTAGGGTTCCACCCATGGTAAGGTGAACTGCCCCATCATTGGTACTTATTGGCCAATGTGGAGATGTAACTCTGGAGTCATACGCCTGGTGTAGATGGATCCATATGCATTCGGAGTAGTGTTTCGTATTGCATTGTATGATTGATGTTATATTGTGATATGCTTGTTGTGTTGGTATGATGACTATGTTATGATTGCTATGTGTTGTATGTTCATCTTGACAACTATCCTGTTGCCGTTATGTTTATATACATGGTTCTTAATCCCCTTCTTTTGATGTTTGCTTTGTATTTATCCTTTGGTTATGCAGAGGACGGTGAGCAGCTTGCTGAGGAGTGAATCCGAGGAGCCGCTACTCGTAGTTTAGTTTATGTTTTGTTGTTTATCCGAGTTGTTTATCGATTTGGTTATACCAGTTCTGTAATGTGACATCGGGGTTGGGTTCGTTTATATCTTTTGTTTATGTTTATGTTTATGTTTATGTTATGTCTTTCTTCTTTAACATGATTTATTTTCCGCGTTGAGAACTTGTTACAATGTGGTATCCTTTACCCGTTGGTTTTCTTTTATAAAGAATAAGCATGTGTTTATCTTATTTTGAAAAACTAAATTATTTCCTTCTATGCTATTGCTTTAAAAATACATGCGGGGTAGAGGGTGTCACAACACCAATGTAGCTAGTCAATGATTGGTGACCAAACTTGGTCTTAAAACAAATCCACACCCTAGGTCACACAAGTTACAATGGCTAAGTGAAAGGGGTGAAATCTTGGTAAACCAACAAGTATTGTTGAGTTTTGCCATTGGCTCTTATCATGATGAAATGATGTGTGATGTGGTGCCAATGGAGGCTGGGCATGTGTTGCTAGGAAGGCCATGGCAATTTGATAGGAAAGTGATACATGATGGCCTTTCCAATAGATTTACTTTCATGCACCACAACAACAAAATTACTCTTGTACCCCTATCTCTTAAAGAAATTTGTGAGGATCAAAAGAAAATGAGAGAGAAAAGGGAACTTGAGTGAAAATCCAAGAGTGGAAAAGAACAAAAAGAAATAAATAAAGAAAATAATGTGCCACAAAAGAATATGAAAAAGGCAAATGGCACAAGTGAGCAAAAAGTTTTTGAAAAAAAATAAAGGTAAAGAAATAGATGGCAAGGAATGCTTGTTTCTAGAAGAAAAAGAAGTAAAGAAAATATTATTGGCCAATCAACCAATATATTTACTTTACAACAAAAATAATAATGAAAATTCTACTCCATCTCTTTCTTTGCCAAAACCCTTTGAGTTTCTTTTGGATGATTTCAAAGATGTTTTTCCAAAAGAGCTTCCTAAAGGTTTGCCACCTATGAGGGGGATTAAGCATCACACAGACTTAATTCCAAGTGAATCTCTTCCTAATAGGCTGATCTATAGGAGCAATCCACAAGAAACAAAAGAAATTCAAAGACAAGTTGAAGGATTATTGGAAAAAGAATGGATAAGAGACTCACTTTCTCCATGTGCAATGCCCGTTATTTTAGTACCTAAAAAAGATGGTACATGGAGAATGTACACGGATTGTAGATCCATTAATAACATAACCATCAAATATAGACATCCAATCCCAAGGTTAGAAGACTTATTGGATGAGCTACAAGGGTCACAAATCTTTTAAAAAATTGACCTAAGAAGTGGCTATCATCAAATAAGAATAAGAGAAGAGGATGAATGGAAAACCGCTTTTAAAACCAAGTATGGACTTTATGAATGGCTTGTGATGCCCTTTGGACTCACTAATGCACCAAGCACATTCATGAGGCTCATGAATCATGTCCTTAGGGAATTCCTTGGTAAATTTGTGGTTGTCTATTTTGATGATATCTTAATATATAGGAAAACACTTGATGAACATCCTGAACATTTGAAATGTGTTTTGTTAGTATTAAGAAAGGAAAAACTCTTTGGCAACCTTGAGAAATGCACATTTTGCACCACCAAAGTGGTATTCTTGGGCTATGTTATTAGTGCACAAGGTGTGCATGTAGATGAAGAGAAAATTAAGGCCATCCAAAGTTGGCCAACCTCTAAAAATGTTGGAGATATTAGGAGTTTCCATGGATTGACAAGTTTTTATAGAAGATTTGTCAAGGACTTTAGAACTTTGGCAAGTCCTCTAAATGAGGTCTTAAAGAAAAATGTGCCATTTCATTGGGGCAAAGCCAAGAAAACAACTTCAACATACTCAAGGAAAAATTATCCAATGCACCAATTCTCGCGCTTCCAAATTTTGTGAAATCTTTTGAGATAGCGTGCGATGCTTCTAATATAGGCATTAGGGCCGTTTTGCTTCAAGAAGGACACCCCATTGCTTACTTTAGTGAGAAACTTCCGGGCCACATTTGAACTATTCAACTTATGATAAAGAACTTTATGCCCTAGTAAGGAGTCTCAAAGTTTGGCAACACTATCTCTTGCCCAAGGAATTTGTAATTCATAGTCATCATGAATCATTAAAACACTTAAAGGGGCAAGGTAAATTAAACAAGAGACTTGCCAAATGGATAGAATTCATAGAACAATTCCCTTTTGTGATTAAACATAAACAAGGCAAAAGCAATGTTGTGGCGGATGCACTTTCACGTAGATATGCCTTACTATCAACTCTTGAAACAAAACTTCTTGGGCTTGATCACATAAAGGAATTGTATGTAAATGATCAGGACTTCTTTACAATTTACACTCAAATAGGGTCAGTGGCACAAAGCTAATGTTAATTGGAGTGTGAGCTCTGCTAGGGTTTGCACAGTTTTATAGGGTTTACCTCCTCACCATGGCCGACTGCCCATGGCAAATCCTTTTCCCAGAATCGCCTCCCCCCTCCTCATCCTTCTTCTCCCCCTCCTCCTCATCTCTTCCAAAGGAGGCTGCTGCTAAATCTTCTTCGTCTTTGCCTTTAAAAATTTTGCACAAGCATTAAACAATGCTTGTGATATCCCCTTCAGCCAGTTATCAATACCTTGCAAAAAAGGCGATCATATGGCAGTAAAGATACCTCAGGATGAATACATTGCAGGGGTTTAAAAATGTAAAAACAATTTACATGGTAGGCTATTGCTCTCGAAAGGTGAGTCTCCATACAAGATAGAAGACTTGCGATCTAAGTTACTAAGGTTATGGCAGCCATTAAATCAATGGAAGCTAATCCCAATTGGGAAAGGTTTTTATGAGTTTTCATTCTCATCAATTGAAGATTTGCGCAAGGTCCTTGCTGTTGGTTCTTGGTCTTTAAATCCGGGTGTTCTGAGGTTGTTCTCTTGGTCCCCCGATTTCAACCCTTATCGTGTAAAGCAATCTAATGCCCGGTGTTGGATCCGAATCAATGGCCTCCCTCAAGAATACTAAAGACCAAAGATTTTATTTTCGATTGCTAGAGGTATTGGCACCCCCTTGTCTTTGGTTGATGCAACGATTAAAAGGTCTTTTGGCCATTATGCTAGAGTTCTAGTGGACCTTGATCTTAAGAAACAGCTGAATGATACAATCATGGTGGAAAGAGATGGTTTTGCTTTCTTTGTTTATATTGATTATGAAAAAATCCCTATGTTTTGTTCCCGTTGCTCGGTTATTGGGCATACTGCATCACATTGCAAAAGTATAATGAATGCCAATGAGAATATAGGTAACTTGGGTCCCAAGAAAGTGGTTTCTCGTTATGTGCCTAAGGTTACTGGTAAACAGGTTCCTCCTATTGAGCTGGATCCGGTAAAGATGCCAATTGATAAGGGAAAAAGTATTTTAATTGAGAATGATGGTGTGTAGGGTGAGACTAGCTTGGCTTAGCCTGGCAAAACAGGAACTGATAGAATTGTTCTTGATCCAGTGAGTGGTACTGACACTGTTATAGATGTGGATATTAGAAGGAATGTTTCCCCTGTTATGATGAGGAATTATGTTGCTTTGCCAGTTGAACCTTAAGTTGTGGAAGATGAAGACTCTGTTGAAATAATGTTTGATGAGGAAGCTCAAATGGCCTCTCATGCAAACATTGTTGGAAGTGGCAATTCTGGTGGGTTTGATGCAAATTCAACTCAGCATACAATGACTCCTATGGGGGCAGGAGACTCGGATGCTTTTGTAAAGGAAACTCCAGACTCTCAAATTAACAGTGTTTCTCCCCCTCCATTTGGTTCCTCCTCAAGGGTGATTGTGGATAATTCGGCCCAAAATATTCCTGATTCTGTTTTAAAGGATATGAATGTTCTGAGGCAAAATTGGAATGATATAGTTGATGAAGATCAGATGTTATAAAATACTAATGAAGATGGCTATGAAAAAGTTCTCACTAAGTCTCAGAAGAAAAAATTAAGGCAAAAGAAGAAAAATACTCCAGAAGTTCCTACTACCCGATCGAGGGTAGGATTGATGAATCTTGCCAAATGAAGTGTATCTTCTGGAATGCAAGAGGATTTGCCAACCCCTCTACAAGGTTGGTTTTGAAGCAGCTTTGTCTCTCAAACAAGCCTGATTTTGTTTTCATTTCAGAACCTTGGATGATGATGGATAAAGTTCCTCCTAGATTATGGAAAAGTCTTAATCTTAAGATCTTTGATACTAATGATAGAGGTCCTCTCAAGCCAAACTTATGGTGTTTATGCTCTAGCTCATGGAACCCTTCTCTTATTGATGTTTCCTCTCGGCATGTTACTTTTTCAGTAAAGATTGATAGTCAGGAAATTGCTATTGCAGCTGTTTATGCATCTACTAGTTATCTGCAAAGAAGAACCTTATGGCAATGCCTGAATGATTTGCAAACCAATTATGTTTTGCCTTGGTGTTTTTGTGGTGACTTGAACACTGTTCTAGGTGCTCATGAATATAGAGGCAGCAGTTCTCCTTCTAAGACAGCTTGTGAGGACTTTCAAATTTGGACTGCTTGTAACAACCTTATTCATTTTCCAACTCGAGGTAACCTTTTTACTTGGTCCAATGGTAAAAGGGGTAGAGCACTTACTAAAAAAGATTAGATAGATCTCTTTGTAATGATAGTTGGCTTAATTTTTGGACTACCATATCTTATTTCACATTAACAAAAAGCAAGTTAGACCACTACCTTTTGTTACTAGATCTGAAGAGGGATGTTTCTATGCATAAATCTAGCTTTAAGTTTATGAAAATGTGGATTCATCATTCTGGTTGCACTGGAATTGTTAAAGAGGTTTGGAAATCTGAGATACATGGCTGTCCAATGTTTGTGTTAAGTCAAAAATTGAAGCTTCTTAAAAATAGGTTGAAAGAGTGGAACAATTTGGTTTTTGGTAATGTCAACCAGAAGGTTAATGCTGCTGCGCAGCATTTGGATTCTATTTAGTAGCAGTTGGATGAGAATGGTTACTCAGATTCCCTTTGTGTTCTCAGGATCTTTTATAAAATCGATGAAGGGTTTTTACAAAATCTTGAATAGAAGGTGATGAGGATAAGAAAGATTAATAACGAATAGGTTCAGGTTCAATAACTCAATAATAACAAATTACAGTTTATACAGATCAAGAACAGAAATTATATTTGAACTTTAAACATCAAAATCACAGGTTCTTGATCATAAACAGAAATTAAAGAGTCTGAGTTTAGAGATACTACACAACCGGATTTATCCTGGTTCAGTCACCACCACTGTGACCTACATCCAGTCCCCACTCCACCTGTGGGATTTCACACACTAACACACAAGCTTTGCCAGGTAGCTTGAAAAACCTTTACACCATAGAGCACTCCTTCACCTCGAGATACCACACTCTTGTGAAGAGCCTCAATGTTCTTCCTTAGGGATACCTCACCCTAATCACTCAGAGAGACTTCCTCTCTCTTTACAATCGAAAAGTAAAAAGAAAAGTTGATTCCTAACTCTCAATAGCCAGATAAAACAAATTGAAGCACTTGTGAGTATTGAAACACTCTTTTCACAGTAAGCTCAATGAAGATGATGAATGATATGTGTATCGTTATAATTCTTTTGTTATTCATTATGATCCTTCTTAAAGTGTTCCTTTGATCCCTCTTTATATAGAAAACAAGTTATAGTCGTTGGGATTAATTAAAACAGATTTGGATCTGACTTAACAGAATCAGTCTTCTTGATTCTCGTTCTTGAGATAAGATTCTGATAGTTCTTATAGAATTCACATCCATAAAATAACGAGTCCATTTGAAAAAATAGCCGCGTCCATTTGCCACGTCAGCAGACGGGAATACTAACACAAAGTAATTGGACGTGCTCCAACTAGTAGACGACCGCTTGTATTACTTTAGTAGACGAGCGCTTGTATCACTTTAGTGGACGAGCACTTCTGTCACTTTAGTAGACGTGCACCTGTTTCATTTTAGTAGACGTGTGCTTCTGTCACTTTAGTAGACGTGAGCTTCTGTCATTTTAGTAGACGTGAGCTTCTGCCACTTTCTTGGACGCCATATTTTACCACTGTTGGAGGAGCGCTTCTATTATTCCCAGTGTTGGACGAGCGCTTATATTATTCCAGGGTTGGACGAGCGCTTCTATTATTATTTCCAAAAATCATTTTCATTAACAGAAACTTATTTCTTTTAATGCAGGTTATGAAAAATGATTTGCTTCATCCATCTTTCTTAATTGAGCTATTTGTGAATAAGAGATTTCATCTCTTACAAATCATCTAGACTTAACACTGATTTCTTCATTTAAGCTCTTGTCTTGATGATTCCTTGATCTTCATCCTTGCTCTTTGATTCCTCTAAGTTCTTCCTTGAATATTCTCCTTTGATTGCTCACTGAACTTGTTGAATATTGCTTGATACATGTCTTTACAATTTGACACTAAACACTTGCATACACATTAAGTGGTATTTGTCATATATCAAAATCTCCCAGTCATTGAGTCTAACAATCTTCCCCTTTTTGATTATGACAAACCTTTTAACAAATAATAAGCTCAGAATATAAGTGTAGCAGACGCTTAGTGTTTTGATAGATTTATATCATGGTATCAAAGCAGTTAGAGCAGAAGTATATCAGAGCAAAAAAAATAAAAAATTAACAGAGTATTAACATAGCAGAATTTGATATACTCCCTATTAATCTTGTATGCTTATAAACTCCTTAGCTCCTCCTCAACATATACATGTATAATTTGTTATTTTCTCCTTTCTCTATATTATACTTTTTCTCATGTATAATTTGTTATTATCCCCTTTCTCTATATCATACTTTTTCCTCCCCCTTTTGGCATCATAAAAAAGGTAAAGAAAAGAAACATTCAAAGCAATAGAGAAGGTAAGCATTTTAAACATTCAAACATAGCATATAATATTGTTCATGATAGAGGGATAGATGCAGGGACAAATCAAAGAATAAGTGCGTCCATTAATTTTCTTCCCCTTTTAGATTTTCTCCTGTTTCTTTAGAGATTAGATATAGGATTGATCGATTATGCCCAATTCTCTTCTAATGAAGAAGAAGCTTTCCTTGTTCAAGGGCTTAGTAAAGATATCAGCAAATTGCTTAGTTGTATCAACATATTCAATCTCAATTTCTCTACTTTGTATATGATCTCTAATGAAATGATGTCTGATTTCTATGTGTTTAGTTCTAGAGTGCATTATGAGATTCTTAGTTAGGTTAATTGCACTTGTATTGTCAAATCTAATAGGAACTTGGTTTAGTTGCACACCATAATCAACTAATTGTTGTTTCATCCATAAACCTGTGCACAAGTGACTACCACCGCTACATATTCAGCCTCTGAAGTGGATAAAGCCACACTAGATTGTTTCTTACCGAACCATGATACTAATGAGTTTCCTAGTAAATGGCAAGTTCCACTAGTACTCTTTATGTCTAGTTTACAACTAGCAAAATCAGAGTCTGAATAGCTAATTAAGGTATATGTAGCTCCCTTGGGATACCATAATCCCATGTCTTTTGTTCCTAACAGATACTTAATGACCCTTTTAACTGCTGTTAAGTGTGATTCTTTTGGATTTGCTTGATACCTAGCACACATGCATACACTAAACATGATATCTGGCCTACTAGCAGTAAGATAAAGTAGTGAGCCTATCATACCTCTGAATTTAGAAACATCAACAGGTTTACCTTGCTCATCCTTGTCCAGATAACAGGAGGTACTCATTGGAGTAGCCATCTCCTTAGCTTTTTCCATGCCAAACTTCTTGATCAACTCATTGAAGTACTTGGTTTGGCTAACAAAGATTCCATTTTCAGTTTGCTTTATTTGCAGTCCAAGGAAAAAGTTTAGCTCACCCATCATTGACATTTCAAACTCACTCTGCATAAGACTTGCAAACTCATTACACAACTGCTCATTAGTAGCACCAAAAATTATATCATCCACATATATTTGTACAAGTAAAGTGTTGTGTGCCTTTTTCTTAGTGAACAAAGTTGTGTCAACTTTACCTCTTTTAAATCCTTTTTCAATGAGAAAATTACTTAACCTTTCATACCAAGCTCTAGGAGCATGCTTTAAGCCATATAGTGCTTTAGATAGTTTATAAACATGGTTAGGCAATTCATTATTCTCAAAACCAGGTGGTTGACCAACATACACTTCCTCTTGTATAAATCAATTTAAGAAAGCACTCTTAACATCCATTTGATACAATTTAAATCCCATTATGCAAGCATAAGCAAGTGGCATTCTTATAGCTTCTAATCTTGCTACTGGTGCATATGTTTCATCATAATATATGCCTTCTTCTTGGTTATACCCTTTGGCTACCAATCTAGCCTTGTTTCTTACAATTATACCATTTTCATCTAGTTTATTCCTAAAAACCCATTTTGTACCTATTACTTGATAGTTCTTGGGTTTAGGCACTAGTTTCCAAACTTGGTTTCTTTCAAACTGGTTTAACTCATCTTGCATAGCCATCATCCAATGTTCATAAATTATAGCATCATTTATGTTCTTAGGTTCTACTTGAGACACAAACACCATATGATTACAAACATTTCTAAGAGATTGTCTAGTAGTTACGGCCTTTGTAATTTCACCGATGATTTTATCAATTGGACGATTTCTGACAGTCCTCCATTCCTTTGGTAGGTCAGGCTGTTGTTCTGTTTGCTCCTGCTGCAGCGATTCGTTCTTTAAGCTTTCATCTTCTTCATTGTCCTGTTTCTCTTCTAGGAGAACTTTCTCAATTGAATCTGCAAGATCATCAATAACACAATCCTTTCCCAACCTTTTAGGGTTAGACTCATCAAATGTCACATGCACAGATTCCTTAATAGTTTGTGTTCTCTTATTATATATTCTAAATGCTTTACTAGATAGGGAGTAACCTAGGAAAATTCCTTCATCGGCCTTTGCATCAAATTTTCCATGATTATTCTTTCCATTGTTAAGAACAAAGCATTTGCACCCAAAAACATGAAAATGTGCTATATTTGGTTTTCTTCCTTTGTAAAGCTCATAAGGGGTTTTCTTTAAGATTGGTCTTATCAAGACTCTATTTAGCACATAGCAGGCTGTATTGACAGCATCTGCCCAAAAATGTTTTGGCAAGCTAGAGTCGTCCAACATAGTTCTTGCTATCTCCTCTAATGATCTATTCTTTCTTTCCACTACTCCATTTTGTTGTGGAGTTCTAGGAGCAGAAAAATTATGTTGAATGCCATGCTCATCACAAAAGTTTTCAAACACTTCATTTTGAAATTCACCCCCATGATCACTTCTTATAAAAACAATTTTTACGTCCTTTTCATTTTGCACCATTTTTGCCATTTTCTTAAATGCAGCAAATGAATCACTCTTATGAGATAGAAAATATGTCCGTGTATATCTAGAGTAATCATCTACAATTACCAATGCATACGAGTTACCACCAAAGCTTTTGGTTCTAGATGGACCAAATAAATCCATGTGTAAAAGTTGCATGGGTCTAGTTGTTGAAACAATATTCTTTGGTTTAAAAGACACCTTAACTTGCTTTCTTTTTTGACATGCATCACATAGTCCATCTTTCACAAATTTTAGTTTAGGCAAGCCAATTACAAGATCTTTACGAATTAGTTTATTCAAGTGGTTCATATGAATGTGTGCAATTCTTCTATGCCAAAGCCAATTCTCTTCTTCTTTTGAAATAAGATAGCATGCAGTATTTGAAGAGATATTATCTAAATCAAGCATATAGATGTTATCTGTCCTATGTCCAATTAATTTAAAATTTTCATCATGCCGATTTTCTATTAAGCAACTATTGGAATTGAATTTTGCCTTGAAGCCTTTGTCACATAGTTGACTGATACTTAACAGGTTATGTTTCAGTCCCTCAACATATAGTACATCCTCAATGATTGTTGTTGAGTCACTTCCAATGTTGCCAATGCCAAGTATTCTTCCTTTATTATTGTCTCGATAGGTAACACTACCACTCGACTTAGGGGTAAAGGAAATGAACTTGCTTTTGTCTCCAGTTATGTGCTTGGAACAGCCATTGTCAAGATACCATTCCACATTCTTGGCTTTCCAACACACCTACAAAACAGAATCATGTTTTTGCTTTAGGTACCCAAATCTATTTGGGTCCTTTTGAGTTAGTTGGAGCATTAGTTCCTTTAGGAACCCATATATATATAGACTCATTATAAGCATATTTTCTGTAATGACATGTAGAAGCTGTGTGACTTTTTCTAGCACAGAAATAACATTTAACAAATGGTGTGTTTGATGTCATAGGTGCAACAAAAAATTTCTTGAAAGATTTCTCATGTATCTTAGGTTTATAGCCTATTCCAGCCTTATCATAAACACATTTTTGCTGTCCTAACAATGCATCCAAATTACCTCTGCCATTTGTGAACTTGGCTAAGTCATTTTTCAGTTTTTCAATTTCTTTAGTCAATGTACAGCTAGATGCATTCCAGATTTCTTTATCACTAGTAACTCTAGATAGATCACCATTCAAATGATTTATATGTTTCTCCAACTTAGGACATTTACCACATATAGGTGCATCTAAGACAGTAGCTACTTTTTCTTTTAAAGCACAATTTTCTGTTTTTAATTGATCTACCTCTTTGTTTAAAACAAAAATTTTCTCCTCTAATCATGTGATGGTTTTCTTAGACTTCGTTAGCAATCTAGCAAGTCTAATGGATTCTCTATGAAGTTCTTCAAAAGCATTTTGCAATTCATCATAAGAAGGTTGATAATTAGAACTTACTTCACTTTCTGAATCACTGTTATTGCTGGCCATCAACCACAAGTTTGCCTCATCAGATTCAGATTCTTCAGTGGAATCTAGATCATTATCATCCCAAGCAATATAGGCCTTTATTGGCTTTCTCCACTTCTTGTCCTTTGAGTCAAACTTTTCTGTTTTGTCCTTCTTTTGCAGTTTTGGACAGTCAAGCTTCATGTGGCCAATCTTTCCACATTCATAGCATGTGATGTTGTTGGAAGAGTTGTCACCTTTGCTGAAATTTATCCTTTGAAATTAAGGTGGATGGCTTTCTTTTGAAGTTTCCTTTGTTCTTTAGGATGTTCTTGAATTTTCTAACTAGCATTCCCATCTCTTCTTCAGATTCAGCCTCTTGTGCTAAATCATCATCATCATTGTCTTCTACTTCTTTGACTTGTGATTTCAGAGACAATCCCTTCTTTCTTTTATTAGTTTCTTCACTCTCATTTAGTCTGTTCAACTCCAATTCATGTTCTTGCAATTTTCCAAACAGTGTGGCAATGGTCATTGATGAGAGATCTCTGGATTCCGAGTTTGCAGTGACTTTAGGTTGTTATTCCTTGCTCAAGCATCTCATGACTTTGTTAATTTGATCCTCATTTGAGATTGTCTTTCCAAGACCAGCCAATTGATTTACGATGTGTGTGAATCTCTTTTGCATTTCAGTCATAAGTTCTCCTCGATTCATTCTGAACAGCTCATACTCTTGTGTGAGGGTGTTCATTCTTGCTCTTTTGACATCTGAGGTTCCTTCATGTGTTACTTGCAATGTATCCCACATCTCCTTTGCTGATTTGCAATTTGAAACCCTGAAAAACTCATCACGGCTTAAAGCAGATGTTATAATATTCTTAGCACGTGCATTATATTGAATTATTTTCTTATCATCCTTATTCCATTCAGTTTTAGGCTTATTTCTTGGAGCACCAATAGCATCTACAGTAGAGGGGACAAATGGTCCATTTTCCACTGCATCCCATATGTCAACACCTGCTGCCTCAAGAAAGATTATCATTCTTTCCTTCCAATAGATATACTCATATCCATTTAAGGCAGGCGGGCGTGCAAGGGAAGCCCCTTCATTTAAACAGTCATTGTAAGCCATGCTCTTATAGCTGTTAAGCCAAACTTAAGAGTTTAGCTCTGATGGCAATTGTTGTTTTGGCTTCAACGACTCAAGAGGGGGGGGGGGGGGGGGGGGTGAATTTAGTTTTCAAAGAAAATATTTCCCTCTTAAAACTTTTTCACAAAGCTTTATAAATTAGAGTTGCGGATTTGTGTTCTGAGGATCTTTTATAAAATCAATGAAGGGTTTTTACAAAATCTTGAATAGAAGGTGATGAGGATAAGAAAGATTAATAACAAATAGGTTCAGGTTCAATAACTCAGTAATAACAACATACAGTTTATACAGATCAAGAACAAAAATTATATTTGAACTTTAAACATCAAATAACAGGTTCTTGATCACAAACAGAAATTAAAGAGTCTGAGTTTAGAGATACTACACAACCAGATTTATCCTGGTTCAGTCACCACCACTGTGACCTTCATCCAGTCCCCACTCCACCTGTGGGATTTCACACACTAACACACAAGCATTGCCAGGTAGCTTGAAAAACCTTTACACCATAGAGCACTTCTTCACCTCGAGTTACCACACTCTTGTGAAGAGCCTCAATGTTCTTCCTTAGGGATACATCACCCTAATCACTCAGAGAGACTCCCTCTCTCTTTACAACC
The DNA here is from genome assembly GCA_030762895.1 of Sophora flavescens. NCBI lineage: Eukaryota > Viridiplantae > Streptophyta > Magnoliopsida > Fabales > Fabaceae > Sophora > Sophora flavescens. The sequence continues at coordinate 108,325,480 of CM061067.1, read as the reverse complement.
GAAAAGTAAAAACAAAAGTTGATTCCTAACTCTCAATAGTCAGATAAAACAAATTGAAGCACTTATGAGTATTGAAACACTCTTTTCTCAGTAAGCTCAATGAAGATGATGAATGATATGTGTATCGTCATAATTCTTTTGTTATTCGTTATGATCCTTCTTAAAGTGTTCCTTTGATCCCTCTTTATATAGAAAACAAGTTATAGTCGTTGGGATCAATTAAAACAGATTTGGATCTGATTTAACAGAATCTGTTTTCTTGATTCTCGTTCTTAAGATAAGATTCTGATAGTACTTATAGAATTCGCGTCCATAAAATAATGAGTCCATTTGGAAAAATAGCCGCGTCCATTTGCCACGTCAGCAGACGGGAGTAGTAACACAAAGTAATTGGACGTGCTCCAACTAGTAGACGACTGCTTGTATTACTTTAGTAGACGAGCGCTTGTATCACTTTAGTGGACGAGCACATCTGTCACTTTAGTAGACGTGCGCTTGTGTCATTTTAGTAGACGTGTGCTTCTGTCACTTTAGTAGACGTGAGCTTTTGTCATTTTAGTAGACGTGAGCTTCTGCCACTTTCTTGGACGCCAGCTTTTACCACTGTTGGAGGAGCGCTTCTATTATTCCCAGTGTTGGATGATCGCTTATATTATTCTAGTGTTGGATGAGCGCTTCTATTATTATTTCCAAAAATCATTTTCATTAACGAAAACTTATTCCTTTTAATGTAGGTTATGAAAAATGATTTTATTCAAGCTCTTGTCTTGATGATTCCTTGATCTTCGTCCTTGCTCTTTGATTCCTCCAAGTTCTTCCTTGAATATTCTCCTTTGATTGCTCACTGAACTTGTTGAATATTGCTTGATACCTGTCTTTACAATTTGACACTAAACACTTGCATACACATTAAGTTGTTTTTGCCATATATCAAAATCTCTCAGTCTTTGAGTCTAATAATTATCAACCCCAGCAAGTCCACTTTTTATGCAGGCTCTCTTTCTTCAAGAAGGCAGTCTGCTATTGTTGAATTACTTGGTTTTGCAATTGGAAAGCTCCCCTTCATATACCTTGGCATTCCAATCTTCAAAGGTTTGCCTATAGCTATACATTTGCATCCTATTGCAGACAAAATTAGAGCTAAGTTAGCAGTCTGGAAAGCTTTTCTTTTATCAATTACTGGAAGAGTGGGGCTTGTGAAGTCTTGCATTTTTGGTATGATGATCTATAGTTTTTTGGTTTATGCTTGGCCTGTAAAGCTGTTAAAGACTGTTGAAGCATGGATTAGAAACTTCATTTGGTCAGGTGATGTCAATCATAGAAAGATTTGCACAGTTTCTTGGAAAAAAGTATGCAGTCTTGTCATTGAAGGTGGCCTTGGCCTAAGATCCCTTAGAAGTGTTAATGATGTTGCAATTCTTAAACTCTGTTGGCAGTTTGTTCAATCCTCTGAGCAGTGGGCCTGTCTGCTTAGAGCAAGAGTGGTTAGAAAGAATTCCTACATTCAGCATCCATATAAACTCAGCAGAATAGGCTGGCTTGCAGTGCAAAAATTCTCAAGTTGTTGATAACCGTGCTTGGTAGCTTGGTTCAGGTTCCGCAATTAATTTCTGGACTGTTCCTTGGCTTCCTGATTCAATGGTTATTGTTTTAAATATTCCTGCTCATTGGCATCATCTTCTGACTGCAACTGTTAAGGATTTTATTTATAATGGAAATTGGTTGATTCCAAGTTCTCTGCTGGGCAGATTACCTGGCATAAAGGAAAAGCTGCATGCCATTACAATTCCGTTTGAGGATGAAGCTGATGTTTTAAGGTGGAAATGCACAGATTCGGGTGACTTGTCATTTAAGGATGCATATCAATTTTTTAGGCCACCTGGTTCTATAGTCAACCGGTCTAAGCATATTTGGAATAAGGTCATCCCTCCATCAAAATCTTTGCTGGTTTGGAGAATTATCCAACAGTCTTTGCCATGGCTGTTGTGAAATTGTGGTGCATCTTTTCTGTTCTTGTACTTTTGCCTCCCAAATTTGGCCTTGGCTTGGCTCTATATTGAACTTGCAGATTGATACTTCAACAATTCTTTCTATTATTTCTGTTTGTGACAGAAAGTGGTCTTCTCAAGCTGATGATGTCATATCTGCTGCAATTGTTCATTGTTTTTGGAGAATTTGGCACTGCAGAAATAAGCTTAGGTTTGATGATAGCAAGATAGAGCCAAGGTCCATTGTAAACTGCATATCTACTAGTGTGTCCTTGGCAGGAAATTGCAGCAATGACTTCTCAGGTTGTAGCATTACAGATTTCTCATTACTAAAGGCTTTTGCTATGGAAACCAAGCCTAGAAAGAGTGAGGTTATAACTGAAGTGTTGTGGATGCCACCTCCTTGTTATTGGATCAAATGCAACATATATGGTGTTGCAAAGGGTTCTCCTGGCCTAGCCTCTTGTGGTGGTATTATTAGAGATAGAAGTGGTGCCTCTTTGGGTTGTTTTGCTGTTAGTCTTGGAATTAAATCCTCTTTGCAAGTAGAGATTCTTGGGGCTATTTATGCTATTGAGATTGCCTATAAAAAAGGTTGGCATAACCTTTGGCTAGAGTGTGACTCTCTCTTGATGGTATTGGCCTTCAAGTCTTTTGACATTATTCCTTGGCAACTAAGAAAAGTTGGAAGAACTGCATAGATTTAACTTCTAGTATGAGATTTAAGTATTCTCATATTTTTAGAGAAGACAATCATTGTGCAGATAAAATTGCCTCTCTTGGTTTTTCTTTTCCTGGCTTTCATTGGTGGAATACAATTCCTATCTCTATTAGTGATGATTTTCATAGGAATTGAGACACCCAGTTGTGCCCCGATATTTTATTAGATTAATTACCTTCTTAAATCAATTCTTAATCGCGCGCTTATCGTGAAAATACGTAAAAATTAAAAGCTTATTTAATTATCATATAACTTCTGCAAATTTAAAATGCATCAACTTTAACATATGTAAATACACACTTAGTGTTCATTACAATACCAAAACACTGTTGAGAGTATCCTCTCAGTAGGATCCCTCACAGGCATAAACTTAATAACAGACATACTTAGCGGAAATATAAAAATGCTCCTTAGACACAGTGGCCATAATGTCTATACTCTAATCGCCATGGATCACAGCTCGACCCCCAGCGTCTGGTTCGTAAGGAGTTCCATCCAACTCCTCAGCAATCTCCATTTCATACAGAGTTCCGTCCAGCTCCTCAGCAACATAACCCTCCATCGGGTCTTCTAACGTAAACCAAAGTAACCCACAATAATACAGAAACATAAGGGATAAGAAGCAGTTCAATCATCAAAAAGCGGAAAAGAGTCATGGTACATTATACAGTAATTGTCACAGACAAACAACACACATAACTAATAGATCATCCTCAAGTTAATATATATCATCCTCTACCCCCAATCTCATGCTACTCAAAGACACCATAGCTGCACACCTATTTCTTAAGGTGGAAGTGGTCTTGTGAGAACTCTTGATTTTATGTGTATTATATTACTAATACACGGTGTATTATATTACCAATACACAGAAGTGTTTTACGTGTATTATATTACCAATACATGGTGTATTATATTACCAATACACAGAAGTGTTATACGTGTATTATATTACCAATACATGGTGTATTATATTACCAATACACAGATGTCCTTGCGTATTATATTCCAATACACTTTTGTCATTGCGTATTATATTACCAATACACTTTTGTCCTTGTATATTATATTACCAATACACCTTTGTCCTTGTGTATTATATTACCAATACACAGTTGTGGACAACAACACCTATACTTGAATCTCACCAACCCGTTTTAACAACATCCAAGTGCCTTAACCTTACATTAGAACTTGACACATATTCTATGCTGTAACACCTCTTTAACATACATCATCTAGGTAGGCACTTCTAGATCATTATTATCCTCACACCCAAAACAATCATCTCTTAGACAATATATATATCTTTGCTTAAAAACCATTAAGCATAATAATATAAACCAGGCAGATCCTGCATAACACAATATCAATCAAAATATCTCCATATCACCAACATAGCACAAAATCAATTCAATAAAGGTACTAAAATCAAATCAACCATCAACAATATAAAATCAACCTAATATCGATAAACCTACAATCCCCGAATCGCCATTGGTTTTTCAGAAAAGGTTTCCAATGTGACTTGGGTCTTGTCGATTACTCGACTACTAGTAGGGTTTTATGTCGCCCTACACAAATATTATATAATATACTACTTATCGATTACGACTATAGGTTGATTCTTCCCCCACCTGGGTTATCACCGAACTCCCGAACTTGAAGCTCTTCGTTGTCACACCACAAAGTACTAACTCCACCTTCTGTGAAGGTAAGGAGATTATATGCTCGAAGAGGTATACCACGAATGTCCTCGTTTCCTCCGCGATGGAAGTCTAAGGTTATGAACACAAAATCACAAGTTAAAATCAAATAAGAACACTAAACCACAAGGTATAGGTTCGACCAAGACTAGTCCTTAGGGTTAGAGGTTCCCGAAAATTATGCAACTCATGGATTTATGATCCTTAAGTGTTAGGAGTTCATAAACAATGATCACTTAACAAAGTTGAATTAAAATCCCACTAAGTTATAAACTTAGGGTATTCGGCCAAGGCTAGTAAAATAGGCTAGCATTCACTAAACTTTCCAATCTCTTAGGTTTAGCATCCATATGTATAGGTTAGAAATCTTTAAACTTTCCAATCTCTTAGACTTAGCATCCAAATATTTTATGGAGCTCAAGTCCATGATCATTTTGAAAAACAATGGAAACTTAAACATTCAAATCTCTTAGACTTAGCATACAAATATCTTTTGGAGCTCAAGTCCATGATCATCTTGGAAAAATGAAAGTAATACATCGTAGCTTTAATAACATAGAATAAACAAGTTAGAAATCCTTAAACTTTCCAATTTCTTAGACTTAGCATCCAAATATCTTATGGAGCTCAAGTCCATGATCATTTTGGAAAACAATGAAAACTTAAACATTCCAATCTCTTAGACTTAGTATCCAAATATCTTATGGAGCTCAAGTCCGTGATCATCTTAGAAAACAATGGAAACTTAGACATTCCAATATCTTAGACTTAGCATCCAAATATCTTATGGAGCTCAAGTCCATGATCATCTTGGTAAAATGAAAGTAATACATCCTAGCTTTAATAACATAGAATAAACAAGTTAGAAATCCTTAAACTTTCCAATCTCTTAGACTTAGCATCCAAATATCTTATGGAGCTTAAGTCCATGATCATTTTGGAAAAATAAAACTCAAACATCCTAGCACCTAAACACTAAGTTTCGGCCATCATAGGATGATGTGGAATATATTCTTTGTTTAACAATAACTCTTAGGTCTATAATCATAAGGTATTAAGAGTTCTAAATCCATGATCATACTTGGAAAGTTGAAACATAGTATCCTAGGCTTACTTATTCATATTTTCAGCCATTAGAGGAACAAGCTATCAAAACTTCCAAGATTTATAGATTTAAGATCAATGGATAGTTAGAAACTCAAACACATGATCATATTCTAAAAGTTGAAACAAAAACTTCCTAGGTCACAAATGCAAGCATTAGGCCTTCATTGGAAGAGATAGGTAGAGATTTTTGTTTTACACAAACTCTTAGTATGTGAAAATATAAGTTAATACAAGACTATAGAAAGTGGTTTCAACTTAAAAGGAGTGTTCTACCATTTTAGAGAGATTTTAGAAGTTTAAAGCATATAAAGAACACATAAAGTAAACTAAGAAATAAAAGATGAAACTTACAAAAAGATTCATATGAGAGCATTACCCTTAGTATAAGGAAGAACTTTAATGAAGAACTTAAGCTGAAAATATGAATAAAAACTAAAGCTTTAAGAGCTTGAACTTTCGGTTTCCGTCTGAATTTTCTACCCAAAATTTCACCGTTACCCTCTACCATAAGGTAGAGTACGAATATGATTTTTTTTTCCAAAATCATTTTCTTGGTCTCAGGTAAAAATATAATTAAATATATTTTTACCGGTAATACATTGTAATTAAAAACAGGCTGTTACAACTCACCCACACACTATCTGAGATGGGGTAGATGATGCCAGCATCCAGCTATTTAATAACCTCCTTCTTAACTACATCCATCATGATTGGATTCACTCTCCTTTGGCTCGCAATGTTTTTCTGTGAATTGTCCTCCAAAAGGATCAATTGCAAACAAATAGAGGGACTGATTCCCTTAATGTCTGCCATTTGCCATCCTAATACTTTTTTGTGCATCTTTAAAACTGCTAACAGATGTTCTTCTGGAGGACAGGTTAGTGAGGCAGAAGTTATCACAGGCAGTGTGTCATTATCACCAAGATATGCATATTTCGAATGGTTTGGCAATTTTTTCAATTCTAAGGTGGAAGGTTCAGCAATGGAAGGAATATTATCATTAAAAGTACCATCAGTTACCTCTAATGACTCATATTTTCTGGACCACACATGTTGAGCTGCCTTGCAGTCCTATAATTCCACCACTTCTTCATCAGATGAGTTATCGACTTCCCTTGATGCTGCAACATTGACATAATCAGAATGATTCTTCCAAAAATGCTGTTGCACCAGCTCATCAAAAGACTGTATGAAAGAGCATTCTTCCATTCCTTTATCTGGATACTTGAGGGCATTGAAAATATTGAATTTGACCTGTTGATCATTAACCCTCATTGTCAGTTCTCCTTTGTGCACATCAATCAGAGTTTTCCCAGTTGCCAGAAATGGTCTCCCAAGAATGATAGGGACTTCCCTGTCTGCCTCAAAATCCAAAATAATGAAATCCACAGGGAACACAAATTTGTCAACTCTAATAAAAACATCTTCAATCTTTCCCTCTGGATAAGCAATGGATCTGTTTGCCAACTAAAGGGTAATAGAAGTGGGATGAGCCTAACCAATTCCCAGTTTTCTAAAGATTGACATGGGCATAAGGTTGATACTTGCTCCTAAGTCACATAAAGCTCTGCCACAATAAGTATCTCCAATGGAGCAAGGCATGGTGAAACTTCCAGGATCCTTCATTTTGGGTGGTACTTTATTTTACAGCATCATACTACATTCCTCAGTCATGGCCGCTATTTCAAATTCTCCTAGCCTTCTCTTCTTGGTTAACATATCTTTCATCAATTTTGTGTGGTTTGGGATTTGTTGCAAAGCTTCTACCAAAGGAATGTTTATAAGAAGTTGCTTTAGCATATCCATGAATTTTTAAAACTGTTTCTCCTGGTGGACCTTCTTTAATCTCTGAGGAAAAGGTGGGGGTGGTCTTTCTGGAATCAGCTTAGGAGCAGTGTGGGATGCTGCAACATTTGGTATTTTCTCAGCAAATGCAGGTTTTTCTGTTATAGTATCTTCCCCTGTTGCCATCTTTTCAGGTTCTGGTTTCTTCTTTGGTTCAGCAACCTCTACATCTTTACCACTCCTCAAGTGGATAACCTTGCATTGCTCATTACCTCCAGAACTTGAAGGTTTTGGGGTTTCAGTTGTTACGGGTAAGGTACCAATTTGCCTTGATTTGAGTGCATTAGTAAGCTGCCCCACCCGAGTTTCCAGATTTCTCATTCCAGCTTTAGTCTTTGTCATAAATGCCTTCATAACATCTTTTATAGATGGTTCTGGTGCCCTCTGTTACACTTGTGGTTGCTGCTGAGGTTGTTGTTGTCTAGGTTGCTGATTAAATCTAGAAGGTGGATTCAGAGTGTTATTGCATTTCGAATATGAAAGATTAGGATGCTGCTTCCACCCTGCATTGTAATGGTTACCATATGAACTGTTTCCTCTGTTGTTGTTTCCCACATAATTAACTAAGATAGGGTTTGCAGAACAATTTTCAAAAAGGTGCTCTCGTCCACAATGTACACATGAAACAGCTTCTGCATTGTAAATATGCTCTTGCACCATTGCTTCAGTCTTGATAGGTGGAGCCACATAGTTGCCTTGGTTTCCAATAGTGAGTCCCTTCACCAATTTGGTCAAGGAAAGCATCTTTGCAGATAGTGCAGATACTTCACTCACTTCATATGCCCCTTCTACAACATTGACCTTGCTAGGAGCAAGTCTAGTTGTTGGTCACTGGTAATTGTTAGCAGCAACACCCTCGATCCGAGCATGGGCTTCATTGTAAGATTTAGTGAGCAGGCTGCCTCCAGCTGAGGCATCCAGCTTCATCCTTGAACCAGGTAAGACACCATTGTAGAAGTGTTCCATCTAGATACAGATTGGGATACCATGATGAGGACACTTCTTCAACAGTTGTTTGAATCTCTCTCAAGCTTCAAATAATGGCTCATGTTCTTGTTGCTTGAAGGAAGTAATTTTAGTTCTCATCTTGGCATTCATTGTTGGTGGAAAGAATTTGATTAAGAACTTCTCTGCTAGTTTGTTCCAGGTGTCAATCGAATTTGGCTCCAAGGAGTTCAACCAATTATTTGCCTTGCCTCCAAAAGAGAATGGGAACAATCTCAGTCTAAAGGCATCATCAGTAATGCCTGAGATCTTGAAGTTACTTCTTACATCCAAAAATTGTTTTAGATGCAGGTGAGGGTCCTCTGTTGTAGCCCCATTAAATTGTCCCATTTCTTTTAGCATCTGGAACATGACTGGTTTGAACTCAAACTGAGGTGCATTAATTGGAGTCCTTACTATCTATGTATTCATTGTTTCAGGATCAAATAGTGTATACCCTCAGATAGCACCATTCCTGCCATTAGCCATAGCCATGTTATCTTGCTGCTCTTCTTTAGCCATTTCTGAGCTAGCAGCAGATGGTGCTTCAATAGAAGTTGGTGTAGAGTTGGGTGGAGTATTCAACACCAACTCAGGCAAGGACTGTGTAGTTTGACCTCTTTTGAGCCTCCTGAATGTCCTTTCAATTTCTGGATCAAATCTATAATCAGGTGATAGGAACCTGTGCATGCAGTTTCAGTACCTGATGCTACAACAAATCACCCAGAATATTAGATATTCTAACTACAGAACTAGTAACCTAAAAATAGAATTTTAACACCATTAACAATCCATGGTAACAACGCCAAAAACTTGTTACCTTAAAAACAGATGTCTTTAAGCTTGTGCAAGTATACACAAATCGTAGCAAGTAGAATACAAAGTAAGTCAGATATGGTTCACACGAGGATTATAATGCTATAGCAAAATTCCAATTTAGACTATATGCTCTTGAAGTTAGATTGGGTAACAAAAAATGGTTTTTGTGCAAGGTAAACATAAAATAAGCTTGTGAAAGTTAAAGTTTCAGAAAATAAGGTTGAAGAGAGTTGTTTTGTCAAATATGAGAAAACAACCCTAGGTATGCTCTTTCATAAATCCTGCTTAGCTTATATTATGCTTTGTGTATGCTCCAACATTTAAGTCCAGGAAGTAAATATGTGTTTTCCAACACTTAAATATCAAGTTTATTAAATGGTTTCTATTACTAGATTCAAATTAATTACACCATCTTCTTAATGAGCATGTTCCAGTTAGTTTAAGGACTTGAGTAACTATTCCTAGTATATTCAACTCCATTTAATTTTTCAATTAATGGTTTAATCCCTATCCTTTATCCCTTTCCACTTTACTTAATTTTTCCAAACCAAGTAAGCTCAATATTTAATTAAGTTGATCAGTCTTAACTAAACAACAATATCACATGATAAAGGAAAATGCAGAACATAGCATTGCATAAAAAAATCAGCTAAGCATTCATTACAGAAGCATACCTAAAGCTACAACAAATTGGCTTATGTTGAGCTTAAGTAAAACAGAAACTATAAATAAGAAAGAGTTCATTACAATGGTAGAGAAATTGAAAATGTCAGAAACAAGGAGGTTGACGATGAAGAGCTCGGCGCAGCTCACTCCCCTAGGTCAGACAACAAGGTTCTGTCATTAAAGTTATGTCCTTTTTAGGGTTTTCAAGGTTTATATTCCTCTACCCTCTTTCATTCCTTTTTGGGCCAGAAATTAACAATGTTAAATTAAGAACCCTGGCCTATTTCCAAATGTGTAGGAGCACTGATCCCTAGGCGTGTGGGATCCACAATGCAGAGGTACAAGCTCCTGTGAGGATAGAGAAAAGGTGTCCACATCAGCTTTGTCCTCTTGTACTGAGCTTCTGAAGCTCAACTTGCTGCAACAGTCAAGGACTCCTTACTCAATGCTTCATCCATGCTCCAGCAATTCTCCACATAAGCACACATAAATACACGAGACAATAATATGGCATTATAAGAGCACATACTGATAACCATTTGACTAAACCACAAATATTTACTAACTTGCATATTTATTGGCAAAAACAGAAACTTGCACTTAAAGATAGCAACGGATGAGAGTAAAAAGGTAATGAATAACTCTTCTTTCAAATAGTTATCAATATGGAATGTTAGAGGGATTGGCAACCTAGACACTAGGTTAGTTTTGAAGAAATTTCTGGTTTCTAATAAGCCTGATCTAATTTTCATTGCTGAGCCTTGGATTAGTATTGCTCAATTTCCTGACAGGTTTTGGACAAAATTCAATCTGAAAGTTTTTGCAGCTAATGATAGGAATACTCTTTTGCCTAACCTTTGGTGCATCTGCCACGAATCCTCGCATCCCTCATGTTATTGCTTGCTCTAATCAACAGGTCTCTTTCTCTTTAAAGTTGGAATCTCGGGAAAACTTCATTTCAGCTATTTATGCTAGCACAAATTATCAAAACAGAAGAGAGTTGTGGGCTGAACTGATAGCATTACAGCAAGTTAATGATGGCCCCTGGTGTTTCATTGGCGATTACAATGTGGTTCTTGGTGCTCATGAGCAAAGGGGTGGTTGCTTACCTTTGAGGATTGCTTCGGAGGAGTTTAAGCTTTGGACAGACAGTTGTCACCTTTCTCATATTATGACCCGTGGTGCTCAATTTTCTTGGTCTAATGGTAGAAGAGGTAATGCTTTAACAGAGAAAAGGCTTGATAGAGTGGTTTGCAATGACAAATGGTTGAGCTTCTGGTCTAGTGTTGCTTGCTGCACACTCCCTAGAAGCAAATCTGATCACTATCCCTTGCTTTTATCATTGAAGAAGGAAGTTAAAAACTTTAGTTCTTCTTTTAAATTCATGAAGATATGGGCTTTAAATCCGGACTGCTCTAGAATAATTGAAGAGGTATGGAATTCTGAGGTAGCAGGATGTCCTATGTTCATTCTCTCTCAAAAATTAAAGCTGTTGAAAGGGAGACTCAAAAGCTGGAATAAAGATACTTTTGGAGATGTTAACTTTAAAGTTGATTCTGCTATGGCAAAGGTTGATCAAATTCAACAAATAATCAGTTCAACAGGAATGAATGATATGCTGTTTGAGCAAGAAAAACAGGTCCAGACTGAGTTGCAATATGCTTTGCATTGTCAAGAAGAATTCTGGAAAGAAAAATCCAGAATTGATTGGCATATTCAAGGCGATAGGAACACCGAATTCTTTCATAAGATCACCAAGATAAGGAATGTCTCAAAGCAAATCTCCCTAATCAAAAAGGATGATCAAGTTCTATATGCTGCAAATGATATAGAGGAACGTATATTGAGTTATTATATTGAGCTGTTCTGTTCTGAAAATCAATGCAGGGAAAATGATTTAGTTGATAGAATTTTAACTCCAATGGTCTCTAGAGAGGACAACCTAATGTTAACCAACTTGCCCTCCCTTGAAGAAGTGAAAAATGCAGTGTTTTCCTTGAATGGTAGTAGTGCTTCGGGTCCTGATGGTTTTGGTGGTTTCTTCTTCCAAAATTATTGGGGAATTGTTCAACATGATGTATGTAGAGCTGTCATTCAATTTTTTGAGCAGGGTTGGTTGCTGCCCAACCTAAACTCAAACCTGGTGGTTCTAATTCCAAAAACTCAAGGTGCTAATAGAGTTGAGGATTTTAGGCCTATTGCCTTGGCTAACTTCCAGTTCAAATTTATCACTAAAGTTTTAGCAGACAGGCTGGCTAAGGTAGCATCAAAGATTATCTCTGATAATCAAAAAGGTTTCATTCAAGGAAGGTATATTAATGACTGTCTCTGTACTGCTTCAGAATGTGTAAATATGCTGGACAAAAGGGCTTTTGGTGGCAATATAGCCTTGAATATTGATGTCAAGAAGGCTTTTGACACCATGGATTGGAATTTCCTATTGAAGGTTCTCCATTCTTTTGGTTTTGATGCTAAGTTCTGTCAATGGATAGATACCATTCTCAAATCAGCTAAGCTATCTATTGGTGTCAATGGCAAGTCAGTTGGATTTTTCTCTTGTAAGAGGGGTGTTAGGCAGGGTGATCCCTTGTCCCCTCTTTTGTTCTGTATTACAGAAGATGTTTTGAGCAGGGCTATTTGCAAGTTAGTTCAAGATGGAAAGCTCAACACAATGGCTGGCCCTAGAGGCTTCAGATCTCCTAGTCATATCTTGTATGCCGATGATATTCTCATCTTCTGCAGAGCCTCCAATCAGAATTTGTCCATTCTAATGTCTCTCTTTAAGGAGTATGGGGAAGCTTCTGGTCAAATGGTTAACCTTCACAAGTCCAAGTTCTATGCAGGTAACATTTCAGCCAACAGAATGTCTACCATTGCTAATACCTTAGGATTCACTGCTGGTAGGTTTCCCTTCACATATCTTGGGTTGCCTATGTTTAAAGGTAAGCCAAGGAAATCCCATTTACAATCCATAGCAGATAGGATCAAATCAAAATTAGCCACATGGAAAGGTTGTTTGTTGTCAATCATGGGAAGAGTTCAACTTGTCAAATCTATGGTTATTGGTATGATGATGTATAGCTTCCAGGTTTACTCATGGCCTTCAAGCTTGCTGAAATTAGTTGATAGCTGGCTGAGGAACTTTATCTGGTCTGGTAATACAAATTTCAAGAAAACAGTGACAGTTGCTTGGCATAAATTGTGCAAACCTGAGGCTGAGGGAGGTCTTGGAGTCAGATCTTTAAGAGCTGTTAACAATGCTTCTATGCTAAAATTGTGCTGGGATTTCATCTCTTCCTCTGAGCAGTGGGCTAGTCTTTTAAGAGCTAGAGTTTTGAGGAATAATTCAGTTGTGCAATATTCTATCTCTTCTTCAATTTGGCCAGGAATCAAACTTCACTTGAATTCAGTTCTGGAAAACTCTTCATGGTTGCTTGGAGATGGTTCTGACATAAACTTTTGGAATGATGTATGGTTATCTAAGCCTTTGACCTCTTTGCTGTCGTTACCAACTCACTTACATTCTTCCTTAAATGCAAAGGTTAAAGATTTCCTGCACAATAACTCTTGGATCATACCAAGTATTATTCTCCAAAACTGTCCAGCTATAGCCGATGAGCTTAAGCATATCAGCATTCCTTCCTTTCCTAGTAAAGACACTCATGTGTGGTGCAGAAATGAATCGGGCTCTCTAACTCTGAAGGATGCTTTTCAGTTTCTTAACAGCAATGGCCAAGCTGTTCCTTGGGCCAATTTCCTCTGGAATAAATGTGTTCCTCCTTCCAGGTCTTTCCTGGTTTGGAGAATCCTGCATAACCGCATGCCTACTGATGAAAACCTATGGTCAAATGGCTGCATTGTTGTCTCCAGATGTAATTTATGTGGTTGTAATTATGAAACAACTGATCATCTTTTTCTTCAATGCGCCTTTGCTAAGGATTTATGGTCTTGGCTGAGCAACACAGTTAGCATGGCAATTGACACTCCTTCAATGCTTTCTGTTTTCTCAATCTGTGATCATCGATGGAGCTCTCAAGTTAAGGATCTTCTGATTGCTGCCATAACTAGCATCATCTGGGCAATTTGGGATTGCAGAAATAAATCCAGGTTTGAAGACAGGATTATTCCTTTGCAGGTTGCTAAAAATCTTATCCTTGCTAATGTTAGCCTTGCGGGTAACCTGAGTAAAGGTACAACTTCATCATCTATGCAGGACTTTATGTTATTAAAGGCTTTTAGGGTCAGCTGTCATCCCAGCCGAGCTCCTCAAATCATAGAAGTCATATGGCATCCTCCTCCCTGTTATTGGGTCAAGTGCAACACTGATGGGGCAGCTAAAGGTGCACAGGGTCCTTCTGTTTGTGGTGGCATTTTTCGTGATCATAGTGCTGCCACTCTTGGTTGCTTTGCAGCCAACCTTGGAGTCACTTTTCCTTGGAAACTTAGGAATAGATGGAATAATTGCATGGCCATTACTAAGGAAATGCGTTTTGGTTACTCTCATATTTTTTGTGAGGGCAATAACTGTGCAGATAAAATTGCCAATCACGGACTATCTATTCATGAATTCTTTTGGTGGGATTTAATCCCTAGTTTTATTAGGGATGATTTTTATAACAATAGGGTAGGACTCCCTAATTTTCGTTTTAGGTGATTTCATGGGTAAGGTTCATGTCCCCCCATGCTCTTGTATTGTTTTGTTTTCCTTTTTTTTAATAAATTGGGTGTGCTGCATATGATGGATAGTGGCTAAGGTGCCAACCTAGTTGGGATGTTAGTCTCTATTGTGATGCCTTTGCACGCCTCCTTTGCATAAAAAAAAATGGACTAATTATCTACCAATCATGTCCTTTTGAACTTCTTTGATAAAATCGTTGTCTTTGGAATTGTTGTTGATCTTAGGGATCCGAGATTTCTGACTGCCAACCAAGTTAAGGCTTCTATAAGAGAAGAGGCCCAAGTATACATGATTCTATCTTCCCTAGAAGTAGAGAGAAAATCAGATTTTAAAGATGTGCCAATTGTGAGAGAATTTCCTGAAGTTTTTCCAAAGGATGTTTATAGTCTACCACCTGAGAGAGAGGTTGAGTTTAACATAGACCTAGTTCTAGGTACATGACCAATATCTATAGTACCCTATATAATGTCTCCTCTAGAGCTAGCTGAGTTGAAGAAATAGTTAGAGGAATTGCTTCAGACGCAGTTTGTTAGGCCCAGTCTGTCTCCATGGAGAGCGCTTGTTTTATTAGTTAAGAAGAAAGATGGTAGCATGAGGTTGTGTGATGATTACTGAAAGCTCAACAAGGTGACTATTAGATAACTTAGAAGACAACTGCTTTTCCTTAAGGGTCTGCAAGACTATACTCAAATGTTCCTCATGCTACTCCTTAGTCTTGGAATACACTAAGATGTCATCTATAAAGACAACTACAAACCTATCCAAATACGGGTGAAAGATCTTGTTCATGTAGTCCATGAACACAGCAGGGGCATTAGTTACACCAAAAGGCATAACTAAGTGCTCATAATGGTAACTACTAGAAATTGTGCTTCATTGGGAAACACCTAAATTAGTGACTGAGATTAAAAGTTTCTTGGGTTTAGCCGGGTACTATAGGAGGTTCATAGAAGGTTTCTCTAAGATAGCTTTACCTTTGACCCGCCTCACAAAGAAAGGTCAGATCTTTGTTTGGGACTCTAAGTGTGAAGAAAGTTTTCAGAAGTTGAAGGATAGATTGACATATGCACCGGTGTTAGTGTTACCCAACCCGAGTGAACCTTTTGTGGTGTATTGTGATACTTTAAAACAAGGTTTAGGTGGAGTGTCGATGCAAAATGGTCAAGTGGTGGCTTATGCTTCCAGGCAGCTAAAGACCCATGAGAAGAATTATCCTACTCATGACTTGGAGTTAGGAGCTGTAGTGTTTGCCTTAAAGATTTGGAGGCATTATCGGTATGGAGCTAGATTTGACGTCTTTAGTGATCATAAGAGTTTGAAATACCTGTTTGACCAGAAAGAGTTGAACATGAGACAGCGTAGGTGGATGGAATTTCTTAAGGACTATGATTTTTAGTTGAGTTATCATCCAGGTTAAGCCAATGTGGCGGCTGACGCTCTAAGTAGGAAGTCCTTGCATGTTTCAGCTATGATGGTTAGAGAGATGGACTTGATTGAGGAGTTTAGAGATTTGAGTTTAGCTTGGGAAGTTACCCCTAAGAGTATTAGGCTAGGGATGTTGAAGATCACTAGTGGCTTGATGGATCAGATTAGAGAAGGTAAGAAAATAGTCTTGTATCTTTTAGATCAGAGGGAGTTGATTGCTCAGGATAGATACATTGGTTTCAATGAAGGAATTGATGGAATTTTGAGGTTCCAAGATAGGATTTGTATACCTGATGTTCCGGAGCTTAAAAAGTTGATTATTGAGGAAGGTCGTAGAAGTGGTTTGAGTGTACACCAGTAGCCACAAATATGTACCAAGATCTAAAAAGGATGTTTTGGTGGCCTAAAATGAAGAAGGATTTGGCTGAGTTTGTGGACTCTTGTCTAGTGTGTCAAAAGTCTAAGATAGAACACCAGAGACCTTCGGGTAAGTTGCAGCCTTTGAATATTCCAGAATGGAAGTAGGATGGATTTTGTGTCTGGACTCCGTAGGACTCCAGCTGGTTTTGATGCCATATGGGTTGTTGTGGACAGGTTGACTAAATCTATACCTATTAACATGGAATTTCAATTAGAGAAGTTAACTAAGCTGTAGATGAAGGAAATCATTAGATTGCATGGTATACCTTATAGCATAGTATCGGATAGAGATCCTAGATTCACCTCTAGATTTTGGGATAGTTTATATGAAGCTTTAGGGACTAAGATGTGATTGAGTTCAGCTTATCACCCACAGACCGATGGTCAGTCAGGAAGAACTATCCAACCTTAGAGGATTTGTTGAGGGCTTGTGTTTTGGAACAGTCTGGTAGTTGGGACCAGTTTTTAACCCTTATAGAGTTTACATATAACAATAGTTTCCGTTCCAGTATTGGGATGACACATTATGAAGCTCTTTATGGGAGGATATGTAGGACACCTTTGTGTTGGTTTGAGTCTGGAGAGAACCTCGTGTTTGGACCTGAGGTAGTGCAAGAGACTACTGAGAAAGTGAAAATGAATCAGGAAAAGATGAGAGTGGCACAAAGTAGACAAACGAGTTACCATGATAAGAGAAGAAAAGCTCTCGAATTCCAGGAATGGGATCATGTGTTCTTGCGAGTTACTCCTACAACTGGGGTTGGTAGAGTAATGAAAGCTCGAAAACTTACTCCTAGATTCATTGGCACGTATCAGATTCTCAAAAGAGTCGATGAAGTTGCTTACCAAATAGCCTTACCTCCGTTTTTGTCAAACCTTCGTAATGTGTTTCAGGTGTCTTAACTTCGAAAGTATGTTCTTGACCCAAGCCATGGGATAGCATCTGATATCATTCCACTGAAGGAGAACTTGACTTTTGAGGTATTAACATTTCGGGTTGAAGATCAAAGGACTAAGCAACTGAGAGGAAAAGAAATTCCATTGGTAAAAGTTGTTTGGAGTGGAGCTATAGAGGAAAGTGCTAATTGGGAGTTGGAGATAAAAATGAAGGGGTCATATCAACATCTGTTTGCTAAAGGTTAGTAGAAATTTCGAGGACGAAATTTTAATAAGGGGGGTGGAATCGTAACACCCTGAATTTCACCCTACTTTAATAAATGTTAATATTTGTTAGACTTGGATTATATATGTTTCTATATGCTTGTTTGATGTCTAAGTACATGGTTAGGGAGGTTTAACCTTAGAAAGGTTCAATCGTTATAGAGTCCTAGTAACATGTTTCACCATTTTGGCCATATCTTAAGTTCTATATGTTCGATTAAGGTGATCTTTGATTAGTTGGAAAGCTAGGAGAATTATCTAAAAGTCTTATGTCAGATGTTTTAGCCAAATTAGACTGTTTGAGGCTCGTCCTGCGATCATTTGCTCTCCCCGCAAGAATCTATAATTCAGCTTTATGCTCTCGGGTTCGCCCCGCGAATTCAGTTGAAAGAAATTGGTTCTCTGGCTCGTCCCACAAATAGGTGCTCTCCTCGTGAGACGTACAAAACCAGAAAACGTGTTTTATGTTCTTTTTGAGCCCAAATCATGTTCTAAACCGTTTGTAACCCCTAAAACACGATCTAAACCCTAGTCTATCACGTCCTAACACTCAGAAACTGCCTCCCTTCACTTTCTCTCTGAATTTCCATCAATTTTCTCTAAGAAACTCTTTCAAGGGAACCCGTTCTTGCACCTTTCTTCACCATTATTTGGTAGGAGAACATCGCTGCGAAGACGTGATCACCGTATTCGCTGTTTAAACCTTCAAACAAGGTAAAATTCACGCACCTCGTCCCTATTGTTCTTTTCCTTTTGATTCCTTAGCCTAAGAGTCTAATTAAGGTGTTTCTTTGTTGTTCTTGAGGTTGTAGATAAGTGGTCAAGAGACGAGACCCTAGTGGACCATCTTTCCCTTCTTTTGAAATGCGATCCGCATACCAGGTATGGGGGGTAAGAACCATTATGAATATGTGGGTTTCAGGAATAGGTTAAGATGATGGGGTTATCCCATGACCCTTATGTGTAAGTTCATGTATGTAGAATTATGTTCTTGGTGTATGACCATAATTGATGAATGATGTGATCATATAACATGCCTGTAAATGATAAATTCATGATGATATAATATACTTGATGTGATGATATAACATGTTAGTATGCGACCATGTTATGATTGTGATGCTAGGTTAATTAATGCTATAGGGACATAGTAATAGGTAAATATAAATCCATATAATGAATGAGTGCAGTATAAGGGGTGAGGTTAATGATGAAAGGATTAGTATGGAATTATGTTAAGATCCAGAGTGGTAAAACCCTGAGAAGTGGGAAACAACACTTTTTAGGTAGGTTTGTTGTCTGCTCATATTCGCCCCACAAACGGATGTTCGCTCGACGAAACAAAGAGAGCAGATCCATGTACTATCTGGCTCGCGAGGCGATCCAAGACTCCCAAGGTGAAAGTGATAGAACCAGTTTTCGCGAGATTTTGACAATGAGAAATAATAAAAGGGGTGTAAATTGAGGCTTAGTTGACGAGGCTAAGTCATGATCTAAATGAGGATGATAATAAGAATAATAAAGAAGGAATACTAGTAGTATGAAATACTAGTAGTAACACTACTAATAATGATAACGATGAATTTATGATAATATGATATGAGATCATTGTTAATGATCATGGTTAATATTCAATGTTATTGGCTACGATAAAGATGATTTAACGCTAAGACGTTGTTAGCGGCCATTGTTAATGGCCATGGATGATAATCAATGTGATTGCTTATAGGATCGATGGTTGGATATGTGTTTGCACATGATTGAGCACAACATGCATTATTATAGAGAAGATGATATGTTGAGCAGAAAGGAAACGATGAGACGTGACAGTGGGGCCTCGAATGGAGTTTTCCTAGCCTTGAGGGTACATGAATCAGGTGTGGAGGTTCCATTATTGCATGGGCTAGCTACCTGTGTCGGAGTGTCCACTCGACCTAGCCTGAGTACTTTGGCAGCCACAATGCGTTATTAAGATTAGGGATACTATTCAGTGGATGACATCTGGTATGGTTGTTTATCCATGTCGATAACTGAGTATGTATTCCTGGTCGTCTTTCCTGAGTTAGGTATTGGCCATAGGCATACGAAGTGAAGTTGCATCGCATTGCATGCATTCTTTAACATGATATAATGTGTTGTATGAATGTATGTTGTATGTTCATCTTGATTAATATTCCTAACCATCCACATGTATTCATGATTATGTTTCTTACCCCTCTCTTTGTTATTTCTTGTGCATGTATTTGGTATATGCAGAGGATGATGAGTAGGGCATTGAAGAGTGATTCCGAGGAATTCGCTCGACTAGTAGATAGGATTGTTTTTAGGTTTTAGTTTGTTCTTTTCCGATGTAAAGTTTGGGATACCAACTTTGATATTGTGACATCGGGTTTCGGGTTTAGTTTTATTCCTTTCCGCAGCTGTGATGATTAAACAGTTGGTTATTTCATTCTTGGTTTAATTGAAATATTTTATGAAGTTTATGGATTTCGTTTGGGAACAATGTGACCCATGTCACCTTTTTTATACTTTATCTTAATTATATATTATTTTGGAAGCATGTATGATTTTGTATTTTATATTATCATGTACGGGGTAATGGGTGTCACAATATTTTGAGAGGGACGGGGTGTGGACTGTTGGT
Organism: Sophora flavescens; assembly: GCA_030762895.1. Classification (NCBI taxonomy): domain Eukaryota; kingdom Viridiplantae; phylum Streptophyta; class Magnoliopsida; order Fabales; family Fabaceae; genus Sophora; species Sophora flavescens. The sequence continues at coordinate 108,305,316 of CM061067.1, read as the reverse complement.
GAGCTTATATTTTATTTCAGACCTTTATATGTACTTTATATATATGGATTGTACCTATATGGGACCCTACTGATGGGGTGCCCTAGACAGTTTTTATATACCTGGATATGTGATGTATATATATATATATATATATATGTATGTATGTATGTATGTATGTATGTATGTATGTATGTATGTATGTATGTATGTATGTATGTATGTATGTATGTATGTATGTATGTGGTGTGATGTTTATATTTTGTTCTTTATATTTGTAAGTTTTATTATTTGTTGTTTTCTATATATATGCTTAACGCTAATATCACAATTAAGGTTAGTTAATTAGGTTTTTCTTTAATGGGACGTCGGGGTGTCTCAAGTCTCACTGAAGATTAAGTCTGTAACTTGATCTTTATTCTTTTACCTTTATTCAGAAGATTGCATTTTTACTCTTTGTAGTGTTGCTTAAAGAGAGTTAGATCAGTGTATAGCTTTTGGAGAATTTATTGATCCTTATAATGAGAGATGATGTGAAGATCTTTGAGTAGATTCACTCTTCATTCTTCAGTAGAATCTTCACAATGAGTGACTTGATGATCAGTTGATACTACTCTTCTTCTTCCGTTGTTCAAGATGTTTGATGATGAATATCACATTGCTTTTTGCTCTTAGCTGCTTCCTTATTCTTCAAGGAGTCTGAGATATGAGAGCTGTTTCCTTACTTCAGTAATTGAGTCTGTTATTAGACCCATTACTTTGCTTGAAGCTTGAGCTACCAAATTTCAGACGCACGAAGTATGCTTTGATACTTTTGTTAGATTGACCTATTAAGATTATTGTCTTTCATGTGCATCTCAAGTAGATGATTAGCAATGTTCAGACAGTTCTATTAAAATCATTTGCTCAATGTTTGGGCTCATCAAAACACACACAGGCTAACTGGAGAGTTAGTGATATGAGCCCAATAAGGAGCATGGTCCAAGAAACAACACAAGGACTTGATGGGCCCATGACAAGAGTTTCACCCAAGAAGACCCAACAAGTTTTAATTCAAATAGTGGGTTTTATCATGAAAGCAAGCCCAAATGCAAGATTTGATGGAATGGAGCCTAAGTTGGTCACTTACCTCATCCAACTAAAAGACCCATGATTAAGTGATGAAGGGCGTGATCAAGTTAAGAGATCAATTAGTTGTTTTTCTTTTAAATTCAATAAGTGTAAATGGGTTAAGTGAGTGAGTCCAATTACTAAGTGATGTTTTTGGATCAAGACCATTTTATTCCATGTTGTACACGAGTTTTTAGAGAGTCTTAGGGAGATAATATTTGGCTTGCATGCTATAAGAAACCCCTCATTAGTGTGTGATTAAGTTGTGTAAATTATGAGGGGTTACACTTTTAATTTGAGAAGCAAGTGTAACCACCACATAATGAGTGAGATAGAGAGTCGTGAGGGGGGGGGCGTAACCTATCTATTGGTGGCTGAGTTAAGTTAGTTTTTTATGAGTTTTTAATGTCTTTATTAGGCCAATTATGTGGGTGTTAGGTTAGTTTTAGTGGCTGAATTAAAATGGTGTTAAGTTAGTCTTGATTAGGCTAGTTATGAGGGGGTTTTGGAATCATTTGGAAGACTAAGTGTGAGCCAAATGAAATCAGCCACACTTCTATATGTATGAGGCCTAAACACATTGGAATAACAAATTTGATGTTATTTTGGATCAAATCCATTCTTGTGAGAATATTGTTCTCCTAGGTTCTTGGTTGAACCAAGCTAAGTTCTTATCAAGAATCCAAGATTCTTGTGGCGAACATCATTAGGCTTATCAAACTACATGTTTGTGGTGCCATCCATCTCTCATATTCTTCCATTTTTGTTTTCTTTCTTCATTTGATTTTGGTTACAAAATGGTTACACTAAGTTCTTGACTAAAATTCAACCAAAAAGATCATTTCAAAGGCAACTATCCATTTGGTTGTCATCAAGTGGTATCAAAGCTTAGGCTTTGGTTGAATTTTCTGAGTGTTTTTTTTGTTCTTCTTCTTCTAGCTTTCTTCTTTTCTTCTTTTAAACCCAAAATAAATAAATAAATAAATAAATATATATATATATATATATATATATATATATATATATATATATATATATATATCACTTTGTTTTTGTTGTGAAGGGAATTTTTCGTGGTTGTTGTTCTTGCTCAAAAACAAGATTTCAAGTGTGATTCTTTTCTTCAAAGTTTGAAAAAAAATGCGCAAATTATAAGAGAAAAAAAATTGTGCATGAAATCTTGGGAAAAAAAAAAAAATAAGAGAAGAGAAAAGTCTATTTGAGCAATTTGTGTTCTTCAAAAAAATATTTCCTTTCTTCCTTTGTTCTTATTTCCAAAGCTTTACTTTTCTAGCCTTTCTTTTGTTTCCTTTATTTTTTTGATAAGTTTTGTGATTTTTGTTACTTGAATTTTTGTATTTTTGTGTGGTTTTTGTGTTTGACTCTTCTAAGAATTAAAGGAGGACAATTGAGTGGAACAAGTCAAAGAGTGACAAATTACATCTTGTGTGAAAAAAGCCAAAAGAGTGAAAAAAAAATATGTACATTTGTGTGTACAAGTGAGGGAGTGTAGTGAGGAATTACATAAACTCAAGAGATGACAAACCAAGATGATAGTCCACCACTTTCTCCAAGGTCAGCGGCCATTCATGCAAGAATGGCTATTCAAGTTCAAGCTCTTACAAGGCAAATGGAGGCAATGCAAGAAAACTATGATATACAACTTGCCAACCTTCAACACAATGACGATTCTAGTGGATATGAGAGTGAAAGAGGAAGACCTAGAGGAGGAGGACATAGAGGAGGAGGACGTAGAGGAGGGAGACGTGATAGAGGACTTGAAGGGGTCAAAATCAAAGTTCCTCCTTTTATTGGGAAGAATGATCCAAAGGCTTACTTGGAGTGGGAGTTAAAAATAGAACAAGTCATTGATTGTAATTCTTACAATGAAAGCAAGAAGGTGAAAGTAGCCGCCCTTGAGTTCAAAGAATATGCCCTTGTGTGGTGGGACCAATTACAAAAATAAAGGAGGAGACATGGAGGAGAGCCCATAGACACTTTGGAGGAGATGAAATTTGTCATGAGGAAGAGGTTTGTCCCAAATCATTATCAAAGGATTCACAACAAATTACAAAGGCTTACCCAAGGGACCAAAAGTGTTGATAAATATTTCAAGGAGATGGAGTTGGCCTTACTTAGGTCAAATTTTCAAGAAGATTGGGAGGCTACCATGGCAAGGTTCTTACATGGCTTGAATCAAGATATTCAAGAGATATTGGAGTTACAAAATTATGTGGAGCTTGAAGATTTGGTTCAACAAGCGATTAAGGTGGAGCAACAAATTAAGAGGAGGAAGTCCAAATATTCTTCTTCTTCATCTTCCAAATTTACATCCTCAAATTGGAAGGAAGATTCAAAGAAGGAGGGTGCACCATTTTCGAAAGAGACCATGAGCACCCCTCAAGGAAAGAAGCCAATGGAAACAAGTTCTAGGAGCCGTGATGTGAAGTGTTTCAAATGCTTAGGCCATGGACATATTGCATCCCAAATTCCCAACAAAGAGAACAATGGTGGCAAGGAATGGTGATGTGGTCTCACAAAACGAAGCTTCAAGTGAGGAGGAGAGTGAAAAAGGAGAAGAAATTCCAGAGGGCGACTTATTCATGGTAAGAAGACTTTTGGGAAGCCAAACCAAAGAGCAAGATGATAGTCAAAGAGGAAACATCTTTCGTACTAGATGCCTAATCCAAGAGAAGGTTTGCTCTTTAATCATTGATGGTGGCAGTTGTGTAAATGTTGCTAGTTCTAGATTGGTCTTAAAATTAAATCTTGTTACTAAGGCACATCCACAATCATATAGGCTTCAATGGCTAAGTGAGGTTGGAGAAATTGTGGTAAATAAGCAAGTTGGGGTTCCTTTCTCAATTGGAAAATATCATGATAATGTACTTTGTGATGTGGTGCCTATGGAGGCAAGCCATATGTTGCTAGGGAGGCCTTGGCAATTTGATAAGAAGGCCAATTATGATGGGTACAGCAACAAGTTTTCTTTCTTGCATCAAAACCGAAAAGTTACTCTTAGTCCTTTGTCTCCAAAAGAAGTTCGGGAGGATCAAATAAAAATGACAGAAAAGAGAGAGAAAGAGAGAAAAGAAAAAGAGACTGAGAAAAAGAAAGACAAGGAAAGTGAGAAAAAGATTGAAAAAAAAGGTGAGAAAACAAGTGGAAAAAAGAGTGATCAAGAGAAACATAATGAGGAAAATATGGTGAAAATTAGTGAGAAAAAAGAGAGTTGTTTGGCAACAAAAAGTGAAAAGAATGAGGCTTTAATTTCAAGGCAGCCCCAATTCATTTTTTATTGCAACAATTTTTATTTAATTGCTAATGCTTCTAATGATCTTTCTTTGTCTAGTGGTGTTGTAATTTTTTTGCAGAAATTTTGTAATTCCATTCCAAAGGAAGCACCCTATGGCAATGTGGTTATGAAGAACACTCTAGATGCACCAGAAATGACTAATTTTGGTGATGAAGACTTCATTTCGAGGTCGAATTCACTCAAAGAAGGAGGGGATGATATGAGCCCAATAAAGAGCATGGTCCAAGAAACAACACAAGGACTTGATGGGCCCATGACAAGAGTTTCACCCAAGAAGGCCCAACAAGTTTTAATTCAAATAGTGGGTTTTATCATGAAAGCAAGCCCAAATGCAAGAGTTGATGGAATGGAGCCTAAGTTGGTCCCTTACCTCATCCAACTAAAAGACCCATGATTAAGTGATGAAGGGCGTGATCAAGTTAAGAGATTAATTAGTTGTTTATCTTTTAAATTCAATAAGTGTAAATGGGTTAAGTGAGTGAGTCCAATAACTAAGTGATGTTTTTGGATCAAGCCCATTTTATTCCGAGTTGTACACGAGTTTTTAGAGAGTCTTGAGGAGGGAATCTTTGGCTTGCATATAAGAAACCCCTCATTAGTGTGTGAATAAGTTGTGTAAATTATGAGGGGTTACACTTTGAATTTGAGAAGCAAGTGTAACCACCACATAATGAGTGAGATAGAGAGTCGTGAAGGGGGGGCGTAACCTATTTATTGGTTGCTGAGTTAAGTTAGTTTTTGTGAGTTTTCAATTTCTTTATTAGGCCAATTATGTGGGTGTTAGGTTAGTTTTAGTGGCTGAAGTAAAATGGTGTTAAGTTAGTCTTGATTAGCTTAGTTATGAGGGGGTTTTGGAATCATTTGGAAGACTAAGTGTAAGCCAAATGAAATCAGTCACACTTCTATATGTATGAGGCCTAAACACATTGGAATAACAACTTTGATGTTATTTTGGATCAAATCCATTCTTGTGAGAATATTATTCTCCTAGGTTCTTGGTTGAACCAAGCTAAGTTCTTATCAAGAATCCAAGATTCGTGTTGCGAACATCATTAGACTTGTCAAACTACATGTTTGTGGCGCCATCCATCTCTCATCTTCTTCCATTTTTGTTTTCTTTCTTCATTTGATTTTGGTTACAAATTGGTTACACTACGTTCTTGACTAAAATTCAACCAAAAAGATCATTTCAAAGGCAACTATCCATTTGGTTGTCATCAGTTAGTCAAACGTATGACAGAGTCAGATGTTTTATGACTTAACATTCTCCCATTTTTTATGATGACAAACATTTCATATGATTTTACTTGAACATAAGTAAATATAAAGAAGATATCAAAATATACAGTTTTGATCAATATACCAACCTTAAGTTCGTTCTTTAGAACTATTATGATATCTGCTATAACCAAGATTCCAACACATGCGTCTTTATAGCTCCCCCTAAACTTAAGCTTTCCTTTATGTATTTCATAAAATAAAATCATATTTCTTTCTTTCTTTTCTACCCCTTTTTCTATTCTATTTCACTTCTAGTTCTCTTCTATTTTCTTCTATTTTTCTTCTATTTCTCCCCCCTTTGGCATTATAAAAAAGGTAAGTACTCTAGTGCTTAGGGACTTTTGTTTTGAAAAAATTCTATTAAAGAGATACCAAAAAGAGATAAAACTTGATATTCTATCATAAAATATTTCAAGATATAGAGATATAAAATGAAATATCATATATCAATATTATCATAGGAAAATAAATATGAGTTCCAAATGCTCACAATATAGAAAATCAGGAGAGGTATAAATATCAGTTCAAAGAAACCCCAAAAATGTAAGTAACGATAACAGACAAAAGGTGTTCAAGTAACTTTAACATCACTGAAAAGCTATACATTAAGTCATTTCTTAATTATTTGATGTTTGAGGTCCAGGATCTCATCCAGTTTTTGATGTGCCAATCTGATTCCTTGCAACAGGATCACACACATGAACTGTGTTTTCATCAGAAGGTTGCTCAGATGATGATGCATGGGAGAAGTTCTGATTGGAGGGTCCTTGGTCAAGATTTTCATCAGGGTGAACAGTGTTCAATTGAGTGGGTTCTTCTTGTACAAGAGCTTGGCTAACATCAGTATCAGCTTCAATCTCAGAGTGCCAAGGCAGAAGAATGAAATTCAAAGGTGCCTTTGATGCCGATTGATTCACAGAGTTGGTAGAAGGTCCTATGGCACGATTCACAACCAAATCAGATGTTTCGATAGGACTTGAAGACACGTCTTCTCTTTCTTTAACCTCTATTTCCTCATCAACTTCTTAAGATAAATCATCCAAAATAATTACTTCTACATCATTCAAAGCTTCTTCCAAAAAGAAATTATTGGATATGGGGTTCAGACTCAAGAGTTTATTCAAAAATAGATTCAGACACAATCAAGGGTTCTGCAATTGACAGTGGTTCAACAACCATAATCATTAAATCAAGCACATTTCTTGAAACAACAATTGTTTCAGAGAAAGAACAGAACACATTGTGCAAAGTTCACAGAGATTTGAAAAAGTGTAATGGTGGTAAAAACTCAGAGGAGTTGTTATCAAAGACAGGAGTTCTATAGAACATACTTAATCTATCAATGATGGATGGAGTAATGATTTTGTAAAACAGACTTTCAGTTATCTATCCAGGGGGGATGGGTTCTTTCATGAACTTTCAAATAGAAATTCAATTAAAATTTTGGGACCAGCACAACAATACAGAAAAGTATTTTCAAGGAGGGAGACTCTATGGTCATCAGTTATAAGCAAGAGAAAACTTTGGAAACAAGGATAAAGGGGTAAGGGTTCAGAAGGTCCAACATACCCAAAATGTTGCAGAGCAGCAAATCCAATTCTATCACCACCAGTTGGAGTCTTCCACTTCAGATATCTTGTCAGTCCAAAGCTTGATGATTCTGCATCCCACTGACCCTTGATGTCCTCTAACAATAGACCAAAGTCTCTTGGTGTGAAATCGTTGGTGCCCTTTCTTCTATAAATATCCTTCCTTTGATGATCTGAAAGTAAGTACCTTGGAACAGGCACATGAAAATCATTTGCAAGTTTTTGTTTCTTTTACCTAACTTGTGGAGGGACTTCACCAATAGATTTCATTGGCCTGAGATTGGTGTCCTGATATCTTATCTTCCAAGCACGCCATCCAAACTTATATTTGTTCCACATTTCTTCATAGATAGCAACTGATTCAGTCTCTTCTTCTTCTTATTGTCTTTCTTCTTCTTGTTGTTCAGCTTCTTCTTCTTCTTGAGCTTCTCTAGTTCTTTGTTTCTTGGAAACCCTTACCTAAAACATTTCATTCCTTTTTTTTCTCACCAGCCTCTTCTACCTTGACACAGTACAGAACACATTCTTGGAGGGTTCAGAAACCACTTCAGAAATTGAGCAAGAGGCTTTACTAGTCCTAGCCTTATTACTTTTGATGGACACATCCTTCATTCTTATTTCAACCTTCCTCTTCAAAACCATACAAATTGGTTTATCATCATTAGAGTCATCCTCAAATTCTTACCAAACTTGTTCTAGTAGTAGGATTCTCAGCAATCCTAAGATTGAGAATCCCATAAATCTCAATTCCATTATCATTTTTCATGTTTAATTCAACCAAAGTTGCTACAGAAATAATTGGAGTCATCTTCAGAAAATCAGAATTCAGAATAGTTCCCTTGTTCCTTATCAACCTAGTAAGCAGCATCCCATAGGGATAAGAAGAATTGTTCTTTTGCTTAACAGTCTTAATCATATGATTAAAGATAAGTTCATTTATATCTATCTTAGTGTAAAGGATAATATGATATAAATAAAACTTATCTAACTTGGTAATCATGTTCCCTTGTACTCGTCTAGGTGTCACACACCTTGTCAAAAGCAGATGCAGAAATCTTGCCTTGGGGTGAGTTCATGAGCCGAGTTGCTCTCCATTAGCGGTGAACCAAATAGAGCCATATTAACATTTTCTTTCCTTACTGAGTCTTCATAGTTATCAGAACAACCAACACTTCCCTTATGCATCCGATAGCTTTTTCTAACTCCTTTGAATCAAATCAATGTTTCACATAGTTCACATTTCCAGTAACGCTTAACACGAACATTGTACTTGCAATATCTGAATATCTCCAAAATTCCTTCAATCCGTGGGGATAAGTGTATTCCCTGATGGAGAAGAAGCTTGTCCATCCAGCATACTCGCGTTTGCACACCTAGCCTCTTCAGGCTCAACAACAAGTATTTTTTGCACACCTAGCCTCTTCAGGCTCAACATCAAGTATTCTTTCAATAATCCTCTTCAGGCTCAAGGATTTTGGAAGTTGTTTGAAGCACAGCTTCAGTATTACACAAATGTAATTCAACCAAATAACACTTCAAAGATTGAATAAGGATTTATGATCTGGTGGATTGTAGAGTGGTGTCTTCATTAGATGATTTTTAATACGGAAAGAAGATTGATCAGAGTGTGAAAGCTTTCAGTTTTTGTATTCTTAGTAAATGTTTTTCTTTTTAAATATGAATTTTCTCTTTAGAACTTGTCTCTTGCGAATATCTTATCACTGGTCTATATTCTTCAGTCTTGGAGTTCTTCAATTTATACTTGTCCATAATAGATCCATTGAAACATGATCTTTTCTTTGCAAAGATTTTCTCTTTATCTTCTGGACATAAAATAGTCATTCTGACTTTGCATTAAATGTTTGAGAACATTGGAGCTTGATGAGTTTGATTTCACCTCATATTTCTTTATCATATTGCATGCATTTTGATGTAGTTTAGGCATTTTTAATTTGATTTTTGTTAGTTTTTACCTTGGAACGGGTAAGGTAGTTTTGTGGTGTTTATGTGCAAGAATCGAAGATTAAAAAGCTCAGGACCAGTTATGTTTGAGTTTGCATGAAGGTGGAGCTTGAAGAACAAGAAAACTGAGCCAAACAGAGCCCATCACGGCCTGGCCGTGATAGGCATCACGGTCATGATCGAGTAGGGCCGAAAAGAAAGAAGGTTGAACTCAGAACTGGTCACAGCCGTGACATGACAACTGAACCAGACCCTCCCAGGAAGAACTGATCATGGCTAGGCCGTGATGGTGGTCACGGCCTTGACAGACCAAGCAGTGATGCCATATCCAAGTCAGAACCCATCACGGCCTGGCCGTGACAGGCATCATGGCCGTGACGGGCAATATCTGGAATTTTAATTGTTGATTTGATCTAATTTTGTAATAGCTTGGGATTCAAGTTACCCTACATTATAAATAGGACTTAGAGGCTTGAAAATAGGGATCCCTTGGGCTGCTACCGTAGGAAAAAACTAGGATTTCTCTTCTTCTCAATTTCTTCTCTTCTCTTAGGTTTTCTTTTTATGCTTTTGTTAATCAAGCTTGCTATGAATATGGCAATGCTTGAGTAGTCTTTTTATTTCTAGGAATTGGGGCTATGCCCAAGATTTGTTTTATGTTATGAATTGATGTTTTACTTCTTGTTAATTTCAATTTGCTTTCGATTTAATTCCTATTGCATGAATTAGTTGTGAATTTGGTGCGCACTTATTTGCATGTCATAGATACTCTAAGGAGGAACCTAGGGGTGAACTTAGGTATCGGATCTATAGGAATCAAACTTAGGACTTAAATCACGAGAGTTAGAAGCGGTCCTTCGAGGGTTTACTGAATTGTCACAAAGCTTAAAGGGTTCGATTTAAATTCAATTACCACGAGAGTAAGGGGTTGGTTTAACTGGGCACGGTTCTTGTGTCCTGAGAGGGAACATTAACTTATTTAGGATAAATTCACTTTTAAAGCAAATTTCGATAATTAACAAGAGGGGTAGATAACATGAGCAGTCTTGTTGGTAACCCAATTCCTGGAAATCTCTTTTGATATTGAAAAATTCCATATTTGATTTGATTGCGATTTTGTTTGATTGCGTTTTAGATATTTGATTTGTTAGTTAATCTTTTAAAAACCAAATCTTCTTTCAGTCCAGTTTAATTGATTTAATAATTGATAGTTATTTAAGATCACGGTCCATGTGGATTCGATCTTTTTATTACTTAACGACGAAGCCGTACACTTACGGATTCGAGCCCATCAAGTTTTTGGCGCCGTTGCCGGGGACTGTGCTTTCTTTAATTTCTATTTAATTTTTAAATTGATTCTTATGGACATTTTTTTTGTTTAATTTTTTTTCTTTTTCTAGTGTATCTGCCTCTCTCTTTGCAGGAATTTTTCTCTCTTATGCGAAGATCGATCCCAAAGTCTCGGAAATCTTATTGAAGTTGACCCCGAGATTGAAAGGACCTTTCATAGACGTGGGAGACTACAAAGACAAAGAGCAAGAGAAAGGTTGATTCCCATTCCACTCATGGCAAATCTACCGGATACCAAACCACTGAAGGACTACGCAGCCCCAAATGCTAGGGGTTTGCGAACTGGGATTGCAATGCCAGAAATTGAGGCGGAGAACTACACTATACCGCCTCTGTTAATTGGCATGATTAGGCAAAATCAATTTGGAGGATTACCCTCGGAGGACCCGACTGATCATGTGGAGACATTCTTGGAGTTCACCGATGCAATAAGAATTCATGGTGCCCCGATTGATGCTATTCGCTTGAGGTTATTCCCCTCCTCTCTGACTGGAAAGGTAAAAACTTGGTTGAAGCAAGTACCCGCTAATACTTTGTCAACTTGGGATCAATTGGAGCAGGCATTCTTTGAGAAATTCTTCCCTCCATCCAAGACTGCTTACCTACGAACTCAGATCACCGGCTTCTTCCAAAGGGACGGAGAATGCTTATCCGAAGCTTGGGATCGTTACAAAGGATTGCTAGAGTCTTGCCCACATCATGGGCTCGAGAGGTGGTTGTTAGTGCATACCTCCTACAACAGGTTGGATTACTCTTCGAAGGTGTCACTTGACTCCGCAACTGGTGGAGCCTTTATGAATAGAACACTGACTGAAGCATTCAATATCATTGAAAACGTAGCCACCAACTATCACCAATGGGGTTCGGAAAGAGGTAATAACCTGAAAAAGCTTTTGGGGGATAAGTTTGAAATGAATAGTACTGATTTAATTATGTCTAAATTTGACTCGTTGAATAAACGCTTTGATAAGCTTGAAAAGGGTAATGTGAGTTCAATAGGTGCTACTAATGTTGTTTGTGAGATTTGTGGAATGCAGGGACATGACATAATGGAGTGCCCACATGGTATTGCCCCTGGATCCAGTGCTTTGGGGGAACAAGTGAACTCTTGTCATAATTTCTATGACACGAACCCGGAGTTGCCAAATTATGTTCCCCTTGGTCCTTACAACCAAGTGAGGAAGAATAATCCTTATCTCTCCTACGAGAACTACAACAACACATTGAACCACGAATTCCAGGAAGGCTAAGGTAATAGGAAACCCGCATCGGGGTATCCTCAGGTACAAAAGTCTAAACATGAGTCTATTTTGGAAAATTTTGTTGAAACTCAAACAAAGCAAAATGAAGAGTTTAGGCAACAAGGCAGGGCAGTCAATGAGGCAATAAAAGAGTTAACATCTAAGGTAGATAACTTAGTCATCCATAATAAGATGTTAGAAACTCAGATTGCCCAACAAGCTAGTACATATTCTAGAACTAAGGGTACGTTTCCGGGACAATCCGAAGTTAATCCCAATGAGCACTGTAATGCTATATACTTGAGGGATGATAAGCTTGGGGTAGTTGAAAAGAATGTGGAATGTGAGGAGGACATGAGTGAACATGAAGAGATAGAGCCAAAGTATGTCCCTCCACCACCTTACCAACCCCCAATACCTTTCCCACAAAGGTTGGTCAAGAAAAAGCAAGTAGAAAAAGAAACTAAGAGCTTAATTGAGGAGCATGATGCCATGATAAAAACTAATATGCCTCATAAACTAAAAGATCCAGGCCGTGATAGCCATCACGGGCGTGATGTGAAAAAGGAGGAAGTCAATATTTATCACGGCCCAGCCGTGATAGCCATCACGAGCGTGACGCGAAGGAACTCAACAGAACATAATTGATCACGGCCTAGCCGTGATGAACGTCACGGCCGTGACACGTCTTCCAGCAGCTCTTTGACTGGCATGTGAGCCAGCACCCTCCACCACCTCGGTGAGTTGTTCCATTTTTCTCCTCTCTTCTACTTGATTATTTATATTGGGGACAATGTAAGTTTTTAAGCTTGGGGTAGGGGTATTTTTGCATTTTTTTTACATTTTTTTCATTTTTCATGTTGCATTCATATAGGCATAGTTTTGCATAATCACATGATTAGATTGCCCCTTGCTTAGAGTATGCATCCAATTGTGAGAACTTTGCGCCAAATGAATTGAGACAGTGATTTTTTGAACCCAATTTTTGTATTCTTATGATAGGCTAAAAATAAAAATGCTTGAGATGATCTTCTAATAGTTGATAATTAGCATGTGGTTCCTTAGATTTGTGTTTCTCATTGATTTTAAACTACTAAATGTGATTTTTTTGAGCCTAAAAGGGGTACTTACTAAATCCACCCCATTCCTTGTGATTGAGTGTTTTATTCCTCTTGGATTGTGTTCTCAAGAACTTGACTTGAAACCGTTTTGAAACTTAAAAATTTTTGGAAACATATTTGAAAATGATTGAGGCACTAGGTATTTTTCTGGCCTTCTGAGCTTTGACTGATTAAATGCTACCCCTTAGTTGCCTAGTTTTGAGCCTAAAAGAATAAAATAATTTTGTTGGTACCTTGATCTATTTTGATGAATGAGGCTTGGTATGACACCTTTTATAGTATTGCAAAAAGGGCAAAAAGGTAGTTTGAAAAATAAAATCGTGGGATGAAAAAGTTAGAAAAATATTTCTCTTAAGTTGGAAATCTCCCCTTCTCCAAATTGAAAAAATAAAATAAAATAAAAAAAGGGAGAAGGGGATGAGAAAAAGAAAGTGAGAAATAAAAAAAAGGGAAGAAAGAAAGAAAGGTGGAAAAGTGAACTAAAGCCCAAAAGGTATTTTAGAAGGTTGTCATGCTTTGCATTGTTTGATATTTTGTTTAGCCTTCTTGAGTTTTCCTTTTTCTTGATTTCCCCACCTAACGATTAATCCCATGGCCCCATTACAACCAAAATAAAAGACCTCTTGATTATTATGTGTTTTCATTAATAAAGTAGAGATTTGGTTAATAGTCAAGCTTATGGTAGAATACCTTCCTTGAGGAAATTGAGTGAATTGTCATATGTCCTTAAACACTTGAGTGAGGTGAGAAGAGTACCCGAATTAGTGAGAGGCATGAATCTAGAGAACCTAAGCTTCTAATTGGACTTGAAATTGATTGTCTCTTGGTTACTTATTTGGATATGCCTGTTACTTGGATTTGTTACTCGGGTTCTTGGTTCATTGTCCATGCTCTGATTGCTTATCTTTTCTGGCCTTAGTTATTGCTTGAGGACAAGCAAAATATTAAGCTTGGGGTAGTTTAATGAGTGTGATTTCACCTCATATTTATTTATCATTTTGCATGCATTTTGATGTAGTTTAGGCATTTTTAATTTGATTTTTGTTAGTATTTACCTTGGAACGGGTAAGGTGGTTTTGTGGTGTTATGTGCAGGAATTTAAGATTAAAAAGCTCAGGGCCAATTATGTTGGAGTTTGCATGAAGGCGAAGCTTGAAGAGCAAGAAAACTTAGCCAAATAGAGCCCATCACGGCCTGGCCGTGATAGGCATCATGACCATGATCGAGTAGGGCCGAAAAGAAAGAAGGTTGAACTCAGAACTGGTCACGACCAGGCCGTGATAGTCATCACGGCCGTGACATGCCAACTGAACCAGACCCTCATAGGCAGAACTGATCACGTCTAGGCCTTGATGGTGGTCACAGCCGTGACAGACCAAGCAGTGAAGCCATATTCAAGTCAGAACCCATCACGGCCTGGCCGTGACACGAATCACGGCCGTGACGCACAATATCTGGAATTTTAATTGTTGATTTGATCTGATTTTGTAATAGCTTGGAATTCAAGTTACCCTACATTATAAATAGGACTTAGAGGCTCAAAAATAGGGATCCCTTGGGCTGCTACCTTAGGCAAAAACTATGATTTCTATTCTTCTCAATTTCATCTCTTCTCTTAGGTTTTCTTTTTATGCTTTTGTTAATCAAGCTTGCTATGAATATGGCAATGCTTGAGTAGTCTTTTTATTTCTAGGAATTGGGGCTATGCCCAAGATTTGTTTTATGTTATGAATTGACATTTTACTTCTTGTTAATTTCAATTTGCTTTCGATTTAATTCCTATTGCATGAATTACTTGTGAATTTGGTGCGCACTTATTTTCATGTCATAGATACTCTAAGGAGGAACCTAGCGGTGAACTTAGGTATCGGATCTATAGCAATCAAACTTAGGACTTAAATCACGAGAGTTAGAAGCGGTCTTTCGAGGGTTCACTGAATTGTCACAAAGCTTAAAGGGTTCGATTTAAATTCAATTACCATGAGAGTAGGGGTTGGTTTAATTGGGCATGGTTCTTGTGTACCGAGAGGGAACATTAACTTATTTAGGATAAATTCACCTTCAAAGCAAATTTCGATAATTAACAAGAGGGGTAGTCAATTTAGTAACATGAGCAGTCTTGTTGGTAACCCAATTCCTGGAAATCTCTTTTGATATTGAAAAATCCCATATTTGATTTGATTGGGATTTTGTTTGATTGCATTTTAGATATTTGATTTGTTAATTAATCTTTTAAAAACCAAATCTTTTCCAAATCTTTTTTTCAGTCCAGTTTAATTGATTTAATAATTGATAGTTATTTAATATCACGGTCCCTGTGGATTTTATCTTTTTATTACTTGATGATGAAGCCGTACAGTTGCGGATTCGAGCCCATAAGAGCTCCTTTGTTGACTATAGATCATAGCATATATGCTTTTCTTACTCGGGCAGATTTTTTTTCCCTTATTTGTACAACACTTAGAAAAGCTCAAAGTAAGGTACTTTTCACTTTATTGCATAAAAGGAGAGTTGCAGCAGTGCTTTTGTCTTTTCTTCCTTTCTGCATCCGATAGAAGACCAGGAACAAACTATTATATTAAATATTTGATTCCTTTCTTTGATGAAACACTTCCATTCAGATTTTCAAGTATTTTCTTCATATGATATTTTCTCTTTGAATGTTGCTTCAGTAAGAGAGAAAAGATATCTTCATACTTAAATGCTTCAAGTCTTCAAAACAAAAGATATGACCTTGAATGCATTTAAGATGCTATGTTGATTCTGATAGAGCTTCAGACACATCTTTAGATAAACAGACGCTTCTTTGTTTGTATGAGTCACACTTAAGATTAAGCATGTAACTTGATCTTTCTTCTTTCAGCTTTCTTCATAAGATTGCATTTTTACTCTTTGTAGTCTGGCTTAAAGAGAGTTTGATTAGTGTATAGCTTTTGGAGATTTTCTTGATTCTTCTACAGAGAGATGAGGTGAAGATCTTTAAGTAGATTCATGTAACACCCTCCTTGGGCATTACCTAGTAAACACGTGCGGAAATAAATTAAAGAAGAAATTTGCTGGTTGCTTTCGGAAAATAATGCTTATAATTTTGTATAAGTCCAAAATATGGGGTTAATTTTTTTTTTCTTCTGCGTAATACTTTGAAAATTTGGCACTCATATTACAACAGTAATACTATATAATACTCGTCAACACATAGCGATTGATTATATACAAAATTAAATCTTTCACTGCGTACAAGTTTTTCCTGAAAGTAGTTCATGATTCACAACGGAATTCCAAAACCATATAACAGTTCTCTGTAACACCCTTCTCGGGCGCTACATTGTCTGTGACATTTCTATTTTTATAAGACTGAGTAAAATGGAAAATAATTATTTTGCCAAAAATACAGGTTTATTTTTTTTCTTTTCGCTTTCGTAATAATACCATACATAGTCTTTAACATATAACATGAACTTATGCATCAATGTTATACAAACCAAGTTCCAAGCATTATCAGTCATACATATTCAGAAAGAAGGCGGAAATACCAACGCCAGTAAATAACAACAAACTGAAATATGTTTATAATAATAATATCTTTAGAGACATAGCTCCACAAAATATAACATAGACACGAGACTGGCCAGACACAAAATACTGAGAAAAATCCATTATACTAAAGCCCTCGAGACGGTGTCCATGTCTCCCAGTACGCTCAATCTCCAGCAGGATGTGATGGAGAAAGTGTTGTCGTCATCTTTGTCCAATGCAAGATAGAAAACAACAAACCAGAAAATACAGAAATGAGGTGAGATTTCCGTTCATCTTACACTTAACGCAGACATGTAGTGGTACGACACACAGGTATGCACAAATATCAATAAACAGTTATATCATCCATCACAACAGAAATAATAATGTTTCACAACAACATAATCAAGACTCGAGGAATGACCTCTGATCCCGTATACCATGGTTTTAACAAACAGTCGGAGAGAGTGGTTCGGAGGATTGTTCCGGACTACGCCAGCCTTGGGCAATATAATGCATCCAGAGTCATCAACATGCACATTGGCTTTTTCGGGAACATCCTACACTACCAGAAAATACATAGTGTCTAGTATAGTATGTCGGTGTATTGCAAGATCACCATGCCACAGAAGAGCAACCAACTGGGCATATATGAGTATTTCATACCCCGACCCGACACCCCCGAGCATCAACAGATCGTCACTATGAAATTCGTACCCGCATTAAAATGTTAGCTTGATCTCACAGGCACAACGGCCTTATAGAACATAGTTTCACTATGTGTTTAGGCAAGTTTGCCGGAAATATGTTCTTCTCGTCTATCCATCGGATGACATAGTTTGATTCCATCAGAATCCTTTCAACGTACTGTAACAGATGCTAGATGTTGTTAAGTCCGAATCACCGGTACTTAATCATCAAGCTAAAGTTCTCAAGTAACCTTTCATCTTTGTGAAAAGTTTTCTTAGAATACTTGATTAAGAAACCTAGCACATTATGAATTTGGAACATAGGTCCAATTATTTATTCCTCTGTACTTTTCTAGTTGAGCCTTTTTCTTTGGCTTTCAATAAAACAAATCCTTCTGGGTCCATTAAGTTTTATGGAATATGGATAATAAATTATCCATACTTTATGACATAAGGTCGTGTTCCACCCCACGTCATAAATTATTACGTTCGTATTTTCACTAAGTCATTCTTGACTTAGGTTTTCTTTACATTTTACAGTAAAATCTCGTCTTGAAAGACCAAAAAATCCTTTTGGCTTAGAACCAGAACCTTTAGATAAAATCCAATCCATTTTCAAGAGTAATATCCCTCAAAGATAGTTAGGTATCAATTTGTCTAAAACATTTCCTCAAAAATCTTTAAAACGTTAAACAACGGTTTTGCTGCTTTTTACTTAATTTAGGCTTGAAAAGCCAAACTTTTAAAGATATGGTTCTTAACCTCAAATGTCTTATTCTCCTAAGATACATTACTCATAGGAAAAGTTGAAACACTGATTTTACATCATTTATACAAAATTCCTAAAATTTGACCGAACGTCGTTAATTTTGTAAATCGCGTAAATCTATTTTCAACGATTTTACACTCTAATATTCTAAAACTCATTTTGGAGTTTTAGAACAGTTTTGTCAGCATGAAAAACAGTTTCTAACTGTCCAATTACATTTATTTTTGAAATTTTCATTTTAGTCCCTAAACTTTCATTAATTACAAAATAGTCCTTTTTCACTTAAAACCTTATAACTTTTTATTTATAACTCCAAATCACACCAAACCAACTTCTTTAGAAATATTTTTCAGTTGCCCTTAAATTTTCCAGAAATCACTTTTCTGTCCCAAATTTTTTTCAATAATTGCAAAAAGATCCTTTTTCACCAAAAAGCTTATAACTTTTTATGTATTAATCCAATTAACACCAAAGCAATTTCTATGGTTTTGTCTCATCAAGGACTATAATATTAACATTCAAGAACACGAATTTCAGTGCAGCCACTGAAATTCTCAGAAATTGCAATTTAGTCTCTACGGACTCATAAATCCATAACTTTCATTATACACATCCAAATCAATCCAAACCAATTTCTATATTCTTATATATTCATTTACTTCTCATAAAAATTATTCAAACAATTTAACACATCGTGGAACCCTTTTAAACAGCCAAGTCCGAATGGCCTAAAATGTTATTTATATAATTTTCTCATGTAGTGATGCATCATATAATCATATTCAACATCAATAGTAATTCTACCACAAACACAAACATCAATCAATCCCTCCAAGAGGATCACACACATATAAATCAATAAATTACACAAATTATATACTTATAACTTATAAGACCATTTACACTAAATACACTAAGTAAACCATCAACATGTCTACCCTAAGGTAGGATGATGGTAATCTCCCCCATACCTTTGTTGATCACTTGAAACAAGAGGATGATGTTCACCTAGAACTCAAGATTTTGCACAACCAAAACCTAGCCATGAATCATCAACAAAACAACAAGTTAAAAATGAAGAAAAACTACCAAACTCATTTTGATCATGGTTCGGCCAACTCTAAAAAAAATAGCTCGAAATATCCAAAATTTTCAAGCTTTTGGATAATGAAAATAGAAGTCATATGAAGATCATAGAAATTGGAATCACATTAAAAGGATTTTTCTATGATTTTCTAGAGATTTTTGAAGTTCTAGATCTAAGAATTGAAAATAATGAACAAGGCATTGAATCATGAAAATAATTGAAGAACATGATCATGATTGAGTGAGTAGAGTATGGTATACCTCTTGGAATTGAAAAATGGGCAAGGAATCAAGCACTTTCTTCACAAACTCAACTATGGTGTTCTTAGCTTTTTGAGAGAAAATGTGAGATGATGAAGATGAAGTTAGAAAATGACTAAGTGTGGATGTGGGGAGGCTGCACGAAATTAAAGGAGTGAGGGGCAGTTTTGTACATCAAAAATTGCCTTGGGGACAAAATGGTAAAAATACATAGGGACTAACTTGTAGTTCCATTAAAATTCAAGGACATTTTGGACATTTCACACCTAAAGCCATCATGACAAACATGTGGTGAGGATTGGTTGGAGATGTGACTGATTTGTGTCCACAAATTGTGGGGCAAACTTGTCATTTCGATGAAAGTTCAAGGGTAAAATCATCCAAGGGCAAAATAGTCTTTACACTAGTTTAAAGAAATATATAGATATTTTGTAAAAAGTAATCATGACATGGGTGACTCATCCATGTGACTCACCATCCTAGGTGGCAAGAGGTCTCAGCATCCGACGTCAGGTTTTGTCTCTGCACGTCCGTTCTCAACTTCGTCGATTACGCGATTTAGGGTTTTACGTCCGAATTGAGTATAATAACTTATTTATTTTGAAAATTTTCAAAATAACCTATATCGTTGGAAATGAGATATAAAATATATTCATTTTGTTGTCGGGTCAAAATTAGGTTTTCTGATCAGTAAAATCTTTCTGTCAGTGAAAACGCAGACCGGGTTTCGTCTGAGTATTAAACCCAAATTTTTACCATAAGCTTCTACCATAAGGTAGAGTATAACTATGATTTTATTTTATTAAAAATCATTTTCTAGATCCAATATAAAAATTATGAACAATTAAAATTCTACCGATAATTGAAAAACAGTAGAAACAGCAAAAACAACAAAACGATAAAAACCGTAAAAATAGTAAAAACGAGGTGTTACATTCTCAAATTCACATATATCGATTTTCTCAAAACACCCAATACAAAGAAACTCCTAATATGGTCACTCTAAGACCTATACTGAAAAGACCTCCAAGGTCCTTACCACTATTACCGACTACTTCAAGGATCGGAACTAAACTCATCGAGCGAACTGGAACTTCTCTGCACCATCTGTTCTTATGTACAAAGGTACAACAGCAATACCAGACAGAAAAACAGACATATAGCAAGGGTGAGATACTGACGAGCCTCTGTTTGACTGGTTTTATAACTAGTAAAGACCTTGGCTTTGTGCTTATTTTATATCAATTTTACCCAAATTAGACTTGATTGTCCTTAAGTAGTATTTTGAGTCTGTAAATTGTTTTTAAGTTAATTTAGTTGATTCAGAGTGAATAAAGTATTTACTTTTACTTTCTATTTTCAGGTAAATAAAAAGGAATAATTCTGGAGTTTCTCGCCCCGCGAGAATACTGTTCGCCTCGCGAACCAGAAGGTGACTGTTCCTGAAATTGCAAAACTTTCTGTCTCGCCCCGCGAATGAGGACTCGCCTCGCGAGTACCTGGAAGTCAGAGAGCATCACGGTTTACCCGTGTTGAAGGCCACGGGCGTAACAGTTGGGAATTTGAAGCGTTCGCCTCGCGAAGCAATGCTCGCCTCGCGAGAAGACCTAGAGTTGCAGACCTTTCGCATAATTCGCCTCGCGAGCAGTGCTTCGCCTCGCGAGGACTTGGATTCCAGAAACGTCTATATAAAACAGTCTTAGGCAGAACTGAGTAGCTAGTTTTTTTAGGGGGTCAGAATTAGCCAGTTTTGGCTAGTTCCTGAACTTGATAGTCTTTTGTTTTTCTTAGTTTATTGTTTTCTTTGTTATGGAGAACTAGTCTCCTAGATTAATCTACTGTAATTGGTTTCTGTTAACACTTGAGGTTCTATAATTCCATGTTTAGTTGCTTTTCTCTTTTCAATGCAATGCTATATGTTTCTGTTTGTTATTTCAGTAATGTATAGTGTGGTATTGTTTCATTTCGGTGATGCTATGTTCCTATATATAATCGCGTTTGTTATTTCGCGTGTGTTCATTCATGTTCGTTTGTTCATGAGAGCTTTAACCCCGTTTGTTATTTCGGGAATAGGAACATACATCTGTAGTAGCGGTTTTCGTTTGTTAATTGTTGCTACAACCGGGAGGGGATTAGTATCTGCTTAGGATTTGCATGAATCAATGATAGTGGGAAACCGAGAACAGTAGGTTAATCGTCTTTTGTTTATTTGTTATTCTCTTTAACTACTTTGTTTTCATTATTTTGTTTTCTTAATTTAGTTTCAAATCTCAAAACCCCCATTTCTAACTTTTACTAATTTTCTGTTAATAATAACAACACCTAAAGAGTCCTTGAGAGACGATCCGAGTTGTCGCTCTATACTGCATTATTTTTATAATCGCTCGTTCTTTTTGGCGCGTGGCGACAGCGCGGTCAAAAATTGGCACCGTTGCCGGGGACTCTGGTTTGTTGTTATTAGCAGAAAATAAAAAGTAATTAAAATTTTTTTTTTCTCTTTTCTAGTTAGTTTTGTCTGCTTTGTCTGGTCTGTAAATTTTATTTTCCCCCATGGATAATTACATGTATGAATATTTGCCTAATGTTTATTATGAACCACCGCCTTGCATGTATTATCCTAATTTTAGTGAGCCACCACCATACTATCCTAACCAAGTGACCACCTCTGCACCTTCCGAACCTTCCCTAGAGGACCTGTGCAAACAGATGACGGCACAGATAAGTGCAAATATGGAAGGACTGAGGCAACAAATGGCCGAGCAAACTCAACGGATGATAGAGGAATTTCAACAGAAGATGGAGGCTGAGTACCAGTGGGACCAAGCTGAATCTCAAAAATTGTGGGCTCTAATTGATCAAGTTACCGCCAACTCGGCTGCAATGCTACCTCCACAGCCCCTGGAAGATCGTACAGAGTCACCAGTTATTTTTGAAAATACTTCTGATTATGATTCTGATAATATTTCTGTTGAAGATGAATTTAGTGTTGAATCCCCTGATCCTAATGCTTGTTATTGTGACGGAACTGCTTTGTGTGTTGAATGTTTTACAGGTTTATACTTTTCAGGAAAAATAGAAAATGCGGATCGTTTTGCAGGTTTGTTCCATTCGGAAACTTAGATCAGGAGGATCAAGAGGACGTCTGCTCCCCCGTGCCTGAAGATAAAGAAGAACCTTTGGGAGTAGATGATTCAAGTAAAACAATTGAATGTGTTGAGAGTAATGGGGTGGATGAATTGATTGAAGAATTCCCAGACATTCTAACTTTTTCTGATTCATTTTCTTGTAATATATGTACTAACTCTAACCCTTGTGTGGTGTGTGCTGAAATTTCTGCATGTATAGCAGGTGATGAATTTGTTAGTGCAGTGGATGAAGACATTGCAGAAGTTGAAGCAGCACCAGTAACCCCAACTAACTGTTTGCCACCTCCCCCTAAGGAACCAGTGATGGAGTTTAAGCCCTTGGATTTTGCACCATGGCCAATCCAAGAGGTTGAGCCCCACTTCTATTGGGGAGATTTTGTTGAGAAAGAGGTCATCTGTGACCCCAGAGGAAGTGAAAAGTCCGCCGCACTGGGCGAGGTTACTATGATTGTCAAGCACCCACTTCCGTATAAAGGCTGCAAGTTAGGGAAGCATGGAATGAACTACCACCCTTTGGCTACCATGTGGGACTTATGTTACAAGCAATGGGATCCTGGTGGAACCGCCTCTGAATGAGCTTTTCTTACCCTTGCTTCTTTTTAATTTTCTTTTCCTTACTTTAATTTTGTTTTTTTTTGAATAAAGCTCCTGAATAATTTGAGAAGCTCAGGAGTTGTGTTTGAGTCTTTTGTCGGCAAGTTTATTGGTTTGATTGAAATTGCATAGATTGATTGCATGATAGTGTTGACTGTTTTTCCCCTAGGATATGAAAAAAAAAATTTGAAAAATTGATCCCCATGTGATTGAAAACTGAACTTTGAGATTTTTGTTGTGATGGCATGATTTATGATAAGTTTGGGGGTGATAGGAAGCACACACTAGGGATAGAATCTCTTTCAAATAATTTGCATGAATGTCCAGGTGAGGTTTTGAGCCTCCAACATGTTTTTAAACTGTGTGAAAATCACTTTAGATTGCACTTTCCTGAATTTGCTTGAGTCTCTTTTTGGTTTGCATGATTATGTGTTTGCTTCATATGATTTAGGCATTTTCTTTGTAAATAGCTACTTAGCCAAAAAAAATAACCATCCCCAATGCATGTTCCCTAGTTAGCCCATTGAGCCTATTAGCCTGTTAATTCTTGTTAACCTTATGTTACAAGCTAAAATCTGAAAAACCATGTTAACCCGATCTTAGGATTAGGAGAGCATGGAAGCTTAGTGAGAAATTGGTTGCAAGAAATTAAGTTTGGGGTGGCTACCCGGTGCAATGTGTTGTTTGGGATTGGGAAAAAAAAAAGAAGAAGAAGAAGAGAAAAGCAGAAATTAAAAAAAAAATAATAAAAAAATAAAAAAATAAAAATAAAAAGTGGACAAATGCCAAAAAGGCTGTTTGAATAAAGAGGTTGTAGCCACCCAAGGCAAAATGAAAAATGAAAAAGGAACTTGAGTTAAATTCAAAGTGTAAATAATGTTCATGCTCTCTTAGTTCCTAGGGTCTTCAGCCTAGTTCCTTTGTATATCCTACCCTTAGCCAGGCCCCATTACAACCCATAAAAGACCTTTTGATGTTGCTTGCATGTTTTCTGTGGGAGTCATTTAGAGATGAAAATCAAATTTATGGGAAGTGCTCTTAAAGGTGAAATTGAGTGCAATGTTGATAGCCTGACACAAATTGAGCGATTGAGTGAAACATAAATCTCCCTTGTGAGGAAGGCAGTTGTTTGATTTTGGTGATCTCCCTTTTATGTGTAACTTGGATCCCCTGCTTAGATTTCTGATTGTCTGAATGATTAATTTCTCAACTGTTTAGAATAAATGAATGTGTGGATTGTTTTGTTTGAAAGGGGGGAACATTGAAAGAAAAATTCTTTTGAAAAATTGCTTGAAATCTGTGGAAAGTTGATTGAATCCTTAAGCTTGCCATGTTTTGCCAGGTCTTGAGTCTTTTTGAGTTTTTGAGTGTAGTTTGCTTGGGGACAAGCAAAGTTTAAAGTTTGGGGTATTTTGATGAGCCTCTGTTTGACTGGTTTTATAACTAGTAAAGACCTTGGCTTTGTGCTTATTTTATATCAATTTTACCCAAATTAGACTTGATTGTCCTTAAGTAGTATTTTGAGTCTGTAAATTGTTTTTAAGTTAATTTAGTTGATTCAGAGTGAATAAAGTATTTACTTTTACTTTCTATTTTCAGGTAAATAAAAAGGAATAATTCTGGAGTTTCTCGCCCCGCGAGAATACTGTTCGCCTCGCGAACCAGAAGGTGACTGTTCCTGAAATTGCAAAACTTTCTGTCTCGCCCCGCGAATGAGGACTCGCCTCGCGAGTACCTGGAAGTCAGAGAGCATCACGGTTTACCTGTGTTGAAGGCCACGGGCGTAACAGTTGGGAATTTGAAGCGTTCGCCTCGCGAAGCAATGCTTGCCTCGCGAGAAGACCAAGAGTTGCAGACCTTTCGCATAATTCGCCTCGCGAGCAGTGCTTCGCCTCGCGAGGACTTGGATTCCAGAAACGTCTATATAAAACAGTCTTAGGCAGAACTGAGTAGCTAGTTTTTTTAGGGGGTCAGAATTAGCCAGTTTTGGCTAGTTCCTGAACTTGATAGTCTTTTGTTTTTCTTAGTTTATTGTTTTCTTTGTTATGGAGAACTAGTCTCCTAGATTAATCTACTGTAATTGGTTTCTGTTAACACTTGAGGTTCTATAATTCCATGTTTAGTTGCTTTTCTCTTTTCAATGCAATGCTATATGTTTCTGTTTGTTATTTCAGTAATGTATAGTGTGGTATTGTTTCATTTCGGTGATGCTATGTTCCTATATATAATCGCGTTTGTTATTTCGCGTGTGTTCATTCATGTTCGTTTGTTCATGAGAGCTTTAACCCCGTTTGTTATTTCGGGAATAGGAACATACATCTGTAGTAGCGGTTTTCGTTTGTTAATTGTTGCTACAACCGGGAGGGGATTAGTATCTGCTTAGGATTTGCATGAATCAATGATAGTGGGAAACCGAGAACAGTAGGTTAATCGTCTTTTGTTTATTTGTTATTCTCTTTAACTACTTTGTTTTCATTATTTTGTTTTCTTAATTTAGTTTCAAATCTCAAAACCCCCATTTCTAACTTTTACTAATTTTCTGTTAATAATAACAACACCTAAAGAGTCCTTGAGAGACGATCCGAGTTGTTGCTCTATACTGCATTATTTTTATAATCGCTCGTTCTTTTTGGCGCGTGGCGACAGCGCGGTCAGATACCAATATATGAGTTTTGATAAGATAACCACATGCGCGACACAAAAAACAGCGTACACATGACATTCACAATGTATAGAGAATTATGCATACAAACATAATAATTTGTCAAAGGGACACTCATACCCGACAGTTATCATGCTTTTATAAAAATGCATGACACTTCAATATTGAGGCTCAAATTTGATACCTAATCTCCGGAGATCCCACAACTTTCTTTCTTGTTTTGAGCAGTTCAAGCTCTTTATGTGGATCATTTTAAAAACAAAGTAAAAACAATGTCCAACAAATATATAACACATTGGCCAACACTCAGGACACAATGATTATTTCGGAAAAATGTAACACATTGGCCAACACTCAGGACACAGTGGTTACTGCGATAAATGGAATTATTCTCCATAACACATTGGCCAACACTCAGGACACAATGGTCATCGCATTTAATGGAAACATAGTCCATTATAGGTACATTGGCAAACACTCAGGACTCAATGAATTGTAATTTAACACATGGCACGTCTGCCAACTAATGCATGAGAAAAACTTTTATTCTCACCTCGTTTTCTTTTTCGTCATATTCTTCCCTTGTTGAAGCTCAAAGCTCACGACCATGCTTAAATTTATATTAAGACTTTTCCACTTTAAATAAACACAGGACACACCAGTCCAAGTGTTTTAAAATCAACACAGGACACAAAGGTCTGAGTGCTCAATCTCAAAGCCCTAAACTGATGCACCAGTCTTAGGCTCGTAGGTATGGGATTCACATTCCCCATGTCAATTATAAGACACACAGTCCACAAAACTATTATAGGACACTCAGTCCATTAACACAGATCCATGACCTACGTGTCAACAGAACACTAGAATTCCGACGTCTCGGTTACTAGGTTTACTTTTCCTCTTTAAAACGTTTTGCTCAGTGAAATAACAAATACAAAACCAAACCTCCAAAACTTATCCAAGTTTACCGGAATTGTTTTCACTGAATAAAACTCCTTTACATAAATTCTTTTTCTGTTAAAACCATTTTATAAAACATTAAATCGCAAATAAATTCCTTTTTCTCCCAATTTTCTTCAATTTTCAAAATCATTCTCCTAATAAAAACATCAACTCTTTGAAAATCCTTTCTAAACAAATTTGTAACAAATATGAAACCATTTTTCCAAACTTATGCAGTAAAAATCCTTTTATAACTCAAAGCGAGTTTTCTGTAAAATTTTCACAGTTCCGCCCTTACTGTCTCTCATTGACTCATCTTTCATCGAAAATATTATTAAAATAATATTCTTCCACTTTTCTTCAACTTTCCACAATTTAATCACCTTGATTAAATCTTTAAGGTTATTTAGATTTTATCTTCAAATTAAATTGAACGCTGACCACTATCAGGTTTCCCAATCCGTCACTCAACATCAGATAATTTCACTACAACACAGTATAGCATACATCACAATCATTGCATGCGTCACAGTTATAACTTTAAACTAAAATTATAACCACAAAATTTAAATCACTCACATCAAAACACATGAACAAATTAAACAGTAAATAATTTAAAACCATAGAAAACCATAACAGATAAAATACAGACAACACTAATATAGCATATGGCTATCTTAAACTCCTCAGGTAAACTCCCCTTACCTCTTGAAGTCACTGATTTCCATTGTAAATTTCTTCTCGGAATCCTGATTCCTCCACGAAACTCACACCGACAAACAATACTTGTCCTTCACAACAAATTAAATCCAAATCAACAAATGAAACAACAAAATCCATATAATCCCTAGGGCTAAGTTTCGGACTTCATAGGTTAATTAGGCTAGGGATGTCAAAATTTCACAATCTTTTGGATCAATGATCCTTAGTCATTAGAAAGACTAAAACTATAGTCATGAATCAAAAATTGAAATAAAAACTTCCTATCACCCAAAGTTAGGGTTTCGGCCATCATCAACAAACTAGGCTATGAATTTGATTTGGTTTTTAATCTCTTGGATTCAATAATCATAGGTATTAGAGAGATGAAATCATGTGTTAAATCTTAGAAATTGAAACAAACTCATCTAGTCTCTCTAAGACCTAGATTCGGCCCACAATGGAAAAATAGGAAAGAAATTTTCTCTTGATTCATGCTCTTGGATCATGAATATAGAGATCATAGTGAGTTCATAGAAATTGGGTTCATGTCAAATGGATTTTTTTTACAATTTTCTAGAATTGTTTGAAGAAAAACCCTAGAAATGGAAACATAATGTTCTTGATATGAAATGAATGAAACAAATTGATGAATAAGACAACATGATCATGATAGATGAGGGTTTACCTCTTGTTAATTGAAGAAATGAAGAGAATGATCAAAACAAGCATAGTTAAAAATGGAAGCTTTTGGGACAGCTTTGAGAATGTGGTGGTTTTATGAGTGTATCTCACGATCTACTCATCTAAAAATTAAAAAATTTGGTTTGTAGGAAAGGTAAGAAGGAGAGGCACAACTTTGATGTTTACGGGTTTGTTTGATTCAGATCATAACATGGGCGTAAAGGGTCTTCTTTCTGCTATCCTCGTGTGATGCCGAGGATTCACTAGTGCAATAAGTGCTTTTTACGTCAGTTAAAATTGATTTTTTACGTCAGAATACTGACTGACATAAATACAGCTGACGTTAAAAGTTAAAATTTTAACGTCAGTTAAGAACTGACGTTAAATATAACACTATTAACGTCGATTCTTTAACACAACTGACATTAATTTTGTCAAAATTAACGTCAGTTCTTTAACAAAACTGACGTTAATTTTGTTAAAACTAACGTCAATTGTTATAAAGAACTGACGTTAAAGGTCTTAATTTTAACGTCAGTTGTAATAAACAACTGACGTTAATAGTGTACTGTATATTTTATAAAATACTATTAACGTCAGTTGTATGATACAACTGACGTTAATAGTATTTTATTTTTTTTAAATTCAGTTTTAAAATATCACTCCCCTCAGTTATCCCTGCATTCAGTAAATATCCCAGTAACACAGAATATCACACACATTACAGAATTGCAAAGGAAAAATGGAACAATGATCCATATGTATGCCTGTTCAAACAATATATATTTATTAACATAGGTTATAACTCAAAATAAATACAGAAATATAAATAAAAATAAATGTATACTATATTTAAACTACCTATATCAATATCCCTTCGTGATGATCATCACGAGTGGCATGTACATCGTCCACCCGTGTCTCCTCGATTATAGTAGGCATGTTTGTTGAAAAAGAAGGAGTCACAGGAATATCAAGATTTGAATCTTCATTTTCATCACTACCATTATACATGATTTTTCCTTGGAGAACCACGGACAACCTTTTGTTAGAAGGATCAGTGATGTAAAACACTTGTTTTTCTTGGGAAGCCATTATGAAATGCTCATTTATATGACCTAACTTGTTGAGGTCTACCAATGTGAACCCCAATTCGTCGGTTTGTACACCACCGTTACTATCAACCCACTTACATTTAAATACCGGCACCGTAAGCTTAGTGTAATCGAGCACCCAAATATCTTCAATATATCCAAAGTAAGGTCTCGGTGCTGTAACGGGTTTTGTGTTGTTTGCACTAGAGAAGTGCTTTGCTTCGGCCACGATCATAACCCCACTATTTTGCATGGTACTCTTGTTATCTTGTTCCTTTGTATAAAAGGAAAAGTTATTTATGTCGTATCCGCTCCAACATATGACGTTGATGCTAGGCCCACGTGCTAGCCATCTTATGTCATCAGAAGCAGTACTACCATCCTTAAGCATTTCTTCCTTGAACCATGGTAAGAAAGTCTTGTTATGCTTGTTCAATAACCACCTTTCGCTCATTCGAGGGTTTTCTTGATTGACTTTTCTTTTATGTTCAAATAAGAAAGGCTGAACACATTCGATGTTGTTCAATACATACAAATGTGCTTGAAGCACTTCCTCCCGATCCTTCCTATTAATTCTTAAGCCATGTGTACCCTTACCTTGACATCTAATCTCATCATGCTGAGGCTTAGGAACCCCTATAGGATCCGTGTTATGAAGGTATTCCGAACAAAACTCAATAGCTTCTTCTGCAACATACCTTTGAACAATAGATGCTTCCGGACGATGAGGATTCTTCATGTACCCTTTCAAGATCTTCATGTAGCACTCAACTGGGTACATCCATCTCAGAAAAACCGGCCCACATAATCTAATCTCCCTCACCAAATGAAAAATTAAGTGAACCATTATGTCAAAAAAGGAAGGAGGAAAATACATATCCAATTGGCACAAGATTGTAGCAGCCTCAACTTCCAAGTCATCCAACATACAGGGGTCAACGACTTTGCTACATATAGAATTGAAGAATGAGCACAACCGAGTAATAGCATGTCTCACATTTTTTGGAGCAATACCACGAATAGCAACGGGCAGAAGTTGTTGCATCAAGATGTGACAATCATGAGACTTCAAGCCAACCAATTTAAGATCACTAGAGACAAGCCTCTTCATATTTGAAGAGTAACCATGTGGAACTTTGATGCCCTGAAGACACCCGCAGAAACTTTGTCTCTCTTTTTTTGACAAAGTATGACATGCTGGCGACAAATAAGTCTGCTTACCATCCTCAACAACTGGAGCTAACTGCTCTCGTATACCCATAGAAACGAGGTCGAGACGAGCATTCACACCATCCTTTGTCTTGCCCTGAATGTTGAGAAGCGTCCCGATCACACTATCACACACATTTTTCTCCACATGCATCACATCAATGCAATGTCTGACATCAAGCTTGCGCCAGTATGGAAGATCAAAGAATATCGACCTTTTCTTCCATATGTTTTTCTCAGCAGCTTTACCTTTCTTTTTGGACTTGCATAATATAACATCGATGTCCTTTACCCTCTGATAAACCTGCTCTCCAATTAAGGCCGTCGGCGCTTCTTCTGTCTCTTGGCATCCATCAAAAGCTTTTTTCATCTTACGATATGGGTGATCACGTCTAAGAAATCTCCGATGCCCAAGGTAAACCGTCTTCTTTCCATGATGCAACTGAGTGTAGCATGTGCCTTCTTCACATATAGGGCATGCTTTATGCCCCTTGACACCGCATGCCGGACAAGTTACCGTATGCTGGAAAGTCGTTGATGGTGCAAAATAACATGGCACGAAGCTTGAAAGTCTCATGAGAATACCCATCAACTACATCAACACCTTCCACCCACAACGTTTTCAAGTCTTCAATCAAGGGACCTAGATAAACATCTAAGTCATTTCCCGGTTGCTTTGGGCCCGAAATCATCAGAGACAACATCATGTATTTGTGCTTCATGCACAACCAAGGGGGCATGTTGTAAATTAACAGAACAGGCCATGAACTATGAATACTACTCATGTTACCATAAGGATTCATTCCATCTGTAGCAAGTCCAAGCCTTAGGTTTCTTGGCTCATCGGCGAAATCCGAAAACATAGTATCGATATTCTTCCATTGAATAGAATCAGCAGGATGACGAACCTTTCCATCACGTTTCCTCTCATCATTATGCCATCTAAGATTCTTCACATCTTTCGCATTGGCAAACAATCGCTTGAACCTTGGAATTATTGGAAGATACCACAACACCTTCGTAGGAGGACCCTTTTTTCTCACATCATCAAGATCATCATCATCATCACCACCCTTCACTTTGTATCGTGATAACCCACATTTGGGGCAATCGTGATTGTCTTCATGAACACCGGTGTACAATATACAATCATTGGGGCATGCGTGTATCTTCTTATACTCCATACCCATAGGACACAATACCTTCTTGGCCTCATAGTTACGGTCAGGCAATGTGTTTTCCTCCGGAAGCAAGTCTTTCAACACTTCAAGAAATTCCATGAAGATTTTATCGGTCCAACCATTTCTTGCCTTCACACAAACCAATTTTAGCACCGCCGACAACCGTGTATGAGTAGTACACCCTGGATATAAAGGCTTATCCGCATCACCGCACAACCTATCATACACATGAGCTCGATGAAAAGATTCTTGTCCAATATCACGGATCATGTCCTCTACTCGATCATCCTCCATATCTACGTCAACGTCCTCACTTTGGGAGACACTCGCCGTACTACTCAACAACACATCACCATGCCATATCCATCTTGTATAACTCAAGCAAATCCCTTCACAAATAAAATGAGTACGTATATCCTTCACCGTACATTTCCTCGTATTCAAACACTTGACACAAGGACAACAGAACATTCCATTACTATTAGGAACATTCCTTTGAGCAAATTCTATAAATTCTCCCACCCCCTTCAAATACTCAGCACTAGTACGCTTACAAACCATCCAACTAGGATCCATAACTAGATAGGTCCTATAGATATACAAAACATATATCCAATATATGGACAATATGGGAGATTGAAAACTATAGTTTTTGAAGATTGCCAAGCACTGGTCACGGCCTGGTAGTGATGTCCATCACGGCCATAACGTGCCAACTGAACCAGACCATGCCATCACAGGCAGAACTGATCACGGCCTAGCCGTGATGAGCATCACGGCCGTGACAGATCAACCAGCAGAGCAACATGCACTCAAAACCAAAAATAGAGACGTACATTCCAAACAACTCAAACTCACGGTTTCAAGTTTCAACTACTGAGACTACAGTTTCAACATACACTCAAAACCAAAAATACAAAAATGTGCCCTAAATACTCACCAGAAATAGGTGCTCGCGTGGTGGTGGGGAGGGGAGCTCGAGTGGTGGCCAACGTTCGATGTGGTTACTGAGAGCAGAGGGACAAGGAGAGTTAGTGCGCGGGAAGGGGAAATATAGATGTCAAGTTATTGCAAAGAATGAATGGAAAGACAGAGTTAGGGTTAATAGTGTACCTCACGGTGGTGGCGAAGAAGCCCTCGCGGTGGTTGCGGTGGAGATGAGCTCGCGATTAGGGTTCTGTGCTGGGTGAGAGTGAGAGTGAGGGTTGAGAGTGATCTAGGGTTGAGCGTGTTGAAAAGAGAAAAGAGACGTACATACAGAGCGAAGTGCAGAAGGCGTGCGGGTGTAAACGTTATAATCAAAACCAAAAATAAAACAACATTTAACGTCAGTTGTATTAAACAACTGACGTTAAAAGTAATTTTTTAACATCAGTTGTATTAAAAAACTGACATTAAATATTAATATTTTTTTAAAAAAACACTTTTAACCTCAGTTGTTGAATACAACTGACGTTAAAAGTGTTGTGTAAAAATAATTCTCTATATAAAGTACCATTATTCTCAGATCGATCTGTATCTCGCCTCGTCTTTTCCTCTATATTTCTATTCCTTCACAAAATGGCTCCGAGACCTGTGTTAAGAGTGACAACAGGGCATTTCGAGATAGGGATATAGGATTATTTACGTCATTGTTTATTTAATCAAGTAAAAATCACACTTTTAACGTCGGTTGTATAAACAATCGACGTTAAAAATAAATATTTTTATTTTAAAAACACTTTTAACGTCGGTTTTATTCAACAACCGGCGTTAAAAGTGTATAAGTTTCTGCAAAATCATTCATTCCTTTGACTACTCTGCTACTAAATTACCCATTATCTTTGTGCTACTTACCCATGCACATTGTAACCTATAATCCTCTTTATGAGCACTAAGTTTATACCTAGACTTAAAGGTCTATTTCTTCCTATTCCTTCGGGCGTTTTCTTTTCTGCACGTTTATAATATATGACTGCCAACTCCCAATGCGCCTTGGAACCTAATGCTCTTAATGATCAATTTAATTTTTTATCAACTTACGACGCCTAGTAACTTCATCCCTTCTCCTATAAATAGCTTCCTTCCTTCCTTTAATTTTTCTGCTTCACAATATGGCTCTGCCATGGAGATTAACTTCATCACTCTTTCTTCCTATACCTAGACTTAAAGGTCTCTGTCTTAATGGTCAAACAACTTCTGAGGTTGTGTAAATCGCATTACATAGGTGATAATGGTGTGTAAATCGCATTATGTGAATTGCACACACCATCATCCTTCTGGAGAATCAAGACTCTGACTCCAAAACCTCAGCTTTGGAACCAAGTGACTGTTCCAAGAATATTGCTGAAACAGATCGAGTGCACCCTTCACTCTGCTTTGGCTCCAAATTGACTGTGGATTCAGATGGAGCATCAAGGACTTCAAGTAAAGGAGGAGATGCATCCATTGGAGTTTCTGAGGACAAGACTGAGAAGAAAATGATGTTGAAGCAGAAACTTTTTTATATTTTAGTGCTATCTTGCAGAAATTTTTTATCTTTTAATCATGTAATTGTAACTTATGAATCGCTTCAATGAGATACGATTTGATTATACATATAACTTGTTTTATGTTAAGTGTTTATTTATTTTAATTTGCACAAGAATTTGTTTACTAATTCAAGCTAATTAATTAAGATTAAAAATAAACTTTTTTTTAAAAAAAGATTAGAAATAAACTGCACTATATATGGAGTGATGATCTGCGTTAAGAGTGACAACAGGGAGATGACAACGAAAGAAAGATAGGAATGAGTTGATTATTTACGTCAGTTATTTATTTAACTGAAGTAAAAATAACACTTTTAACGTCAGTTGTATAAACAACTGACGTTAAAAGTATTAATAATTACTTTTAACGTCAGTTCATTAAACAACTGACGCAAATAGTGATTTAATATTTACAAAACTGCCACCGCCTCATTTTTAACGTCAAATGTATGGTCAACTGACGTAAAACGTTCCCGTATATTACATTATTTCCACTAGTGATTTGGAGCTATTTTTGTAATTTGGGCATATGTCCCAATATACTTATCCTTTTTTGATGATCTTTATTTCGTTGGAATGAAGAGATGAAGAGGAAAAACTTTCATGTAGAAAGTTTTAAGAGTTTCAGAACAGAAGAGGGTCAGAGTTTCAGTATGATTTCGGTGAGTCAATGGAGATTTTCTTAGTTTCTCTTTGTGTTCTTGATGAATGATGAAGAGAAAATGGTTTAGTGTGGGGTGATAATGGCT
Organism: Sophora flavescens; assembly: GCA_030762895.1. Taxonomy (NCBI): domain Eukaryota; kingdom Viridiplantae; phylum Streptophyta; class Magnoliopsida; order Fabales; family Fabaceae; genus Sophora; species Sophora flavescens. The sequence goes on along the minus strand of CM061067.1, from coordinate 108,270,576 downwards.
GGCGCACAAACAAGGGAGGAGAAGAGAATAAACAAAAGGAACTTTGTTTTAAATGAAATCAAAAGATGGTGTGCGGTAGAGAAATGAGCCATGTAGTCTTGTTATATTTGTGGTTGAAGAGAAAAATGAACACATGGTTAAAAGTGGTGAAGGGTGGGCAGCCTTGGAGCCTTAGAAAATGTTTGGATGAAGGTGTTTAGGAGGTGTGGTCGTGTTACACACGACAAATAAAAAAGGAAATATTTTAGTTTGAATCATGGTTGATTTAATCATGGTCAGGGTTAAGTTAAAAAATAATAATATATTACAACTTAGATATTTTTAATGAATCATCATGATAAGGTGAAGCAAAATGGATGGATGACCAATGGTGAAGATGGCTGGTCGAATTTATGTGTAATAGAAGGATAAATTATCAAAACACTTGTTGGACATCAAAGGAATTCATTAATAGATCAAAGGGTATTTTGTGTAGAGAATGTGAAGAAATGAAAAATAAAATGAAAGGAGTGAGTGGTGATGGCTGCCATGTGGTTAACCAAGTGAGGAAAACATATTTTTGTTGCTCATCATGGTTGGCTAACCTTGGTTGAAGTTAACTAAGTCTCGGTTAGGTTAAGGTCCAAAATATCTAGATATTTGTGGTTGTCATCATGACAATTGAGTGGCCATGAATGGAGGAGAAAATTATGTGGTGGAGATGATGTTGAGGATGAGACACCCCGTTGTGCCCTGGTGTTTTATTAATTTAAAGCTTTCTGAATTATTTCTTTAATCGCTCGCTTAATATGAAAAGATGTAAAAATTAAAAACTTAAGTTAAGGAGCATACAGACTTCAGTTACTTAAAACTTCATACCATAATTATATTGTGAATATAGCCATACGTCTTATACATATTACAAAACAATGTTGAGGGTATTCTCTTAATAGGATCCCTCACAGGCATAAACTTAAATAAAAGTCATACTTAGCGGAAACATATAAAAATACTTCTTAGACACACTGGCCATACTATCTATACTCTAATCACCATGGATCACAGCTCAACCTCCTTCCTCTGGTTCATAAGGAGTTCCATCCAACTCCTCCACATTCAGCTCAGCCACAAGGTCTTCTTGTATGATCCCATAATAAAATAAAATACCACACACAAAGAATACATGGGATAAGAAACATTTCTATCATCATAAAATGGAAAAGAGTCATAGTATAGCATACAATAAATGTCACAGACAATTAACACCCATAATTAGCAATCATCCTCAAATTCTGATGTTATCCTCTACCCTCAACTCAGGTCATCTAAATCCTTATGCAAACATAACTGTCTCTATTTCTTTCACATTCGTCAGTAGTCCATGGTAGTCGGATACAAAGAACTCAGTGTAGTACACTTATATCTTTTGATAGGATAAGACTCGGCATAGTGCACTTCTATCTTTCGATAAGATAGGATCCGGTATAGTGCTCTTCTATCTTTTGATAAGATAGGATTCATTTTAGTGCTTTTCTATCTTTTGATAGGTTAGAACTCGATATAGTGCAGTTCTATCTTTTGATAGGATAAATCAGATCAACGCGTCATGGACTGAAAACGTATATACACCAAAGCCTCTATATGAATCTCACTATCTCGCATCAATATCAACCTAATACCTCAAGCTCCCGTCATAGCCTCAACTCACATTCTATGTCACAACTCATCCATTAGATAATTAATTAAGCTAGGTACCTCTAAGTCAATTCATTCTCTCACCGAAACAATCATCTCCCGAACAACGTATATCCTTGATTAAAATCAACTAAGCATAGTATTAAAAAAACAGGCAAATCATGCATAACACAATATCAGGAAATATTCAAACACTAAAAAAATAATAAGTCACATGCAATGGATTACCTCAACCAACGTATCACAGTAAATTCAACAACAATAAATCAGACATCGTCAAATACTTTAAAATCAACCTAATGTCGATAAACCTACAATCCCCAAATCACCATTGATTTTACAGAAAAGGTTTCCAATGTGATTTTGGTCTTGTCGATTACTCGACTACTAGTAGGGTTTAGGTCGCCCTACACAATTATTATATAATATACTGCTTATCGATTTCCGATGATGGAATGGTTCTTTCCCCCACCTGATTGACATGCACGATTTCCCGTACAAGGTCAGAATGCATCCACGCTATTGCCAAGAACCTCAGCGCAATGTCCAACAACATCCACAAATCTATCACCATCCATCCTTACACATCCACCATTCTGGTTTGCGTTCCGATTACACGTACTAGTAACACAATTCGCCGGAAACACCAAATACCAACCAAATCAACAATAGGGTTTCAAATAACTAAATCTATTTGAATCAAGAGACAAAATCGATGGAAAAACTTACGAGAATAATGGCTGGACTTAGGGAAAATCGGATTCAAAATAAGCTCATGAATCCTAGGGGAAAAGCTACCATAACAGGGCTACTGTTCGAGCTCCATTGCTCTGGCCACAGAGGTCTATTTAGAAACTTGAATGGTGTCAATGAAGAACTATCCTTTCTAAACCTTGTCACAATGTTTCAACCCGATCCAACAGTTAAAACATCTCAGATTGTAATTCTTTGGTGACAGCTTAGATGGTATCCGGGTTGAATTTCTCACCTCCTAGGCCTACTGCCCGAGCTTCATATCTCACACCCTGGAGGTTGGTTCCAACTTATGACCGTTGGATATGAAGACACATAAGTCTTGAACCTTCTTCTAAATTTGGGAATGATCCAAAGGTTGAAGAGTGTTTGGAGACTCCCTCACTGAAACTGCTCCAACTTGGTTTCAAAGCTTCCAACAAAGGCTTCTTGCAACTATTGAGATTTCTCTCTCAATTCTTCTCCTCTAATCCGAAGTAGTGGGTTATAAAGAGAGTTAAGAAGATGAGGAAGATAACTAAGATCATAGAAGTGATGGTTTACCTCTAGATAATAAAAGAAAGTGAAAGAATGATCAAGTTGTGCAAGAACAACAATGGAGTTTTTGAAGAAAAAGTGAAGAAGAAATGGAAGAGATGAAGAAGTAAATGAAGGGGGAGGGAGGCCACGGTTTTGAGGAGTATTTATAGGCTAGATTTTGGCTTTGTTTGGTTATAAGGAATTTAATTAATGGGTTTTGTGAATATTAAATAATATAATAGTTAACTATGGTTGATAATTAACTTAACTAGGGTTACTTTGCTAACTATGGTTAATAAATGTGTGGCTCACATTTAGTGGAGGGTGTGGCTGAGTTTAGACCACACAAACTAACCACCGTGCCTGACACGCTGTCGCGCACGGGTCAAAAAGCGAGTGATTCGAAAAGTATGTAGTTAGGGAACGATAACTCGAGTATCGTCTCACAAGGACTCTTGGGTTGTTATTAACACAAAATCAGTTTTGGGGGGGGGGGGTTTAAGAATTGAAATTCAATTAAGGAAAAGTTAAGAAAAACAGTGCAAACTAATAAACTAAAAACGATTAACCTACTATTCACGGTTTCCCACTATCATTGATTCATATAATTCCATGCCCTAAACAGATTCTAATCCCTTTTCGATTGTAGAAACAATTAACAAGCGAAATCGACGCTACGAGATATATGTTCCTAATTCCGAATTAAGCAAACAGATGAAGCTCTCGTGAATTAAGCAAACACGAATGAACACACGCGAATTAAGCAAACACGATTAAGTATAGGAACACACAATCATCGAAACAAATCAATACATATTCTGTACAATCCTGAATTAAGCAAACAGAACATACATAACAATATTGAAAGAGAATAGCAATGAGTTTGGGAATTATAGAACCTCAAGTGACAATGGAAACCGATTACAGCAGATCAATCGAGGGGAATTAGTTCTCCATCAAATACATCATGAAAACCCTAGAGACTAATTCGCAGCCGTCACAAAATGAAAAGAAAAGAAGATGATATCAGTTATGCCCTAAAACAGACTATAAATACAGATTCTGGTTGCGCTCGCTCGCGAGGCGAAACATGATTCGCGAGGCGAATCTTATAAATAGATCTTCAGTGTTTGGCTTTATCGTGAGGTGAGACAGAGAGGATGACATTTCTGGCACAGTGAGGCTTCAGGCTCGCGAAGCGAGTATCCTCTCGCGGGGCAAATAATTCCAGAATTGCTTCTCTTTATTAACCTGAAAACAGGAAATAGCAGTAAGTGCTTTATTTGACTCAAAATCAACTAAATTAACCTAAAACTACTTTAGAGACTCAAAATGTTGCTTGAAGACAATCAAGTCTAATTTGGGCGAAAACGAGATTAAACTCGAATAAAACCATGGTCTTTACTAGTCAAAAACTTGTCGAGCCAGAGGCTGATCAAAATACCCCAAACTTAAACTTTGCTTGTCCCCAAGCAAACTAAAACTCAAAAAGGACTCAACTTGGCAAGCTTAAATGTTTCAATCAAATTCGTACAAATTTCATGCAATCTTAACAAAACAATTTTCTTCAATGTTTTTCCCCCTTGCAACAATATAATCCCCACATTCATTTACTTTGAACAATTGAGAATTCCATCATTCATGCAATCAGTAATCTAAGCAAGGGATCCAAGTTACACACAAAAGGAAGATCACCAGACTCAAACAATCGCCTTCCTCACAAGGGCATTTGACATTTCACTCATTCGCTCAATTTGTCTAGGCTATGAATTTTTCACTCAATTTCACATTTTAAGAGCACTTCCCATGAAATTGATTTTCATCTCAATCAAGGTTCCCACGAAAACATGCATGCAACATCAGAAGGTCTTTCAAAGGTTGTAATGGGGCCTGGCTAAGGGTAGGATATACAAAGGTACTAGGCTTAAGTCCCTAGGAACTAAGAGAGCATGAGCATTTTGATACATTGAATTTCCACTCAAGTTCCTTTTTCCATCTTTCTTTTGCCTTTGGCTCCAACCTTTAATTTTTTTTCCTTTTTTTTTTCTCAATCCAAAATGACATATCACACCTTGCAGCCACCCCAAACTTAGTTTCTTGCAACCATTCTCTTGCTAAGCTTCCATGCTCTCCTAATCCTAAGATCGGGTTAACATGGTTTTTCCAGATTTTAGGCTCATAACATGAGGTTATCAAGAAAAACAGGCTAATCAGGCTCAATGGGGCTAACTAGGGAGCATGCATTAGGGATGGTTCAATTTAGGCCAAGTAGTTAATTCAAATAAAATTGCCTAAATCATCTGATGCAACACATAAGCATGCAAACCATGAAGAGATTCAAGCAAATTCGGGAAAGTACAACTTAAAAGTGATTCACACAGTTAAAAACATGTTGGAGGCTCAAATCCTCACCTGGACATTTTGTAACTATTTGACCGAGATTCTATCCCTAGTGTGTGCATCCCTTCACCCCAAACTTATCATAAATCATGCAATCACAACAAAATATCTCAAAGTTCAATTTTCAATTTTCCACATGGGGATCAAATTTCAATTTTTCAAAACCTAGGGGGAAATCATTAACAGTCAACATATATCATGCAATCATTTATGCAGAATTTGATCAAAAACCAACAAGCTCGCCGACACAAGACTCACACACATACTCTTGATCTTCTCAAATTATTCAAGAGCTAAAAGAAAACAATACAAAAACAAAGCAAAGCAAAGCAATTAAAAAGAGTAAGGTTTAGAAAAACTCATGAAGGCGGTTCCACCGGGATCCCACTGCCTGTGATACAGCGGCCAAGGAATGATCAATGTACAATATGATCCTCCCGGATCCCATGGCATGCAGCATAAGGCCCAAGGGATAGACAAGGGACGGAAGCTCATTCCATGATCCCCTAACTTGCAGCCTTGATATGGAGGTGAGCACTTGACAATTATAGTGACCTCACCAAGTGCGGCGGACTTCTCACTCCCTCTTGGGTCAAAGATGACCTCCTTGTCAACAAAGTCCTCCCAATAAAAATGGGGTTCAACCTCTTGGACTGGCCATAGTGCCTTCGTATCCAAGGGTGCAAAATCCAGAGGCTTGAACTCCATCGCTGGTGGTTCCACAGTGGGAGGTGATGAACAAGTAGGGAGGGCTACTGGTGCTGCTTCAACTTCTGCACGATCTTCATTCACTGCACTAACAAATCCATCACCTGCTATACATGCAGAAATCTCAGCACACACCACACAAAGGTTAGTGTTAGTATAATCAGTACATATAGTACAATAAACTGAATCAGAAAAGGCTTGAATGTCTGTAAATTCAATACACAGTTCATTAATAGAAGTATTCTTGACATCATTATCAAAATTGTCCTTAGAGGAAGTATTGTCAAGAACAACTATTTGTGAATCTGCATGTTCTTCAAGGAGATGTGGAGTTTGCAGTGTAGCTAAGGCGGAGGTGATGTAAAGATTTTGAGTGCCAAAATCCTGGAGACTTGCTTCCATCCTCTATTGAAATTCAAGATTGTCAGTGGCCCAATCCTGAAAATTTGCCTCTGTCCTTTGTTGGAGTTCCAGAGTGTTCTCTCTCATCCGTTGCACCAGAAAAGCTATCACATCCAAGCTGCTATGTCCTACACTATGTTGGCTAGAATGATCATTCACTCCAAACATGCCAAAATCACTGCTAAACTCATAACTTCCAGCAAAGTTAGGATAATATATGCATGGTGGCTCATAAGAAACATTAGGCATATAACCTTGCATGTAATCATCCATGGGGCGTACTGAAATTCACAACCAGACAAAGCAGCCATAACTAATTCAGCAATGCAAAATTTTTTTGTTTTTGTTTTTTGTTTTTTGTTTTTGTTTTTTTGTTTTTTTTGTTTTTTTTAATGTTATTTTCTGTTAATAACAACAAGAGTCCCCGACAACGGCGCCAATTTTGACACGCTGTCGCGCACGGGTCAAAAAGCGAGTGATTCGAAAAGTATGTAGTTAGGGAGCGACAACTCGAGTATCGTCTCACAAGGACTCTTGGGTTGTTATTAACACAAAATCAGTTTTAGGGGGGAGGGTGGGGGGGGGGGGGGGGGTGTGTTTAAGAATTGAAATTCAATTAAGGAAAAGTTAAGAAAAACAGTGCAAACTAATAAACTAAAAACGATTAACCTACTGTTCTCGGTTTCCCACTATCATTGATTCATATAATTCCATGCCCTAAACAGATTCTAATCCCTTTTCGATTGTAGAAACAATTAACAAGCGAAATCGACGCTACGGGATATATGTTCCTAATTCCGAATTAAGCAAACGGATGAAGCTCTCGTGAATTAAGCAAACACGAATGAACACACGCGAATTAAGCAAACGCGATTAAGTATAGGAACACACAATCATCGAAACAAATCAATACATATTCTGTACAATCCTGAATTAAGCAAACAGAACATATAGAACAATATTGAAAGAGAATAGCAATGAGTTTGGGAATTATAGAACCTCAAGTGACAATGGAAACCGATTACAGCAGATCAATCGAGGGGAATTAGTTCTCCATCAAATGCATCATGAAAACCCTAGAGACTAATTCGCAGCCGTCACAAAATGAAAAGAAAAGAAGATGATATCAGCTATGCCCTAAAACAGACTATAAATACAGATTCTGGTTGCACTCGCTCGTGAGGCAAAACATGATTCGCGAGGCGAATCTTATAAACAGATCTTCAGTGTTTGGCTTTCTCGCGAGGCGAGACATGGTTCGCGTGGCGAGACAGAGAGGATGACATTTCTGGCACAGTGAGGCTTCAGGCTCGCGAGGCGAGTATCCTCTCGCGGGGCGAATAATTCCAGAATTGCTTCTCTTTATTAACTTGAAAACAGGAAATAGCAGTAAGTGCTTTATTTGACTCAAAATCAACTAAATTAACCTAAAACTACTTTAGAGACTCAAAATGTTGCTTGAAGACAATCAAGTCTAATTTGGGCGAAAAAGAGATTAAACTCGAATAAAACCATGGTCTTTACTAGTCAAAAACTAGTCGAGCCAGAGGCTGATCAGTGCCTTAACCATGGTTAAAATCAAACTTAACTTTGGTTAGGTTAAAATAAAAGGGCATTTTGGTCATTTCACCTAAATTTACATTTAATGCTTCATAAATGCTTGGTGAGTCATGGTGGTGACTCACCCCATGACTCAACTCCTCCGGTGTCCGGTTTTGTCTCTGCACCTCCCTTCTCTACTCCGTCGGTTCCCCAATTAGGGTTTTAAGCCCAATCAAAAGCGTAAGATTTCATTTTTAGTTGAAAATTTTCAAACTAACGAAACTCGTTGGAAATATGATTTAAATATAAACCATTTCGTTCACGAGTCAAAATTAGGTTTTCTGATCATTAAAATCTTACTGTCAGTGAAAACACCGACTGTTTTTCGTCCGAACTTTTACCAAAATTCGTCCGAATAAAGATAATATTTTATTTCTGAGCAGAAATTTAGAAAGTAGGATTACTCATGGACACAATATAAAAAATCAACAAATTTCAATTTTTGGGTCAAATTAGGGTTTCCTGTCAGTATAAAATTATACTGTCAGTTAAAAAACCCAGACATGGCTCCGTCTGAATTTTCAACCCAAAATTTCACCGTAGCCTTCTACCATAAGAGAGACTATGAATATGATTTTATTTTATTGAAAATCACTTTCTAACTCTCAGATTAAAATATAATTAATTATATTTTAACCGGTTAAACAACATAATTAAAAATCAGGCTGTTACAGAGGAGGTGTGGCCGATTGTGCACCACAAGGAGGAAAGAGAAGCAAATTTGATGATGTCTTGGTCTAGTTTATGTGACACCCTAAACTCGGGTCATCACATGGTTACCCGTTTGCGGAAATAAAACTTAATTTGCTGGTTACTTTCGGAAAATAATGTTTTCTCAACGTTCATATTTTTCAAAATATGGTGATAAAATTTTTTCTTTTAACCTCATAACAACAACAACGTAATCAAATCACACTTAAATACACGATGTATATAAGTCATACATCTATACTGCCTCATATGTTTTCACACCTAAATCATAATCAGTTTTATCCTCAAAACATAATTTAACATAATAGGACCTAAGCTGGTCGTAACTAACAGACACTACAGCCAACAGGAGCAGCACAGCATACTTCAAACTAGACATCCTTCTTCTTCTTGTAAGGATTATTCCCCTTGTACGTCTCTGATATGTGTTGTAAGGGTGAGACACCAATATATGGATTTATCACCATAACTAAATGCGCAACACAAAAGAAGGCACATACACATATACATATTTATAACAACATACTCATTCATATTATATCACATCGTTTATCAATGGGTTTCACACCCCAAACATCAACGTTGAAAAACTATGCATGAACACTTCAAAACATCATCTAAACATTCATACCTAATCTCATGAGATATCTCCAACATCGTGATGAGTTGATCAGACTCGATAGTTACAGGCACACAGCCACAGACACTTGATCACGAGACACGCGATCCAGTCACCTTGATCAAAACCCATCACACACTGTCCAACATCGTGGCACAGGTGTCACAACGTAGATGGGGCCTCATTGTCCACTCGGCACAATAAGAACATCGTTGGTATGATCTACCCTGACGCCGCAAGGTAATCACTCGTTTGATCATGGCACGTCTGCCAAATGCATGTAAGAAAAACATTTTATTCTCAACATTTTTCTTTGTGTTATATCTTCATTTGTCAAAGCTCTCAGAAGCTTACAACTCATCATCGTTTTAACCATCGAATGCTCTCAAAAGCATCATCGTTTGAACCATCGAAGCTCTCAAAAGCTTACGACCCAACATCGTTTTAAACATCTTTACAACTTTTATTAACAACACAGGACATCAAAGTCCGAGTTCTCAATCATGAAGCCCCTAGACCGTTGCAATCAGTCTTAGGTTCGTGGTAATAGAAAACACCTCAAAACGTTTTAACTTCTTTAAGTAGATACCCAGTTTACAATACAACGAACCTTAATACCCCGACGTCTCGGTTATTAAGTTTCACAACATCGTTTTACACCGTTTTTGTCTGTGAAAAACAAATCCAAAATAAGACAATGTCATAAGAACACTCGTACCCCGACATCTCGGTTACTAAGTTCTATATCGTCATTGAGTAAACTCATCTACAGAAAACCCTTTCTACTTGAAATTCGTTTGTAAAACGTCAAATCATCAAAACTCTTTTTTTGAAACTTCAATTCTAAAAATTAAATTAATTCAGATCAAATTTCTTCTAAAAATAAGTACTGCTATTTTTAAACTTTTACCGAAAATAATTTCAAAACTTGCCATCGTTTATCATTTTCCAAGAAAATATTTAAAAAGTCAAACTTTGACTTTTATTTTATATTTTTATTTTATTATTTATTATTTTTATTTTTATAAAGTATTTTTGAATATTAATTTTACAAAATAACTTTTTATAATATTTCGGATTTTCTTGCATAAAAATTAGCAGTACTAAAAAAATTTCACGGTTACTCTCTCACCGTGACTCATAAGTTACTTTTACACTAATAAATCATTAAAATAATAATATTTCTCAAAACTCATTATTTTTCCAAAATAATATTTTCCACCATTATTATATTCCAACATTTCCCATAAAACATTGAATATAATTTTCACAGCTTATTAAATCTTTTATCTGATTAATCGGTTGTGCACTGACCACTGTCAGGTCTCTCAAACAACATTCAACAACATCATCAAACTTATATCACCAGGAAGATCATGCATCATAGCAATATAATATACTACTGCAGATAATTAAATAAATTAAAAGCAGATCAATCACCGATATACAGATAAACAACACAACATAAACAATATAAACAAATAATCACAACCACATATAAGTCATCTAAACCACACTGAAAGCAAATAGTTATTGAGATAATCCCTCAGGTAAGCTCCCCTTACCTCTTGAAGATTGAACTAACCGTTCCTGTTAATCTCTTGATCCCGATCCGATTTTTCTCTCCGTCAGCCTAAATCATTTAACTCAGTTGTTTCCTTCAAACGAATTGCAACCAAAATAAATCAAATCAAACAACAATACACTTGGCTCATGGAGGTTAGGGTTCGGCTTCACCCAATTTTCTAGGTTAGGAAAATTAAAATTTGGTTAACTCAGGGATTAATGATCCATAAGTTACTTAAGCATGATTAAACACTTAAACCAAGATTATGAACCAAGAACATAAACTAAAACTCAGCTAGTTCTAAGAACTAGGGTTCGGTTTTCTCAAGATTCATATGCTAGAAACTTTAAAATTTGTTCAACTCTTGGACCTAATCAACATACTAGACTTAGAGTTAGATTCAAGTGTTACAAACAACTTTTGAATCACAAAACCATCAAGTGCTCATACCTAGGGTTTCGGTTTTGATGAGATCAATAGGTTAAAGTTATATTTTTGATCTTCTATATACTTGAATACAAGAACTATCAAGATATAATCATGAATCAAGACATGAAAATGAAACAAAACCTAAGAACACAACTTTGACCTAGGTTCGGCCATGACCAGAAATCAAGGAAAGAAATTTCTCATGATCATATGCTTCTAGATGATGAAAATAGAGATGATTATAAGATCATAGCAATTGGTTTCATGTCAAAATGATTTTTCTAGAATTAGTTATGAATTTTTGAATCTAGTTCCATGAACTTTGAAGTAAATGAAGAACATGTTAATCTAAGCCATGAATCTACAAAAGTTGTGAAGAGAAATGATTTAAATGACAAGAGAAGAGGTTTTTACCTCTTGATGATCCAAGGGAAGAAATATTTGGATGATGTTCTTCACAAATTTCTTATGGTGTTCTTGAGAAACTTAAGGAAAAAGATGAACATGATGAGGGTTTAGAACAGTTTTAGTAATTTGGGTAGATCTCTCAACATACTTGTCCGTTTTGGATGATCTTTATGTCGTTGGAAATAAGAGAGAAAGATGAACAACTTTCATGTTGAAAGTTTTTCGAGATTCAGAATAAACAATGGTCAGAATTTCTAGGAAAAATATGACGAATTATGAACACTTTGGAGTTCTTAAGGCAAAAGCTTAGGTTTTCAAGAAGAAAAACATGGAAATGGAAGATGAAGATATACTTAATGAAGAAGGCAAGAGTGAGCCATGAGTTTTGGGTAAGGTTTGGTCAAATTTTCCAATGGCATTGGCTTGTAATTGTCATAAAAAGACAAGGGCAAAATGGTCATTTCATAGCAAAAATTCACTTTGTCATAAATGCGCCATTCTGGCCATTATGACTCGGATAAGCTCGTCATAAATGCTCGTCAAGTAGGTAAAATCCATCATCTATGCTACGTTGCCGACTCCTCGATTCATCTGGTGCATGCTTTTCCTAGAGATATCTCGACGTATACGCCCGCAACAAATATAATATTTTAATTTTTTTACCAAAATTTTCAAAACTTCCAGTATCGTAGTAAATACGATAAAAACATTTTTCATCTCGTTCACGAATTAAAATTAGGTCTTCTGAGCAGTAAACTTTTATTGTCAGTGAAAACACAAAAGCAGATGGCCCAAGTCTGAATTTTCGACCAAAAACTTCACCGTAACCTTATGAAAATAAGTATAACAAGGAAATGACCTTGGTTTATCCAAAATCATTTTCTAAATCACGGATAAAAATATATATTTATATATGTATTACCGATATTACGAAGCAGCGAAAATCAGGGTGTTACAGTTTACAAAGTAACACAATAGAGTTTTAGTGTTTTGGAACAATATGTGTTAAATGATGAAGATGAGATAAATGAACTAAGTGTAGTTAATGGAGATGGGATGGAGCCGTGTGGGGGAGGCCTTTTTGGTCCAAAATTTGTGATGGCAAGCCTTGCAATTCTCATGAAAAACCAAGGGTATTTTGGTCATTTCACCACCAAAATATCCTAAGGCATTAATGTGCCATTATGGCCATTATGACTCGGATATGATCGCCATAAATACTCGTCACCTCAGTCACATCAGTCACCTCAGCTCCGTATCTGGCTCCATCATTTACCCGACTTAGATTTTCTGTTAGTTATTTTGAAGTTTTCGCCGGTATAAAATAAATATTTTATTTTCAGACGAAAATTTTCAAAAAGATCTATATCGTTTCAAATACGATATAAACCTTAACCGCTTCGTTCACGAATTGAAATTAGGTTTTTTGATGAGTAAACTTTTACTGTCAATGAAAACGCAGACCGGGTTCCGTCTGAAGTTTCAACCAAAATTTCCCCGTAACCTTATAATAATAAGTATAACATGAAAAAAACCTTGGTTTATCCAGAATCATTTTCTAAATCTCGGATAAAAAAAAAAAAAAATATATATATATATATATATTTATATATTTATTACCAATATTAGAACATAGAAAAATCGGGGTGTTACATTACTACCCCACTAAAAAAAGTTTCGTCCTTGAAATTTCGTGACTCGAAACTAGACAGGATTTCTTAATTTCAAGGTCTTACTCTCACAAGAAAGCATATATAAAAACTTTGTCAATCTAAAATGAATGCAGAAATATCCAGTGCGTAAAAAGATTCTTTAATAGTTTCGTGAGTGTAAAAATGCATGATCGGTACACATTTACAATCATGAATCTAATAAAGTTCCTTCTTTCACAAGAACTTTACTAAACAACGATTTAACAGATCAGCAGTCCGACAAAACTTAGACTGGATCACTTCTACCAAAAGTAAAGGTGACTGACTAAGTATCATCGAGAAACTTCTTTTATCAACAAAGTGTCTATCCTGAACAACAATACGACAATTCAATTTATAGAATTCCACAATAACTGGTTCAGCAATTGGAGTTCGAAACAATCATATCATATGGCAAGGAAAAATACAGACTAACTCAAATGTTTCACATAATCCATCGAAATAGAATGCATTGCACCTGAATTTAAAATTTCAGTTGCAGGTTTACCAGCGATGTCAAAACTACCTTATATGAGATTGTTAGAATTTGAAGCTTCAGCACCACTCATGGTATGAACTCTCCCCTTAGTCGTCGGTTTATTGGTTCTTGTGTTGTTAATCACTGGTCCACGTCTTGGTGCACAATCCTTTGATAAGTGTTCTACTTGATCACAATTGAAACATTTCCTTCCTTTCAAAGGGCATTTATATACCATGTGATTCGGATCTCCACATTTGTGACACTTCCTGACTTGGCCTTGGATTTGACTCCTTTGGCCTCCACTACCTGATGTAGAAACAACTGAATGATAGGGTTGTTGGTTCTGGTCATTTCTTGGTGGTTAGAAATATGTCTTCCTCCAAGCTTGTCCCTACTTTTGATTCTGATTTTGGTATTGGAATCGAGATGGTCCGCCGGTATTACCCCGATAGTCTCCACCCTTCCACTTTTGCTCTACTTTCCGGAACTTTTTCACCAAAGCATGAAAGTTGTGAATTTCAAGCGGTAGCACAGACTCTTTGATCTTGTATTGCAGGCCTCCTTCGAATCTCTCACATTTCCAACCTTCACCAAGTTGAGCTTGGAAGAAACGGAAATACTTGGCTAGAGACTCAAACTTCGCTATCTATTCTTCAACAGTTAGTTCGTTCTGTTGTAATAGTAAGAACTCTTGTCCCTTCTCAACTTTGGCGCTCTGAGGGAAATACTTATCGAGAAAAAAAGTGGGAAAACATCCCAAGTTATTTCCTGATTGCCTACTTTCAGCAGCTGTCTAATAACCTTCCACCAGTAGCAGCAACAACACTAGTCATAGCCTGAACGGCCCGATTCATCTGTCCAATCACATCCTTGTTGCTGACATAATCACGATCACCGTCAAGACCACGTCCACGTCCATGTCCAATTCCTGGTTCCATAACTGACTTACAAGACAAACTCAGTCAGTTTGCAACCAGAAACTGAAACATATACTTACGTGTCTAAAACATATTACTTCTAAGAAGTAATTCAATCAATGTACCATTTAATATCCATGGATTCTCACAAGGTGTCGACTACATCAAAACCCATCAAAACACACTTACTTGTATGCCAACACACATTGTTTCGACAAGGAAATAATTCAAACAAGATCCAACCAGAGATCACACAACAAAAACATAACAGACCTATTCTCCAAGGTTCCCGAAAGACTCGACCAGCTCTGATACCACTTGTAACAACCCCCTTGGGCATTACCTAGAGATCACGTGCAGAAATAAATTAAAGAAGAAATTGTCTATTTGCTTTCTGAAAATAATACTTATAATTTTGTATAAGTCCAAAATATGGGGTTACATTTTTTTATTCTATGTAATACTTTGAAAATTTGCCACACATATTACAACTGTAATACTATATAATACTCGTCAGCACATAGGGATTGATTATATATTCAAAATTAAATCTTTCACCACATAAAAGTTTTTCCTGAAAGTATTTCATGATTCAAAACGGAATTCCGAAACCATATAAAGGTTCTCAAATTCACATATATCGATTTTCTCAAAACACCCAATACAAAGAAACTCCTAAGCTGGTCACTTTATAAGACCTATACTGAAAAGACCTCCATGGTCCTTACTACTATTACCGACTACTTCAAGGATCAGAACTAAACTCATCGAGTGATCTGGAACTTCTCTGCACCATCTGTTCTTATGTACAAAGGTACAACAGAAAAATCAGACAGAAAAAACAGACATATAGTAAGGGTGAGATACCAATATATGAGTTTTGATAAGATAACCACATGCGCGACACACAAAACAACATACACATGACACTCACAATATATAGAGAATTATCCAGATAAACATAATAAATTTTCAAAGGGATTCATAACTGACAGTCATCGCATTTCTATTGAAAGTTTTTCGAGTTTCAGAACAGAAGAGGGTCCGAGATTCGGTATGGTTTCGGTGAGTCAATGGAGATTTTCTTAGTTTCTCTTTGTGTTCTTTATGAATGATGAAGAGAAAATGGTTTAGTGTGGAGGGATAATGGCTGGCGCACAAACAAGGGAGGAGAAGAGAACAAACAAAAGGAATTTTGTGTTAAATGAAATCAAAAGATGGTGTCTGGTAGAGAAATGATCCATGTAGTCTTGTTAAATTTGTGGTTGAAGAGAAAAATGAACACATGGTTAAAAGTGGTAAAGGGTGGGCACCCTTGGAACCTTAGAAAATGTGTGGATGAAGGTGTTTAGGAGGTGTGGTTGTGTTACACACCACAAATAAGAAAGGAGATATATATATATATATTATATATATATATATATATATATATATATATATATATATATATATATATATATTACAACTTAGATATTTTTAATGAATCATCATGATAAGGTGAAGCAAAATGGATAGATGACCAATGGTGAAGATGGCTGGTCGAATTTATTTGTAATAGAAGGATAAAATTATCAAAACACTTGTTGGACATTGAAAGAATTCATTAAAAGATCAAAGGGTATTTTGTGTAAAGAATGTGAAGAAATGAAAAATAAAATGAAAGGAGTGAGTGGTGATGGCTGCCATGTGGTTAACCAAGTGAGGAGAACATATTTTTGTTGCTCATCATGGTTGGCTAACCTTGGTTGGAGCAAAATGTGTTAAATGATGAAGATGAGATAAATGAACTAAGTGTGGTTAATGGAGATGGGATGGAGCCGTGTGGGGGAGGGCTTTTTGGTCCAAAATTTGTGATGGCAAGCCTTGCAATTCTCATGAAAAACCAAGGGTATTTTGGTCATTTCACCACCAAAATATCCTAAGGCATTTATGTGCCATTATGGCCATTATGACTCGGATAGGATCGCCATAAATACTCGCCACCTTAGTCACATCAGTCACCTCAGCTCCGTATCTGGCTCCGTCATTTACCCGAGTTAGGTTTTTCGCTAGTTATTTTGAAGTTTTCGCCCGTATCAAATAAAATATTTTATTTTCACGCGCAAATTTTCAAAAAGACCTATATCTTTGAAATTACGATATAAACCTTAACCGTTTCGTTCACGTGTTGAAATTAGGTTTACTGATTAGTAAACTTTTACTGTCAGTGAAAACGCAGACCGAGTTCCATCTGAATTTTCAACCAAAATTTCCCTGTAACTTATAATAATAAGTATAACATGAAAAATGACTTTGGTTTATCCAAAATCATTTTCTAAGTCTCGGATAAAAATATATATTTATATATTTATTACCGATATTAGAAAATAGAAAAATCGGGGTGTTACATTACTACCCCACTAAAAAAAATTTCGTCCTCGAAATTTCGTGACTCGAAACTAGACAGGATTTCTTAATTTCAAGGTCTTACTCTCATAAGAAAGTATATAGAAAAACTTTGTCAATCTAAAATGAATACAGAAATATCCAGTGCGTAAAAAGATTCTTTAATAGTTTTGTGAGTGTAAAAATGCATGATCGGTACACGTTTACAATCATGAATCTAATAAAGTTTCTTCTTTTACAAGAACTTTACTAAACAACGATTTAAAAGATCAACAGTCCGACAAAACTTAGACTGGATCACTTCCACCAAAAGTAAAAGTTACTAGACTAAGTGATATGAGCCAAGGGGGGCAAGTCAACTTTTCAACAAGGATGATATGAGCCCAATGAAGACCATGGATCAAGAATCAAATCAAGGACTTGGTGGGCCCATGACAAGAGTTAGATACAAGAAAGCCCAACAAGTTCTTAATTATCTGGTGGCTATTTTGATAGAAGCAAGCCCAAGAATGAGACCAAATGGAATGGAGCCCAACTTGATAACTTATCTCATTCAACTAGAAGATCCATGAACATGTTCAAATGGGGCGTGCACCAAGAATAATATTCCAATTTTAATTATTTTCTTTTAATTTCAATAAGTATAATGGTTGATTATGTAAGTGGGTCCATTTTTGTTAATTGTTGCAATTTGGTTCAACCCACCTTTTCCTTTTCTACACGTTGATAATATGTCTTAGTGGTAGGAATATTTAGCTTGTTTTAGTGTGAGAATAGTTGATGTATTATGGGGTGGGGGTTACACTTTTAATTTGAGAAGCAAGTGTAACCACCACATAATGAGTGAGTAAGAGTCATTTAAGGGGGTGGGGCACGAGTTTTCGGTGGCTGAGTTATTTTGGTGAGTTAAGTGGTCATTTAGTTGAGAAGTTATGTGAGTTATTAGGTGGGATGGTTATGGAATCTTCGCTAAACAAAGTAGGCAGCCTTGGGACTATTTGTACACGCCATTTACACTTTGAAATGATAACTTGGATGTTCATTTTGGATCAAATTCCATTTTGTGAGAGAATTGTCTCTTGGGTTCTTAGTTGAGCCAAATTGATCTTATCAAGAATCGAAGATTCTTGTGGTGAACTTCATAGGCTTATCAAAATCATTGGTTTATGGTGCCATTCCACCTCTCATCTTCTTCCATTTTGTTTCTTTCTTCATCTTATTTTGGTTACAAAATTGGTTACTCATTAAACTTGTTAAAAATTCAACCAAAAGACCATCAACAAGGCAACCTCACCATTTGGTTGTCATCAAGTGGTATCAAAGCTTAGGCCTTGGTTGAATTTTGAGTTTTGTTCTTCATCTTCTACCTTCTACCTTACTTCTTTTTTTTTAACCAAAAATGAAAAAAAAAACTTACACTTTGATTCTGTTTGAAGGGAATTTTCGTTTCTCTTGTGTTAGTGTCCAAAGCTTCAAGTTTACAATTAGTATTTCTCTTCTCATCAAAGTTTTTTTTTTAAAAGATTGCGCAATTTTTTTTAAAAAAATAGTGAAGTAAGTGCATGAAATAGTGAGAAAAAGAGAATAGAAAAAACGTTCTACTTGGGCATTTTGTGTTCTTGAAAACATTTCCCTTCTATCTTGTTTCATCATTCTCAAACATTTTTCTTTCTAGCCTTTCCTTTTGTTTCCTTTGTTTTTTGATAAGTTTTGTGATTTTTGTTAATTGAATTTTGGAATTTTTGTGTGTTTTGTGTTTGACTCTTCTAAGACCTAAAGGAGGACAAGAGTGAAAAATTACATTTTGTGTGGAAAAAGCCTAATTGAGTGAAATACACATTATGTGCACTTGGTGAGTGGATTGGGTCTTACATATATTTTGTGATTTTCTAATTTGTTTTCTTTGCAATGATGCGATTTGAGAAATTCGACTATGAGCAAGAACATAAGAAGGAGGTTGAAAAGTGCATCCGGGAAATGCATGAGAGACGTGACAAGAAGGTGAAAGAGTATGAAAGGAGGTTGAGAAAAGAGGAGAGAATGGAAAGACAAATTGAAAGTTTTGAAGCACATGTGAAGAAGATGGTTGAAGACTCCAAGAAAGAGGGAGAGAAAGCAAAACAAGAGAATAAGATAAAAGTTGAGAGTAAAATTGAAGAGAAAGAAAATAAAGATGAAGAAGAAATAGAGAGTGAAAATAAAAGTGATGATAAAGAGAAAAATAGTGTTAAAAATAATGAGAAAGGAAGTGTGGAAATTATTGAGGAAAAAGAGAGTTATTTGGTAACAAAAAGTGAAGAGAAGAAGGCTTTAATTTCAAGGCAGCCCCAATGCATATTTTATTGCAAGAATTTTCATTTGGTTGCTAACACTTCTAATGATCTATTTTTGCCTAGTGGTGTTGTAACTCTTTTGCATAAATTTGGAGATTTCATCCCAAAGGAACCCTATGGTTTGGAAACTTGCATGGATTCCAAAAAGCTCAATAAAGCACCCACTCATGATTTACCTGCAATTGAAATATATTTTGAACTTAAGTCTGAAGCACCCAATGTGATTGTGAGGAACACTTTAGATGGACCACCAATATCTAATTTTGGTGATGAAGATGGTTTCAATTCGAGTTCGAATTCACTTAAAGAATGAGGGGATGATATGAGCCGGGGGAGTCAACTTTTCAACAAGGATGATATATGAGCCCAATGAAGACCATGGATCAAGAATCAAATCAAGGACTTGGTGGGCCCATGACAAGAGTTATATACAAGAAAGCCCAACAAGCTCTTAATTACATGATGGCTATTTTGATAGAAGCAAGCCCAAGAATGAGACCAAGTGGACTGGAGCCCAAATTAATAACTTATCTCATTCAACTAGAAGACCCATGAACATGTTCAAATGGGGCGTGCACCTAGGATAGGATTCCAATTTTAATTGTTTTCTTTTAATTTCAATAAGTGTAATGGTGGATTATGAAGTGGGTCCAATTTTGCTAATTGTTGCAATTTGGTTCATCCCACCTTTTCCTATTCTACACGTTGATAATATGTCTTAGTGGTAGGAATCTTTTGCTTGTTTTAGTGTGAGAATAATTGATGTAACTATTGGGTGGGGGGGGGGGGGGGGGGGGTTACACTTTTAATTTGAGAAACAAGTGTAACCACCACATAATGAGTGAGTAAGAGTCATTTAAGGGGGTGGGGCATGAGTTTTTGGTGGTTGAGTTATTTTGGTGAGTTAAGTGGTCACTTAGTTGAGAAGTTATGTGAGTTATTAGGTGGGAAGTGACGTTTTGGCTTCAACGACTCAAGAGGGGGGTGAATTGAGCTTTCAAAAAATCTTTCTCTCTTAAAAACTTTTTCACAAAACTTTTCAAATCAGAGTTGCGGATTTGTGGCCTCAGGATCTTTTACAAAATCAATGAAGGGTTTATATAAAATCTTGAATAGAAGGATGATGAGGATAAGAAAGATTAATTCAGAATTAACTCAGAATAGGTTCGGGTTCAAAACTCGATAACAACGAAATACAGAAACTGATTAATCCTTTAAAGATTAAGAACATGTTATGCAAGTTTTAGATACAAGCATTAATAATCAAGAACAAACGTGCAGGTTTCAGTTTCAGTATTAGTTCAGTTTCAGCAATCAAGAATGGTTTTGATCAACTCAGTTTTAAACGCAGATAACACAGTCTTGATTACAATCGAACTCAAGTTTCAATATAGTTTATACAGATCAAGAACAGAAATTATATTGAACTTTAAACATCAAAATCATAGGTTCTTGATCATAAACAGAAAGTCAAGAGTCTGAGTTCAGAGATACCACACAACCAGATTTATCCTAGTTCAGTCACCTCCAGTGTGACCTACATCCGGTCCCCACTCCACCTGTGGGATTTCACACACTAACACACAAGCTTTGCCAGGTAGCTTGAAAAACCTTTACACCACAGAGCACTCCTTCACCTCGAGATACCACACTCTTGTGAAGAGCCTCAATGTTCAACCTTAGGAATACCTCACCCTAATCACTCAGAGAGACTCCCTCTCTGTTTACAATCGAAAAGTAAAACAAAAATTGATTCCTAACTCTCAATAGTCAGATAAACAAATTGAAGCACTTATGAGTATTGAAACACTCTTTTCACAATAAGCTCAAGGAAGATGACGAATGATATGTGTATTGTATTCGATATGTTATATTCGTTGTTATGAAAGTGTTCCTTTGATCCCTCTTTATATAGAAAAAAAAGTTATAGTCGTTGGGATCAATCAAAACAGATTTGGATCTGATTAACATAATCTGTTTTCTTGATTCCGGTTCTTGAAATAAGATTCTACATCGGTTTATAGAATTCGCGTCCATCTTGAAAATAACCGCGTCCATCTAGCCACGTCAGTAGATGGAAGTACTAAAACACAAAGTAATTGGATGTGCTCCAACTAGTAGACGAGCTCCATATGCCATGTCATTGGACGGAGCTTCTCATTTAAGGATTTAGCAGGTCCAAAGACTTTTGTGGATGAGCCCTTCTGTCACTTTAGTGGACGACCACTTCTGTCACTTTAGTGGACGAGCGCTTGTATCACTTTAGTGGACGAGCACTTCTGTCACTTTAGTGGACGATCACTTCTGTCACTTTAGTGGACGAGCGCTTGTATCACTATAGTGGACGAGCACTTCTGTCACTTTAGTGGATGAATGCTTGTATCACTTTAGTGGACGAGCACTTCTGTCACTTTAGTGGACGAGCACTTCTGTCACTTTAGTGGACGAGCGGTTGTATTACTTCAGTGTTGGACGAGCGCTTCTATTACTTCAGTGTTGGATGAGCAGAATTAGAATCTTGTTCTTATTTCAAAAAAAATCATTTTCATTAACAAAAAGTTATTCCTTTTAATGCAGGTTATGAAAATTGATTTTCTTCATGCATATTTTCAAATGAGCTTTTGTGAATAATAGATTTCTTTCTCTTACAAATCATCTAAGACTTAAATCTAATTTCTCCTTTAAGCTCTTGTCTTGATGATTCCTTGATCTTCATCTTTGCTCTTTGATTCCTCCATGTAGCTCTTTTGATTTCTTCAAGTTCTTCCTTGAATATTCTCCTTTGATTGCTCACTGAACTTCTTGATCACTGCTTGATACCTGTCTTTGCTATTTGATACTAAAACACTCGCATATACATTAAATTGTATTTGTCATATATCAAAATCTCTAAGTCATTGAGTCTTATAGGAAGGTTATGGAATCTTGGGTAAACAAAGTAGGCAGCCTTAGGACTATTTGTACATGCCATTTACACTTTGAAATGATAAATTGGATGTTCATTTTGGATCAAATTCCATTTTATGAGAGAATTGTCTCTTGGGTTCTTAGTTGAGCCAAACTGTTCTTATCAAGAATCCAAGATTCTTATGGCGAATTTCATAGGCTTATCAAACCCATTGGTTTGTGGTGCCATTCCACCTCTCATCTTCTTCCATTTTGTTTCATTCTTCATCTTATTTTTGTTACAAAATTGGTTACTCATTAAACTTGTTAAAAATTCAACCAAAAGATCATCAACAAGGAAACCTCACCATTTGGTTGTCATCACTAAGTCTCGTCGAGAAACTTCTTTTATTAACAAAGTGTCTATCCGCAACAACAATAGGACAGTTCAACATATAGAATTCCACAGTAACTGGTTCAGTTATTGGAGTTTGAAACAATCATATCATATGGCAAGGGAAAAAACAGGCTAACTCAAATGTTTCACATAATCCATCGAAAAAGAATGAATTGCACCTGAATTTAAAAGTTCAGTTGAAGGGTTACCAGCAATGTCAAAACTACCTTATATGAGATTGTCAGAATTTGAAGCTTCCACACCACTCATGGTATAAACTCTCCCCTTAGCCATCGGTTTATTGGTTCTTGTGTTGTTGACAACTAGTCTATGCCTTGGTGCATTACAATCCTTTGTTAAGTGTCCTACTTGATCACAATTGAAACATTTCCTTCCTTTCAAAGGGCATTTATATACCATGTGATTCGGATATCCACATTTGTAACATTTCCTGACTTGGCCTTGGCTTTGACTCCTTTGGCCTCCACTACCCGATGCAGAAACAATTGGACGATAGGGTTGTTGGTTCTGGTCATTTCTTGGTGGTCGGAAATATGGCTTCCTCCAAGCTTGTCCCTCCTTTTGATTCTGAGTTTGGTATTTGAATCGAGATGGTCCGCCGGTATTACCCCGATAGTTTCTACCCTTCCCCTTTTGCTCCACTTTCCGATACTTTCACTAAAGCTTGAGAGTTGTGAATTTCAAGCGGTAGCACAGACTCTTTGATCTCGTATCGCAGGCCTCGTTCGAATCTCTCACATTTCTATCCTTCATCAAGTTGAGCTTGGAAGAAACGGAAATACTTGGCTAGGGATTTAAACTTCGCCTTATATTCTTCAACAAATAGTTCGTTCTGTTGTAATCAAAAGAACTCTTGTCCCTTCTCAACTCTGGCTCTACGAGGGAAATACTTATCCAGAAAAACAGTGCGAAAAACATCCCAAGTTATTTCCTGATTGCCCGCTTTCAACAACTGTCTAATATCCTCCAACCAGTATCTTGCATCGCCTAAAAGCAGAGAAAGAGCATACGGGACCTTCGCTCCTTCAGGGTTGTTGATAAGTTTGAAAATCCTTTCCAGTTCTTGTATTTACAAGTCAGGCTTCTCAAGATTGACATCTCCATAAAATTACGGAGGCTCCTGACACTTGAAATTTGGTAGACGTTCCGCCTCGGCGGCCAGCTCAGCCCGAACCTGGTCCTACTGATTTTTGTAACTATGAAAACTGTCTGTTGTGCCACAACAGCAATAACACTAGTCATAGCCTGAACGGATTCATTTGTCCAATCACATCCTTGTTGTTGACATAATCACGATCACCGTCATGACCACGTCCACATTCATGTCCAATTCCTGGTTCCATAACTGACCTACAAGACAAACTCAGTCAGTCTGCAACCAGAAACTGAAACATATACTTACATGTCTAAAACATATTACTTCTAAGAAGTAATTCAATCAATGTACCATCTAATATCCATGGATTCTCACAACGTCTCGACTACATCAAAACCCATCAAAACACACCTACTTGTATGCCAACACACATTGTTTCGAAAAGGAAATAATTCAAACAAGATCCAACCAGAGATAACACAACAAAAACATAACAGACCTATTCCCCAAGGTTCCCGAAAGACTTGACCAGCTCTGATACCACTTGTAACACCCCCCTTGGGCATTACCTAGTGAACACGTGGGAAAATAAATTAAAGAAGAAGTTTACTGGTTGCTTTTGGAAAATAATGCTTATAATTTTGTATAAGTCCGAAATATGGGGTTAAATTTTTTTTCTTCTACATAATACTTTGAAAATTTGCCACACATATTACAACAGTAATACTATATAATACTCGTCAACACATAGGGATTGATTATATTCAAAATTAAATCTTTCACTGCATACAAGTTTTTCCTAAAAGTAGTTCATGATTCACAATGGAATTCCAAAACCATATAAAGGTTCTCAAATTCACATATATCGATTTTCTCAAAACACCCAATATAAAGAAACTCCTAAGTTGGTCACTCTATAAGACCTATACTGAAAAGACCTCCATGGTCCTTACAACTATTACCGACTACTTCAAGGATCGGAACTAAACTCATCGAGCGAACTGGAACTTCTCTGCACCATCTGTTCTTATGTACAAAGGTACAACAGCAAAACCAGACAGGAAAACAGACATATAGCAAGGGTGAGATACCAATATACGAGTTTTGATAAGATAACCACATGCGGGACACAAAAAACAACATATGCATGACATTCACAATATATAGAGAATTATCCAAACAAACATAATTATTTGTCAAAGGG
Source organism: Sophora flavescens (assembly GCA_030762895.1). Classification (NCBI taxonomy): domain Eukaryota; kingdom Viridiplantae; phylum Streptophyta; class Magnoliopsida; order Fabales; family Fabaceae; genus Sophora; species Sophora flavescens. The sequence continues at coordinate 108,245,373 of CM061067.1, read as the reverse complement.
ACTCATACCCAACAGTCATCGCGCTTTTATAAAAATGCATGACACTTCAATATTCATGCTCTAATTTGATACCTAATCTTCGAAGATCCCATAACTTTCTTTTTCATTTTGAGCAGATCAAGCTCTTTATGTGGATCATTGTAAAAACGAAATAAAAACAATGTCCAACAAGTATATAACACATTGGCCAACACTCAGGACACAATGGTCATTGCGGAAAAATGTAACACATTGGCCAACACTCAGGACACAATGGTTACTTCGATAAATGGAATTATTGTCCATAACACAGTGGCTAACACTCAGGACACCATGGTCATCGCATTTAATGGAAACATAGTCCATTAATGGTACATTGGCCAACACTCATGACTCAATGACTGTAATTTAACACATGGCACGTCTGCCAACTAATGCATGACAAAAACTTTTATTCTCGCCTCGTCTTCTTTTTCGTCATATTCTTCCATTTTTGAAGCTCAAAGCTCAGGACCATGCTTAAATTTATATTAAGACTTCTCCACTTTAAACAAACACAGGACACACCAGTCCAAGTGTTTTAAACTCAACACAGGACACAAAGGTCCGAGTGCTTAGTCGCAAACCCCTAAACTGATGCACCAGTCTTAGGCTTGCAGAAATGGGATTCACATTCCCCATATCAATTATAAGACACACAGTCTACAAAACTTTTATAGGACACTCAGTCCATTAACACAGATCCATGACCTACTTGTCAACAGAACACTAGAATTCTGACGTCTTGGTTACAAGGTTTGCTTTTCCTCTTTAAAACATTTCGCTCAGTGAAATAACAAATACAAAACCAAACCTCCGAAAACTTATCCAAGTTTACCGGAATTGTTTTCACTGAATAAAACTCCTTTACAAAAATTCTTTTTATGTTAAAATCATTTTATAAAACATTAAATCGCAGATAAATTTCTTTTTCTCCCAATTTTCTTCATTTTTGAAAATCATTCTCCTAAAAAAACATCAACTCTTTGAAAATCCTTTCTAAACAAATTCGTAACAGACATGAAACTGTTTTTCCAAACTTATGCCGTAAAAATCCTTTTATAACTCAAAACGACTTTTCTGTTGTAAATAATTATTCCGATGTCAATATTACACTATATTAATAAGTTAATTATTTAAATAACATTTTATATTATTATTGAATTTATTTTTGTAAAACTAACGCCTGTGAAATTTTTCACAGTTACTGTCACTCATTGACTCATCTGTCATCGAAAATATTATTAAAATAATATTCTCCCACTTTTCTTCAACTTTCCACAATTTAATCACCTTGATTAAATCTTTAAGCTTATTTAGCTTTTATCTTCAAATTAAATTGAATGTCGACCACATCGGGTTTCTCAATCCATCACTCAACATCAGATAATTTCACTATAACACAGTATAGCATACATCACAACTATTGCATGCATCACAGTTATAACTTTAAAATAAAATTATAACCACAAAATTTAAATCACTCACATCAAAACACATGAACAAATTAAACAGTAAATAATTTAAAACCACATAAAACCACAGCAGATAAACTACAGACAACTCTAAGATAGCATATGGCTATCTTAAACTTCTCAGGTAAACTCCCCTTACCTCTTGAAGTTACAGATTTCCTCAGTAAATTTCTCCTCGGAATCCTGATTCCTCCACGAAACTCACAATGACAAACAATACTTGTCCTTCACAACAAATTAAATCCAAATCAACAAATGAAACAACAAAATCCATCTAATCCCTATGGCTAAGTTTCGGCCTTCATAGGTTAACTAGGCTATGGATGTAAAATTTCACAATTTTTGGATCAATGATCCTTAGTCATTAGAAAGACTAAAACAATAGTCATGAATCAAAAATTGAAATAAAAACTTCCTAACACCAAACGTTAGGGTTTCGGCCATCGTCAACAAATTAGGCAAGGAATTTGATTTGGTTTTTAATATCTTGGATTCAATAATCATAGGTGTTAGAGAGATGAAATCAAGTGTTAAATCTTAGAAATTGAAACAAACTCATCTAGTCTCTCTAAGACCTAGATTCGGTCCACTATGGAAAAATAGGAAAGAAATTTTCTTTTGATTCATGCTCTTGGATCATGAATACAGAGATCATAGTGAGTTCATTGAAATTGGTTTCATGTCAAATAGATTTTTCTACAATTTTCTTGAATTGTTTGAAGAAAAACCCTAGAAATGGAAACATGATGTTCTTGACATGAAATGAATGAAAAAAATTGAAGAAGAAGACAACATGATCATGATATATGAGGGTTTTCCTCTTTTTAATTGAAGAAATGAAGAGAATGATGAAAACAAGCTTAGTTAAAAAAGGAAGCTTTTGGGACAGCTTTGAGGATGTTGTGGTTTTATGAGTGTATCTCACGATCTACTGATCTAAAATTTAAAAACTTTGGCTTGTAGGAAAGGTAAGAAGGAGAGGCATAACTTTGATGTTTAAGGGTTTGTTTGATTCATATCATAACAGGGGCGTAAAGGGCCTCCTTTTTGCTGTCCTCGTGTGATGCTGAGGATTTTAAACTATTTTGGTAATTTGGGCATATCTCCCAATATACTTATCCGTTTTTTATGATCTCTAGCTCGTTGGAAAGACGAGAGGAAGAGGAACAACTTTCATGGAGAAAGTGTTTCGAGTTTCAGAACAGAAGAGGGCCAGAGATTCGGTATGGATTCGGTGAGTCAATGGAGATTTTCTTAGTTTTTCTTTGTGATCTTTATGAATGATGAAGAGAAAATAGTTTAGTATGGGGGGATAATGGCTGGCGCACAAACAAGGGAGGAGAAGAGAATTAAAAAAAGGAATTTTTGTGTTAAATGAAATCAAAAGATGGTGTGTGCTAGAGAATTGAGCCATGTAGTCTTGTTAAATTTGTGGTTGAAGAGAAAAATGAACACATGGTTAAAAGTGGTGAAGGGTGGGCAGCCTTGGAGCCTTAGAAAATGTGTGGATGAAGGTGTTTAGGAGGTGTGGTCGTGTTACACACCACAAATAAGAAAGGAGATATTTTAGTTTGAATAATGGTTGATTTAATCACGGTCAGGGTTAAGTTAAAAAAAAATAATATATTACAACTTAGATATTTTTAATGAATCATCATGATAAGGTGAAGCCAAATGGATGGATGACCAAAGGTGAAGATGGCTGGTCGAGTTTATGTGTAATAGAAGGATAAAATTATCAAAACACTTGTTGGACATCAAATGAATTCCTTAAAAGATCAAAGGGTATTTTGTGTAGAGAATGTGAATAAATGAAAAACAAAATGAAAGGAGTGAGTGGTGATGGCTGCCATGTGGTTAACCAAGTGAGGAGAACATATTTTTGTTGTTCATCATGGTTGGCTAACCTTGGTTGAAGTTAACTAAGTCTCGGTTAGGTTAAGGTCCAAAATATCTAGATATTTGTGGTTGTCATCATGACAATTGAGTGGCCACAAATGGAGGAGAAAATTATGTGGTGGAGATGATGTTGAGGAGGTGTGGCCGGTTGTGCACCACAAGGAGGAAAGAGAAGCAAATTTGATGTTGTCTTGGTCTAGTTTACAAAGTAACACAATAGAGTTTGTGTTTTTGGGTCAAAATGTGTTAAATGATGAAGATGAGATAAATGAACTAAGTGTGGTTAATGGAGATGGGATGGAGCCGTGTGGGGGAGGCCTTTTTGGTCCAAAATTTGTGATGGCAAGCCTTGCAATTCTCATGAAAAACCAAGGGTATTTTGGTCATTTCACCACCAAAATATTCTAAGGCATTTATGTGCCATTATGGCCATTATGACTCGGATAGGATCACCATAAATGCTCGTCACCACAGTCACATCGTCAACTCAGCTCAGATCCGGCTCCGTCATTTACACGACTTAGGTTTTCCGCTAGTTATTTGGAAGTTTTTGCCCGTATAAAATAAAATATTTTATTTTCACGCGAAAATTTTCAAAAATACCGATATCGTTGCAAATATGATATAAACCTTAACCGTTTCGTTCACGAGTTGAAATTAGGTTTTTCCGATCAAGTAAACTTTTACTGTTAGTGAAAACGCAGATTGGATTTCGTCTGAATTTTCAACCAAAATTTCCTTGTAACCTTATAATAATAAGTATAACATGAAAATGACTTTTGTTTATCCAAAATCATTTTCTAAGTCTCGGATAAAAATATATATTTATAAATTTATTACCGATATTAGAAAGTCATCGGGGTGTTACAATTCACTCTTCATTCTTCAACAAAATCTTCACAATGAGTGACTTGATGATTAGTTGATACTACTTTTATTCTTCCGTTCTTAAAGATGTTTGATGATGAATATCACATTGCTTTTTGCTCTTTACTGCTTCTTTATTCTTCAAGGAGTCTGAGATATGGGAGATGCTTCCTTACTTCTACAATTGAGTCTTTTATCAGACCCATTACTTTGCTTGAAGCTTGAGTTACCAAAGGTCAGACGCACGAAGTATGCTTTGATCCTTTTATTAGATTGACCTATTAAGATTACTGTCTTTCCTGTACATCTCAAGTATATGATTAGCAATTAATGTTTAGACCGTTCAATTAAAATCATTCACTACTAGAAAGTATGTGATAAATGTGCAGATATAACGTCTGTTAAACAAAAAGTGGATGTTAAAAAGGAGGCAGCGGCAGAACTGTAAATATTATGTTCATTTAAATCATCTTTTACGTCTGTTGTTTAAACAACAGACGTTAAAAGTTATGAGTGTCACTTTTAAGGCCTGTTGTTTAAACAACAGACATTAAAGGTTATTTCAAATTTTTTTAGTAAGAATACGTTATACCCGCGTGCATCTCTTCATCACTTTCACTCTGCCCAAACGCTTTCTCTCTTGATCACCACCGCACGCGAGCTACTCTCCACCACCATCGCGAGGTTCTCTCCTGAGGTACCACCTCTCTCTCTGTTGTTTGAATATCACTAACTCTCTGTCCCTCTCACTCTCAGCCACCACTATTGTTTGAACGACGGCCACCAGTGGAGAGCCAACACCAAGCCGTCGCACCACCACCTCGATAGCACCACCACTGAGCCACTCTCCTTCTCCTCTCTGTGATAGCGGTAATGCCTTAAACCCCTAAATTTCAGTTTTGCTTAATTCCTGTCATTTTGCTTTCTGTTTGGTTACTTTCTATGATATATAAATTTTCTCAAGTTGCTTTACCTTAAGGGCATTGCCCTTTGCACCATTGGTCCATTGCTCTTTCCCTGCTTGTAGCTTTTTTGTTATGATACATTTGTTTATGGTATGTTGTGTTTTTTTTTTGGGTTGATTAAATGATGAGGGTGCTGATTGGTTATAAAAAATTGAAATGATATTAAATATGTAACATTTGATGGCATATGGTTGGTTAGCTGTGTCAATAAGCAGGTCACTTCAATTTAGGTTCTTGGATTTTCGTGGAATTATAAGGAAGCAATGGATTTAAGGGAACTTCTCTTTTACAAAAGTATAGAATATGATCCTTTTACTTCTAAGTTGTTTTAAAAAGGTCCTTATAGTTTAACTAAGTTTTCAATTAGGTCCCTACCACTTATCAATTTTTTAATTAAGTCCCTTAAACTTCTATGAACTTCCATTTATTGAGTATAGATGACTGTCAGCTAGTAGGGACCTATTTAAAGTTTTTGAAGGTATAGGGACCTTGATAACAACTTGTACATTATAAGGGCCTATTTGAAAATTCAGTGAAACTATAAGGTCATATAGAGTAATTCTGTAACCTATATATGGTTTTTAGGTTTTCAAATACTAGTGCGATTTTCTAATCTCTCCTATTGTGCTTATATTGGATATATGTGTGTATATCTACAGAATCTATATAGCTATGGATCGTAGTTGGATGGTTTGTAAACGCACAAGTGATGAGTATCTGAATGGAGTGGAAGAGTTTATAGAATTTGCTCAAAGAAATGTTCCTAATAGGCAAGGAATGTTCTGTTGTCCTTGTGTCAAATGTTTGAATACAAGGAAATATGCGGTCAAGAATATGCATACTCATCTTATTTGATTTGGGATTTGCTTGAATTATACAATATGGATATGGCATGGTGATGTGTTGTTAAATAACAAGCCAAGTATCTCCCAAAGTGAGAACAGTGACGTAGATATGGAGGATGATCGAGTAGAGGACATGATCCGTGATATTAGACAAGAATCTTTTCAGTGAGCACATGTGCATGAAAGATTGTGCAGTGATGTGGATAAGCCTTTGTATCCGGGGTGTAATACTCATACATCGTTGCCGGTGGTGTTAAAATTGGTTTGTGTGAAGATGAGAAACGGGTGGAGCGATAAAAGATTCACTGAATTGCTTGAATTGTTGAAAGACTTGCTTCCATAGGGCAACACATTACCTGACCATAACTATGAGGTGAAGAAGGAATTGTGTCCAATGGGTATGGAGTATAAGAAGATACACGTATGCCCCAATGATTGCATATTGTACATGGGTGACTATGAAAAGATGCACGATTGCCCCAAGTGTGGGTTATCATGCTACAAAGTGAAGGATGGTGATGATGATGATGATCTTGAAGATTCTAGTTGTAATGTGAAAAAAGGGTCCTCCTGCGAAGGTGTTGTGGTATCTTCCAATAATTCCAAGGTTCAAGCGATTGTTCGCTAATTTAAAAGACGCAAAGAACCTTAGATGGCATGATGATGAGAGGAAACGTGATGGACAGTTTCGCCATCCGGCTGATTCTGTGCAATGGAGGAAAATTGATACTTTGTTTCCAGAGTTCGCCAATGAGCCAAGAAACCTAAGGCCTGGACTTGCTACGAATGGAATGAATCCATATGGTAACTTAAGTAGTATTCATTGTTCATGTCATGTTCTCCTGATAATTTATAATCTACCTCCTTGGTTGTGCATGAAGCCCAAATACATGAGGTTATCTATGATTATTTCGGGCCTAAAGCAACTGGGAAATGACTTAGATGTTTATCTAAGTCCCTTGATTGAAGACTTGAAAAAGCTATGGGTGGAAGGTGTTGATGTAGTTGATGGGTATTCTCAAGAGACTTTCAAGATGCATGCCATGTTATTTTGAACCATCAATGACTTTCCAGCATACGAGAACTTGTCAGGGTACAGTGTTAAGGGGCATAAAGCATGCCCTATATGTGAAGAAGGCAGATGCTTCACTCAGTTGCATCATGAAAGGAAGACGGTTTACCTTGGGCCTCAGAGATTTCTTAGACGCGATCACCCATATCGTAAGGTGAAAAAAGCTTTTAACGGATGCCAAGATAGTGAAAATGCTCCAACGGCCTCCAATGGAGAGCAAGTTTATCAATAGGTGAATCACATCAAACATATGGAAGAAGAGGTCGATATTCTTTGATCTTCCATTCTGGTGCAAGCTTGATGTCATACACTGTATTGATGTGATGCATATGGAGAAAAATGTGTGTGATAGTGTAATCGGAATGCTTCTCAACATTCAGGGCAAGACAAATAATGGCGCGAGTGCTCGTCTCGATCTTGTTGCAATGGGTATATGAGAGCAGTTATCTCCAGTTGTTGAAGATGGTAAGTAGACATATTTGCCTCCAGTATGTCATACTTTGTCAAAAAAAAAAAAAAGAGACAAATTTTTGTGAGTGTCTTCAGGGCATCTAAGTTCCACATGGTTACTCATCAAATGTCAAGAGGGTTGTCTCAAGTGATCTCAAATTAGTTGGCTTAAAGTCTCATGATTGCCACGCCTTGATGCAACAACTACTGCCCGTGGCTATTCATGGTATTGCTCCTAAAAATGTTAGACATGCCATAACTAGGTTGTTCTCATTCTTCAATGCTATATGTAGCAAAGTCATTGACCCCCATAAGTTGAATGAGTTGGGAAGTTGAGGCTGCTATAATCTTGTGCCAATTGGAGATGTGTTTTCCTCATTCATTTTTCGACATTGTGGTTCACTTAATTGTTCATTTAGTGAGGGAGATTAGATTATGTGGCCACATTTTTTTGAGGTGGATGTACCCAGTTGAGCGATACATGAAGATCTTGAAAAGGTATGTGAAGAATCCACACCGTCCCGAAGCATCTATTGTTCAAAGGTACATTGCAGAAGAAGCTATTGAGTTTTGTTCAGACTACCTTCCTAAAACGGATCCTATAGGTGTTCCTAAGCCTCATCATGATGAGAGAATATGTGAAGGTAAGGGTACACATGGTGTAATGATTAAGAGCAAGGGTCGGGAGGAAGTGCTTCAAGCACATTTGTATATATTGAATAACATTGATGAAGTTCAACCTTACTTTTGTGATCACAAAAGAAAAGTCAAGGAAGAAAACCCTCGAATGAACGAAAAGTGGTTATTGAACAAGCATAACAAGACTTTCTTACAATGGTTTAAAGAAGAAATTCTGAAGGATGGTAGTACTGCTTCTGATACATTAAAATGGCTAGCACGTGGGCCTAGCTTTAATGTCACATGATGGAGCGGATGCAACATCAATAACTTTTCTATTTATACAAAGGAACAAGATAACAAGAGTGCCATGAAAAATAGTGGGGTTATGATCGTGGCTGAATCCACGTACTTCTCTAGTTCAAAAGATACAAACCATGTTATGGCACCGATACCTTACTTTTGAGTCATTGAAGAGATTTGGGTGGTCGATTACACTAAGCTTACGGTGCCAGTTTTTAAATGTAAGTGGGTTGACAGTAAAAGTGGTGTACAAACCGACGAATGGGGATTTATATCGGTAAACCTTGGAAAGGTAGGTCATATGGATGAGCCTTTCATCATGGATTCTTAAGCAAAACAAGTGTTTTACATCAGTGATCCTTCTTACAAAAGGTTGTCTGTGGTTCTCCAAGGAAAAAACATGCATAATGGTAGTGATGAAAATCAAGATTCAACTCTTGATATTCCTGAGACTCCTTATTTCTCAACAAACATGCCTACTATCATTGAGGAAAATGACGTGGATGATGTACATGCCACTCATGATGATCATCACGAAGGATATTGATCTAGCTAAATTAAACTTGACCATAATGTAAGTTATGTCTATCCATAGTGTGAGTTTTGTTCTTTTAGGGTAAGTGTTTTATTTATCCATGTTAGTTCGGATTTATTTTTATTTATCCATGTTTGTTCTTTTAGGGCAAGTGTTTTATTTATCCATGTTAGTTTAGATTTATTTTTATTTATCCATGTTTATTTAGATTTATTTTTATTTATCTAACCTAATTTTTTTTATCTAAACAGGCACACACATAGCTAATTTAGCAGACATCCCTCATGAAAGGGACGAGTCGGTGGCGGCTACGTCAGCTGATAATGTAAGTTTTATTTATACAAATAATGTTAATTAATTAGGGTTATATTTTTATTTATCCATGTAATACCTAACCTAATTTATTATTTTTTGTCCAAACAGGAAAAACAGAGGGCTGATTCAATAGGGTCGGCTAGCATTTCATCCAAAAAATGGGGTAGAACAGCCACTACTTTGAAAAGTTTGAACAAGTCTAGGCTCAATGGTCAGAGGCCATCCTTTTTGTTATGTAATTAATATAGATCATGTGGGTCGTGCCGAATACTTATGAGCATAGGCAGAAATGGCTCTCACTAGCGGCTAAGCGTTGGACGGGGTTTAAGCACCATCTGGCTAGGTATTACATATTTGGAGAGAAGAGCTTCGAATCTCCTCTTGTTTGCTACTCATTCCTTGATAAGGATACGTGGATAACTTTACTAGGAGCCGAGGCACACCTGATTTTCTGGTTAGTTGAAGTTAATTTACTTATCCATTTAAAAGTATTTTTAAGTAAAAAAATTATTTAACTAAATTTAGTACATGTTATTTGTAACAGGCTAAAAAGGAAAGGGGTAAGCAGAATCAAGAAAAGAATGTCCACCACCTTACCATGTCTCAAGGTGGGTATCCCACTTTGGAGAAGAATTTGATGGAGAAGAAGCTCAATGAGAGGCAGGAGAAGTTGGATCAGATGATAACAGTAGGAGAGGTACCTGAGGACACAGTTGTTGATCCTCCGTCTCCACCCCCACGCGAGGAATGTTGGGTGGAGGGCCGAAAGACAAAGAAATGAGATTTTAAAGTTGAAGCCACACACATTGTGGCAGAAAAGATTGTAAGTAAGAAACTAATTGCCTTTCTAGTTGATATTTGTAACACATTGTCTTACATGTTTTTAATTTCGTCTTTGTAGGAGAAGCTGAAGGAAAAAAGGTCGTGGGATCATTCGTTCTATATGGACGTCAGGATATCTTGGACGCTGCCCTAGGCAAAGACGACAGCTTGTCGGGTCCGTGGTGTTCCAGGGATGGTGGGTAACAAGAAATTCTATGGATCGTGCACGTCATGTAGGTAGATCGAGCAGACGATCAATAAGGAGGTGCTTAGAAAAGAGGTCAAATAGGAGCTCATTACCGACCTGACCTTTACAGCTCAGCTGATGTGAGGGTTTCTCAGGAACCAGCCTTCACGCAGATGCTTATGCAGCAGTTTTCATCCCTGGCTTCCCAAGAAACAGCGAGAGTTTCCCAACCTTAACACGTGAGCACAAAAGAGAGTTGTCAAAAGACACATGTGGAGGTGGATGAGTTGTCAAAAAGGGAGCTGGAGTTGAAACAACGTGAGCTGGAGTTGTCGCATCGGGAGTTTCATTGTCCCAGGTATATTCATAATGATCATATTTCTCAATTACTTATGTTTTATTTATTCTCAATTACTTATGCTTTCTTTATTTACAATTAAGGCAAAGCCGAACCCGATGTCGCTTCGTTAGTCTCCCTTTGCTCATTTGTTAGCATTTGGTGTGGATTTTGCGAATGTGATTTTTGTATTTCCGCTGGAACACAACGGATGGAAGGCACACCCAGACCCAACATCTCTTTTTTAATTCGCTGGTGAGGATATTGGTCAGGTTTGCACATATGATTAGTGGATAGCCAACACGGTTCTAAGTATTTTGTGCACGTAAGTACATTTTAGTTTTATAATTTATTTCAATTTAATAATTTATTTCAATATATTACGTAATTAGCATCCACTTATTTCATATCTTAGGTATCTACATCGCCTTCAAATTGACAGGGGCTGCAATGTTTATAGATTCTTAGACCCCACCGTCATGCGAGCTGATTTCTTGACCGATCACAGTAAAGTCAGTGCATACATGCAGAACTTAATTGGAGGAAGTGATCAGAAAGAGATATATATGGCACCCTATGTATGAAATAACCATTGGCAGTTGGTCCTACTTCATCCTACTAGGCATACTATCGTCTTCTTATGCTCACTGCACAAGGACCCGCTGAAGGACGTTAAAAAAAAAGGCTGATTACCGACGATCAAAAGCCGTCGGAAAAGGGAAAAAGCCGTCGGTAATCAGTGTTTATGACAAACACATATATGTCGGTAATAAGCACATAGGAAAGGGTTTCCGGCGGATCTGGGTCGTACGTCAGAAATTTCCGACGGCCTTGTCTGTTAGAAATTTCTGACGACCTTGTCCGTCGGAAAACGCGTCACACGGAGCCTCTCTTTATCGACTGATATGTCCGTCGATATGTGTCGGTGGAAATTACCAACAGTCATATCCGTCGGAAACTCTGATCTACACTTATCGATGGATATGTCCGTCGGTAACGAGGAAATTCTTTTTATATTAAATTTTTAAAATTTTATTTTAATATGTAATTTTAATTTAATTTATTTTATTTTATTTTGTTTTGTTTTAATTATTAATAATTGATTTTTTATTTTATTAAAATTTACATTTTTATATTTTAAATATTAACTATTATTATATTTTATTTTAATTAATTGTTATTATATTATTAATTAAAAAAATTGAAATTATAAATAAAATTAAAAAAGCAATTAAATTAAACTTAAGTTAAAAAAAAACAAATTCAACATATAATCCATACATAAAATATCTGTATAGCTACAAAACACTACTACATCTATAACAATCCTAATAATATCACCATAATAACCGTCACCGTCGTCCCGACGGGGGAGTTCACCGGTGTCAGATGATCATCAGGCTGCCTCTTAGAAGACAGCCGGCATCATGCGGCTGCGGTGGTGGATCGGTATAAGTAGTGGAGGGCTGGCTAGCATGGAATACCCCTTGCAGAGCGCAGCGCCTCTCTGGTGGAAGCAAATCGAGCACAACGGTGATCATCATAGACCATGTCTCCATCTGCTGCATCATTCGCTCGTTTGCCTGCCTCTGCTTCTTCACCTCCTGCCTTAGTTGTTGCACCTCCTCCGTGTCCTATGAGCCGGAGGATGTAGGCTCCCGAATGGTCAAGCTCGACGTCGACCCCCGACGGATGGACTTGGCAAGGGTCGCAGTACCGTAAATCTGCCCCTTCTTCTTCCCACCCGCCACATCCATCCAGACCCGAGTCTGTAATCGTTCAACCTTGGCGGGGTCCAGCTGGGAAGGATCCGAGGCACTAGAGCAGGAGGCAGTCTCAGACGCTACCTGACTAAATCTGTTATCAATACATCATAAACATTATATTATTAAACTATAATAATAACATATAACATATAATTTAAATATAAAAAGACACTTTAGCGCACCACGGTCAACCTCGACCTCTCATCAACAAATAACCCGGTGTCCGCGTGAATATGTGTCTGCTCAAAGACTGTAGGGACATTAACGGAATGGGCAAGCTTTCCTGACTGCAACTGACACACGAATAAAATCAATTAGTTATAAAATAAATTTTTAATAAAGATATACAGTTTATAAATAAAATTATTTATATATGCATACCATGTTAATGGCATGCTGCATGTGGCTAATCGAACCACCAGTGTGCATGCTTCCACCCTTCTCGGAAGCCTGATTCCTCTTCCCCTGCTGACACTACATCTTGTAAGCTGGAGTGTCCCAGCACGTACATAGCTGATCCTAGATGTTGGGCACGATGTAATCCGGACGTATCCGGCTCTCCCTACGCTCCCAGAGCATGTTCCTCAGTATCGCAGCTGCTCGGTTCTCAAAGATAGCACGTATCTGTGAGGTATGTTCTTGTAACCAGCGCACAAGATCTTGTTAACAAAGAAAAAATATTAATAACATTATACAAATATATATATATATATATATATATATATATATATATATATAATGCATGAAAAATAAAGGGAAAATTATAAGAAATAATAAACAACAACTTACCCTGGATTGTTTGAAGATACGATATTAGTCGTCCTTCAGTATCACCCCCATGATGGCCAGAAGCGACGATAATGCACCTTGATGGCGTAAGTAACGTGCTTCTCCCCAACTTTCGATGGGATGAAGCTGAAAAATTTATAATTTTATTAATTCAACAATATGACAACCAACAAATATATACTTATTGAATAGTAACCAAAATAGTCAAAGTTAAAAAACATTAAATTAAAAAAGACTTACGATCCAGAAACATGCCGGACCCATGATCGATCCTCTGGTGCGGAAATCCTGGCCCACTCAGGCAAGCTCTCCGTCGCGGTCGACTGCTGCACAGACAATGAGGATGGAATGGTCGTGCCGTGATCGTTGCGGGCGTGGATAATGAGGATGGGATGGTCGTGTCTGGCTGTGGCAGCATCCCAGTAGTCAGCATTAATGATAATCCTGCTGGCTGTGTGGCCAGTGCAGCCGATGATGGTGGTGGTGCTAGGTGTGGCTGTGATGTGGGTCCAGTAGGGGGTGGCGAGTAGCTGGCTAGTGTGCATCGTGGTGCAAAGCGAGTTGAGGTTTGGACATGGGTGGAGGATAGGGTAGTGTGGGTCTGGTATGGTGTAGTATGGGTAGGGGATGGTGTAGTATAGGTCGGTGAGGGTGTAGAATGGGTAGGGGAGGGTGTAGAATGGGTGGGGGAGGCTCTTGTAGGTGCCGCTTGGGTGGGTGTGGAAGGGATTGGGGTGGGTACGGTGGGTGTGGATGGACCTGCAGTAAACGAGCAAGCACCTGGGACTTGATGGTGTATCGTCCCCGCTTAGCCTTCCCCTTATCACCTTTAGACGGTGGGGGGCGGGGCGGATGTCCGCCTGATACTGACATATCTATTTTTATAGCACAATTATAAATCAATGTAAAAACAATAAATCAATCGACATCTAACAGACTAATCTAAGCAAAAATTTAAAATACAACAATATTTGTCAGGTCTTACATTTAATTGCATAAGCAAAGATTTAAATTACAATAAAAATAACTTAATAGTAAAATTCTTATTTAGACTCAGTATCGTCATCTGATTGTAAGTCCGACTCTTCTTCTTCTTGGATTGAGTCATCACTTTGGATTTCTTCCTCTGATGATGCATGCATCGGTGACTGATTACCAATGACCACTTCTTCACATCATTTGCAGATCCCAACATGCCAGTAATACGCCCGACCTCAATTACTTCATTGACATGTGACGATTCATCCGCCTGGAAGGGCGTCTCATCCTCTGCATCATCGATTTCTATGCGAACCCAAGGCTTGGTAGTGACAGCAACACACCAACCTCACTTGTCCATTCACATTACTGGATAAGGGACATAATAAACTTGTTTTGCATTCTGAGCAATTATAAACGATCAGACCGTTGATATCTTCTATCCATGAGAATGTCCACAATTCCATACTTGGGATCCACCTTTGTTCCTGTCCTCGATGGATCAAACCAGTTATAATAAAATACGACTACTTTTTTAGGATAAGTAATAGTATTGTATTGTAACTCGTATATGTTTTATGACCCCATAAAAATCACCCGTACCTTCACCCTGTATGACAATCTCGCTATTAACTGTCTTTTTGCCCATGTTCCATTCATCTGTGTGGAATTTGTACCCATTGACAAAGTATGTATGCCATGATCTAACACTGCTATAAGTCTCGTATGCTAAATCTCTCAAGTGTTGATTGGTCACGCTTAATGGTTGCTGATACACCTACGAATAGGTAAGTCATATTAAATAAATACTTTTTCAATTAGCAATTTAGCTTAATATATTTTTTGCTAAGTTGTATGACACTTACTTGTTGCCTGAACCATTTAGGATAATCTGCATGTGTACGAGCAGAAGCATCTTGTTCACTTAATTGATTAATTTGCAGGAAAACATTGACAAATAAAATGTGTACGATGTGTTAAAAGAGAAATTGATATAACAGGTGATCCATTATTTCAAAGATGGATCGTTGATACTTACTCATGGTATGACTTCACCTCTATGCAATTTATCAAGACATGAACATGGGCCGATGCATACTCCTCATCACTTAACCAATAAGTAAGCTCATTGCCAGCATGACAGCCAGGAAGATTAAATACAGATAGCATATAAGGATACCCTGCACTATAAGCATCTACCTCGTTCCTAATATTTCTCAGGGCCAACATGAAGTTGAAATAGTGGGAACAAAAATGGGTTGTATCACGGTGTAAGTAAGACGCACAGATTGATCCTTCCACCCTAGCCTTGTTTTTACCTGATCATTTAGAGTCACCCATGAATCTAAGTATTAAAAAACGTTAGTGACAAGTCATTATTCAAGGGACGCTAATTATTTAAATGTGAAAATATAATAAAATTACCTTTCAAACGGATACATCCACCTATATTGTACTGGTCCACCAAGCCTCGCTTCATATGCAAGATGGGCAGTGAGATGTTTCATTGAGTCAAAAAATCCTGGGGGAAATACCCTCTCCATCTTGCACGGAATTATTGGAATGTTTTCTTCCATCTTCTTCAGATTATTTGCTCTTAAAGTTCTAGAGCATAGATCTTTGAAGAAATGACTGATTTCTATAAGCTGGTTCAAAACATGCGGGGGCAACGAACCGAAAGCAATCCAAAAAAACACTCCATGAATACATGACAATCATTACTATTCATCCCATGAAGCCTCCCCGTTCTTACATCAGCACATCGTGCCAAATTAGAGGAATAACCATTAGGCGTCCTAAGGTCTTTCAACCACTGACAAATTGACTTTGCTTCATCGGCGGTTAGAGTGTAACAAGCTTTTGGTTTGACCATTTTTCCATTAGGTCGCGGCTTCAGCTCCAAATCCTTTCATCTACAATACAGAGCTATATCCATAATTGCCTTCTCGTTGTCCTTCGTCTTGCCAGACACATTCATAATCGTGTTTAAAATGTTGTCAAAGAAATTCTTCTCAATATGCATCACATCAAGGTTATGTCTTAACAGATTATCCTTCCAGTACGGTAGTTCCCAAAAAATACTTTATTTTGTCCAGTTATGCCATTCTCCATACCTCTGTAATTTTGACACACCGGCTTCGGTGACTTTAGGAAGATCCCTAATCCGACCCTATATTTGTTCAGGAGTCAACAAAGGCGGTGGTCCTTCCTCTTCTATCTAGTTCTTTTTGAATGCTCGGATATTCCTTCGGAAGGGAGGGTCATGATCTAAGAACCGACGATGAGAATCAAACCAGGAACTTTTGCCACCATGTCTTAGGGTAAAAGCCTTTCTATGTTCCATGCAATATGGGCAAGCCGATTTATCATGGGTCCCCCAACCAGAGAGCATGCCATATGCAGGAAAATCATTGATACTCCACATCAGTGTCGCCTTCGGTAGAAAGTTTCGCTTCTTTGAAACATCATATGTCAACACACCATCCCACAACTTCTTCAGATCATCGATCAGAGGCTGCAAATATACATCTATCCCAGCCTTCGGTTTTGACAAGTCATAAACAAATACGGTTTTGACATGCACATCTTGAAAGGAAGATTGTACGTGTAACAATGACTAGCCAACATGAATATGGCGAGGCTGACGCATGAATGTTTGGGTAAAACCATCTGAGCACAGCCCAAGTTGTGCATTGCGAGGATCTAATGTAAAATCAAGGTGTACCTGATCGAAGTGTGTAACAACCTTTTTTAATTACGCTGTTATAACAGTAAAAATATATTTAATTATATTTTTATCTGAGACCAAGAAAATTATTTTGGATAAAAAAAATCATATTCATACTATATGTTATGGTAGAAGGTTACGGTTAAATTTTGGGTTTATAACTCAGACAGAAACCGGTCTGCGTTTTTAACTGACAATATAATTTTATACCGGCATAAAACCCTAATTTGACCCGAAACTGAAATTTGTAGATTTTTTTTTATATTTTATCCGTTAGGAATTCTATTTTCCAAATTTCTGATCAGAAATTAAATTTCCAAACAGTCGGTGTTTTCACTAACAGCAAGATTTTAATGATCAGAAAACCTAATTTTGACTCGTGAACGAAATGGTTTATGTTTAAATCATATTTCCAACGAGTTTGGTGATTTTGAAAATTTTCAATCGAAAACGAAATATTACGTTTTTATTCGGCCGTAAAATGTAACACCCTATTTTCCCAACGTTTTCTATAGCAGTAAATACATATTTAAATGTCTTTATTTTAGATTAAACTCAGAGGATGATTTTAATTAAACTAAAATCATTTTCTTGTGTTGTTATATCATATGAAGTCACGGTAAAATTTTCAGTTGAAAATTCAGACGGAAGTCGGTATGCGTTTTCACTACCGGTACAAGTTTACTATGCAGAAAAACTAATTTTGTCCCGTTAACTAAACAATTAGTGTTTTTATTATGTTTCCTTCAACCTTGGTTATTTTGAAAATTTTCGTGCAAAAAAATAAAATAAAATATTTTATTCGGGCGAAACGTCGGAAAAATTAAGATCAGAAATGCAACCGGGTATCAAATGGAGCAGATTATGGACCATAAAAGAAGTAAGGAGACATGATGGAAAGGTATATGACACACTCTAAAAGTACCATCATCACACTTTTCAAATTATAATACTCACTAGTGCAAAAAAGGGATTCCACGTCGGTTATTTTTGGCTTTCCACATCGGTTTTCAAACTGATGTGGAAATGACCGATGTGGTTTATTGCCACTTTACACATCGGTTTTAAAACCGATGTGTAAAGTATATTTTAAACATCGGTTTTAACTTAACCGATGTGGAAAATTAATTTATCAATTAATAAGCAGTTGGAAGTTTAACTTTCTACATCGGTTTTGCACTAAACCGATGTGGAAAATTTACTTTACACATCGGTTTTAAATATAACCGATGTGTAAAGTAAATTTTCCACATCGGTTTTAAGTGAAACCGATGTAGAAAGTTAAATTTACACATCGGTTTTTTAAGAACCGATGTGTATAATGTCATTTTTTTAAAGTTATTATTTACAATTCAATCATTCCTTTCCCCTGTTTCAGTAATTCATAACCATCAATTCCAGGAACTTGTTTAAGAGGTAACAAACCAGCAGTACCCTGATCAAACAAGAAACAAACAAAACACCAAACCAGTTTTGACACAATTGCAACAAAGTTTTAATTAACCATATCAAAAGCAAAACATACTTCATTCAATTTTCTTGGCACAAACAATCAGCTCTTACACATGGTTAAAAATACTGACATTTCATCAAATGACTAGTGAGCACAGAATCTGAAAACAGAGGGCATCAGGCCTAATTAATTTCGAATGAATGGAAACAACACTTTATCAAGGCTACATCAAAACACGAGAGAAGAAGAATTGAACCAGACCTGAGCACTAATACATATCATCAGTCAAAGGTACACTATAGCTAGTACATGATAAGTTTTTAAACTAACTACAAATATACAAACTATGGGTGGTACACTTCAAGAAAAAAAGTTGCCCAACGGCTCTTTATGTTGTTGATGTCAGAATCATATAATGGAGTTGGATTGTTGAATATCTGCAAGTTTAATTGGACAAAAGATTATATCTTTTAAGTAATAAACTAACATAAAACATATAACGAATCTATACTATTACTTCTAATTGTGTCAATTAACATTTACCTCGCTCCATCTTTCAGTGATCCCGGAGGAGATAATTTCCATCATCCACTGCATCACATAGTAGCCACATTCCCATGACCCACGTTGTATACGTGACTACGTACAAATGAAACCCATTTAGAATATGAGGAATTAAATAAAATAGAAATCAATTATTGTACCCACTGCATTTGTTACATTTGAACTAATAAATATCTTACGCTGGGAATAATCCATCTGATAGCCCGAGTACGCCTTTCACCACGCAACATGTGTGTTGCATTAATAGACCTATATATCATGACAAAAACATTAATTAAAGTATATCTAATAGATTTCAGATAATTAAAACAACTGCAATACTGATTATAAAGTATTTTAATGCTTACGTTTCGATGATCGTCTTCAGTTGATTCGCCGGCTTATTTCCCAATGAGCAGAAGAAGACCACGACGTTCATTCTTGGGTACAAGAGCAACAGTTGCCAATGCCGGCTGTATTTGTGGAACAGTTAGTGACTAAGTCATATATAGTTATACTTAAATAACCGGTACTTACTTATTGAGATAAGGCGCAAGATAGAATTGATGATCATTTCGGGCAAGTATATCACGTATGGTAGTGACCGGGTCTTCCGATGCTACGAGAACATCACCCTGAATGAACATGGGGTCAATGAACCCATAAAGGGCGAGGTTACCCTGATCGACTAACATACGATGCAGATACCTAATATATTGGAAAAACATGTTAATTATCATAGTATTTAAAAATTAATTACGTACTTAACTTATAAATAAAATGTACTTACGTGCACCAAAACGATATGTGTGCAGAACTGGCCATTTCTTTATTGAGTGCCATCTCCAGAAGTTCCTTCTTTGGTATATACAGTTCACCAGGGCTGGCATCATGTTCCAACCTTACCAAGGCTGCGTCATCCTCCATGGTGACAACCTGTATAGCCAGAACTTTAAAAACATCACCATGGCCAGGTGCCCCTTTGTCGATCCCCTAAACAACATAGATATATATTAGTAATCACGGATAATTAAGTTATTTAATTCGTTATTAACTAAATGGTCAAATGAATACCTTGGAAGGAGCAGACATCTCTGGTCTTCCTAGATCCGACCTTTTAGGCACAATATCATCTCTGGTCTTCCTAGATCCGACCTAGTACAAATTGACATCAATCAACAGCATTATAAGCAATAAAGTTACTTTTTATGATTCTACAGGAGCTAAAAAGTAAAATAATAGGCAAAAGAATAAGAATCCAAGCGCTTCAACAAGTCAAAGTTACTTGCACTTCCTTTTATTTTTCTGAAATTCTATAACCACAAAGAGAACATGGAATCCTCAAAAGCCACCAATGTCCATGATTCAGAGAAGGACTTTGACCCAAAGGTAACCCCTAAGGTGTTTAAACCAGTATTAATTGAATCACAATTACAGTCAAACATAAATAATCACACCCCAACAGAACCTGCAAACACGTTTTATAGCTCTAATCTCCTAATATCCAGCCAAATTTCAAAACAAACAAAAAAAATAAATTAAGTGGTTCTTTGAAATAATATTAATACCACTTTAGCTACAATCTCTCATTGTTTCCAGACTTCAATCTTGATTTCCCTCAGTGAAGAAAGTCAATAATAACAGAGCCAAAAATCCCTAAAATGTTGGAGCAACCATAACCAACAAAAATGACAAATAAACCCTAAACACACCAAAAATGGTTTATCCTGACAATCAGAGAGAGACCCAGAAGTTGATACCAAAAAGAGACAACTAACCTTGCTTAAGGGAGGCTCTTCACCACTGTCTTCAACAATGGCGGGAGGCTCGGCTTCAAAAAAGAATGAACACCTGTTTTCTGGGGTGATAGCATCGAAGAGGAGCTCTCTGTTTTCAGGGAGGGACAGTGAGCCGCTCGTTAGCAGAGAAAGAATGGGATTGCTAGGGAGGCAGCGGTAGGGTTGGAGACAAGGGAGGAGATGACGGAGGAGATGAACGCGCGTTAGCAGAGGGAGGGAGTGTTTTCTGAAAAATGGGATAGTGCTTGGAAGAGAAGGAGGGAAAAAGAAAAATTGGGACTATTACACATCGGTTATATGCAAAACCGATGTGTTAAACATCTTATACACATCGGTTAGAGAGGAACCGATGTGTAAACATTAAACTTTTAAATTCTGATTTTTTTCTTTTAAATTTTATACATCGGTTAATAAAAACCGATGTGTAAAAGTAATATTTTATTTTCTTTTTTTTTTCTTTATAATTTTCTACATCGGTTATTTAGAAACCGATGTGTAAAAGTAAGATTTTATTTTCTTTTTTTTTCTTTCTACATCGGTTATATAGAAACTGATGTGTAAAAGTAAGATTTTATTTTCTTTTTTTTTTCTTTATACTTTTCTACATCGGTTATTTAGAAACCGATGTGTAAAAGTAAGACTTTATTTTCTTTTTTTTTCTTTATACTTTTCTACATCGGTTATTTAGAAACCGATGTGTAATAATTTGGTTTTAATTTCAAAAATGCCACCGCCTCGTTTTACACATCGGTTTCTCAGAAACCGATGTGTAAACTCCGATGTAGAATCCCTTTTCTGCACCAGTGACTATTCTAATCCAAAAGTCTTTTCTCCCTCTTCTTCCATCCAATCAAGCATTAAACCACCAAACTTGCTCAACAAGCTCTCCCTCTCACTCCCTTAGCCGTGCAACTCTCCTCCCTCTCCCTATATATACCCCTTCCATTTTCACTTCATCATCTTCCTCCTTCAACCTCCATTAAAGTTCATCTTCTTCCTTTCTTCTTAAAGTTCAAGCTCTTAAAGCTTTAATTTTTATTCATCTTTTCTACTTAAGCTCTTCATTAAAGTTCTTCCTTATACTAAGGGTAATGGTATCATATGAATCTTTTTGCAAGTTTCATATTTTATTTCTTAGTTTACTTTATGTGTTCTTTATATGCTGTAAACTTCTAAAATTTCTCTAAAATGGTTGAAAACTCCTTTTGAGTTGAAACCACTTTCTATAGTCTTGTATTAACTTATATTTTCACATACTGAGAGGTTGTGTAAAACAAAAATCTCTATCCATCTCTTCCAATGAAGGCCGAATGCTTGCATTTGTGACCTAGGAAGTTTTTTTTCAACTTTTGGAATATGATCATGTGCTTGAGCTTCTAACAATCCCTTGATCTTGAATCTATAAATCTTGGAAGTTTTGATAGCTTGTTCCTATGATGACCGAAAAATATGAATAAGTAGGCCTAGGACACTATGTTTCAACTTTTCAAGTATTGATCATGGATATAGAACTCTTAATAACTTGTTTATTTTATGTTGTTAAAGCTATTATGTGTTACTTTCATTTTTCCAAGATGATCATGGACTTGAGCTCCATAAGATATTTGGATGCTAAGTCTAAGAGATTGGAAAGTTTAAGGATTTATAACTTGTTTATTTTATGTTGTTAAAGCTAGTATGTGTTACTTTCATTTTTCCAAGATGATCATGGGCTTGAGCTCCATAAGATATTTGGATGCTAAGTCTAAAAGATTAGAAAGTTTAAGGAGTTATAACTTGCTTATTTTATGTTGTTAAAGCTAGTATGTGTTACTTTCATTTTTCCAAGATGATCATGGACTTGAGCTCCATAAGATATTTGGATGCTAAGTCTAAAAGATTGGAAAGTTTAAGGATTTATACCTTGTTTATTTTATGTTGTTAAAGCTAGTATGTGTTACTTTCATTTTTCCAAGATGATCATGGACTTGAGCTCCATAAGATATTTGGATGCTAAGTCTAAGAGATTGGAAAGTTTAAGGATTTATAACTTGTTTATTTTATGTTGTTAAAGCTAGTATATGTTACTTTCATTTTTCTAAGATGATCATGGACTTGATCTCCATAAGATATTTGGATGCTAAGTCTAAGAGATTGAAAAGTTAAGGATTTATAACTTGTTTATTTTATGTTGTTAAAGCTAGTTTGTGTTATTTTCATTTTTCCAAAATGATCATGGTTTTGAGCTCCTTAACACATATGGATGCTAAACCCAAGAGATTAGAAAGTTTAGTGAATTCTAGCCTATTTTACTGGCCTTGGCCGAATGCCCTATGTTGTTAACTTAGTAGAATTTTAATTCAACTTTGTTAAAAGATCATTGTTTATGAACTCCTAACACTTAAGGATCATAAATCCATGAGTTGTATAATTTTTGGGAATCTCTAACCCTAAGAACTAGTCTTGGCCGAACCTATACCTTATGGTTTAGTGTTCTTGTTTTGATTTTAACTTGTGATTTTGTGTTCACAACCTTAGACTTCCATCGCGGAGGGAACGAGAACGTTCGTGACTTACCTCGTCGAGCATCTAATCTTCTTACCTTCATAGAAAGTAAGAGGGGATTGCCTAGGGATATTCAATGACTATATGCATGTGTGTATGTGTTTACTTGAGTGATTTGAATATTATTGTGATATGGAGCCAATACTTGAATAACTTGTTTACTTGAACTATTGTGGTTATTACTTGAAGTTGAACATTACTTGCTTTAAAGTGTTATGAATTATCTATATATGTGATGAACTGTCGTTAACTGTGATATAATTGTTGAGAATATATTACTGTTGATTGAAGTTTGAGAAGCCGGACTTGATTCTGTGCACAATGATTATAAAGGATTAAAAGCCTTTATAAACCTTGAATAGAACTTTGAAAGTATTGGTTTCAGTTATAAAAGTTCCTTGTTCGAAACGCTTACGTCAAGAAAATGAGATTCTTATTTTGAAAAGAAATGTTGAAGTGTTTTTAAGACAATAGAAATTACCTTTTTATGATCCAAAGTTGGTACGAGAGAAAACCTTTTCGAACTATCTGTTTTATGAAGGAAACCCCCTTTGAAAATAGTTGACTTTATTTCATCAAGGATTTCAAAAGCAAACGAATTTCCTAAATGTTTTATAAAAGAATTTGTAAAGGAAAATATTTTCTCCTAAATGATTTAAAAACGTTCCGGTTACTTGGATAAGTGATCGAGGTTTTGTTTTGGTTTTTGATTTTCACTGAGCGAAAAGTAAGCACATGTGAAAGAGAATACTAGTTCGCGAGACGTCGCCTCTAGTATTCAGTTTATGCACGTGATCTGGGATCCGTGTCAAGAATTATGGACCAAGGGTCCTAATCGTGATATTATGGGCTAGGAGTCCTAATTTTGGAATTGAGGACCGTGTGTCCTAATTTCATTGTTATGGGCTAGGAGTCCTTATCATGTTGAAATAAAACATGGATAAAATTATAATTGTTTCTACGACCACAACCTTGGGCTGCGGTTACAGTCTAAGGTGTTGTGATTGAACACTCGGACTGTGTGTCCTGTGTTATTAATTTTTAAGTGATAGAAATTGTGAATAGTCATTAGCTTTAGGCTTCGACAAACGGAAAAGAGAGAACACAAAGAAAAGTCTTGTCCATAAAAAGTTTTTTATTCATATGCATTTCCCCTTGGTAGACGTGCTTGAGTTATCCGAATACCCGCTTAAGATGTGGTATTCGATGAGGTATACATCCGAATGGCCGTTATAAGGGATTCGTGATGATGTTGATCCGGGTGCATGAGGTGACGGAGACAACTTGCCAAATGGGGCGTATGAGCCTGATCAAATCTTTCTTTCTTAATGATAAAACGATGATGGTATCTCATGAGATTAAGATTAGAGCCTGATGATTGAAGTGTCATGCATTATCTTTATAAAACTGATTGATTTGGGTATGAGACCCACTGGGATAATACTTATTTTTTACCAATGAGTAGTGTTTAAAATGTTAATATGTCAAGGTGTTGTATGTATCATGTGTATGGTTGTTGTGCGATATATCCGGTGTCGGTATCTCACTCTTTCATTTCTACTTGTTATTCTCTCTTCCTGTTGGTATCGCCGTATGTACATGAGTCCAGATGGATCCCAATATCTCGCTGGTGCCGACAACGTCGAAGACTAAGGTCTTCGACGATGCAGGGGATGCTGGGGCATGTCAGATACACCCAGGGGCGACATCTGCCACATACCACGGAGCCATCACCACGACCAATCTAAATGTTGACGGAGACCCAATCCGTAGAAGCCACACTGTGGAAACTAGGAGGGTAGCTCTGCCTCCGATCTGGTATTACCTTTCCACATTGGGACCTCACGGACTGCTATATGAGCCACCTCCTCTAGACCTAGAGCCGGTAGCGACGATTGAGGAGGACACCGAGGAGGACCCCGAGGAGGATCCTGAGGAGGACCCTGAGGAGGACTTCGTTGAGGTCATGGAGGAAGATGATCCAGAGGATCACGTTATGGATCATGACGACGACAACGATTCTGTTGTTGAGGGTGGCGATGTTATAGATCCATTACCTGAGGTCTCATCTCGTGGGAGCCTTAGTGGAGACCCTGCTTGCAGCCAGTGTCAGTAACCAGTTTGGAGCATTTTGCAGATTATCTTCCGTCATCTGACTTTTAGAGTTATCTTTTGGATGTGGTTCCGGACCCTCTTTCCCTGTGTCTTACTTACTCTCTTTTAAGTTGTAATTCCTAGATGTCTGAATCTGTTGCAATGGCCATTGATAAGGCCCTACCTTATGTACTGAAACTTGGTTTTCATTGGGACATGTTATATATATATATATATATATATGTTGTCTTCAATTCATGTTGAGTGTTCATCACCTTTATCTTCCTTCATCTAAAAAAAAAAATTTAACTACCGTTTTTAGTGTACTCATCCATCGAGAAAATGAAACTTTCAGAAAGTAACCAGCATTGTTAATAAGAAATATTTCCGCAATTGCGTAACCATATGATGCCGGGTTTAGGGTGTCACATAAGTGGTATCAGAGCGAGTCGAGTCTTTCGGGAATGTTTGGGTTTAGGCCTCTTGTGTCGATGTTGTGTATTCTCTGATCGAGTCTTGTTTGAATTACTTCTAAGAAGTAATGTGTGTTATTCGACAAGTTACCTTTTATTTTCTGGTTACCATCTCACTGATTGTGTCTTACAGGTCAGTATGGAACCAGGAGGAGCACGCGGTCATGGCGGTTGTGGCCAAGGCAATGGCGGGATGGCGGGATGGATTTCACTGCCCAAGCTTTGGCTGATGTTGCGGCTGCCATAGCTTTTCAGACTGCCAACGCGGCTGCCCAGAATCAACAGGAGCGCAAAGAGCTGAACAGGCTGCAGAGGGGAAGAATCTGGATGCCTTCTGACGCCAGAATCCATCGTAGTTTGATGGGGACGTAGACCCGACTAAAGCCGATCTTTGGATCCAAGAGTTAGAAAATATCTTTGAGCTGGTGCACACCCCAGAGGAAGCAAAGGTGCCTTACGCAACATTCCACCTGATTGGAGATGCTGAATACTGGTGGAAGGGCACCAGACAACTACTAGTAGCTGAGCATCAGGCAATCACCTGGGGAGTATTTCGCAACAAATTTTTGAACAAATATTTTCCCCAGAGTGCTCGGACAGAGAAAGAGCAGGAATTCCTGAGGCAGAGTCAGCAGGACATGACGGTGGGGGCATATGCGGCAAGGTTTGAGTCCCTTGCCAAATACTTTCACTTTTTCCAGAACAACCCCGATGAGGAGTGGAAGTGCGAGAAGTTCGAAGCCGGTCTGCGCTTCGAGATCAAGGAATCTGTGATGCCCTTGGAAATCAGGATTTTCCAAGCCCTAGTAGAGAAATGCCGAAAGGTAGAACTGATGCGCAAAGGGTGAGATAGTAGGGGAAATGTTGGAGGACCCATTCGTCCCAAGAGTCAATATCAGGGACAGAACCGAAATTGGAAGCAGAACCAGAGGAAGCCATATTACTAGTCACCCAGCAACAACCAGAAACAACAGCAACAACATCGCTCCGGTACTTCGGGAACGGGAAGTGGAGGCCAGAGAAACAACAATAAAGGTTAAGAGAGGAAGTGTTACCGGTGCGGGGATCCCAGTCATCTAGCTAATACATGCCCAAAGAAAGAGAAGAAGTACTTTAACTGCGATCATATAGGGCACATAGCCAAGGACTGCAGAGCACTGAAAAGAGAACCAGCTACCAATCATGCCTAAGCAAGCAAGCCGACTGCTAAAGGGTGAGTGTATACGATGAGTGGAGCTGAAGCATCAAATTCCACCGATCTGGTGCAGGGTAAGTGCGATTTAGCCGGTAATCTTTTAACTGTACTTTTCGATTCAGATGCAACTCATTCTTTTATCTCAATGGATCGTGTGAAACTTCTAGACTTGCCTATTTCTTCCTTACCATATAACTTGATTGTTTCTACCCCAAGTGCTGAGCCAGTAACTGTTAATTCTGTTTGCTTGAATTGTCCTATCATTATTCAGGATAGGCATTTTCTTGTAGATTTAATATGTTTACCTTTAATACAACTAGATGTAATTCTAGACATGGATTGGTTATCTTCCAACCATATCCTGATAGACTGTGCTCAAAGAACCTTAGTCTTTAGAGATGAGATTTTAGGATTACTATCTGCTAGTCAGGTAAGAGCTTCTTTGAAAGAGGGAGCTCAAGGTTACATACTGCCGTTTTCCTCAGATGTTAAGAGTGAGTTAGACTTGGAGTCCGTACCTGTCGTCAATGAGTTTCTGAAAGTTTTTCCTGAGGATGTACCTGATCTACCGCCTGTTCGAGATATCGAGTTTGCGATCGATCTGGTTCCAGGCACTGGACCAATATCCATGGCACCATATCGCATGTCACCATCGGAGTTAGAAACCCTGAAGGAACAACTTGAAGAGTTGATGAGAAAGGAATTCATCCGACCCAGTGTATTGCCATGGGGAGCTCTAGTCCTGTTAGTAAAGAAGAAGGATGGGACTTCTCGACTCTGTAGATTTTCGGCAGTTGATCAAGGTTACAATCAAGAACAGATATCCGCTCCCAAGGATTGATGGCCTCATGGATCAGTTGCGTGGTGCGACCGTATTCTCGAAAATAGATTTACGGTCAGGCTACCATCAGATTCATGTGAAAGCAGAGGATGTCCCAAAGACAACGTTTCAAACACGCTACTGGCATTATGAGTACCTAGTGATGCCGTTTGGAGTGACAAATGCTCCTTCCATATTCATGGATTACATGAATAGGATTTTTGGTCCTTACTTAGATCAATTTGTTGTTGTCTTCATTGACGATATTCTAATCTATTCTCCAAACAAGGAAAGGCATGCTGAACATCGCATCATTGTTCTTCAGACCTTGAAAGAGAAGCAACTCTATGTGAAGCCAGAAAAGTACGAATTCTGGTTGGACCAAGTGCAATTCTTAGGTCATGTAATATCATGCGAAGGAATTGCAGTGAATCCGTCAAAAGTCGAGGCTGTTTTAGAATGGAAAAGGCCAACAATGGCAACTGAAATCCGTAGCTTTGTGGGCTTAGCGGGCTACTATAGGAGATTCATTGAGGGATTTTACAAGATAGTGGGACCCCTTACCCAGTTAACTCGGAAAGACCAAGCATTTGTTTGGACAGAGGCTTGTGAAGGAAGTTTCCAAGAGCTTAAGAGAAGGTTGACAACCTCACCTGTGTTGATCCTACCTGATCCTAAGGAACCTATTGAGGTTTATTGTGATGCTTCACATCAGGGATTGGGATGTGTGCTGATGCAAAACCGAAAAGTCGTAACATATGCTTCAAGGCAGTTGAAGATTCACAAAAGGAATTACCCGACGCATGACTTGGAGTTAGCAGCGGTAGTCTTTGCCCTGAAAATCTGGAGGCATTATTTGTATGGAGCTACTTTTAATGTTTTCAGTGACCACAAGAGTTTGAAGCACCTCTTCGACCAGAAGGAGTTGAACATGTGTCAGAGGCGTTGGTTGGAGTTTTTGAAGGACTATGACTTTCAACTACAGTATCACCCTGGAAAGGCGAATGTGGTAGCAGATGAACTGAGAAGGAAGTCAATACACGCGTCAGTAATGATGGTTAAAGAGCAGGGATTGTTGGAACAATTCCGGGATCTAAGTTTATCAGTTAAGACATTTCCGGGAAGGCTGTGTCTGAATAGGATCACCATTTCGAACGGATTGATAGAACAAATAAAATAAAAACAAGGGAGTGATCAGTATCTGCAGGAAGAAAGGGACCTAGTGCAACAGGGAGCGCTGTCAGAATTCGGAGAGGGAACGGATGGAATTTTGAGATTCGATGAAAGAATCTGTATACCAGATGACGCTGAGCTTAGGAAGTTGATCTTAGAGGAGGCTCACAGGAGTAAGCTGAGTTTACACCCAGGAGCCACGAAGATGTATCAAGATCTTAAGAAGTTATACTGGTGGTATGGAATGAAGAGGGACGTAATGGAATATGTCGCTTCTTGTCTGATATATCAAAAGGCTAAGATTGAACACCCGAGGCCAGCAGGAATGTTAAAATCATTGGACATCCCAGAATGGAAGTGGGATGGTATTTCAATGGACTTTGTGACCAGCTTACCAAGGACTCGGAAGGGACATGAGGCTATATGGGTAATTGTGGATCGACTGACCAAGTCAGCTCACTTTTTACCTATCAGCATGAAGTACCCGATGAAAAGGTTGACTCAGTTGTACATCGATGAGATTGTCAGGTTGCACAGTATACCCTCGAGTATCATTTCGGATCGTGATCCAAGGTTTACATCAGAATTTTGGAAAGGACTACAAAACTCTTTGGGAACAAAACTCAAATTGAGTTCTGCGTACCATCCACAAACTGACGGACAGTCAGAGAGGACAATCCAATCACTGGAAGATTTACTAAGAGCGTGCGTAATGGAAGACACTAGGAGCTGGGACGAGTTCCTAACGTTGATAGAATTCACCTACAACAACAGTTTTCATTCAAGTATAGGGATGGCACCCTACGAGGCTTTGTATGGTCGACGATGCCGAACACCTTTGTGTTGGTACCAGGATGGTGAGAGTCTATTGTTAGGACCAGAGATCGTACAACAAACGACCGAGAAGGTGAAGATGATCCAGGAGAAAATGCGGACGGCCCAAAGTTGACAGAAAAGTTACGCTGACAAGAGACAACGACCTCTTGAGTTTGAGGAAGGTGAGCATGTGTTCTTGAGAGTCACACAACGTCTGGGATTGGCAGAGTGATAAAATCCAGAAAGCTTACTCCCAAATTCATTGGACCCTACCAAATTCTTCGTCGCGTAGGTCCAGTAGCGTACAAAATATCTTTACCTCATTTTCTTTCCAACATCCATGATGTTTTTCATGTTTCTCAGTTGAGAAAGTATATTCCTGATCCATCACATATCATTAAACCTGATAAAGTACAATTAAAAGAGAACCTATCTTTTGAGACTTCACCGGTACGGATCGCGGATAGGATGATGAAGCAGCTCAGAGGTAAACAAATTTCTTTAGTCAAAGTCATCTGGAACGAGACAACCGGAGAAGCTACATGGGAAGCGGAGGACAAGATGAAATTGCAATACCCTGAGTTATTTCAAGGTGCATAATTTCGATGACGAAATTCTTTTTAGAGGGGTAGTATTGTAACACCCTGTTTTCCCTACGTTTTCTGTAGCAGTAAATACATATTTAAATGTGTTTATTTTAGATTAAACTCAGAGGATGATTTTAATTAAACTAAAATCATTTTCTTGTGTTGTTATATCATATGAAGTCACGGTAAAATTTTCAGTTGAAAATTCAGACGGAAGCCGGTCTGCGTTTTCACTACCGATACAAGTTTATTGTGCAGAAAACCTAATTTTAACCCGTGAACGAAACAATTAGTGTTTTTATTATGTTTCCTTCAACATTGGTTATTTTGAAAATTTTCGTGCAAAAAAATAAAATAAAATATTTTATTCGGGCGAAACGTCGAAAAAATTACGATCGGAAATGCAACCGTGTATCAAATGGAGCAGATTATGGACCATAAAAGAAGTAAGGAGACATGATGGAAAGGGCTATGACACACTCTAAAAGTACCATCATCACACTTTTCAAATTATAATACTATTCTAATCCAAAAGTCTTTTCTCTCTCTTCTTCCATCCAATCAAGCATTAAACCACAAAACTTGCTCAACAGGCTCTCCCTCTCACTCCCTTAGTCGTGCAACTCTCCTCCCTCTCCCTATATATACCCCTTCCATTTTCACTTCATCATCTTCCTCCTTCAACCTCCATTAAAGTTCATCTTGTTCCTTTCTTCTTAAAGTTCAAGCTCTTAAAGCTTCAGTTTTTATTCATCTTTTCTACTTAAGCTCTTCATTAAAGTTCTTCCTTATACTAAGGGTAATGCTCTCATATGAATCTTTTTTCAAGTTTCATATTTTATTTCTTAGTTTACTTTATGTGTTCTTTATATGCTTTAAACTTCTAAAATCTCTCTAAAATGGTAGAAAACTCCTTTTGAGTTGAAACCACTTTCTATAGTCTTGTATTAACTTATATTTTCACATACTAAGAGGTTGTGTAAAACAAAAATCTCTATCCATCTCTTCCAATGAAGGCCGAATGCTTGCATTTTTGACCTAGGAAGTTTTTGTTTCAACTTTTGGAATATGATCATGTGTTTGAGTTTCTAACTATCCCTTGATCTTGAATCTATAAATCTTGGTAGTTTTGATAGCTTGTTCCTATGATGGCCGAAAAATATGAATAAGTAGGCCTAGGATACTATGTTTCAACTTTTCAAGTATTGATCATGGATTTAGAACTCTTAATAACTTGTTTATTTTATGTTGTTAAAGCTAGTATGTGTTACTTTCATTTTTCTAAGATGATCATGGACTTGAGCTCCATAAGATATTTGGATGCTAAGTCTCAGAGATTGGAAAGTTTAAGGATTTATAACTTGTTTATTTTATGTTGTTAAAGCTAGTATGTGTTACTTTCATTTTTCCAAGATGAACATGGGCTTAAGCTCCATAATATATTTGGATGTTAAGTCTAAGAGATTGGAAAGTTTAAGGAGTTATAACTTTTTATTTTATGTTGTTAAAGCTGGTATGTGTTACTTTCATTTTTCCAAGATGATCATGGACTTGAGCTCCATAAGATATTTGGATGCTAAGTCTAAGAGATTGAAAAGTTTAAGGATTTATAACTTGTTTATTTTATGTTGTTAAAGCTAGTATGTATCACTTTCATTTTTCAAAGATGATCATGGACTTGAGCTCCATAAGATATTTGGACGCTAAGTCTAAGAG
The DNA here is from genome assembly GCA_030762895.1 of Sophora flavescens. Lineage (NCBI taxonomy): Eukaryota > Viridiplantae > Streptophyta > Magnoliopsida > Fabales > Fabaceae > Sophora > Sophora flavescens. Next base: position 108,213,191 of record CM061067.1, on the reverse strand, counting down.
ATTGGAAAGTGTAAGGATTTATAACTTGTTTATTTTATGTTGTTAAAGCTAGTATGTGTTACTTTCATTTTTCTAAGATGATCATGGACTTGAGCTCCATAAGATATTTGGATGCTAAGTCTAAGAGATTGGAAAGTTAAGGATTTATAACTTTTTTATTTTATGTTATTAAAGCTAGTATGTGTTATTTTCATTTTTCCAAAATGATCATGGTTTTGAGCTCCTTAACACATGGATGCTAAACCCAAGAGATTGGAAAGTTTAGTGAATGCTAGCCTATTTTACTAGCCTTGGCCGAATGCCCTATGTTGTTAACTTAGTGGAATTTTAATTCAACTTTGTTAAAAGATCATTGTTTATGAACTCCTAACATTTAAGGATCATAAATCTATGAGTTGTATAATTTTTGGGAATCTCTAACCCTAAGAACTAGTCTTGGCCGAACCTATATCTTATGGTTTAGTGTTCTTGTTTTGATTTTAACTTGTGATTTTGTGTTCATAACCTTAGACTTCCATCACGGAGGGAACGAGAACGTTCGTGACTTACCTCGTCGAGCATCTAATCTTCTTACCTTCACAGAAAGTAAGAGGGGATTGCCTAGGGATATTCAATGACTATATGCATGTGTGTATGTGTTTACTTGAGTGATTTGAATATTATTGTGATATGGAGCCAATACTTGAATAACTTGTTTACTTGAACTATTGTGGTTATTACTTGAAGTTGAACATTACTTGCTTTAAAGTGTTATGAATTATCTATATATGTGATGAACTGTCGTTAACTGTGATATAATTGTTGAGAATATATTACTGTTGATTGAAGTTTGAGAAGCCAGACTTGAGTCTGTGCACAATGATTATAAAGGATTAAAAGCCTTTATAAACCTTGAATAGATCTTTGAAAGTATTGGTTTTAGTTATAAAAGTTCCTTGTTCGAAACGCTTACGTCAAGAAAATGAGATTCTTATTTTGAAAAGAAATGTTGAAATGTTTTTAAGACAATAGAAATTACCTTTTTATGATCCAAAGTTGGTACGAGAGAAAACCTTTTCGAACTATCTGTTTTATGAAGGAAACCCCCTTTGAAAATAGTTGACTTTATTTCATCAAGGATTTCAAAAGCAAACGAATTTCCTAAATGTTTTATAAAAGAATTTGTAAAGGAAAATATTTTCTCCTAAATGATTTAAAAACGTTCCGGTTACTTGGATAAGTGATCGAGGTTTTGTTTTGGTTTTTGATTTTCACTGAGCGAAAAGTAAGCACATGTGAAAGAGAATACTAGTTCGCGAGACGTCGCCTCTAGTATTCAGTTTATGCACGTGATCTGGGATCCGTGTCAAGAATTATGGACCAAGGGTCCTAATCGTGATATTATTGGCTAGGAGTCCTAATTTTGGAATTGAGGACTGTGTGTCCCAATTTCGTTATTATGGGCTAGGATTCCTTATCATGTTGAAACAAAACATGGATAAAATTATAATTGTTTCTACGACCACAACCTTGGGCTGCGGCCGCAGTCTAAGGTGTTGTGATTGAACACTCGGACTGTGCGTCCTGTGTTATTAATTTTTAAGTGATGGAAATTGTGAATAGTCATTAGCTTTGGGCTTTGACAAACGGAAAAGAGAGAACACAAAGAAAAGTCTTGTCAATAAAAAGTCTTTCATTCATATGCATTTCCCCTTGGCAGACATGCTTGAGTTATCCGAATACCCGCTTAAGATGTAGTATTCGATGAGGTATACATCCGAATGGCCATTATAAGGGATTCGTGATGATGTTGATCCGAGCGCATGAGGTGACGGAGACAACTTGCCAAACAGGGAGTATGAGCCTGATCAACTCTTTCTTTCTTAATGATAAAACGGTGATGGTATCTCATGAGATTAAGATTCGAGCCTGGTGATTGAAGTGTCATGCATTATCTTTATAAAACTGATTGATTCGGGTATGAGACCCACTGGGATAATACTTATTGTTTACCTATGAGTAATGTTAAAAATGTTAATATGTCAAGGTGTTGTATGTATCATGTGTATGGTTGTTGTGCGATATATCCGGTGTCGGTATCTCACTCTTTCATTTCTACTTGTTATTCTCTCTTCCTGTTGGTATCGCCGTATGTACATGAGTCCAGATGGATCCCAATATCCCGCTGGTGCCGACAACATCGAAGACTGAGGTCTTCGACGACGCAGGGGATGCTGGGGCATGGTAGATACACCCAGGGGCGACATCTACCACATACCACGGAGCCATCACCACGACCGATCTAAATGCTGACGGAGACCCAATCCGTAGAAGCCACACTGTGGAAACTAGGAGGGTAGCTCTGCCTCCGATCTGGTATTACCTTCAGACACTGCGAACTCGCGGACTGCTACATGAGCCACCACCTCTAGACGTAGAGCCGGCAGCGCCGATTGAGGAGGACCCCGAGGAGGACCCTGAGGAGGACTTCGATGAGGTCATGGAGGAAGATGAGCCGGAGGATCACGTTATGGATCTTGACGACGACGATGATTCTATTGATGAGGGCAGCGACGTTATAGATCCATTACCTGATGTCTCGTCTCGTGGGAGCCTTAGTGGAGACACTGCTTGCAGTCAGTGTCAGTAACTAGTTTGGAGCATTTTGTGGATTATCTTCCATCATCTGACTTTTAGAGTTATCTTTTGGATGTGGTTCCGGACCCTCTTTCCCTGTGTCTTACTTACTCTCTTTTAAGTTGTAATTCCTAGATGTCTGAATCTGTTGCAATGGCCATTGATAAGGCCCAACCTTATGTACTGAAACTTGGTTTTCATTTGGACATGTTATATATATATATATATATATATATATATATATATATATATATATATATATATATATATGTTGTCTTTAATTCATGTTCTGAGTGTTCATCACCTTTATCTTCCTTCATCTCAAAAAAATAAAATAAATTAACTACCATTTTTAGTGTACTCATCCATCGAGAAAATGATACTTTCAGAAAGTAACCAACATTGTAAATCTGAAATATTTCTACAATTGGGTAACCATGTGACGCCGGGTTTATGGTGTCACATAAAACCCTAATCGGGAAACCGACGGAATCAGCAACGAAACCGCAGAGATAGAACGGGACACCAGAGGAGCTGAGCTATGGGATGACTCATCAAGAATTTATGATGCAATTGATGTTAGGAATTATGAGTTTTAGATGAAATGATGAAAATGCCCTTAAGCTTAACCTAACCTATTCTAGTTAGATTTTAACCATGGTTAAGGCAAGTCAAGGATAGTTTATGTGGTGCAAAGGCAGCCACACCTCCCATCAAATTTTCACCACACATTGTCCTTGACTCATCCTAATGACTCACCAATGCATTAATGGCATTAAATTCTAACCTAGCAAAAAGACTAAAATACCCTTGATCTTTCATTGTATTTCCAACTTTGTCCTAGCATTTTGGACCAAATCACCCCTCATTTCAGCCATATGGCGCTGCCCTTCCTCCTCATTAGGAACACTTAGACAATTTTTCCTTCTTCATCAAGAACAGAAAGGAAAGCTCCATTGACTCACCGAAATTATACCGAAATTCTGACCCCTTTTTTGTTCTGAAACTCGGAGACTTTCTACATGAAAGTTGTTCCTCTTCCTCTCTTCTTTCCAACGACCTAGAGATCATCAAAAACGGATAAGTATATTGGGAGATGTGCCCCTAAAACCGCTCAAAATCTTCATCATCTTCATTTTCTAGAACACTTATGAACACTTAGTGATTTTGTGAGGAACTTGATCAATCCTCATCACTTATTCATCATCAAGAGGTAGAATCTTTCTCTAGATCTCCATGATTACTCATGCTTTCTTCTTCATTCATTTCATGATTTCATGACATGAACATCACTTTTTCAATTTCTAGAGCCAATCTTCAAAAATCTCTAGAAAATTGTAGAAAAATCCATTTGATTTGAAACCAATTTCTATGAACTCATCTTGATAAATATATTCATCATCTAGAAGCATGAACCCAAAATAAATTTCCTCCCTATTTTTCCAAGCATGACCGAACCCTATGTGTTTGGGTGTAAATGGGGTTTGCTTCAACTTTTGATAAATGATGCATGATTTCATCTCTTAAATCATTATGGGTATTGAATCCAAGTGATTGAGAAAACCAAATCAAATCCTAACCTATTTTCCTTAAGATGGCCGAAACCCTAACCTATTTGGTTGGGTGAATTTTGATTCAATGTTTGTCTTATGACACTTGATTCCATCCTTATACAATCCATGTTTGTTGAATCCAAGAGATGGAAATCAAGTGAAATTTCTAACTCCAATTTAGTGACAAGACCAAAAACCTAACTCATTCAGTTAGATGGTTTTTGTACAATGTTCTTGATTTATAATCATAGATTTTTGTCATTCCAATACCTAAGGATCATAAATCCAAAAGTTTGTAAAATTTTAACATCCCTAGCCTTATTTGATGAGTTGGCCGAACCTAGCACCATATGACCATATTTAGATTTGTTTGATTAATTTGTTAATTTGTTGATTTGGTTGAAGGTGGTTTTGGTAACTCGTGGCGGGATATCGAGGATCGTCGATTTCGTGTTTCCGGTGGTAACTTAGGTGGGAGAAAGAACCATTCCATCGTCGGAACCGATAAGTAGTATATAATTTATAATAATGGTGTAGGGCTACCTAAACCCTACTAGTGGTTGAGTAATCGACAATATCAAAATCGTATTGGAAACTTTTTCGTAATATCAATGACGATTTGGGAATTGTAGGTTTATCGCCTTAGGTTAATTTTATAATATTTGAGGATGTCTGAATTATTTATTTTTGACTGTTTGTGATACGCTGGTTGAGGTATTCTACTACATGTGTTGTTTATTTTGGTGTTTGAATATTTTATTGATTATTGTGTTATGCATGATCTACCTGGTTTGATAAATTTCTTAGTTGATTTTAAATAAAGATATATATCGTTCGAAGGTATTTTGTTTGGGGTGAGAGATTGAATATAAATTACAGGTTCCTAGCTATCATGTTATAGAAGTGGTGTGATATAGAATGTAAGTGGAGGTTATGAGGAAAGCTTGAGGCACTAGGTTATTATTGATACAAGTCAGTGAGAATCATATGTTGCATTGTTGTTCATAACCGTGTATTTGAGATACACGAGGTCCGAAGTTCTTGTGAACTGTTCCAAATTAGAAGTTAAGTTGTGCAACTATAGTGTCATTGCTATGCATGAGCACCCTAGATAGAGATGAGAGAGAGAACCAGGGTGTGCACCGACGGTACTGTGCAGCTATAATGTCATTGCTTTGCATGAGAATTCTCACCATGGATGAGAATGTGCACTAGCGTTGGGAACATGTCACTTGGATGACTGACTAGCATTCGTAACGAGGGATGTGTGACAGGATTAGTGGTGGCTACATCAACATAAAGGTTTAGTTGCATGAGTTGGAGGGTAAAGGATGATATTATAAAGTATGGATGATTGTAGATTGTGAGTGATAAGTGTGTGTGACTATTATTGTATTATATGCTATGAACCTTTTCCACTTATGATGATAGAACTGTATCTTATCTCCCTATTTCTGTAATTTTGTGTATGCATGCTATACTACGTTAGAAGACCCGATGGAAGAATATGTTGCTGAGGAGATGGATGGAACCCTGTATGAAACGGTTGTTGCTGAGGAGTTGGATGAAACTCCGTATGATGCTGATGCTGGAGGACAAGCTACAAATCCTAATAATATAGTGTAGTAAGTTAGGGCCAGTGAGTCATATAAGACATTTTATTTTCCGCTAGTTATAAGCAGTTTTTGTAAATAAGTACATGTGAGAGATCCTACTGAGAGGATCCCTTAACAGTGTCTTGGTAATGTAATGAATAAGCATGTGTGTATTTATATATTATAACGTTGTTGTGTATTAATTTTGCAGAAGTTATATGATTAGTATTAAGTTTTAATTTGTACGTATTTTTAACAATAAGCGTGTGATTAAGTAAATAATTAATAAGGTTTTAATCTAATAATACAATGGGGCACATGAGGTGTCTTAAAGTGCTTCCATGCTTCACCATCAGAAGGGTGGCATATAACACCAGGACCTCTTCTATTTTAATAATGCCACCTCATCTACCCCACAGTTTGCATTGATGCAAACAGTCTCTGCAACCTTGGAATTATTGGCTGATAGAACATTGCCTTCGTAGGAACTGGTTTGTTCTTACTACGGTCACCACTTCGAGCGCGGTACCTGGGTGTCTTACAAAATTTACATTCTTCCAGTGTGCTGTCATTTGTGCCCGAAGCACTGTCAGCATGCACCCGTTCGGACAACAATCAATCCTCTTAGCCCCAAACCCCAATTTCGACACCAATCGCTTCACATCATAATAACTTTTTGGCAACAACTCTTTGAAGGGTGTCACATCTTGAAGCATTTTACAAAAAGAACTCCAAACACTACTCGGGGACATTCCAATTGGACTTGCAAGCTAGAAGCCTAACACAAATTGATAATTTTGAATCTGACGGCCCTTCAAACAATGGCTTATTTGTCACTAACAGTAAATTGTAGAATCTATGTGCCTATTCATTATGAGGCTCTTCCATGTCATCAGACTCATTCTCCTCAAAATTCCCATGTTGCCCAAGACAATAATCCACCATCATATGCATTAGTGGAGTTGTTCGACATAGTCGTCGTGTAAGCCATTGCCTGATGCATCCATGTCAAGTTCATCACCACTGAATTAATTTAAATCAATATCCGACAACTCCTAACCATGATCAGCCCATAACCAATAATTAGGCTTGAACCCACGTCGGTATAGGTGTAACTTCACGTCATCATCACTCAAAACCGTTGTACCGTTGCACTTTATGCACGGACATCTAATCCGCCCTCTTCGGCATAATCACAATGTTGCTTGGCTTTCGATATAAACTCCTCAACTCCATATACAAATGATTGTTTCAAAAGTCGTCTCCCAGACTCGTTTATATCATACACCCAATTACGGCTGGGGCATAATATTCCATCCTTCTACATTTTCTGATAAATTGACGTATTTTTAAACATGATATTATAACCCTGAATCGCTCCCTTTCCTTAAATGGTGTGGCCCTATCCCATTCGAGAGAAAAAAATTCACCACTATATTATACTAGTTACTCATTACTTCTCATAGCTGACGAAATTTCGGCAGCATTTCCCATTGGTCTCCAAGTACACAACTTGACCGTGGTAAGATACCACAATCAAGTATGGACCCAAAGAACAAAAGGAAATTCTTCGAACGGAAATTTCATAAACTATTTAACAAATGAGAATCAACGAGTAATTAGTATATCAGTGGAGAAAAAGTTTCTTCCCAAACTGTCTCAATTGAACAATTCAAGATTCAATAAAATGAGCGATACCATGACCGCGAGTACACATGCTCAATAATATTGAACCTTGAACGGGAAACTAAGGTTTTTCTCAAGAACGTATAATAATTGTACTCTATAAGAAAGTATAACTTTAAGTAACAAGACTGAAACATTAGCAAACAAACACATAAGTAACCTATCTGGATTGGAAAAATTCGCAAACAAACAGTCAAGTATGTTATTAAATTTTAAAATTTTATTGAATATTAATTTAATTTTTATTTTTTTGTCTAAAGTATTATGAAACTAAATTATTTATTTAGCAATGTTAATTATTCAGCCATGTTTAATTGTTTAAATCTTATTTAATTACATTTATATATTAGTTAGGAGACTTAACACCAAGTGATAAGACAAATCTACAATACAAGGCTTACGACATTATTTATTTATTAAATAATTTTAATTATATAATCATTTAATTTAATTTTTAAATATGTTAGCGATATTATTATATAAGTTAATAAAGTGATTATTCTTCTCAAAAGTCCTTCCTAACATTAGTTTTACATACTAATTAAGTTTGACCCGATTGACCTGCATCCATTGTTCATGCTTCGCTGTTGATTACGATATATTGCCACATCACTGACTTGAGTTCTTACAACTATACGAGTATCTATTGTTCTGATTTACTTAGAATTTTATTTTCTAGAATATTATTGGGTATCTTATAATTAAGTAGTGTAAATGTTGTTGGATATATCAATTAACATAGTCACACATATATAATCATAACAACAACGGTTTACTTTGTACTAAGCATCAACAAAATTATAACACATGTAAGCATCAACAACCATAATCAATTATTAAACATCAACAAACATAAATAAACAAATTTAATTGTATGAAACAACAACAAAAACAAATAAAAAAAACCTTACTTACCTGGAGCGGAATGCAAACAACTCGCCATTGAGGTAGCAAGAAGAAAACCCAACAACTGGTACAAAACAGCCAGCCAAACACCAAAATTAACCTTAATCAACATTAATATTAATCAATAAACCCAATTTTTTTAAAAAATAAATAGGAAATAATTTGGAGGATACCTCAACTGATGAGTGTGGCGGTGGTTCTGGTGGTGGTGAATCTGGTGGTGGTGGTGGTTCTGGGGATGGTGGTGGTTTTGCAATGGAATGTGGGTTTTGGTGGTAATGGAGGGGATGAGGAGATGGGGGAGAAGGATAGGGGTTGTGGTGGGTTTTGAGTGGTGGTTCACGGTGGTGGTCGCGGCCGAGACGGAACCAGAGAGGGAGGAGAGGAGAAGGATATGAGGGGAGGAGGAAATGAGAGGAGAAAGGGGTGGAGGCGGTGGCAGTGTTCACGATGGAAGAATGGAGGCGGTGACGGTGGTGACACCCTAGAATAATTATAACATAATATACAAAACTTAATAAAAAAAATGATCCACTTTATCTAAAATAAATATTTAAGAGAGTAGTAGAAAACTGTGGTTTCCAAAAATAATTTTAGAGTTTGTAGTAGAGTATAAAATCGTCATGATCATTAACGTTTTTCAATACTTAATTATCGTGTCTGAAAATTCCAAAAATCACTAAAACAATAACAGAGTTGATTATTTACAAAAATTCTTAAGAGGACTAAGTGGACCATTTTAATAGATCACTCTGATCCGGCTTGACCTGACTACAAGACTTTCCCCAAAAATGAGTAAAACTCACTGGCAATAGTAAATATATTCAAAACAATAAGAACTATGTCATTTCCAATCATACCTGGCGTGGAAGGTATAGAAAATCCTCTCTTCACAACCCAACACATAATCAAAATAAAATAAACACCATAAAGTACCATTTTCATATGTAAAAAAAGAACAACATAGGCTGTAACAATTACTATTCCGAAATGCATTTCAACCGGTCCCTTTCTTGCTCGAAGGCCACAATCTTGACCGAATGCCATAACCTCATGTCATACAATGCTGACATGGCCACCTACCATCCTATCACCATCCCCCATTCCCGTTAGGGATATTAGTCAGTTGTCTAAGTAGTTCGTCCATAAACCCGGTGCACATCCCCATTCCCGTTAGGATGCTCATGCAAAGAAATGACACTATTCCCCCATTCCCCTTAGGGAATAGCTACACAAATTAAAAGTATCCCCATCCCCGTTAGGATACGAGATGACTTGGCAAGGACTACAAGAGTATCACGGTAGTTGCCCCCATTAGCGTTAGGGAACTGACTCGTGACATCTAGTACCCGTAATCGGATACTCTGACCTCGTGTGTTCCACCTACACGGTTGTGAACAACACCATGCATTCTAATATCAGTCTCACCAACTCTTATCGGGTCATAACCTAGTGCCTTAATCTCTCATCACTATCTCAACACTTAAATCAAGTTATCTTATGCCATTGTTCTCGTCGTAATCACTAGCTAGATACTTACTCATTCTACCAGTCAACTGTACAAGTCACATATCAAAAACATTTCCAAACAAAATGATTCAGTTATCATCATGCTATAACACATTCTCACATATAGACATGTCAAACCAAACAAAACAAGCAAGTCAAGACCCATGAACAAACAAATCAAACATAGTATGTAATCACATCAATTCATATAATTAATCACACCAATTCAAATAATTACCCATGCCAAATAGAGAGGTTTTGAGGGATTCTATTGTCACCTTAAATTCTCTTGAAAAAAAGAGATGATATCGAAATCTAGGTCTTTTCTCGATGTCCTAGCTATGTCTTTGTTTCTTTTCCTTGTTATAGCCTCATCAATTACTCTTCTTTAACAATCACAGAGTCTGAATTGAATCCACTCCTTCCTCCTTCTTGTACAGCTTCGACCAACACAAAGAAAGAGGGCCTCACATTCTAATTCAACAAACAGTCCATTTATTAAAGAAATATCAACTTACTTATTATATGGTTTAGGAAATTTGCAGATTAACCCTTAACAGAGGCAAGAATTGAGATTTATATGAATTTGGGGTTAGGGTTTCATAATGAAATTGGGGCTTTTGAATCTGAACACATTAGGTGAAATTTCACTCACCATACATGGAAGAGGACTTGGTGGTGTCTGCAAGGTCTCCGACATGGTGGTTGACGGCGACGACCTCGGCGGTACACGGCAGCAGCAGCGCCTAAGGCATCCCTGAACCATGAATGAAGGTGAACTTCATTGAAAAAGAGAGGATGGAGGTTTATAACACAAAGTATGGTGGAAGTCCACCATAGAAGGTGGCGACTGAGCTTACCGTTGCGGAGATGACGTCCCACGTGGTTGTCTCCTGGTGTTGAGCAGCAGCCGGCTGAGGTACTCCTATGGTGGTCGTGCTGCTCCGAGCGACAGTACAAGGCTGGCGACGCCCGGCTGACCTGAAGAGAGAAGGAGAAGGTCCAAGTGAAGTGAGAGAGAAAAGTGAGATGAGAGGAAGAAGAAGAATGCAGCAGAAATAGGAAAGAAAAAAGTGGGGGTGTGCACGAGAAAATGAGGGGTGCGACTAGCTATTTAATAAAATCAGCTTTTAATAAAATATGTGTTATCTTAAAACTAGATTGTTTCATAAATAAATTTTACCCTTTATAAACCCCAAAATAATTATATTTTCTCACTAGAATATCTCTTAGCAAAATAATATAATTTGAAACTAAATTATAAAATATTATTTTATAATTATCAAACACAAACAATTATCACTATATGAAAAAAATATAAAAGTTTAATAATAATTATCTCGCTTCTAAAAAACTAGGATGTGACATTACTCCCTCTCTTAAATAAAATTTCGTCCCCGAAATTTTGCAAGTTGTAGAGGATTCACATACCCACCTATATACTTCGGATTCTTCCTGATGATGTCGATTCTAGACATTGAACTCAAAATGAGTGAGCTCCTTCGAGGGTCATTCATCAGTTAGTCCACTTCTTTGGCTGAGAGTAACTCATTTGACAGGATCTTGTTAGTGTCTGAAAGACCATAGACATGTTCATCATTGATCAGAAGGGAAGTAATAAGTTTATGGAAAATAAAGGTGAGAATGAATCAACAAAGAACGGGTTTTTACTTAGTGAGCAGTGGGATTGAATAAAAAAAATTAGGGAGAAAACAATTTTCGAAAGAGTTGTTCACACGTCATTCGTACAAATAGGAATGAAGCAAGATTTAAAGAATGAAAAGACAAAGGAAATTCTATTTACCAATATTATAGGTACATGTTATAATACCAACAAATGAACCTAACAAACTTTTAAGGAAAGCTAAAAGTATTTCGAACAAAAGACAGTGTAGTCAACTTTCCCAATCATGTTCATTATGAGGCTTGAAGGTGAGAGTTCATTCATTCCATACATGTTCGAAATATAGTATTTATCATGTTAATCCCCAACTGAAATCTTGAACATGCTTACAAGACTTTTCCCCGTGAGTCCTTGCTTACTGTAAAAGTAATCAATGAAACTCATACCATAAGCTAAAACTTATGAATCCTATGTCTAACGGATCTCCAGGTCATCAAACAAATCAAATAGTCTAACAAACAATAACAAACAATTCACACAGGTAATAAATAGTTCATATAAGCTTAGAGATCATTTGTATCATAAGTAAGAATATTAGATATTTCAGATCCCTACTCTTCTTAGGAACTTAAATTGACGAAACTGTCGGATATTCTACCCATTTCAGAGATAGCATTAGTACTCATACCTCTTAATTAGAAGTATATTTGCTTACTACAGAGGACTCTAAGCTTAGATCAGGTTCTATAAGTCCTTTTAACCTCACTTATTTACACTAAGCATGCTGTTTGACATGTAACAAAAGGGGAGCTCCTTTCTTCATTCCTGTTTAATACTAAAGCTCCAAAACAGAATTTTAGGCATACTGTAAAGGATTCCTGAATGAGAAATCAAAACAAACACTATACCTCATCTATCAAAATTTAAGACTCATTTTAGGCTTCCAAGAACAAATTAAGAGGGTTGTTGATATCAGAACAAAATTTTAACAACCCACAAGGTAACAATACATGCAAGCATCTTATTACACGATATCAAACTTAGCAACACGACCCTTTAAATTGAGGGAGTTCCAATTCAATCCATATTTTCATATACAAGCTTAATAAGTCAACTGAATAAATCCTTTGAACTGACTACATGTTTAATTACCATAATGCAGTAGCATACAAGCAACATCATAAAAATTATCAATAAGTAACATGGATTTAAATCAATTGTTTAAGGATCACACTATCAAGTCAGAGACAACATCGCATAAAAGATCCAAACAAACTTCAATCACCATCAATTTAGTTAAACATATTGAAGTATTGTGAGTCATTCGAATATATGAAACTGTCAGATGAAGAAAAAGAAATGATACAAGTTAGCCATTGAGAAACACATGAGTTTACACTTTTTTTTTCAAGTGCAAGCAACCTGATAGCAATTTATAGAATATTTTTTTAAAATCAACTCCTTTGATTCCCTCACCAATGGTTACCCATATCCAAATCCTTATTTCTTATATTGAATGGTCATTTAAACTTTAGACAACTAGGATCTAAATTACAAAACAAGATATATGGTTATGTGATTTTGCATACAAAGGAGAAGAAAAATCAATATTCTTGCTTCATGCTTCAAATTGTCCAACAGTCTTAAACAGGACAATCACCACAGTTCCATTAACCGAGAGATATATCCAATAGATTCTCATCAAAGCATCAGACATGGATGATTCAAGTGTACAACATCTATTACTTGCATAAATGATAAAACAATATATATTAAAAATATTTAGCTGCTAAACAATTTTTTTTTTTACATACCAGAGATAGATAGATTGATTGGACTATTAGCATAGAATATTTCTTTAAAAAGAAAACAAAAAAAGAAAACCTTCTTTGATTAGTTGATATAAGTCACAAGCAATTATCTTAAGAGAGTAGTGCACTGAACTTGTGTAGCATGACAAAAATATCCTCAAATATACACTAAAGCATAATAAATCTCTTCCATTAAACTACTTTAAAATGCCAAAAGCGCAATAGTTGCATAATAAATTACAACACTCAACCTAAAATAGGAAAATACAACAGCAGTTTCTCCACGGCATATTATAAAATATCTAATACTAAAGAAGCATCAATATGTAAGGGTTAATTGAAGATGGAATTGACACTAAATTCAACTAAGTCTCTCTATTTTGAGTTCTGAGAAAAATTTAAAAGCCCTCGGCCATACAGCTTTCACAGTCACATATTGTTTCCTGGTGTAATTTTTCCGTGGCATGTATATTTAGACAGAATCACTCTGGTGTCCACCCCATTTTTTCCCCATATAAAATTAAGTCATTACATTATCAATTCCTGAACACGACAAGCCAACATTCCTTTGATTTATGTTTTCTGTTTTAATTAGTTGGTAATATTTCAAAACCCAACAAAAGATCATGAAAAAAATAAGTTGATATAAAGCCTTACTAAAACATAGATTAACTCAAGTTATGGATACTAACTCATGCTCTACCTATCTAACCCAAAATCATGGTTTTATACCACTAACTTGAATCTGTCTTTTTCTTTGAAATTCCATAGTCACTCACTCAAACCTTAGATTCATCCTTCAAACACATCATGACCAAACCAAATTACCATATAACTTATCAAATCATAATTTAACAAACATATAATAGTAGTAAGTACTTTCTTTATGCACACTAACATATAATGTCACGTTAATCTTAAGCTTTATTCCTTCCTTGTGACAACAAACATAGACCGATGAGCATTAACCATGATCATGAAACAAGATTTTAGCCGAAGCTTTCGGGTACACCTAAGAGCTTATTGACAGTCATGCATAAAAGAAGAGGAAATATTATCAAAAGAATCCTTGGTTCAAAATTTAAAACAAACAGCTCATAAGCAAACATTCAAACACGTTGGGTTCACCTCAAAGAAAAACCTAGAATGTCTAAACCTTCATGGAAAAAGAAACAAGTCATCTATTATTAGTACTCAAACTGGAAAAAAAAAAAGAAACCACATACAACTGATCCATCAGCAGTGAGAAGCCAAACTAAACAATAAAAGGTTCTTAAGGCTCAAAATAACCTCAACCCAAGACTCAAGCATGTAATCCCAAAGCACATCACTTAGAACTAAGAAAATAACAACCTTTCCATATCCGGAATGAGCTACACTTCCCTTATGCAAGGTCAAACACCTCACCATATAATTAAACAGTATATATTATGAAACAAAATTATCAACAAGGGTCACATAAAGAGAGATGAAGTCAATATCAACAGTGACAAAAATTATAATCTCCAAGGAACTAAACATGTATCAAGAGCATGTAAATAGATGCATCATTATGGTCATGGACTTGACATTTTATCAAACTGATTATATGCTTCTAGAACATTAAATTGAAACAAATTAATACCACAAACCAACATCATTAACATCTAGTAGTTTACTAAACCAAAACAGAGCTTTAGCCATTAAAAATTAAGTTTAATTACCAACATGAAAAAACTAACTCACCAATTAATTCTTACTGAAATGGTAATTAGAGTCTTAAGAAAATAACACATAGAAAAATTCAAAATGATAATTCAAAAATATTTTTTCATGAGACTGGTTACAACTGCCATAAACTAAACCGTTGGAAGCATTGTCTATTGAATGCTTACCCTTGTAGGTCATTATCATTCCTCATTCCTTGAGCAAACCATTGGGATGGCCAGTCTCAAGAATTTGTCCTCAAAGAACTTCGAAAGTGTAACAACACCGCAGAAAGACATTGATCTTCCGACATCCTAAGTCGGATCATACTAAACACACTCTTCTTATTATCATGAACTCGTAGTCCGGTAGGACCAAACTGCTCTGATACCATAATGTGACACCCTAGAATAATTATAACATAATATAAAAAACTTAGTAAAAAAATTATCCACTTTATCTAAAATAAATATTTAAGGGAGTAGTAGAAAACTGTGGTTTCCAAAAATAATTTTAGAGTTTGTAGCAGAGTATAAAATCGTCACGATCATTAACATTTTTCAATACTTAATTATCGTATCTGAAAATTCCAAAAATCACAAAAACAATAACAGAGTTGATTATTTAAAAAAATTCTTAAGAGGACTTAGTGGACCATTTTAACAGACTCCGATCCGGCTCGACCTAACAACAAGACTTTCCCCATTGGGATCTATCAACCTTCCTGGAAATGCTATCAATTGCCCAATGCCACATTTAAAACCTGGAAATGTCAAAAATCCCAAAAATGAGTAAAACTTAGTGACAATAGTAAATATATTCAAAACAATATGAACTATGACATTTCCAACCATACCTGGCGTGGAAGGTATAGAAAATCCTCTCTTCACAACCCAACACATAATCAAGATAAAATAAACACCAGAAAGTAGCATTTTCATATGAAAAAAGAGAACAACATATGCTATAAAAATTACTATTCCTAAATTCATTTCAACCGGTCCCTTTCTCGCTCGAAGGCAACAATCTTGCCCGAAGGCCATAACCTCATGTCACACAATGCTGATGTGGCCACCTACCATCCTGTCACTATCCCCCATTCCCGTTAGGTATATTAGTCAGTTGTCCAAGCAGTTCGTCCATAAACCCGGTGAACATCCCCATTCCCGTTAGGATGCTCATGCAAAGCAATGACACTATTCCCCCATTCCCGTTAGGGAATAGCTGCACAAATTAAAAGTATCCCCATTCCCGTTAGGATACGGGACGACTTGGCAAGGACTACAAGAGTATCACGGTAGTTACCCCCATTACCGTTAGGGAACTGGCCCATGACATCTAGTACCTGTAATTGGATACTCTGACCTCATGTGTTCCACCTACACGGCTGTGAACAACACCATGCATTCTAATATCAGTCTCACCAACTCTTATCGGGTCATAACCTAGTGTCTTAATCTGTCATCACTATCTCAACACTTATGTCTAGTTATCTTACGTCATTGATCTCATTTAAATCTCTAGCTAGATACTTACTCATTCTACCAGTCAACCGTACAAGTCACATATCAAAAGCATTGCCAAACAAAATGATTCAGTTATCATCATGCTATAACACATTCTCACATATAGACATGTCAATCCAAACAAAACAAGAATGTCAAGACCTATGAACAAACAAATCAAACATAGTATGTAATCACATCAATTCATATAATTAATCACACCAATTCAAATAATTACCCATGCCAAATAGAGAGGTTTTGAGGGATTCTATTGTCACCTTAAATTCTCTTGAAAAAAAGAGATGATATCGAAATCTAGGTCTTTTCTCGATGTCCTAGCTATGTCTTTGTTTCTTTTCCTTGTTATAGCCTCATCAATTACTCTTCTTTAACAATCGAGTCCGAGTTGAATCCTCTCCTTCGTCCTTCTTGAAAAGCTTGGCCAACACAAAGAATGAGGGCCTCACATTCTAATTCAACAAACAGTCCATTTATTAAAGAAATATCAACTTACTTATTATATGGTTAAGGAAATTTGCAGATTAACCCTTAACAGAGGCAATAACTCGAGATTTATATGAAATCTGGGGTTAGGGTTTCAGAAAGAAATTGGGGATTTTTGAATCTGAATTCATTAGGTGAAATTTCACTCACCATACATGATAGAGGACTTGGTGGTGGCTACAAGGTCTTTGGCGCGGTGGTTGATGGTGACGACCGCGGCGGTACACGGCAATAGCATTGCCAAAGGCATCCCTGAACCAAGAATGATGGTGAAATTCATTGAAAAAGAGAGGAAGGAGGTTTATGACACAAAGTATGGTGGAAGGTCATCGTAAAAGGCGACGACTGAGATTATCGTGGCGGAGATAGCGTCCCATGCGGCCGAGGACGCGAAACTGACGTGCGGTCGTCTCCTGGTGTTGAGTCGCGGCCGGCCGAGGTTCTCTATTGGTGGTAGCGCGGCTCCGAGTAGTGGTGCAAGGTGGACGGGGCGCTGCTAACCTGAAGAGAGAAGGAGAAGGTCCAAGTGAAGTGACAGAGAAAAGTGAGATGAGAGGAAGAAGAAGAAGAATGCAATAGAAATAGGAAAGAAAAAAGTGGGGGTGTGCGCGAGAAAAGGAGGGGTTCGGCTAGCAATTTAATAAAATCAGCTTTTAATTAAATATGTGTTATCTTAAAACTAGGTTGTTTCATAAATAAATTTTACCCTTTATAAACCCCAAAATGATTACCAACAAAATTGTCCGTCGATACCCACAAGAATATTTCCGATAGGACAATCCGTCGGTACTTATAGTTCAGGATTATCGACGGCTTCATCCGTCGATAATTCAAAAAAATGATTACCAACGGAATTGTCCGTCGATACCCACAAGAATATTTCCGATAGGACAATCCGTCGGTACTTATAGTTAAGGATTACCGACGGAACTGTCCATCGGTACACTGTCCCACCAAGAACTTGTCATTCCTGCCATCACTTCCGACGTATTTACCGACGGAAAAGCCCTCTGTAAGGTTACCGACGGGCTAAATTTTGGTATCCTTACTTACCGATGGCTAAATCCGTCGGAAATACACTAACTATCGACGGATACGATGTCCGTCGGTAATTTTCCGTCAGTAAACTCATGTTTTCTGGTAGTGGGAGCTGGTGGCCTCATTCAATACGTACATAAACTTCTATTTAATTTAATTTGTAACATTTGCTTTTAATTTATTACACATGAACATATAATTGACATAAATGTTTTGTTTATGATAGCGCTATGAAGGCATGTAGCATATCTTGTGCCAATGGGAAAAGTAGGACTTCAAAGTCAAAAACAAATCCTGAATGGATGATGAGCCTCTGTTTTACTGGTTTTATAACTAGTAAAGACCCTGGCTTTGTGCTTATTTTATACCATTTTTACCCAAATTAGACTTGATTGTTCCTAAGTAGTACTTCGAGTCTGTAAATTGTTTTTATGTTAATTTAGTTGTTTTAGAGTTGAATAAAGTATTTACTTTTATTTTCTGTTTTTCAGGTTAATAAAATAAAAAGTAATAAATCTGGAGCCGCTCGCCCGCGAATAATCTCTCGCCCGCGAGTATTGCAACCATGAAAAAGTCGGAGACGATCACGGCTTGCCCGTGTTGAAGATCACACAGCCGTGGCAATTCTGAAGTTGAAGCGTTCGCCTCGCGAGCATTCCTTCGCCTCGCGAGTATTGGAAGATCGAAGCCATCACGGTTTGGGCGTGTTGAATGCCACGGGCGTAACAGTTGGAAGTGAAGAGTTCGCCTCGCAGAAGGATGTGCTCGCCTCGCGAGAAGACAAAGAGTTGCAGACCTTTCATGTTATTCGCCTCGCGAGCAGTGATTCGCCTCGCGAGTACTCCGACTCTAAACGTGTATATAAGCGAGTCTTAGGCGAGAAATGAAGAGAGAGTCGAATTAGCCGATTTTGGCTAGTTTACGAGCTAATCTTAGTTAGCCTTTTGTTTTCTCTTTTAGTTATGTTTTGTTTTACTTTTGTAATGGAGAACTAGTCTCCTAGATTAATCTCTTGTGATTGGTTCCTGTTAAGACTTGAGGTTTATGTAATACTGTTTCATTTCCTTTTCTCTTTTCAATGCCATGCTTTATATTTCTGATTGCTTAATTCAGGAGTATATTGTGTTGTGTTGGTTTATCTCGGTGATATCATGTTCCTATATATAATCGCGTTTGCTTAATTCGCGTGTGTTCGTTTCGTGTTCGCTTAGTTCACGAAGGGCTTAACCCCGTTTGCTTAATTCGGGAATAGGGATATATATCTGTAGTAGTGGTTCAGCTTGTGAATTGTTGCTACAACCGGGAGGGGATTAGAATTTGCTTAGGGTTGCATGAACCGATGATAGTTGGGAAACCAAAAGCGATGAGGTTAATCGCTTTAGCTTATTTGGTAACTGCTCTATTTTCTTGCTTTGTTTTCTGTTTTGCTTCTTAATTTAGTTTCCAATCTCAAAACCCCCAATTCTAACTTTTTCTAACTTTTTCTGTTAATAATAACAACACCTAAAGAGTCCTTGAGAGACGATCCGAGTTGTCGCTCTATACTACATTATTTTGTAAACGCTCGTTCTTTTTGGCGCGTGGCGACAGCGCGGTCAAAAATTGGCGCCGTTGCCGGGGACTCTTGTTTGTTGTTATTAGCAGAAAATAAAAATAAAAATAAAAATAAAAAAAATTTCTTTTCTAATTAGTTTTGTCTGCTTTGTCTGGTCTGTAAATTTTATTTATCCCCCATGGATAGTCACATATATGGGTACATGCCTAATGTTTACTATGAACCACCACCATGCGTATATTTTCCTGATTATGTTGGTTTATCACACTGGTTGCCAAGGTTTAGTGGTTTTGCAGGTGAGAATCCGCAGGAGCATCTGAGGGAATTCCAGATTGCTTGTACTATAATGCTGAGACTGCTGGGAATAATGAGAAGATGATATCAAGATGGAAGCTTTCAGTTCTCGCTTGAAGGTGTCTTTGCTAGAGATTGGCTGAATTGTCTTGACGAGAACTCCATCTTCACCTGGTTTGACTTGAAGAACGCCTTCTGTTGAGTCGGGGAAACTATCCACCGAACCCTCCCCAAGTAACCACCGCTGCACCTTCCGAACCTTCCCTAGAGGACTGTGCAAGCAGGATGACTGCACTGAGATAAGTGCAAATATGGAAGGACTAAGGCAACAAATGGCCGAGCAAACTCAACTGATGATAGAGGAATTTCTACAGAAGATGGAGGCTGAATACCAGAGGAGCCTAGCTGAATCTCAGAATTTGTTGGCTCTAATTGATCAAGTTAACACCAACTCGGCTGCAATGCCCATTGAAGTACATTCACAAGTCATTCTTGAAAATACCTCTGAGGATGAGTCCGACATCGATATTTCGTTGATGATGAATTTAGTGTTGAATCCCCGATCCTAATGCTTGTTATTGTGATGGAACTGCTCTGTGTGTAGAATGTTTTACTGAGTTTATATTTTTCAGGAAAAATAGAAAATGCAGATCGGTTTGCAGGATTATTTTCTTCAGGAAACTTAGAAAAGGAGGATCAAGAGGGCAGCTGCTCCCCCATGCCTGAAGATGATGAAGAACCTTTGGGAGTAGATGATTCAATGAAAGCAAATGCATGTGTTGAGAGTAGTGGGGTGGATGATGAACTAATTGCAGAATTCCCAGACATTGTAGATTTTTCTGATTCATTTTCTTGTAATATATGTACTAACTCTAACCTTTGTGTGGTGTGTGCTGAAATTTCTGCGTGTATAGCAGGTGAAAAATTTGTTAATGCAGTGGATGAAGACATTGCAGAAGTTGAAGCAGCACCGGTAACCATTTCTAACTGTTTACCACTTCCCCCTGAGGAGCCACCAGTGTTGGATTTTGCACCATGGCCAGTCCAAGCGGTTGAACTCCGATTCTATTGGGAGGATTTCATTGAGAAAGAGGTCAACCTTGACCCGAGAGGTAGTGAGAAGTCCGCCGCACTCGGCGAAGTTATCATAGTTATCAAGTGCTCACTCCCTCATAAAGGCTGCAAGTTAGGGAGGCTTGGAATGAATTTCAGTCCTTTGGCTACCATGTGGGACTTATGTTACAGGCAGTGGGATCCTGGTGGAACCGCCCTTCAATGAGTTTTCTTAACCCTTTCTTCTTTTTAATTTTCTTTTGCTTTGCTTTATTTTCTGTTTTGTTTTCTAATAAAGCTCCTGAATAATTTGAGAAGCTCAGGAGTTGTGTTTGAGTCTAGTATTGGCAAGTTTGATGGATTTGATTAATTTTTGCATAGATTGATTGCATGATAGTGTTAATGTTTTCCCCCTAGGATTTGAAAAATTTTTGAAAAATGATCCCCATATGGTTGAAAACTGAACTTTGAGATTTTATTATGATGGCATGATTTATGATAAGTTTGGGGTGATAGGAAGCACACACTAGGGATAAAATCTCTTTCAAGCAATTTGCAAAAATGTCCAGGTGAGGTTTTGAGCCTCCAACATGTTTTAAACTGTGTGAAAATCACTTTTCAAGTTGCACTTTCCTGGATTTGATTGAATCTCTTTTTGGTTTGCATGATTATATGTTTGCTTCAAATGATTTAGGCATTTTCTTTGTAAATAGCTACTTAGCCTAAAAATAACCAATTCCTAATGCATGTTCCCTAGTTAGCCCCATTGAGCCTATTAGCCTGTTAATTCTTGATAACCTAATGTTATAAGCCCAAAAATCTGGAAAACCATGTTAACCCGATCTTAGGATTAGGAGAGCATGTAATCTTAGAATGGGTGCAAGAAACTAAAGTTTGGGGTGGCTGCAAGGTGCAATGTGTTGTTTGGGATTAGGAAAAAGAAAAAAATAAAATTGAAAAAAAAAAAAAAACAAAAAAAAAATTTTAAAAAAAAAAAAAAAGGAAAAAAAAATGATGAAAAAAAAATAAAGTGCGAAAATGGCAAAAAGAAATAAAAAGGCTGTAGCCACCCAGAAGTGTAAAGAAAAATGAGAAAAGGAACTTGAGTTTAATTTCAAAGTGTAAATAATGTTTCATGCTCTCTTAAGTTCCTAGGGTCTTCAGCCTAGTTTCTTTGTATATCCTACCCTTAGCCAGGCCCCATTACAACCCATAAAAGACCTTTTGATGTTGCTTGCATGTTTTTACCGTGGGAATCATTTTGAGATGAAAATCAAATCTATGGGAAGTGCTCTTAAAAGTGAAAATTGAGTGAATTGTTGATAGCCTGACACAAATTGAGCGATTGAGTGAAATACAAATTTCCCTTGTGAGGAAGGCAGTTGTTTGATTTTGGTGATCTCCCTCTTGTGTGTAACTTAGATCCCCTGCTTTGATTAATGATTGTTTGAATTATGAAACTCTCAATTGTTTGGAATAAATGAATGTGGGGATTGGATTGTTTTGCTTGTAAGGGGGGAACATTGAAAAAAAAAAAAATTCTTTTGAAAAAAATTGCTTGAAATCTGTGTGAAAGTTGATTGAGTCCTTAAGCATGCCATGTTTTGCCAGGTCTTGAGTCTTTTTAAGTTTTTGAGTGTAGTTTGCTTGGGGACAAGCAAAGTTTAAGTTTGGGGTATTTTGATGAGCCTCTGTTTTACTGGTTTTATAACTAGTAAAGACCCTGGCTTTGTGCTTATTTTATACCATTTTTACCCAAATTAGACTTGATTGTTCCTAAGTAGTACTTCGAGTCTGTAAATTGTTTTTATGTTAATTTAGTTGTTTTAGAGTTGAATAAAGTATTTACTTTTATTTTCTATTTTTCAGGTTAATAAAATAAAAAGTAATAAATCTGGAGCCGCTCGCCCCGCGAATAATCTCTCGCCCCGCGAGTATTGCAACCATGAAAAAGTCAGAGACGATCACGGCTTGCCCGTGTTGAAGATCACAGCCGTGGCAATTCTGAAGTTGAAGGCGTTCGCCTCGCGAGCATTCCTTCGCCTCGCGAGTATTGGAAGATCAGAAGCCATCACGGTTTGGGCGTGTTGAATGCCACGGGCGTAACAGTTGGAAGCTGAAGAGTTCGCCTCGCGAAGGATGTGCTCGCCTCGCGAGAAGACAAAGAGTTGCAGACCTTTCATGTTATTCGCCTCGCGAGTGGTGATTCGCCTCGCGAGTACTCGACTCCGTAAACGTGTATATAAGCAAGTCTTAGGCGAAATGAAGAGAGAGTCGAGAATTAGCCAGTTTTGGCTAGTTTCGAGCTAATCTTAGTTAGCCTTTTGTTTTCTCTTTTAGTTATGTTTTGTTTTACTTTTGTAATGGAGAACTAGTCTCCTAGATTAATCTCTTGTGATTGGTTCCTGTTAAGACTTGAGGTTTCGTAATCCTGTTTCATTTCCTTTTCTCTTTTCAATGCCATGCTTTATATTTCTGTTTGCTTAATTCAGGAGTATATTGTGTTGTGTTGGTTTATCTCGGTGATATCATGTTCCTATATATAATCGCGTTTGCTTAATTCGCGTGTGTTCGTTTCGTGTTCGCTTAGTTCACGAAGGGCTTAACCCCGTTTGCTTAATTCGGGAATAGGGATATATATCTGTAGTAGTGGTTCCGCTTGTGAATTGTTGCTACAACCGGGAGGGGATTAGAATTTGCTTAGGGTTGCATGAACCGATGATAGTTGGGAAACCAAAAGCGATGAGGTTAATCGCTTTAGCTTATTTGGTAACTCGCTTCTATTTTCTTGCTTTGTTTTCTGTTTTGCTTCTTAATTTAGTTTCCAATCTCAAAACCCCCAATTCTAACTTTTTCTAACTTTTTCTGTTAATAATAACAACACCTAAAGAGTCCTTGAGAGACGATCCGAGTTGTCGCTCTATACTACATTATTTTGTAAACGCTCGTTCTTTTTGGCGCGTGGCGGCAATGTGGTCAAAAAATTGGCGCTGCTTGCAGGGGACTCTTGTTGGTTGTTATTAGCAGAAATTAAAAATAAAAAAAAAAATAAAAAATTTCTTTTCGAATAAGTTTTGTCTCGCTTTATGCAGTCCGTAGAATTTTATTTATCCCCCATGGATAGTCACATATATGGGTACATGCCTAATGTTTACTATGAACCACCACCATGCGTATATTTTCCCGATTATGTTGGTTTATCACACTGGTTGCCAAGGTTTAGTGGTTTTGCGGTGAGAATCGCGCAGGAGCATCCGAGGGAATTCAGATTGCTTGTACTATAATGCTTTGAGACCTGCAGGAATACACGAAGATGATATCAAGATGGAAGCTTTCCAGTTCTCGCTTGAAGGTGCTGCTAGAGATTGGCTGAATTGTCTTGACGAGAACTCCATCTTCAGCTGGTTTGACTTGAAGAACGCCTTCTGTTGAGTCGGGAAACTATCCACTGAACCCTCCCCAAGTAACCACCGCTGCACCTTCCGAACCTTCCCTAGAGGACCTGTGCAAACAGATGACTGCACAGATAAGTGCAAATATGGAAGGACTAAGGCAACAAATGGCCGAGCAAACTCAACGGATGATAGAGGAATTTCAACAGAAGATGGAGGCTGAATACCAGAGGAGCCAAGCTGAATCTCGGAATTTGTGGGCTCTAATTGATCAAGTTACCACCAACTCCTACCTGCAATGCCCATTGAAGAACATTCACAAGTCATTCTTGAAAATACCTCCGAGGATGAGTCCGAGCATCGATATTTCTGTTGATGATGAATTTAGTGTTGAATCCCCTGATCCTAATGCTTGTTATTGTGATGGAACTGCTCTGTGTGTAGAATGTTTTACAGGTTTATATTTTTCAGGAAAAATAGAAAATGCAGATCGGTTTGCAGGATTATTTTCTTCAGGAAACTTAGAAAAGGAGGATCAAGAGGGCAGCTGCTCCCCCATGCCTGAAGATGATGAAGAACCTTTGGGAGTAGATGATTCAATGAAAGCAAATGCATGTGTTGAGAGTAGTGGGGTGGATGATGAACTAATTGCAGAATTCCCAGACATTGTAGATTTTTCTGATTCATTTTCTTGTAATATATGTACTAACTCTAACCTTTGTGTGGTGTGTGCTGAAATTTCTGCGTGTATAGCAGGTGAAAAATTTGTTAATGCAGTGGATGAAGACATTGCAGAAGTTGAAGCAGCACCGGTAACCATTTCTAACTGTTTACCACTTCCCCCTGAGGAGCCACCAGTGTTGGATTTTGCACCATGGCCAGTCCAAGCGGTTGAACTCCGATTCTATTGGGAGGATTTCATTGAGAAAGAGGTCAACCTTGACCCGAGAGGTAGTGAGAAGTCCGCCGCACTCGGCGAAGTTATCATAGTTATCAAGTGCTCACTCCCTCATAAAGGCTGCAAGTTAGGGAGGCTTGGAATGAATTTCAGTCCTTTGGCTACCATGTGGGACTTATGTTACAGGCAGTGGGATCCTGGTGGAACCGCCCTTCAATGAGTTTTCTTAACCCTTTCTTCTTTTTAATTTTCTTTTGCTTTGCTTTATTTTCTGTTTTGTTTTCTAATAAAGCTCCTGAATAATTTGAGAAGCTCAGGAGTTGTGTTTGAGTCTAGTATTGGCAAGTTTGATGGATTTGATTAATTTTTGCATAGATTGATTGCATGATAGTGTTAATGTTTTCCCCCTAGGATTTGAAAAATTTTTGAAAAATGATCCCCATATGGTTGAAAACTGAACTTTGAGATTTTATTATGATGGCATGATTTATGATAAGTTTGGGGTGATAGGAAGCACACACTAGGGATAAAATCTCTTTCAAGCAATTTGCAAAAATGTCCAGGTGAGGTTTTTGAGCCTCCAACATGTTTTAAACTGTGTGAAAATCACTTTTCAAGTTGCACTTTCCTGGATTTGATTGAATCTCTTTTTGGTTTGCATGATTATATGTTTGCTTCAAATGATTTAGGCATTTTCTTTGTAAATAGCTACTTAGCCTAAAAATAACCAATTCCTAATGCATGTTCCCTAGTTAGCCCCATTGAGCCTATTAGCCTGTTAATTCTTGATAACCTAATGTTATAAGCCCAAAAATCTGGAAAACCATGTTAACCCGATCTTAGGATTAGGAGAGCATGTAATCTTAGAATGGGTGCAAGAAACTAAAGTTTGGGGTGGCTGCAAGGTGCAATGTGTTGTTTGGGATTAGGAAAAAGAAAAAAAGAAAAGTGTAAAAAATAAAAAAAAAAAAAAAAAAGTTGAAAAAAAAAAAGGAAAAAAAAATGATGAAAAAAAAAATAAAGTGCGAAAATGGCAAAAAGAAATAAAAAGGCTGTAGCCACCCAGAAGTGTAAAGAAAAATGAGAAAAGGAACTTGAGTTTAATTTCAAAGTGTAAATAATGTTTCATGCTCTCTTAAGTTCCTAGGGTCTTCAGCCTAGTTTCTTTGTATATCCTACCCTTAGCCAGGCCCCATTACAACCCATAAAAGACCTTTTGATGTTGCTTGCATGTTTTCTGTGGGAATCATTTTGAGATGAAAATCAAATCTATGGGAAGTGCTCTTAAAAGTGAAAATTGAGTGAATTGTTGATAGCCTGACACAAATTGAGCGATTGAGTGAAATACAAATTTCCCTTGTGAGGAAGGCAGTTGTTTGATTTTGGTGATCTCCCTCTTGTGTGTAACTTAGATCCCCTGCTTTGATTAATGATTGTTTGAATTATGAAACTCTCAATTGTTTGGAATAAATGAATGTGGGGATTGGATTGTTTTGCTTGTAAGGGGGGAACATTGAAAAAAAAAAAATTCTTTTGAAAAAAATTGCTTGAAATCTGTGTGAAAGTTGATTGAGTCCTTAAGCATGCCATGTTTTGCCAGGTCTTGAGTCTTTTTAAGTTTTTGAGTGTAGTTTGCTTGGGGACAAGCAAAGTTTAAGTTTGGGGTATTTTGATGAGCCTCTGTTTTACTGGTTTTATAACTAGTAAAGACCCTGGCTTTGTGCTTATTTTATACCATTTTTACCCAAATTAGACTTGATTGTTCCTAAGTAGTACTTCGAGTCTGTAAATTGTTTTTATGTTAATTTAGTTGTTTTAGAGTTGAATAAAGTATTTACTTTTATTTTCTGTTTTTCAGGTTAATAAAATAAAAAGTAATAAATCTGGAGCCGCTCGCCCCGCGAATAATCTCTCGCCCCGCGAGTATTGCAACCATGAAAAAGTCAGAGACGATCACGGCTTGCCCGTGTTGAAGATCACAGCCGTGGCAATTCTGAAGTTGAAGCGTTCGCCTCGCGAGCATTCCTTCGCCTCGCGAGTATTGGAAGATCAGAAGCCATCACGGTTTGGGCGTGTTGAATGCCACGGGCGTAACAGATTGGAAGTCAAGAGTTCGCCTCGCGAAGGATGTGCTCGCCTCGCGAGAAGACAAAGAGTTGCAGACCTTTCATGTTATTCGCCTCGCGAGCAGTGATTCGCCTCGCGAGTACTCTGACTCCAGAAACGTGTATATAAGCAGTCTTAGGCAGAAATGAAGAGAGAGTCAGAATTAGCCAGTTTTGGCTAGTTTCTGAGCTAATCTTAGTTAGCCTTTTGTTTTCTCTTTTAGTTATGTTTTGTTTTACTTTTGTAATGGAGAACTAGTCTCCTAGATTAATCTACTGTGATTGGTTCCTGTTAAGACTTGAGGTTTCTGTAATCCTGTTTCATTTCCTTTTCTCTTTTCAATGCCATGCTTTATATTTCTGTTTGCTTAATTCAGGAGTATATTGTGTTGTGTTGGTTTATCTCGGTGATATCATGTTCCTATATATAATCGCGTTTGCTTAATTCGCGTGTGTTCGTTTCGTGTTCGCTTAGTTCACGAAGGGCTTAACCCCGTTTGCTTAATTCGGGAATAGGGATATATATCTGTAGTAGTGGTTCCGCTTGTGAATTGTTGCTACAACCGGGAGGGGATTAGAATTTGCTTAGGGTTGCATGAACCGATGATAGTTGGGAAACCAAAAGCAGTAGGTTAATCGCTTTAGCTTATTTGGTAACTGCTCTATTTTCTTGCTTTGTTTTCTGTTTTGCTTCTTAATTTAGTTTCCAATCTCAAAACCCCCAATTCTAACTTTTTCTAACTTTTTCTGTTAATAATAACAACACCTAAAGAGTCCTTGAGAGACGATCCGAGTTGTCGCTCTATACTACATTATTTTGTAAACGCTCGTTCTTTTTGGCGCGTGGCGACAGCGCGGTCAATGGATTATCCTCAAGGTAAGTAGTTTATTGAATAGTAATTAATATTTTAATTACTATATATATATATATATATATATATATACACATTTAATCAAAATTAAATTTCATTTCATTTGTAGTCTCGTTTTCAGCCAGATAATTGGTCGTGTGCTTATTGTGTGATGCTTCATATGTTGAATATCGTCTCCGCATCTATTATCGAGGGATGGAAGAAGGTAATTAATTAAACAAGTTATTTAATTATATTTTATTTTTGGTGATGACTTGATTTAATGTTTATTTTATTTGAACTTGTGCAGGCTTTCATTAATCAATCTCCTCTTGAGAAAGAAGATTTTAAAAACTTGAGGATGCGATTTGCAGACTCCTTTTTTAAGTATACTACAGAAAAAGGAGTAGAAAAGATACCTCCTGAATAATTACAAGATAATATGTAGTTGTATGAATTTACATGTATATATTTATATATTGGACTTGTTTTAGATAGTATAGAATATATTATGAATTTTTCAGGTATATTTGCCTAGCTAGTATAGAATATAATCTGAATTATGTTAAGGAAAATTATGTATAATTGTGACTAGCTAGTTCTGAAAATATTGGAATGCAAATGCATGAGTTAATTTATGTGCAAAGTTATCCATATGGACTTGTTAGTGTGTGTGCAAATTCTATAATCTGTGCAAATTCAGTATTCTGGACAGTTAGTGAATGCAGGGAGCTAGCTATGGGAATGAGATATTGCATAACTAGAATTTAAAAAAATTACTTTTCACGTTTGTTTTTTATACAACAAACGGTAAAAGTTTACTTTTAACGTCTTTTGTGTATATAACGGACGTTAAAAGTCACACTTTTAACTTCTGTTGTTTAAACAACAGACATTAAAAGTAAACTTTTACGTCTGTTGTAACACCCTTCTCAAGCGCTACATTGTCTGTGACATTTTCTCAATTCCGTTTAACGTTGAAAATAAATTTTCTGAAGATACAAGATTATTTTACGCTATTCGTTTTCACAAATAAAAAATTAGATACTTAACATTTATTAACATTTTCCAACCACTAATAGGCCTAAAATGTAACATCCTCTTTTTTTTTCCTATGATGTATTATCGGTAAAAATATATATGTTTATATTTTTACCTAAGACCTAGAAAATGATTTTGAGAAGAACAAAATCATATCTAGAATCTACTTCATAATAAAAGGTTACGGTTAGAATTTGGGTTTAAAATTCGGACGGAAACCGGTCTGCGTTTTCACTGGCAGTGAGATTTTACTGATCAGAAAACCTAATTTTGACCCGAAAACGAAACGTTTTAGATTTTAATCTCATTTCCAGTGATATAGTCTATTTTGAAAAGTTTCGCCTAAAAATAAAATACTGTATTTTATTCGGGCGAATTTTCAAAGAAAATACGACGTAAAACCTAAATTGGGTAATTGATGGAGTCGGAATCGGAACTGCAGAGATAAAACCGGACACTGGATGGCGGAGTCACCTTGCCACCTAAGGGTGGTGAGTCATGGGGTGAGTCACCACCGTGACTCACCAAGCCATAATGACAAGTTAAAAAATATCTAGATATTTAAATATCTAGTCATAGAAATGTCCATTTTGCCCTTGACCTTTCTTTGTATTTCCAACCTTGTCCCAACAATTTGTCACCAAAATACCCCCCCCCCCTCCAATACACGGCTGCCTCCCAATTCAGGCACTTAGACAATTCATTTGCTACACTTCATCAAGTACTTCATGTGCATTCTCTCAAAAACCTCAAGTTTCATTTGTTGAAAAGCTTGAATCTTTGGTCAAATTTCTTCACTTCATGGTGAGAATCCTCTTCCTCATCACCTTAGCTCTCATAATCATCTACTAATTTTCATTTTCCTCTATGGTTTTTTGGATCAGAGGAGAAGAATTGAGAGATAATCCTCAATTGTTACAAGAAGCCATTGTTGGAAGCTTTGAAACATGGTTGGAGCAGTAGCAGTGAGATCGTTGCCAAACACTCTTAAACTGTTGGATCGTTCTCAAATTTTATAAGAAGGTTCGAGACTTGTGGTTCTTCATATCCAATGGTCAGAATTTCGTAATAATCTCCAGAGTATGAGATATTCAGCTTGTACAGTTGGTCTAGGTGGTGAGGAACTCAACCCGGATACCACTTGACCTGCAACCATAGAACTGCCATCTGAGATGCATTCACTATTGGATCGGGCTGAAACTTTGTGAGAAGGTTTAGGAAAGATAGTTGTTTGTTGTCACTGTTCTGTTTTCTAATTAAAGGTCTGTGGCTAGATATATGGAGCTCAAATAGTAACCTGTTTTGGGTACCTTTTCCTTGGATTTTTTTAGCTCACTTTTGAATCCGACTTTCCCTAAGTCTAGCCGCAGTTATCGTAAATTTTTCCATCGATTTTGTCTCTTTATTCAAATATATATTGATTGGAACCCTATTGTTGATTCGGTTGATATTTCTGTGTTACTGGTGAATTGTAAGATCGTACGTGTAATCGGGACAGAAAACGGAACAATGGAGGTGTTCGTATGGATGGTGGAAGAATTGTGGACGTGGTTGGAAAGTGTTCTGAGGTTCGTGTCAGTAGCACAGACGCATTCAGAGCTGGTACGGGAAAGTCCGCAAGTCGATAAGGTGGGAGAAATAAATATCCTGTCATCGGAACGAATAAGTAGCATATATTTTATAATAATGGTGTAGGGCGACCTAAACCCTACTAGTGGTTGAGTAATCGACAATACCAAAATCAAATTGGATACTACCCCGTAGTACCGATTATGATTTGGGGATTGTAGGTTTATCACCGATTTGATAATTTTATTATATTCGAGGATGTATGATTTTATCACTGTTGAACTGCTTGTGATGCGCTAGTTGTGGTAAACTGCTTTATGTGATGTTTTGTGATATCTGGATATTTTATTATTATTTTTACTGTGTATAATCTGTTTGGTCTGATGACGTGCAGTATATGTTATTTCATGCTTAGTTGATATCTAGGCTATGATATAAGTTGGTCGGGAGATATGCATGTTGGGGAGAGAATGAATGTGATTTAGAGGTGCCTAGCCTGATTAAATATTATTTTATATATGAGATGTGACATGGAATATGTGTTGAGACAGGAATGGAAGGTTGAGGCACTAGGTTGTAACCGATGCTAGTCACTGAGACCATATAGATGCATGTTGTTGATCACAGCCGTGTGTTTGGAACATACGAGGTCCGAAGTCCTCGCGAGACCATCCCGACTTAGATTTAGGTTGTGCAGCTATAGTGTCATTCCTATGCATGAGCACCCTCGAGAGAGAACCAGGGTGTGCCCAGAGAAAATGTGCAGCTATAATGTCATTACTTTGCATGAGCATTCTCACCGCGGATGAGGGTGTGCACTGGGATTTAGGGACGCGCCGCTTGGACGACTGACTAACATCCCTAACGAGAATGGGGGATGGTGACAGGATTAGAGATGGCCATGTCAGCATAAAAGTTTAGTTA
This sequence comes from Sophora flavescens, assembly GCA_030762895.1. NCBI lineage: Eukaryota > Viridiplantae > Streptophyta > Magnoliopsida > Fabales > Fabaceae > Sophora > Sophora flavescens. The sequence continues at coordinate 108,181,476 of CM061067.1, read as the reverse complement.
CATGAGATTAAGGGTAGATGATGATATAGTAAAATTAAGGATGAATGTTATTTTTGTGTGATGTGTGCCTTTGACTATTATTGTATTTTATACTATGTATTCCATTTCTACGTATGATGATAGAACCATTTCTTATCTCCCTACTTCTATATATTGTGTATGTTTATCTTATTCCATGAGAAGAATCCATGGAGGAACCAGTTGCCGAGGAACTAGATGGAACTCCGTATGAACTGGATGCTGGAGGACGAGCAGTGGATTCTTGCAATAGAGTTTAGTGTCTATGGCCAGTGTGCCTTGTGAGACATTTTTATTTTATGTTGCTTATGATAGTGTTTAATAGTATGTACCTGCAAAGGGATCCTAGTAATGGGATACTCCAGACAGTGTTTTGTACCTTGATGGATAGACATATGTGTGTAAGTCTATTATGTCTATGGTGTGATGGATTATTTTTCAGGAGTTGTATATTTTATAATTAGGATTTTAATATCTTCATTTTTTTGTATATGCGTTTAACGTTAATGTCACGATTAAGTTTTTAATTAATGAGGTTTTAATTTATTGGCACAATGGGGTGTCTCAATTTGGTGGTATCAGAACAGTTCGATTCTAATCGGACGGTGAGGTCTAGGATGTTGTTACTTGCTGTGTCTAGTTGAACCCGCACAAGGTATTAACTTTGTTTAGAAGTTAGGTAGTATGTATGGACTCGATAGATTCGATGTGATAGGCACGACGCGATAACTAACATTATTATGGCATATAATATTTATATACTAGTTTATGTCTTATTATATGTCATATAGATGTGAGCTGATGGTTACTCTTACTAGTAATCTATGACTTAGAGAGCTCATAGTGAAGGAAGTGGTAAGAATACGAAGGATAGTGAAGATAATAGTGGACTTCCTAGGGCTAAAGGAGGAAGGGATGAAGCTGAAGTCATGAGGACTTTGAGAGATATGGAGGAAGCTATGCTAGAATAGTCATAGAAGAATATGCGATTGGTGCAATAACAAATGGACATTCTACAATGAATGCATAATCAATGAAGAGAAGAAGGATCAGTGGGTGTAGGGCAGGTTGTATTTATGAAAGGTAAGCCACCACAGTTTTTACAGAGAGTATGATCCAGAGGGACCTAAGTTATGGATACAAGAAATAGAGAAAATCTTCATAGCTATGAGTGGTAAAGATAATAGAAATGTCACTTATGCATTTTTTCATGTTAGTTGGAGGTGTAGGGCTTTGGTTGAAGAATCAACAGAGGAGGTTGGAAGTGGATGGAAGAATAATCACGTGGCAGTTGTTCCGAGAATGTTTCCTAGAAAAGTTTTTTCTTTCTGAAACTATTAGACGTGAGAAGGAGAAAGAGTTCCTTAGCTTTAATGAAGGAAGTATATCCGTAGGTGAGTACACTATGAGATTCAAGTCTCTGCTCAAATTCTCCAAGTTCTTACAAGTGCATCCGGATGAGACAGTATATGTAGAAGATTTGAGGATTGGTCTGAGAGATGTGTTGCAAAGAGAAATTATACCTTTAGGAATTTCGAGGATTTTGGAGATGTTAGAGAGGATAGAGTTTGCTATAGATCTCATACCAGGGATAGAACCAATATCGATAGCGCCCTATCAAATGTTCCCGACAGAGTTGGCAGAGCTTAAGAAGCAGTTGGATGACATGATGAAGAAGGAGTTTATCCGGTCAAGTGTTTCACCATGAGTGGTGCTAAAGATTCAGAATCCGACGATCTCATACAAGGTAGTTGCAACATAGCTTGTAACCTTTTAACTATACTTTTCAATTCGAGTGCAACACATTCTTTTCTTACGATGGATTGTGTGAGACATTTGAGTTTGTTTGTTTCTTCCTTGTCATATGATTTGATTATTTCAACTCCAACTGATAAACCAGTTATTGTGAATTCGATATGTTTGAACTGTCTTATTGTTATTCAGGATTGACACTTTCTTGATAATCTGATATGCTAGCTGTAATTTCAATTTATTCTATATGTATTTCCTTGTATGTTAGGATTTGTGCTCATGTGCCTAGATAACCCTCATTGTATTAGACATTTGAGTGGATTGATTGGATGGTCTCCATTGATCTGTATATTTTAGTATTTCTTTGAAAAATATGTTATGACTAATCTTTGAGTTGTAACACAGATGACTTCTCGGTAACCAAAGTTTCTTGATGAAACTTACTCTAGTCACTTCTACTTTTGGTAGATATGATCCTGTTTGAAATTTTGTCAGACTGTTTTTCCCTTTTAAATTGTCATTTTGTAAATTCCTTATATTAAGAAGGAATCCTCTTGGTGTCAAGAATTATCCATCTTGTGATTTCCTTATTCACTGGAAGTTCTTATGGAAGGAGGAACTTTAGTAGAGTCAGTTGCCGAGGAACTAGATGGAACTCCGTATGAACCGGATGCTGGAGGACGAGCTTTGGATTCTAGAAATAGAGTTTAGTGTCTATGGCCAGTGTGTCTTGTGAGACGTTTTTATTTTCTGTTGCTTATGATAGTGTGTAACAGTATGTACCTACAAGGGATCCTAGTGATGGGATACCCTAGACAATGTTTTGTACCTTGATGGATAGACATATGTGTGTAAGTCTATTATGTCTATGGCGTGATGGATTATTTTTAGGAGTTGTATATTTTATAATTAGGATTTTAATATCTTCGTTTTTTTGTATATGTGTTTAACGTTAATGTCCCGATTAAGTTTTTAATTAATGAGGTTTTAATTTAATGGCACAACGGGGTGTCTGATAAGCCTCTGGCTCATCTAGTTTCCATCTAGAAAAGGGGTAGATTTTGTGCCTAATTGGGCGAGTCAACCTCGCTAATCTCCCAAATTGGCCTTGTTTTGTTCCTAAGTTAGAATGTGATTCGTTTAATGCATTTTTAGTAGTTTTTAGTTTATTTTAGGTAGAATTACGCTTTTCGTTTCCTTTTATTGTTTCAGGTTAAAAGTGAAGCTCTTAGAGTCAAGGAAAATGAAGAAAACAGTGGAGAATCAATTCTGGAAGTTTCGCCTCGCGAGACAGGATCTCGCCTCGCGAGCTTGAAGACCAGCCTGAACAGCAACAGTCACCCTTTCTGTCTCGCCTCGCGAGCCTGAAGGCCTGACTGTGCCAGAGATGTCACCCTTTCTGTCTCGCCTCATGAATCACCATCTCGCCCCGCGAGAAAACCAATCTCTGAAGATCTGATTCATAAGATTCACCTCGCGAACCAGGTCTCGCCCCGCGAGCGGGCGAGACCCAGAACCCCTATTTATAGGCTGTTTTAGGGCAGATTAGAGATACCTTTTGTTCACCACTTGTTTTAGATTGTTTTTGAGACAAATCCTTATTCTCTGGAGCTGTGTCTCCCTATGTTCTTTTCCTATTTTACAATTATGATGAACTCCAATTATTTGTGCGTTGTTACAAGCATGAGGAACTAATTTCCCTTGTCTAAGGGATCAACGAAACCACCCATGACGGTGTAGCATTCAATGTGATGTATGTTTCCCTCCTTTACCTCAATTCATGTTTTCCAATTCGGAATTTATTGCGTTGATCATAAGCATGCATGATTGACTAGTTAACGTGATGAGGCTTGATAGGTAATTCGCGTTAAGAACTTGAATTGGGATCACTGATTGAATATTGCACGAGAGTGAGTAGGAGATCAGTGCAACCTTATAGGGAACAAGATTTAATAGAGTTTGATGATTGGGTTATGAGACCGTAGCAAGTAATTAACTCAATCGTTGAATACGTCCTATTGAGCACGATAGTGTCATTAGGAGAATTTGGGGGTCCTGGTTGACATTGCAATTGAACTTAGGGTGGGGATCATCATCACTTGGGTGCTATGCATGATTGGGTAGGTGGATTTGTGACCTTAGATGTTTAATCCAGATTTTAATTCTTATCCTATCTTATCGCTACCTGCTTTATCTCTAATTGATTTGTTGATTTAAATAGCTATCCTATTTCCTCTCTCTTCTCAACCACTTGCTTTTACTTGGTCAAACGTATCGAATTTCTTGCAAATTGGTAGAATTGGTAGCCCAATCCCTGTGTCCGACCTCGGTAATTACTTACCGTGTTTATTACTTACGACGACCCGGTACACTTGCCGGTGACTCAACAAGTTTTTGGCACCACTGCCGGGGATTGGCACAACCAATTTTCCTAATTTTTGGGAAGTTTGATTATTTGGTTAAGCTATTTTTATTTTTATTTTCTGTTATTTATTTACTATTATTTCTTTCTACTTCTTTGATTCCACTTGGTCTTGCCTAGTTTTTGTAAGCGAGGTACCCTTCACAAGAGGACTTGCTATTTGATTCGGAGATCACCAAGACCGAGAAGCGATTAAGGAAAGAAGCCAGAGAACGAAAGAGGCTTGAAGCAATTAATTTTGAGGGGATGACTGAAGCAAACCCTCCTCCTCCTCCTCTTTACAAGCCTCTCTTTGAGTACAATCTACCCAATTTGGATGATTGTGCTTCTTCTATCGTGAGGGGCAACCTCAATACAGATTCCTTCAGAGTGGAAGGATGTGTCACAACCCATATCCGTGAGAATCAATTTGATGCGGGTGGCAAACAAGACCCTCATAGACACATCACTCGCTTCGTTGAAGCTTGTGACATGCAGAAGACAATAGGAGTTTCTCAAGATGAGTTTCCCTTGCGACTATTCCCTCTCTCTCTTAGGGATACCGCTCGCGATTGGTTTGACAACTTGGATCGCAACAGTATCACAACATGGGAGCAAATGGCTGAAAAGTTCCTCACTAAATATTTTCCTCCTTAGAAAGTGGCACAAGCAAGAGTAGCCGTCACATCTTTCAGGCAGACAGAAGATGAATCTTATAATGAAGCTTGGGAGAGGTATAATGTGCTCTTGAGAAGATGTCCTTCGGCCTTCTTTGACCCGGTCTCCAAGGTTCAACATTTCTTTAACGGGTTAAGGGGGCGCTACCAGATGAATTGTGATGCCGCAGCGGGCGGTTCTTTTTCTTATTTATCAGCTGAGGATGGATGGGCGTTATTGGAGAAGATGTTGAACAATGATTACAACCGTGGTAGGTAAACCTCAAGTGGAGTCAGTTCTGCAACAATAGAAGCCATTCTAGAGCAGAATAAACTGTTGAAGATGCAAAATGCGGCATTGTCTGGGAACAAAAAGGTTAATGTGATATACGAAGGAATTCCTCCAGGTTGTGATAATTGTAATGGAGATCATGACATTCAGAGTTGTCCGTTCAACTTCTCTCAAGAACATGTGGACTCATGCCACAATTTCTATGACAACGTGCCCCAGAACAACTATCAGAGGAACAGACAGAATGATTACAGTCAGAATCAGAATAGGGGTTATATGAGGAGAGGCCATCCGGGTTTCGCTTGGAGTAATGCTAGTGGTGGTCTAGCCAGGCAACAACAACCTCAACAGAATCAGAGGCCAAACTATGGAATCCATCAACGCAATACTCAGCAGGCTCTTTCAGGGCCTAATCAATTGCAAACAACAGATGGTGGAAGGCAACCTTGGGAGTTGGCTATAGAAAAGACGAATGCGGCAATTGAGAAGTTGTCAGTCAATACAAGCACAACCATTGACAAGTTGGCAACTCATACAGGGTCGGCAATTCAGAATCTAAAGACGCAGATGGCTCAGCTCGCAAAGCAACTAAATGAGCATCTCCCAGGCACTTTCCCAGGTGATACCGAGAACAACCCTAAGAACCAATGCAATGTCGTAGCAACTAGCAGCGGTAGGGTGTTGGGATCTAACAGGGGTGCAACTAGTTCTCAGGAAGCTGAGGCCTCGGAACAACCACATGTTGAGGAAGATCAACCTAAGAAAGAGGAGTTGGCAAGTGACAAGGCACCGGAGCAATGGGGAAGGTTAAAACTTGTAGATGAAGAGTTTCGAAGAAAGAAGTGGGTTGAACCCAAAGACCTCCCGCCCTTCATGAAGGTACCATATCCTGAAAGAATGAAGAAGCCTCTACAAGATAAACAGTTCAATAAATTCCTTGATGTCTTCCACAAACTTCAAATTAACATTCCATTTGCGGAAGCCTTGGAACAAATGCCATCTTATGCCCGGTTTATGAAGGAGCTTCTCTCCAAGAAGCGGAAAATAGTGGATGAGGAAACAGTTGCTTTGATCGAGGAGTGTAGTGCCATTCTTCAAAGAAAACTACCTCCAAAGTTGAAGGATCCCGGTTCTTTTTCTATACCATGCACCATTGGGGAGATGACTCTAGGAAAGACGTTGTGTGATCTAGGGGAAAGTATCAACTTGATGCCCCTCTCTATGATGAAGAAGTTGGGGATCAAAGAAGCCAAAGATACACGGATGTCACGCCAACTAGCCGATCGTTCTATAAAATATCCTTATGGGGTGGTCGAAGATTTGTTAGTGAAGGTGGACAAGTTCATATTTCCGGTGGATTTTGTGGTGCTTGATATGGATGAAGACGCCGAGATCCCTCTCATATTGGGTAGTCCCTTCTTGGCCACTGGGTGTGCTTTGATAGATGTGCAACAAGGGAAACTCACCCTAAGGGTGCAAGATGAGAATGTAGTCTTCAATGTCTTTGAAGCAATGAAACACCCCGCTGAGAGGTCGGATGTGTATCGAGTGGATATGGTGGACTCAATTGTCAAGGCAAAGGCCACTAGAGAAGCCCATGGTTCTTCACTTGCACAAGTGTTGGTAAAATCCCATGATGATGATAGTGATGAAGAAGACCCTTTGGGGGATGAGGACTATCTTGAGTGCTTAAAAAACATGGAAGCCTTACCGAGTCTCCCAAAGGATGAATGTGCAAAGGAAAAGCTCAACAACAAAGGAATGGAAGAAGATAAAAAAGCACCGGAGTTGAAGCAACTCCCAACCCACTTAAGATATGCATTCTTGGGGGAGAAGGGACAACATCCGGTAATCATTAGCAATGCCTTGAAAAAGGATGAAGAAGAAAAGCTATTGAGAGTTCTTAGGGAACACAAATCCGCCATTGGGTGGAAGATTTCGGACCTAAAAGGTATAAGCCCTTCCCTATGCATGCATAAGATTTTGATGGAGGATGATTATAAGCCGGTGGTTCAACCACAAAGACGGTTAAATCCCATCATGAAAGAAGTTGTGCGTAAGGAAGTGATTAAACTTTTAGATGCCGGAATCATCTATCCAATCTCGGATAGCAATTGGGTTAGTCCAATTCATGTGGTCCCAAAGAAAGGTGGCACAACCGTGGTGGTCAATGAAAGCAATGAATTGATCCCAACAAGGACCATCACGGGGTGGAGAGTATGTATCGATTATAGAAGGCTAAATGAGGCAACAAGGAAAGATCACTTCCCTCTTCCCTTCATTGATCAAATGCTTGAAAGGTTAGCCGGATATGAGTACTATTGTTTCTTAGATGGTTACTCCGGCTATAATCAAATTGTGGTGGATCCTCAAGACCCAGAGAAGACGGCCTTCACTTGTCCCTATGGAGTCTTTGCCTATAGGAGGATGCCCTTTGGATTGTGCAACGCTCCTGCTACTTTCCAAAGGTGCATGCTTTCTATTTTCTCGGACATGGTGGAGAAATGCATTGAGGTGTTCATGGATGACTTCTCGGTCTTTGGGACCTCATATGACAATTGCTTGAAGAACTTGGCTTTGGTGCATAAAAGGTGCCAAGAGACTAACCTTGTGCTCAATTAGGAGAAATGCCACTTCATGGTCAAGGAAGGTATAGTCTTGGGGCACAAAATCTCCCAAAGGGGGATTGAGGTTGATAAAGCCAAGATTGAGTTGATTGAGAAGGTTCCCCCACCAACCAATGTAAAGGGGGTGAGGAGTTTCTTGGGTCATGCTGGGTTCTACCGGAGATTCATCAAGGACTTCTCCAAAATCGCAAAGCCGCTTTGTGACCTTCTTGCGAAGGATGTATCCTTTGAGTTTAATGCTTCTTGTTTAAATGCTTTCACTATTTTGAAAAATATGCTTGTCACCGCACCCATACTCACTGCACCTAATTGGAATTTACCATTTGAAAACATGTGTGATGCTAGTGATTATGCGGTGGGGGCTGTTTTGGGACAAAGGGTGGAAAAGTTAGCTCATGTCATTTATTACGCAAGTAAAGTTTTGAATGAGGCACAAGCTAATTATTCCACCACTGAAAAGGAACTACTTACTGTGGTTTTTGCTTTAGATAAGTTTAGATCCTATATTGTGGGGTCTAAGATTGTTGTTTTCACCGATCATGCGGCCATAAAACACTTGATGACAAAACAAGAGGCCAAACCTAGATTAATTCGGTGGATTTTTCTTTTGCAGGAATTTGATCTAGAGATTAAGGACAAGAAGGGATCCGACAATGGTGTGGCGGACCACTTATCTAGGTTGGTCAATCCCGACACCGAGGAGGAATTGTTAGACATCAAGGAAGAATTTCCTATTGAAAAACTATTTACACTCATTGAAAATTTCTCTCCTTGGTTCGCGGACATGGCCAACTTCAAATCTTCAAATGTGGTTCCGCAAGGTTGGACTAATCAACAAAGGAAGAAGTTCTTCTCGGATGCAAAGTATTATGTGTGGGAGGACCCCTATCTTTTCAAGCAATGTTCGGATGGGATCCTAAGAAGGTGCATTCCCCATGACCAAATCGGAAACGTGTTGTGGCATTGTCATAGCTCGTATTATGGTGGGCATTATGGGGGAAAGAAGACCGCAGAAAAATCCTCCAAAGCGGGTTTTATTGGCCAACGCTCTTCAAGGATGCCCACACCTTTGTTGAGAACTGTGATCGTTACCAAAGAGTTGGTAACATCTCTAAGCGGCATGAACTCCCCTTGAATTGCATGCTTGAAGTAGAGCTCTTTGATGTGTGGGGGATAGATTTCATGGGACCATTCCCACCATCTTTCTCCTATCAATACATTTTGGTGGCGGTGGAATACGTGTCAAAGTGGGTAGAAGCAATCCCAACAACTACGGATGATGCGCGGGTAGTCATGGAATTCCTAAGGCTCAACATCTTCTCGAGGTTTGGGGTCCCTAGAGTGTTGATTAGTGATGGGGGATCCCACTTTTGCAACAATCAAATGCACAAGCTTCTTGAGAAGTATGGGGTCAAGCATATGGTCTCTACTCCTTATCATCCCAAAACAAATGGGCAAGCGGAGGTATCCAACCGTGAGTTGAAGCGTATTCTTGAGAAAACCGTCAACTCCTCATGGAAGGATTGGTCAAAAAGGTTAGATGATGCTTTATGGGCTTATAGGACCGTCTTCAAGACTCCAATTGGAAGGTCTCCTTACAATTTGGTGTTTGGAAAGGCATGCCACTTGCCGGTGGAATTGGAGGAAAAGTCTTATTGGGCAATTCGAGAACTCAACTTTGATTTGACGAAGGCCGGTGAAAAAAGGCTTTTGGACTTAAATGAGTTGTCCGAGATCCGCATGCAAGCATATGAAAATGCAAGAATATACAAAGAGCGGACTAAGGCATGGCATGACAAGCACATCTTGCCTAGGAGGTTTGAGCCCGGACAAATGGTACTTCTTTATAATTCAAGGTTGAGACTCTTTCCTGGAAAGCTAAAATCAAGGTGGTCGGGACCATTCAAGGTCCTCCAAGTTTTTCCACACGGAGCAGTAGAATTAGAAGGGGCCTCTGGCAACTTCAAGGTAAATGGGCAAAGGCTAAAGCATTACCATGAGGAATCAATCCCAAATGGCAAGCAAGTTCTTCATCTGGATTAACCCTTAGGGGTGACTTGAGTCAGACTCGGGACGTTAAACATGCGCTACTTGGGAGGCAACCCAAGCTAGATATCCTTTATTTTTATTTTATTTTTAAGTTTCTGTCATTTTCTCTTCTGAAAAAAAAAAAACCAGATTCACCCCGCGAATCCACAGTGGCCTCGCGAGACAGAAACCCTGAATCTCAGAGGCTTGCTCACGCTTCTATCTTGTGTCGCGAGAGTCACTTTCGCCTCGCAAATCTGGGCATCATCAGCTGTTGGAATTCCAGATTCGCCTCGCACGCTATTACTCGCCTCGCGATTCTGGAAAGTGTGAAGAACAATTTTTCCAGATTCGCCTCGCGAGTGATGTATCGCCTCGCGAATATACAATTAGGGTTTTCAATTTGGGGGAAAATTTAAAATTCGCGTCGCGAGGAGTCTCACGCCTCGCGAAAGCTGAAAAGTTTATCAGTCCCGCGAGCGGATCGCGAAGCACTTTTGCGACCCTTCACTGTTCATTCCCTCTCTCGCGTGGGTTCAACTTCATTCCCACTCATTTCATTGCCTCACTCACTCTCACACTCTCACCCTCACGCATTCGTATTCCTTCATCTCTACTAGGTAAGTAATATCTCACTTGACTTCACTCTTCGCTTGTTTATGCTTTGTGGAATTCAAACAGTCACTACCACACACTGTGCACTAACTGTCTGTTATAACTGGTAGTAGGGTAGACGCCATGATCATGACCTTGTCTAGTCTAGGGAGTGTTCTTCGCTCATTGTCATCGATCCGAGTAAAACGATGAATGTTGATCATGAAGGCTTAGAGTCCTTTAATATTCCACGAATGCAATTTGAAACTAACTGCCTAATGATTGATCTGAGTATTATGGTTAGTTGTGTTAGGAATATAGTTGGGATGCTATCCGGGTATTCGTTGCATATTTGCATGTTAGTGGGATAGTGGGGTGAGCAATTGGGATGTTTAGCAGGATAGAATTACACTGAATTTGTGCCTCTGTTATACATATTCTGCAATACTGATTTATGAACTGTACTGGGATTTTTCTGATTTTCAGGTTATGGCCCCGCCTAAGAACACCGCTGCCGAAAAGCAGCCGGTTAAGCGCAAGAAGCACGCATCTACTTAGAGGGACGACATAGAGTTTCCTTCAGGGCCGGGCGCCTCCTCTAGGGCCACCTCCTACTCTCCCAGGTTCCGCTCTCCTGATCACAGGAAGCATTGGGACCTGGTGGTGAGAAAGGAGATGGTCTTAGAGCGGCGTGTGTCCCTGGTGGGCAACAACTATGCCAGCGTCTCCGAGCAGATACGCAACCGAGGTTGGGAGGTGTTGGCTGATCTTCATCACCGGTATGATATCAAACTGGTGCAAGAATTTTACGCCAACGCTCTCAAACTCGAGGTTTTAGACCCGAGTTGTGTGACGGAGGTTCAGGGGGTCCCCATTACATTCACTGCATCAGATATTAACTCATGCTTGGGGATCCCCATCGGAGAGGAGGCTTGCGAGTACGAGCAGCTCCCCGCGGTGCAGGCCCTAGCTCAGGCCATCGTCGACACCTGCTATGTCCAAGGAGCTGCCTGGGAGATGGGAACGTCGGGGAACCTCTTGAGGTTGAGGAGGCAGGACCTCACCCCGAATGCCAAGGTCTGGTCGACGTTCTTACACGCCAACCTTCGAGTGAGCTCTCATGAGTCCACAGTCACCGCCGCTAGAGCCCATCTCCTCTACGGCATACTGACGGGCCGCACGATCAACGTCGGGGGAGTCATCGCCACAGATATCCAGATGAATGCGAACTCCCGGGTGCTGAAGGAGAGCTTGGGGCATGGGCTGCTGATCACCGAGCTCATCCGCCGGGCGGGGGTGCCGGTGAGTACAGTGATGGAGAAGGTCCCGCAGCAGCCCATCGACCGGGAGTACATCCGGCATTTCTGTTACTTAGACCCGGCCCCACCTAGGAGGCCGCCACCCCTACCCACTCAGAGGCCATGATCAGCGGACATGGTTCTGCTCTTGCAGACCCAGCAGGCGATGAGGCGGGATCAGGAGGTGCTGCGGGAGTTCTTCCGGGAGATGTCATTGGCCCAGCAGGAGGGTCGGGTGCCCGTATACCCCTCCGAGGAGGAGCTGTCCCCACGGCTTGGGTGGCAGGACTACCCTGGGGACCAGGGTGCTATGCCACGTGGGGGTGCCCAGGGACGAGGAGGATGAGGAGGCACCGGAGGACCAGGGTGACCGGCGGACGACATTGATTTTGATCAGTGATCCGAGCCCCCGCATTACTTTATTTAGAGTTCTAGCTAGTAGTTTCGATATGGTTGTACATTGATAGCTAGCTAGAAACTCTGTCTACTGACCTTTTACCGACAAACTTGGATAGCTGTATATATTTACTTTTTTTATGTTATTGTTTTAACTTTCGTGTTTGCTTGTGAATGGATCAACATGGAGAGCCCGGAATATCATGGGCCAACCAATTGGATGAGGATGAGGCCGAAACTAGCCGCACTGTGAAGCGGGGTAGTAGAGAGATGAAAAGAGGCAAGGCAATCAACTGAAAGCATGGGGTCCGCTCGGACCCCCTTGAGATAAAAATTTCTTATCCTTTCTCTTTTTCTATTCCTTCTCCTTCTAATCTTATTAGTAATTTCACTTGTGAATGCATGTTAAAAAAATGGATTTAATTGAGGAAACTCTCAAGTTGAATGCATGAGCTAACCAAAAATAGAAATTCAATGAACCCCTCTCGATGCTTTGAATGTTGAAAAGCCCCTAGTGAAAATAAAGAGGTTGAACTTAGTTTGATTATTGTGAATGCATGATGTACAATAAGTTTGGGGTTGAAGGGGTGCATTCTTGGGAATTGTATCTCGGTCAAATAATTTTCAAAATAACCCGGTGAGGAATTTGAGCCTCCAACACTGTTTTAAGTGTGTGAATCACTTTTAAGATGCACCTTCTCGGATTTGCTTGAATCTGTGCATGGTTTGCATATTTATATGTTGCATCAAATGATCTAGGAAATTTTTCTTTGAAATAACTACTTGGCCATAAATTGAACCAACCTTGATGAATGATCCCTAGTTAGCCACATTGAGCCTTGAAGCCTATTGTTCTTGATGACCTTACATTAGAAGCCATTAACTCAGAAAAACCATGATTTTCCCCTATCCTAGGATTTAGGAGAGCATGGAATTTTAGCTTTGTTAGTGTTGTTGTGGAACTAAGTTTGGGGTGGCTACAAAGTTCATGAATCATAGTTGAGAAAAAGAAAAGAAAAATTAAAGGACGAAGGCTTGATAAAAAAAATGTGATGAAAAGTATTGAATATATGCCAAAAAGGGCAAAGTGAAAAAGTATAAAAAGGAAGAGGTTTGTAGCCACCCAATGCACGGAATAGAATAATAATATGAGAGTAAATTCAATTGTTGCAATGCTAGTTTCATGCTCTCATTGATCCTAGGGACTAAGCCTCTATCCTTTGCATATCTTACCTTGAGCCAGGCCTCATTACAACCTATGAAAGACCTTTTGATGATGCATACATATTTCTGCGGGAACTTTGTTTAGATGAAAATCAAATCCATGGAAAGTGCTCTTGAATTGTGAAATAGAGTGAATGTTGCTAACGTAGACAAATTGAGCGCAAGAGTGTTTACTAAATACCCTTAGAGAGGAAGGCAATTATTTGAATTTGGTGATCTTCCTTTGCACACTACTGGATCCCTAGCTTAGTCGTATTGACTGCATTCATGACTGATCTCTCTTTGTTCACTTGATGAGTGGGGTAGCTATAAAGAATAAGGGGAGGGGACTGACGCGCTGTCGCACACGGGTCAAAAAGCGAGCGGTTTTATAAAATTGTAGTATAGCGCGACAACTCGAGTATCGTCTCACAAGGACTCTTGAATTGTTATTTACCACAAAAATCAAATTTTTTTTTGGGGGGGGTTGGTTTGAAATTCGATTGCAAACAGAGCAAAACAGAGCAAATTAAGAGATTATCAAATAAACTAAAGACGATTAATCTACTGTTCTCGATTTCCCAACTATCATCGGTTCACATAAATTCCAAGCCCCAGGCAGATTCTAATCCCCTTTCGGTTGTAGAAACAATTAACAAGCGAAATCGCTACTACGAGATATATGTTCCTAATTCCCGAATTAAGCAAACGGGGTGAAGTACTCATGAACTAAGTGAACATGAATGAACACACGCGAATTAAGCAAACGCGATTCGATATAGGAACATAACATCACCGAAATAAACCAACACAACACTATACACTCCTGAATTAAGCAAACAGAAACATATAGCATAGTATTGAAAAGGGAAAAGCAAACAAAACAAGAATTACAGAACCTCAAGTGCGGTGGAAATCGATTACAGTAGACTAATCCAAGAAAATTAGTTCTCCATGGAAAATGTATCACAACCAGAAATTCTTAAAAAAATAGTGGATAATCAAAAATCTCTCTACTCTGCCCAGAACAGCAATTTATAAAATTCAGGATCAGCACCTGCTCGCGCGGCGAGCACTCATTCGCGAGGTGAATCTTATGAAAAATCTGCAACGTTTGGTCTTCTCGCGAGGCGAAGAATGGCTCGCGGGGTGAGGAATGGAAGAGTCTTCTTATTACGCCCGTTATGAGTATCCGGGCCTAGGCATGATGCTTTCTGTCTTCCAGGCTCGCGAGGCGAAACTGGGATTCGCGAAGCGACACAGAAATCTTGCATTTTTTTGGAACAGTCAGCCTTCCTGCTCGCGAGGCGAGAATAGGATTCGCGGGGCGAGACAGAGTGAATGACATTCTGCTGTTCAGGCTGGAATTCAGGTTCGCGAGGCGAGTAGCCTCTCGCGGGGCGAATACCTCCAGGATTGCAATTTCCCCTGTTTCTTCATTCTCTGGACTCTAAGTTAACCTGAAAACAATGAAATAGCCATAAGTGCTTTATTTGACTCAAAACTGGCTAAATTAACCTAAAAATACTGAAGGGACTCAAAATATTGCTTGAGGAAAATCGAGTCTAATTTGGGTGAAAACGAAATATAATTAGCTCAAAACCCTGGTCATACTAGCCATAAAACTAGATGAGCCAGAGGCTTATCAGGGACATTGAATTTGCAAGATAGAAATTGTGAATAACTCCAGGAAGCTCGGTTAACTCAGTTAAATCCATATGATTGTATTGTTTGTTTAACTTGCTTGGGGACAAGCAAGGTTTAAGTTTGGGGTGTTTTGATCAGCCTCTGGCTCATCTAGTTTCCAGCTAGAAAAGGGGTAGATTTTGTGCCTAATTGGGCGAGTCAACCTCACTAATCTCCCAAATTGGCCTTGTTTTGTTCCTAAGTTAGAATTTGATTCGTTTAATGTATTTTTTGTAGTTTTTAGTTTATTTTGAGTAGAATTATGCTTTTCGTTTCCTTTTATTGTTTCAGGTTAAAAGTGAAGCTCTTAGAGTCAAGGAAAATGAAGAAAACAGTGGAAAAGCAATTCTGGAAGTTTCGCCTCACGAGACAGGATCTCGCCTCGCGAGCCTGAAGACCAGCCTGAACAGCAACAATCATCCTTTATGTCTCGCCTCGCGAATCACCATCTCGCCCTGCTAGAAAACCAATCTCTGAAGATCTGATTCATAAGATTCGCCTCGCGAACCAGGTCCCGCCGCGCGAGCGGGCGAGACCCAGAACCCCTATTTATAGGCTGTTTTAGGGCAGATTAGAGATACCTTTTGTTCACCACTTGTTTTAGATCGTTTTTGAGACAAATCCTTATTCTCTGGAGCTGCGTCTCCCTATGTTCTTTTCCTATTTTACAATTATGATGAACTCCAATTATTTGTGCGTTGTTACAAGCATGAGGAACTAATTCCCTTGTCTAAGGGATCAACGAAACCACCTATGATGGTGTAGCGTTCAATGTGATGTATGTTTCCCTCCTTTACCTCAATTCATGTTTTCCAATTCTGAATTTATTGCGTTGATAATAAGCATGCATGATTGACTAGTTAACGTGATGATGCTTGATAGGTAATTCGCGTTTAGAACTTGAATTGGCATCACTGATTGAATATTTCACGAGTGAGTAGGAGATCAGTGCAACCTTATAGGGAACAAGATTTAATAGAGTTTGATGATTGGGTTATGAGGCCGTAGCAAGTAATTAACTCAATCGTTGAATACGTCCTATTGAGCACAATAGTGTCATTAGGAGAATTTGGGGGTCCTGGTTGACATTGCAATTGAACTTAGGGAGGGGATCATCATCACTTGGGTGCTATGCATGATTGGGTAGGTGGATTTGTGACCTTAGATGTTTAATCCAGATTTTAATTCATATCTTATCTTATCGCTACCTACTTTATCTCTAATTGATTTGTTTATTTAAATTGCTATCCTATTTCCTCTCTCTTCTCAACCACTTGCTTTTACTTGGTCAAACGTATCGAATTTCTTGCAAATTGGTAGAATTGGTAGCCCAATCCCTGTGTCCGACCTCGGTAATTACTTACCGTGTTTATTACTTACGACGACCCAGTACACTTTCCGGTGACTCAACAGTGTCTCATAAAATGTATACATCTAGAAAATGGAGAATAAGTAGTAAACAATCATACATTCCTTTTATGTACATGGTACTTTCATAAATGCTTTCAAAAGATAAAAGTCATGTAAAGACAGAAACTACTACTGGCGGTAATGACAACGTCATTAAAATAACATGACTAATAAAAACATAAATAACCTTGGAGACACAGCTCCATAAAACTAGTCCTAAACACCTGGACTCATCATGCTGGCCTGTACAACACGACGACGCGGTGTCATCATTGTACAACAATAACAACTGAGGACGATACATCGTCACACTGGGGCTGAGCTCTCACATCTTCCATATGCTAATCTCTGAAGATGCGTCCTCATGACCAGTCCGTCTCATATTCCAAAGTTGGCTATGATACTGAAGCAGTACTACCGTCTTCATTGCAGAACATAAAATATACAGAAGGCCAGAAAACACAGAAAATGAGTGAGATCCCCATTAATCATACACATAAAGAAGACATGCAGTGGTACAACCCACATACATGTTACAACATACATATGTCCATATTATCTTCCATTCTCATTCCGTAGCTCAAAACTCCAAGAATATGCAATACCAAACTAAACGGTAAGCTTATCAAGCATACCAGACACGGTTTGTCCACCGAGGGACGAGAATAGAGAGAAAATTGATGGAAACTGTATAGTCCCATACCTACATAGCCTCAAGGAATTATTGATCCTAACTCCAGATCTAATTGACATTTTGGAAAGGAAATGGTTAGTACAGGTTTCACATACTCCCACCTCAGGTACTAGGTGTGGCTATCATGGCACACAAGGCTTAAATCATAATATACGTACAATCATAATCACATGTGATCTCAAACTCTTTGTAAAACATCGGGCTCTTTATGAAACCTCTATAATGGGGAAGCTCATCTTACTAAGCACAACGACCTTACTGAACATAGTATCAACTATGTATCTGGGCAAAATTGCCGGAATACGTCCAATTGGTCTATCCACGGGATAACCTCGTGATTCCACCGGAATCCATTTGATGTCAATCTCTGACAGACGATATTCTCGGGTCCGAATCACTGGCCCTTCACTGAACCACAGTTCTCAAACATACTTTCCATGTTTGTGTAAAGATGTTTTAAGGCACTTGCTTACAAGTCCTAATACATTATGAAATTGGATCGACAGTCCAATCATTTATTTGTTTACACTTTTCTAATGGAGCCTTTTGCTTGGCTTCTAAAAAATCAAATTATTATGAGTCCATTAAGTCTATGGATGTGTGGATATTGAATCATCCACACTTTATGACAAATGGTCTTACTTCACCATAAGTCATAAATCATTAAGTTCATATTTTCACTAAGTCATTTATGACTTAGGTTTTGCATTAGACTTAAAATATTAGTCTTTAAAGACTCAAATCCTTTTTGGTAGAAACCAAACTTTTTAGTGAAGACCAAACCATTTGAACATAAGTCAATCAATGGTACGTAGGTACTAAATTTCTCGAAACAAGTTCGTAATGATACTTGAAATTCTACTCTTTAAAGACAAAAGTCTCTTTGACATAAAATCAAAACTCTTTGACTGAAACTAAACCATTTTAATGTAAGATTTGAAATTAGGTACATTAGTACCAAACTTCTCAAAATAGTTTCCCGAAAATACTTGAAATACTTAAAAGACGATTTTGCCCCTTTTTACTGTATTTAGGGTTGAAACTCCGTGTTTTCAAAAATATAATCTTTTACTCGAATGTTTCACTTTCCTAAGTTACAATACCTATGTTAAGGTATTAAAATATTTATTTCAAACTTCATGTTACAGTTTTATCAAAAACTATAAAACTCGATCGAACTTCACTAAATTCGAAAATCGCGTAATTCCTTTTTCAACGATTTTTAACCTAATGGTCCAAAACTCATTATGTTAAGACAACATCTTTAGACATCTCTGATTTTGATGAATCCAAACAAAGAATGACTTGAAATGAACCTTGTGAAATCTACTAATATGTTTATTAAGTGTTCAGATCAGTATACAAGAGTCTCATGACAAAGAAACAAAGTCTTAATGATGCGTCTGTGGTATGATGCGTCTGAACAAAGACTCGATCTCTACAAATTCTGATCAAGCGACTGAAAGTCCCTCGCTTCAACAGTATTCAAACACGAAGATTATTCTCTGATTATTTCAAATAAAGAAATTCGATATCAAAAAGCTCAAAGCACCATTCTGCGCAAGTCTGAAAAGCAACAAATTCTGCTTTGAATCAAATTGCACTCTGATAAAGCTATGCCAACCTATACGTTCAATTTGTCTTGAAGCTCACCAACGATCATAAACATTAAAGCAAGAACAGAACGACTCTATTGGCATTTATTGATGAAGAACAAAAGAATACTCAGCTGAAGAACTCTCCTCAACGGACTTATCTCTCTCGAGTATAAATAGAAGACTTTGAAAACCATTGAAGACACACACCTGAATATATTAACTCACGCAATAAATACTCTCAAGCATTCATTCGTCTGATTTCTTTATGGAAGCATTAGTTCAGGGGGAGCTTAAGAAGCTTAATTCACTTGAATATTCTTATAAGCTTGATTATAGTCATACTTCATATGATTATCTGTGCTTAAATATGATTTTATACTTAGTTCATTAAAATCATAAGATTATGTTTGTCATCATCAAAAAGGGGGAGATTGTTAAAACAACATCTTTCGACATCCCTGATTTTGATGAATCCAAACAAATAATGATTTTAAATAAACCTTGTGAAATCTCCTAATATGTTTATTAAGTGTGCAGATCAATATACAAGAGTCTCATGACAAAGAAACCAAGTCTTAATGATTCGTCTGTGGTATGATGCGTTTGAACAAAGACTCGATCTCTACAAATTATGATCAAGCGACTGAAAGTCCCTTACTTCAACAATATTCAAACACGAAGAATATTCTCTAATTATTTCGAATAAAGAAATTCGATATCTGAATGCTCAAAGCACCATTCCGTGCAAGAAGAATCTTTTTGTTACAAAAATCAAAATTACTTAACTTGAACGCGGACCCGTTTAGCACAAATAAGGAAAGTCACGCTGCCCAAGTCTGAAAAGTAACAAATACTACTTTGAATCAAATTGCACTCTGATAAAGCTATGCCAACCTATACGTTCAATTTGTCTTGAAGCTCACCAACGATCATAAACGTTAAAGCAAGAACAGAACAACTCTATTGGCATTTATTGATAAAGAAGAAAAGAATACTCAGCTGAAGATCTCTCCTCAACGAACTTATCTCTCTTGAGTATAAATAGCAGACTTTGAAGACCATTGAAGACACACACCTGAATATATTAACTCACGCATTCAATACTCTCAAGCATTCAAAGCTCTCTTAAGTTCTTCATAGAAAACTTCTCTGCTCAAATCATTTGTATTTATTGAGCAGTCTTTATTGTGATCTCACCTACCTTAAATACTTATTCACTCTGTGAGTGTTACTCGGTAGATCTGCAAGGTTGTAATCCATGAAGCTGCTGTTTCATTCAAACTTTTACGTTTGTAGAGCCTGGAGAGGCTTGCTCAAAGAATATTTGTTTGAGCCTGGAGAGGCTAGGTGTGCAAACAATACTTGTTAGTTGAGCCTGTGGAGGCTAGGTGTGGAAATAATACCTTATGTAACCTGATCAGTTATAGTGCAAATACTTGGTGAAGCCAAAGACTGGATGTAGCCCAAGGTTTGGGGTGAACCAGTATAAATCTCTGTGTCTCCTTTTCTTAGCTTAACCTTTTCAGTTTGCTTTTCTTTAACTGTGCTAACTGGGTTGGAAAGTGAATCTTCTTTTTATCACACGCATCTTTGTGTCTTATAGGTTAAACTGCAACTTTTTGTAAAAAGTATTTAAACACAATTCAACCCCCTTCTAGTGTTTTATATCTGTTCATTTCAGTTGGTACCAGAGCTTAACCTCTAGGTTGAGCACTTAACAGTGTTGAGGAAAGAACCTGTTGAACAGACATAATGACAACCGGAGCTAGAACAAGCAGAAGCCACACTGGAGAAGGAGCATCTATGGCTAGACCTCTCTACTTTGATGGAGAACACTACATTTATTGGAAAGAAAGATTTCAATGGTTCATCAATGTCAACAAATTCTGATTTATAGGATATTATCATTGATGGTCCCTACATTCCAAAGAATGATGATGACACTGACAAACCCAAAGCTCAGTGGACTGCAGTAGAAAAGACTAAGTGGGAGCTAAATCATAAAGCAAGGTATTCCTTGATGTGTGCTCTCAGTCAAGAAGAATTTGAAAAGGTCCATGCATGTGGATCTGCTAAGGAAATCTGGGATACTCTAGAAGTTACTCATGAAGGAACAACAAAAGAAACAAAGATGAACATGCTTGTATGAAAGTATGAGTTATTTACTATGGAAGAAGGAGAAAGCATTGCTCAGATGATAGGAAGTTTTCAGACTATCACAAATAATTTGAAGTCACTGGGAAAATTCTACACCAATGCTGAGAAAGTTGGCAAAATTCTAAGAAGTCTACCCAAACAGTGGAGACCTCTGGTTACAGCAATAACTCAAGCCAAAGATCTCACAACTCTTTAAATGAGTGATCTGCTTGGAACCTTACAAGTTCATGAGCAGGAACTAAATGAAGACAGCTCAAATATGTGATATGAGCCATGTGGGGGCCAGTCAACTTTTCAACAAGAATGATACGAGCCTAATGAAGACCATGGATCAAGAATCAAATCAAGGACTTGGTGGGCCCATGACAAGAGTTAGATACAAGAAAGCCCAATGGTGGCTATTTTGATAGAAGCAAGCCCAAGAATGAGACCAAGTGGAATGGAGCTCAAATTGATAACTTATCTCATTCAACTAGAAGACCCGTGATCATAAAGAGGGCGCGCACTAGCTTTTAGTTGTTTTATTTTAATCCAATAAGTTAAATGTGGGTTGTGTGAGTAAGGTCCAATTTGCTAAGTCATGCATTTGGGTCAAGCCCACTTCCTTCCATGATGTACACGAGTTTAGGGTCTTAGTTGGGAGGGAATCTTTGGCTTGCATGCTATAAGAAACTCCTCATTAGTGTGTGAATAAATTATGTAAATTATTGCACGCGCGCGCAGGGGGGGGGGTGTTTACACTTAAAATGGTGTTATGTTAGTCTTGATTAGGCTAGTTATTAGGGGGTTTTGGAATCTTTTGGAAGGCTAAGAGTGAGCCAAAAGAAATCAGCCACACTCCTATATGTATGACGCCTATTCCATATGAAATGATAACTTGAATGTTCATTTTGGATCAAATTCCATTTTGTGGGAGAATTGTCTCTTGGGTTCTTAGTTGAGCCAAATTGTTCTTATCAAGAATCCAAGATTCTTGTGGCGAACATCATAGGCTTATCAAACTCTCTAGTTTGTGGCACCATCATCATCTCTTTCTCAATCATTTTGTTTCTTTCTTCACTTTAATTTTGGTTACTAAGTGTTACATGAATTCCTTCTTAAAAATTCAACCAAAAAGATCTTTTAAAAGGCAACCTTACCATTTGGTTGTCATCAATAAGAAAGGAAAGACCATTGCCCTCAAAGCAGAGAAATGATCTTCAAAAGCTCTAAAGGTTGAAGAATTAGATCAAGAGTCGGACGCCTCTGAAGAAGACTCAGACGGTGATGATGAAATGTCATTACTGACTAGAAAAATGAGGAAGTTATGGAAGAGGAAGAATTTCAGAAAGGATAAACCTTTCAAGAAGTTCAATAAAGAAAAATTCTTCATAGAGAACAATAGTTCTGACAAAAGTTCTATTGTATGCTATGAATGTAAGAAGCCAGGACACTTCAAATCTGAATGTCCTCAGTTGCAAAAACAACCCTTCAAAAAGTTCTATAAAAAGAAAAGGAAAGGGATGATGGCAACTTGGAAGATCTTGATGACATCTCATCTGATGAAGATGCAAAAGGCAAAGAGGCAAATCTATGTCTCACGGCAGATGCTGACTCAGACTCTAAGGTAATTTCTGATTTTAAGGATTTACAAGATGCCTATGATGAATTGATTGAGGAATCTAACTATTTAACTAAGACTTTTAGAACACTTAAGAGGCAATATGTGAAACTCCTAAAAGAGCATGAACATAAGACTCACGAGTGTGACAAACTGTCTCGGGAAAATAGCAAGCTCAAAGATGAAAAGCTTAAGGCTAAGATCACAGCTGAGACGCCACAATCTGAAGAAGTTGTCAAACTTCAACAAAAGGTTGAAGAGCTCACCTCTGATCTTGCCCTTTTTGTCAATGGAAGAGATAACCTGACTAAGTTGTTAACAAGTCAGAGATCCCCGCTTCATAAAACTGGTATAGGATTCATTGACCAGACACATCATAAAGTATCTAACAAAGTCTTAGGACAAAAACCTAAAACTCTTTATGATAAGGTCATTACTTACAAAAGTAGTTGTAAAAATTATGGAAAAACTGGACATATCACGTCTAAGTGTATTCACACAAGATGTCACAAACTTCAAGAACTAACAAAAAAGGACCCAAAAGAATATGGGTACCTAAAGATTTGATTATTCCCGTTGCAGATATCCTTAATAGGATAAAAAGCACACCTATCATGGTACCTGGACAGTGGCTGCTCACGACACATGACAGGAGAAAAGTCTATGTTCCTAGACCTCCAACCTCAAGAAGGTGGACATGTTACCTTTGGTGGAAATCAAAGAGGAAAGGTCATTGGGATAGGTAAAATTGGTGGACATGGCTGCTCACGACACATGTTACCTATAATGGATATAATGTTTCCTTTACTAAGAATGCATGCATAGTCAAAGACACTAATGGCAAAGTTCTCTTTTCAGCAAACAGGCAACAAAATCTTTATAAGATTGATCTAACTGAATTGACTAATCAAAATGTGACTTGTTTTGTGTCAAGAGAATGTGAAAGATGGGTATGGCATAAGAAGCTAGGACATACAAGTATGAAACAGATAACTAAGCTTCGGAAGTATAGACTTGTTAAAGGTCTACCTGATATAAGTTTCAAAAAGGATGTCTTATGTGACTCTTGCCAATATAGAAAGCAAGTTAAATCTAGCTTTAAATCCAAGAAACTGGTATCTTCCTCTAGACCTTTACATTTGTTGCATATGGATCTGTTTGGTCCAGTTAGTCTTGCTAGTAAGGCAGGAAAGAAATATGGTTTTGTCTTAGTCGATGATTATTCTAGATATACATGGGTACTCTTCTTAACCCACAAAGATGAGTCATTCAAGATTTTCTCTATATTTTGTAAGAAAGTTCAGAATGAGCGGGGATTCTGTATCTCAGCTATCAGAAGTGACCATGGGGGAGAGTTTGAAAATGTGCACTTCAATACATTCTGTGAAGAGAATGGTATCTCTCACAACTTTTCTGCTCCTAGAACTCCTCGGCAGAATGGAGTAGTAGAAAGAAAGAACAGATCTCTACAAGAGATGGCTCGAACAATGCTCAATGAAAGCAAACTCCCGAAGTACTTCTGGGCTAAGGCAGTAAACACCGCTTGTTATGTAGAGAACAGAATATTGATAAGACCTTTCTTGAATAAAACTCCCTATGAATTGTGGAAAGACAGAAAACCCAACATTTCTTATTTCCATGCTTTTGGATGTGAATGCTTTATTTTGAATACTAGAGATCAACTTGGGAAGTTAGATTCAAAAGTAGATAAGGCTATATTTCTCAGATATTCAGACACTTCTAAAGCTTTTAGAGTTTACAACTCTCGAACAGAAGTTGTTGAGGAATCTATTCATGTTGAATTTAATGATGGTTTAAAGACTGATAGGAAACTATCAGATCTAGAAGATGATCTTGCGGGATTAGATCTCGGAAGACAAAGCAATCAAACTAATGATAGCTTGAAAAATGAAGATCCAAAAACTCATATTCAAGCGTCTGATCCACCTGCTCAATAACCATCTGAGACTGAATCCAGACGAGATTGGAAGTTCAAGACTCATCACCCTGAAAAGTTGATCATTGGTAATCACTCTCAAGGAGTTAGAACCAGGTCAACATTCAAAGATTCAAACAACATGACATTCCTATCTGCGATCGAACCAAAGAACATCAAAGAAACACTTGAAGATGAAAGCTGGATTTTAGCTATGCAAGATGAGCTAAATCGGTTCAAAAGGAATGATGTTTGGTTCTTAGTTCCAAATGAAAAAGGAAAGTCAATTATTGGAACGAGATGGGTATTCAGAAACAAGTTTGATGAAGATGGAAAGGTAGTCAGAAACAAAGCAAGGTTAGTAGCTCAAGGCTATAATCAACAAGAAGGTATTGATTACACTGAAACTTTTGCACCAGTAGCTTGAATAGAAGCAATTCGTATACTTATGTCATATGTTGCACAACATGAAATCACCTTATTTCAAATGGATGGTAAAAGTGCATTTCTTAATGAATTATGGAAGAAGAAGTATATGTTAAGAAACCATCTGGATTTGAGGATAGTGACAAACCAAATCATGTCTATAAGCTTAAGAAAGGTCTCTGTGGATTAAATCAAGCACCTAGAGCTTGATATGACTGACTAAGTTCTTTTCTTATGAAAAATGATTTCATTAGAGGAAAAGTAGATACAACTCTCTTTAGAAAAAGTTCTAAAAAGGATTTCATTATAGTACAAATCTATGTTGATGATATTATATTCGGTGCTATTAATGAAAAGCTCTGTAAAGTGTTATCCAAGCTTATGCATAATGAATTTGAGATGAGAATGATGGGAGAATTGAAGTTATTCCTTGGTCTACAAATCAAACAGATATATAATGGAATCTACATTCATCAACAAAAATATACCAAGGAGATCTTAAAGAAATACAAGCTGGATATATCTAAACCTATGAAAACTCCCATGGAAGCAAATGCAAAATTAGGCAAATATGAGGAAGGTAAAAAGGTAGATCAAACTACTTATAGAGGTATGATTGGTTCTATCTTGTACTTAACTTCAAGTAGACCTGATATTCAATTCAGTGTCTATATGTGTGCTAGATTCCAATCAGATCCTAGAGAATCACATCTCAAGGCTGTCAAAAGAATATTTAGATATTTGCTTGGAACCACTAATCATGGTTTGATGTATTTAAGAACATAAGAATACATATTAGTAGGATTCTGTGATGCTGATTATGCTGAAGACAGAGTAGAAAGAAAAAGCACAAGTGGAGGATGTCAATTCATTGGAGCAAGCTTAGTCTCTTGGACAAGCAAAAGACAAACTACAATTGCTCTATCCACTGCAGAAGCATAATACATTTCAGCTGCAAGCTGTTGTTCACAGCTCTTATGGATAAAACATCAACTAGAAGATTATTCTAACTTTAAACATAATATATCTGTTTGGTGTGATAATTCTAGTGCTATCTGTTTATCTAAGAATCCCATTCAACATTCTAAGTCTAAGCACATAGAAATTAAACATCATTTCATGAGACTATGTTCAAAAAGGTTTTTTTGATATTAAGTTTGTTAAAACTGAAAATCAGTGGGCTGATGTATTAACTAAACCCTTAGCTGGAGATAGATTTACCTATATTAGAGATAATCTAAACATGCATTTCATAAATGAATAATGTGTCTGCTCTCAGATGAAGCGTCTGCTGACGTGGATTATTTACTGTGACTTTACATTGCAGTTATCCAAAATGTTTTTGAATTCAAAATTTTTTGTCTTTATTATTTCTCAACTGCTCTTTTCTGAAACCTCTTTCTTTAAAACCTAAAGTCTTCTCTCCAAAACACTTTACTGTTTCAAAAAGCTTTTCTCTCTCTTGTGAACGAATCTTTTTGAAACCCTTTCATCTCCTCTCTCTTTCAAACATAACTTTATGGCACCCAAAGGACCCTCTCAGAAAATTAACCGTGTTGCTGCTCAGTTAGGGATGAGTGTGGAGGATGTATCTATGATTGTTCCCGGACGATTCGTTAAGATGAACAAAATCATCAAAGGAGGCATGAATGTTATAGTAGAATTGGAAGCTTCACAATGGGTCAACGTTTTCTCATTACATGAACCTGTTTACCCTCTACTACTTCAAGAATTATGGGAAAATACTGAAGAAAAGATGTCTCAGACTCAAATTTCCATTCGAACCAAGTATAATGGAAAACCCTATTCATTCACTCTCAACATAATTCAGAAAGCAACCGGCTGCCTTAGGCAAGGTGCTACCTTTACAGATGATTGAGAAGCTGAATATGGTGAAGAAACTGTTCATCAAGTTCTCTATGGGATATCCAACCCTACAAGCAAAGTTACCTCCAAACTGACTCCAAAAGGAAGGTTTTACATGTCTTGCTGATCAACTGTGTGATGCCAAGAACAAGCGCTCGTGATAATGTCAATAAGATGGATATATTTGCCCTATTCCATCTCCTGAATATGATGAAGGTTGACATCAATGACTTAATTTTGAAGAGTATGCTGAGGATGGTAAAGCCCCAAATCAGGAGGACCTCATACACATATGTGATGCTGATTACCAAACTGCTAAACATCAAGGG
Source organism: Sophora flavescens (assembly GCA_030762895.1). Taxonomy (NCBI): domain Eukaryota; kingdom Viridiplantae; phylum Streptophyta; class Magnoliopsida; order Fabales; family Fabaceae; genus Sophora; species Sophora flavescens. The sequence goes on along the minus strand of CM061067.1, from coordinate 108,154,509 downwards.
GATTCCCCTCATTGGAAAGGTTGATATGGCTACTGCCATTGATGAAAGAACCCTCTCTCAGATGAAGCTGAGATCACCAGAAAGGATTCCTGACTCTGATGAAGATGAGAAGAAGAAGAAATCTTCATGAGAATCTGAAGAAGAAACTGATGAATCTTACGACTCAAGCAACAGAAATATCTACACCTTTTGATCCCAAGGTCAGAACAAAGCTTCAAGTAAAGAGGAAGCTGGTCATCTCAGAAGCATCTGATGATGATGATGACAAACCTATTTCCAAGGTTCTGAAGAAGGAAATAGTTGAAAAACCTGTTGTTGCCCCTCGGATGGAACTCAAGAGGAAAGCTACTGTTGTAGCTAAACCAGTGAGAAGATCTACAAGGCTTAAGATAGCTGAAATTGCGCAAGTTTCTTTGCAATCTATAGCATCACCCATTAGGTCATCTGCACCCTCACCTTCTTCACCCATTGTTTTATGCTCACCCTCGAATTCATCATCCTCTTCCTCCCATAACTCCCCTCTTCACAATCATTTTTCAATTGCTGAAAATCGTCTTGCTTTATCTGTTCGAGAATTTAATTTAAATCTCACCCGTAACGCCCATCACCACAACTTATTATTCATAACTCACCGGATCACATATCCAACCATTCATCACTTTCTCCCTCACCAACTCAAGAAATTCAAACTCTTGTTCCTTTTTCAAGAATTTTTTATTCCATTCTATCACCTCTCTCTCACCCTTCATCTACCCCTCAGACCTCGCCACAGAAACCTCTACCCACTAATTTCAATCCTTCTTAGCCTTTATCCATAGATCAAATCAATCCTGACCTTCTTAGCCCGGATGACTTAAAAGCAATCAGTAATCTTGTTGCTGAACAGGCTGTAGTAAGGCTGAATCAAGCCTCTTGGAAACACAGACCCAATCCTTCTGCTTGCATGAAGGCCAATACTGTATTCAAAATCCGTCCTGAAAGAGGATCTGTCTGTCCAAAGCCAAAGTTGAATCCAAAATCCAAAAAGCCTTTTGTCTAATTGAAAAGAAAGCATCAGAAACTGAAGTTCCCTAGATGGTCTACTTCGTTCTTGAGTCACCCTGAGCCTCATGTTCTTCAAGACCCAGCGCATCATTGTGGCCTATCTCTGATTGACAAACTCAAGACACCTACAGGTAGTGCTCGACTCAGTTCTTACCAGATTCCCTGGATCAGATATCCAGATGAAGATAAAGCAGAAACAAGGCAACTCTACCCCTTCCAACCAACTCTTATTTTCACTCCTTTACTTTTCATTTTACCAATTTCTTATGAAAATTTGGCTTGGTTTTTCATTTCTCTTTCCCCTCTTTTCATTTCTCTATCTAATTTATAAATTCCCTCTTTTAAAATTCTTTGTCTGCAACCTTTTGGTTCGTTGCACTCAGTCTTTCCACTTACTCTCTCTTTGTTCCCCATTGTTATTCATCTCACTTTTATTTTCTCTTCTGGTCATTCTCTTCCCTGGCACTGTCTGGAAATTTTTCCATATGAACCACCCACGACTGCCAACCCTTCTGACCCTGGTCCCTTTTCATCTACACCTGATGATCCTGCTACACCGGCATCCACCATCAATGGAATGGATCTAGTCACTCGTGCAGAAATCAGCGGTCTTCGTGAGACCATGAAAACTATTGTGGCTCTTCTCACCAAGATTGTTGAGATACAGCAACTTTAGTTTTCACTACCTTTGTCAGCAATGTAATAAGTCAATGATGGTTAAATCAATAAATGTTGTTTTCAGATGCATTTTATTTATTCTGTTACTTTATCTTTTTGCTGATGAGAAAGGGGAAGAATATATTGGTATATCTGAACTAAAATAACTATCTAATGAAACTCAATATAAGATGTTTTTTTTTTATGATAAGACACTTTTTATTCAAGCGTCTGATTTCTTTATAGAAGTATTAGTTCAGGGGGAACTTAAGAAGCTTAATTAACTTGAATATTCATATAAGCTTGAATCTAGTCATTCTTCATATAATTCTCTGTGCTTAAATCTGATTTTATCCTTAGTTCATTAAAATCATACGATTATATTTGTCATCATCAAAAAGGGGGAGATTGTTAAGACGACATCTTTCGACATCCCTGATTTTGTTGAATCCAAACATATAATGATTTTAAATGAACCTTGTGAAATCTTCTAATATATTTATTAAGTGTGCGGATCAATATACAAGAGTCCCATGACAAAGAAACAAAGTCTTAATTATTCGTCTGTGGTATGATGCGTCTGAACAAAGACTCGGTCTCTACAAATTATGATCAAGCGACAGAAAGTCCCTCGCTTCAAAAATATTCAAACACGAAAAATATTATGATTATTTCGAATAAAGAAATTCGATATCAGAAAGTTCAAAGCACCATTCCGCACAAGAAGAATCTTTTTGTTACAAAAAGCAAAATGAACTTTACTTGAACGCAGACCTGCTTACCACAAATAAGGAAAGTCACGCTGCCCAAGTCTGAAAAGCAACAAATACTGCTTTGAATCAAATTTCACTCTGATAAAGTCAAGCCAACCTATACGTTCAATTTGTCTTTAAGCTCACCAACAATCATAAACATTAAAGCAAGAACAGAACGACTCTATTGGCATTTATTGATGAAGAACAAAAGAATACTCAGCTAAAGGTCTCTCCTCAACGGACTTATCTCTCTTGAGTATAAATAGCAGACTTTGAAGACCATTGAAGACACACACCTGAATATATTAACTCACGTATTCAATACTCTCAAGCATTCAAAGCTCTCTTAAGTTCTTCATAGAAAACATCTCTGCTCAAATTATTTGTATTTATTGAGCAGTATTTATTGAGATCTCACCTACCTTAAATACTTATTCACTCTGTGAATGTTACTCGATAGATCTGCAAGGTTGTAATCCATGAAGCTGCTGCTTCATTCAAACTCTTGCTGTTTGTAGAGCCTGAAGAGGCTTGCTGAAAGAATACTTGTTTGAGCCTGGAAAGGCTAGCTGTACAAACAATACTTGTTAGTTGAGCCTGTGGAGGCTAGGTGTGCAAATAATACCTTATGTAACCTGATCAGCTATAGTGCAAATACTTGGTGAAGCCAAGGACTGGACGTACCCCAAAGTTTGGGGTGAACCAGTATAAATCGTTGTGTCTCCTTTTCTAAGCTTAGTCTTTTCAGTTTACTTTTCTTTAACTGTGCTAACTGGGTTGGAAAGTGAATCTTCTTTTTGTCAGACGCATCTTTGTGTCTTATAAATTAAACTGCAACGTTTTGCAAAACGTATTTAAAACACAATTCAACCCCCTTCTAGTGTTTTATATCTGTTCATTTCACATTATAGAGTCTTAGGACACTTAAATAAACTTCAAAAATAGTTTCAAACCGTCTAAAACAGTTTGGGATGAAATTGGAACCTTGGTCCATTTTACGTATCCGATTTTGTGAAAAGGTTATATACATAGGCTTAGACATAAACAATGAAGTACAATCAAGACTTGAATCACTTAACTCAAGCCAAAAGGTTGATGATCAAGTAATTGGTGATCTTGACCAAGAAATACCCATTTTTGTAGAAGGCTCAAAAAGGATTTTGTGTGAAATGGCTTATGTCTAGAATGACTAGAGGATGATGGATATGGTCTTAGTTTGTGAAACAAATGAATGGTTGATGAACAAGAGGACTTGGCCGAAAGTGGTGATGTAAAACCTACTTTGAAATCAAGCTCTAAATGGATTTTCTTGTGAGATAAGAGAGGCTTAGAATGATGAGAGGATCAAGGATCTACTCTTAGTTTTTGAATCTAGCTAGTGGATGATAGCTTTCTATGATGTGGTCGAAATTCTCAAAGGAAAGGAAGGAAAGGATTTTTATTCATGAAATGATTGTAAGTTATAAAAATGAAGTAGAGATGAAGTGAGAGAGAGATGATATGCTCTTGGAAAAACAAAGATTGGGGCTCAAAATCAAAGTCATGGCCGAATTTAAGGAAAGGATTTTTGGTGTTTTTCATGGAAATAAAGCTAAGTATGAAAAATAAAAATGAAAGGATGGTGGAGGTGGAGTAGGCCATGTACTACAAGTGAGTAGGAGAGGGCAAACTTGTCATAATATTTTAGGACATAAAAGGAATTCATAAGGAAGATCAAGGGCATTTTGGTCATTTCATTACATAAATATCTAGATATTTCATATTAGTAATCATGACTTGCATGACTCACTAGGTGACTCACCATGTGACTCATTAGGGTGAGTCATCCATGGTGACTCGTCATCCCTATCTTTTGGTACACCTCTGCAGTTCCGTATCCTGCTCCAGCTTTTACCCGATTAAGGTTTTTGATATTTTTCGTAAAGATTCGCCCGAATAAAATATAATACTTTATTTTGGAGCGAACATTTTGAAAATAGGCTTTATCACAGAAATAATGATAAAATCTAGAATTTCTCAATTTCGGGTCAAATTAGGGTTTCTGCTGGTACAAAATTATATTGTCAGCGAAAACGCAGACCGGTTTCCGTCTGAGTTTTAAACCTAAAATTTAATTGTAAATTATTTTAATATAGAAGGTCTCAACTATGATTTTTTTTTATTCAAAATCATTTTCTAGATCCCCGGTAATAATATAAAATATAATTACTGGTCAAGACGCGAGAAAACGGGGTGTTATATCTGTTGTGAACAGGCGTTAAAAGTGTGACTTTTAACGTCTGTTGTACTAACGTCTGGATTTTTTTATGTTAAAAGTCACTTTTAACAGACGTAAAAAGTGCTTCCTCCACTAGTGATTTGCTCAATGTTTGAGCTCATCAAAACATACCCGGGCTAACTGGAGACTGAGTCAGGCGCATGATAGAGTCACATGCTTTATGACTTAACAATAGGTTCATACCTTGTCATTAGAAGGTGATTGATGGAGATCTTAGAATGACCCATAATATAACCTTGTCGTTGTAGGTTGGATAGTAATAAACGTCTTACGGAAGAGTTTAGAGTTGGAGTGGGAGTTTATAGAGTTTGTTATTAGTCAGGAGAGATTTATAAGGCGCGGCGATGTTAAGTTGACGTTTCCTTGCTCAAGATGCAAGTGTAAAATTTTCAAAGGCATGGATAGAGTGGTGGTTGATCTTTATGAGAAGGGGTTCATGCTTGATTACTATTGGTGGAGCAACCATGGTGAGTCCTTGCCAGATTTTAGCCCTGCGGTGTTCGAAGGTTCGTACTATGGAAATGGTGAGCGGAAGGAAGAATTGAATCCTTACGAGCAGATGATAATGGATCATGTTGGACCGTAAGTTGGTGTTGCACTAGAAGAAGATGGGGTAGAAGATGGTGGAACGTGTTCCCAATACACAGAGGAGAATTCGAATCCTGAAGCTCAAAGTTTCTTTGACATGCTGAGTGATGCAAAAGCTCCGTTGTTGGAAGGATATCAGAAGTACACCGAATTTTTGGCTTCTTTGGAAGTTTTGAGTATCAAATCTAAGTATAGTATGCAAGAAGGATGTTTTAATTGGATCTCCAGTTTTATGGGCAATGCGTTGCTGGAAGGCAACCGGATGCCTACTAATTTTTATCATGCTAAGAAGTCTGTGGATAATTTGGGCCTAGGGTGTTTCAAAATTGATTGTTACCTGAATGGATGTATGTTGTACTACAACGATGATTCATCGGAGAGATAACACATTGCCGATTTTGTGGAGCCGATCGATACAAAACAACCACTAGAAAGGGCACTAGAAGAAGACAGCAATAAAAAAGATGTGGTACTTTCCGCTCGCCCCAAGACTTAGAAGATTGTACTCTTCAATGGCCATTGTATCACACAAGAGGTTGCACAATGAGAATCAGAGAGATCAATATATCTTTTGTCATCCATCGGATGGAGCATCTTGGAAGCATTTTGATGGGTGCATCTGGAATTTTCGCAGGACCCTCGGAATGTCCGATTGGGATTATCTACGCACGGATTTAATCCTTTCTGCCGATCTGGAAAATCTTATTCTTGTTGGCTAGTTATCCTGACTCTGTACAATCTTCCCCCTGGGATGTGCATGAAGCAGGAGTTTATGTTCCTAACAGTTATAATTTTGAGCCCGTCTAATTTAAAAGGGAAGATTGATGTGTACTTGCAGCCTCTCAAAGATGAGTTGACAATATTATGGAATGATGGTGTGTTGACTTATGACGTATCATTGAGGTAGAATTTCATGATGAAAGCAGCTTTGATGTGGACAATCAATGACTTTTCGACCTATGGGATGATGTCATGTTGGATGACTATGGGGAGGCTTGGTTGCCCAATGTATGGATCGAACAAAGGCATTCACGTTTAAAAACGGTCGAAAGATCGCATATTTTGATTGTCACAATCAATTCCTTCAACCAGATCATCCTTATAAGAGGAATAAAAATACATTAAGGAAATGTTGTGCGGAGACTACACCCCCTTCACCGCGTTTGTCTAGTCCCAATGTATGGCATAGAGTATAGGATTTATTGCTCGTTCATGAATCGCAAGGAGAACATATTCCTGAGTATGTTGTTAAGCATAATTGTACTAAACAAAGTATATTTCGAAAGTTTTCGTATTAGAGAGCGCACCTACTCCGTCACAACATCGATTTCATGCATGTGTTTATGAATGTGTTTGACATTGTGATGGACATCAAGGGGAGGACAAAGGATGTAAATAAAGCCCGGTTTGATTTGTCAGAAATATGTAATTGGAAGGAGCTTGAGTTGCAAGGTTGTGGTGGTGGCAGAGTTATCAAACCGAAGGCAAGTTATACACTAAAGAAACCACAGAGAGTAGATGTCTATAAGTGGGTTAAAGAACTGAAGTTGCTTGATGGGTATGCTTCCAATTTGGGTAGATGTGTCTATATTAGGGAAGAAAAGTTAAATGGAATGAAGAGCCATGATCGTCAGGTATTCATGCATTGATTGCTTCCCATTGCGTTTTGTTGGTAATGGCTACAAACTCAGGGGGGGGGGGGGGGGGGGTGAATTTGAGAGTTTAAAATCTTTTTCAGCAATTTCAACCAAAACCGAGTTTTCTAAAGAAAATTGGTTTTCACTCAATTTTAATTCTCAAGATTCAGTTTACTAATCAAGCAATGATGATAACAATAATGCACAATCAATTATATGAAAGTCTAACACAAGAATACAATATAAAGATTCAACTTAAGAGTATTTAAACCACATTAACATGACAAGCATGTATATGACAAATGTAAGAAGCTTAAGGGTAAGAAGAATGCGCAAACCGATTTATCCTGGTTCAGCTACCTCCTCTGGTAAGCCTACATCCAGTCCCACATTTCTGTGGTTTTCTCCACTATAATCAGAAATTAAAATATCCAATTATAATAATCATAAGGCTTCACTACCTTGCACAAAACTCACCAAAAAGCACACTAGCTTTTTCTACCCAAGGATTCCTTCTATCCTTGTCAAAACCTAAGAGATACCCTCTCTTAAATCATCAAGGATCCCTTCTATCCTTGTGTAACAACTAAGAGATACCCTCTCTTAAATCATCAAGGCTTCACTACCTTGAAAACCTTCAGCAAAAGCACACTTGTTTTGCAACCCAGAGATCCCTTCTATCTCTGTAATACAACAGAGAGATACCCTCTCTCTAATCAACAAACCGAAACTTGAAAGAAAAGAATATGACTCTAGAAGTTAGATATTACAAATTGAAGCACTTATGAATATCACACTCTTTCTCTCAAAGATGAAGCTCAATAGAAACTTGGATTTTCGTATTTGAAAATTCAGACTGATTAGATTGTTGAAAAGTGTTTCTATAAGGTCCTTATATAGTGATTTGAAGAAATAGATCCGTTGGACAAATCATAGAAGTTGTTAGAAGTGAAACAAAATCAATTTGGAAAAACTGACATGACATAATCTGTGTAGTAAATCTGTGTATACACTGTTTTTTAACTTTTACAAAGCGTGTACACAGGTTATGTTCTTTGTATATCTGTGTATTAAACTGAATTTTGAACTTTTGCAAACGCGTACACATATTACTATCTTTGTACATCTGTGTATTAAAGTGGTTTTTGAACTCCAGAACATGCATACAGATTAGCATTTTTGTACATCTATGTATTAAAGTGAGTTTTGAACACTTGATACGCATACACAGATTTATAGTTTTGTACATGTGTGTATCTCTTGCCTTGTTCTTGAGTAAACATGTGTATACCTCGCGTACACAGATGTATATTAGAACACTAACCCAGATTATACCAAAACTCAATACACAGGTTGTGTACATCAATTTTACTTGAAAGAACAAGTTTACATCTGTGTATTTGTTGCATTTTTCAACAGTCAGCTCAGATACACATGTGTACTACATGAGTGTACCTGGTTTTTAATTGAACACCCGAAAGCTCAGTTTAGCATACACAGGTGTACGACATATGTGTACAGACAAATTTTACTTTGTGTTTTAAAACTTAATTTATCATACACATGTGTATGGTACCTGTGTACAGAAAGGTTCTTTCTCATACTTTGAAATTTAGCTTAACATACACATGTGTACAACACATGTGTACAACATGCTTAATTTCTTTATTTCAATTATCACCTTTTGAAAATCCTTTCCTTTGAAAAACTCATTTAGTTTAAACCTTTGGAAAACTTAGTTTATTTTTAAATTCCAAGTGCTTCACCCAAGGGATCAAGTGTGCTATTTTTTACAATAGCATCTAAAGGTTTAAGTCTTCATTGCTTGATGCTTTATTCGATGTCCATTTCTTTGTGTCCTTTGTCCCTGCATACTTTGATCCTTGACTTCTCTTTTTCATAAGTTATCTTGCAAACACTTAACACATTATAAGTGTATAATCAATGTTGAGAAACTTAAGCAAAATACACATTTGTTTGTCATACATCAAAACTTCAATGAGGGCTTAGTCTTACACGTTTGGCTCATTATCGAAACCTATTTGGAACCCACTTGTTGAGCTTAGCCATATTTTTAGGGAGCTTACTTCGACAACACTAAATATGAAACAATTAAGGGATATGGAAGAGAATATACCCGTATAGTTATGTAAGTTGGAACAAATATTCCCGATGAGTTTCTTCGATTCAATGGAACACCTTCCAATTCATCTGCCTTACGAAGCAAGTGTTGGTGATCTAGTCCAATACCGCAAGATGTATCCCTTTGAGAGGCATAAAACATAAAATATTTTAATTTATATTATATTCATAAGTCCTTTTTGAGCTTTATTTATATGTTTTAATTATTTGTACGTATCCCTCTTAATAATATTTTTACACTCCCTGAAACATAATGTCAAGAACAAGGACTGAGTAGAAGGTTCCATTTGTGAAGCATACTTAGTGGAGGAGACATATACTTTTGCCTCTTATTACTATCCAGATGAAATTGACACGAGAAGGACTAGAATGCCTCAAAATTATGATTTGGGTGAAGGTTGTTCACCTAGTCCTCCCATATCAATATTCAACTATCCGAGCATATTTAGTGGTAAATCCAAAGGATATTTCTTGGAGCAACGTGACATTAATGTTGGCCATTTGTACACCCTTCAAAGCAGTGAAGAGGTGGCGCCATATTTAGAGTAAGTGTGTACATTGTGTTTTATAAGTTCAATTGTCATTTATTTGTATTAATTGCCCTGTTATTAACCCCCCCACCCCCACCCCAACCACATACACACACACACACATGTGTAGTATGCATGCCAATTTTCTAAGGGAGATCCAACATAACATTTCGGAAGCTTAGATTGATCAGGAAATTACTTCTCACTTTCCTGTGTGGTTCAGTAAATATGTATGTTCGAGTGTCTTCATTTGTTGTAATACTTTTTTATCTCCTTAAATATATGTGGTTTTATAAGTTCGAGTGTTAAAATTTGTAGGTACTAGATCCAATAAATAATGTTCAAAATCCATTGTTGACCAATTTGGCATGGGGGACCTAAAAGATGGGTTACATCATGGAATATTTACATTGTAAATGGATATAAATTTAACACAAAATGATGGAGTGAAGGAATGCAGTCTTGTAATTATGGTGTTTGTGTGCGAGCCACTGGTGGTCAATCAAAGAATGATTTTTATGGGGTTCTAACCGACATTATTGAAATTGAGTATACTAGTTTCCCTATGATGAAGTTAGTTCTCTTCAAGTGTGATCGGTTTGATCATACTCTTAACGTAGGGACAAAAACAGATAAGAAGTATGGCATTGTTGAAGTTAAGCAATCTCATAGATATAATAAGGCATACAACCCATTCATTTTTGCACAACGAGCAGAACAAGTGTATTACACGTCATATCCTGAGGGACATCAAGGCTAGTTGGGTGTCATCAAGATAAAGGCTCACGGTATAATTACCGATAACATAATCAGCCTAAGAAAGAAGCTCATTATCAAGATAACGAGTTTTTAGGGCCCCACTTATCATTTGAGACAACCGGATGTCCCATTAAAGAAAACCGATTTAACAAAGCCTTAATCGTGATATAAATGTTAAACGCGTATAACAAAAAATCTAGCGAAGACACATTCCAATCAAGTGAGACTGAGAGTGAGGGTGATTTTGTGATACAGATACTACTTAGGTAATTTATGTATTATTCATTGTGTTGTGTTTATTCAATTTTTTATATTTGATTAATTAGTTAATATATATATATATATATATATATATATATATATTGTGATGTGTACATATTATTATTATTTTTAAACAGGTGGCAGATTCATTTAGAGGCAAAGGGTAACGTGGTGGCAGAGTCCCTGGAAATGGTCGTACTGAGAGAAATCCTGCCAGTACATCTGTAGATGGCCCTCCGGATGATGGATCAGCACCCGTTACACCCGTCTCAGTTGTCGGGACACTGGTAGGACCATCATCATCCAAACTCGTGCCACAACCATCATCATCAGCGGCACCGCAAGAAAACCATGATTCATCTGATCGGAGGATTCTTCTTATCCCCAGGGGCAGTAAAGAGCAAGCTAATTTAATTTTATTAAATATAAATATGATTAATTTTCTTATTAATTGTTTAATTATTTATATCAATAATGTGTAACACCCCGTTTTCTTGTTTAAGGAATCGGACAAGGATTAAGTAGGTGTGATGGCTTAATCTTGTTTGTTAAGTGGTAATGATTCAGTATATTAGGTTTGAAGTTGATCAGACTTAAACCGGACTCAGAGTGCACTAAAACGCGCGAAATCGGGCAACCGACATTGTAACACCTTGCTTTTTAGCTACGCTGTATAACCAGTAGCAAGATAATTATTTATATTTTTATCTGAGACCAAGAAAATGATTTTAGATAAAACAAAATCATATTCATACTCTACCTTATGGTAGAAGGTTACGGTAAAATTTTGGGTTGAAAACTCAGACGGAAACCGGTCTGTGTTTTCACTAACAGTAAGATTTTACTGAGCAGAAAACCTAATTTTGACTCATGAACGAAACGGTTTAGGTTTAAATCATATTTTCAACGATATTGGGTTTTTTTTTTGAAAATTCACGTAAAAATAAAATATTATGTTTTATTCCAGCGAAATCTTCAAAGGAAACGTGCGTAAAACCTAAATCGGGTAAACGATGGAGCTGGATACGGAGCTGAGGTGATGGAAGTGATTTATGTGACTTAGGGGACAAGCATTAAGTGCGAGGGGACAAGCATTTATGGCGCATTTGTTAAGTCTTTAAAATATATGATGTGCATTTCCCTAAGTTTTGATGAGAACTAAACATTGGTTAATGATTTAATTAACCTTCATATTGGTTCCTAACCTATCTACCTAGTGTGCAGATTTAAACTGTAAGAATCATCCATCCAACACTGAAATAATAGAATCATCTGTCCAACACTGAAATAACAGAATCATCCGTCCAACACTGAAATAACATAATTATCCGTCCAACACTGATATAATAGAAGCGCACGTCCAACACAAGTGATTGAAGCACTCGTCCAACATAAGTCATAAAAGCGAGCGTCCAATGAAGTGATACAAGCGCTCGTCCACTTAAGTAACAGAAGAGCCCGTCCACTAAAGTAACAGAGGGCTCGTCCACTTAAGTAACAGAAGAGCTCATCCACTTAAGTAACAGAAGAGCTCGTCCACTAAAGTAGCAGAAGCGCTCGTCCACTAAGGTAACAGAATCGCTCGTCCACTGAAGTGATAGAAGTGCTCGTCCACTGAGGTGATAGAAGCGCTCGTCCACACAAGTCTTTGGACTCGCTAAGTCCTTAATGGGAAGCTCCGTCCAATGACGTGGCATATGGAGCTCGTCTACTAGGTTACGTTCAACCAATTAAAGGAGTATCCGTCCAATGACGTGGCATATGGAGCTCGTCTACTAGCCCGTTCGAATGTGAAATCTTAAATGGCTAGATGGACGCGGTTATTTTCAAGATGGACGCGCTTATCTTTTGAACGCGAATTCTGTAAGAATTATCAGAATCTTATTTCAAGAACCAGAATCAAGAAAAGTCAGAAGTTACTCTCTCAAGCAACCTCGGTTATCAGAACCAAAGACCAGTTAAAGAATGCTTCCAACATATTTTATTCCCTAGTACCTCTGGTTCTTACACGAAAATGGAATTGTACTCAACAAAGTACAAAAAGCTTTCTGCACAACTCTGTTATGGCTGTATCACGATGCATAAAGTCATGATCCTTCATGTTAGAATACAACCAACGTTCCAATTGCATTATTGGCTGCCCAGAACGACTCTATTGCTTTTAATGAAGTTCTGCTTGAAGAGAACATCTGAGGGAATGTCTCTAACGGATCCTAAATACTTGAAGACTATAAATACAGAAGTCATTGAAGATGAAGTATAGAGAATTCACATAGCATTAAAGAGCCATTACTCTGCGCATTAATATCTTCATTCTTTCATTCTGTATTCTTTAATCATTTGAAGTTATTACGCAGACTTTCCTAAGCTTTACATTTAGACCACTCTCTGAGTGTTAGTGAAAGTTCTGTCTGTGTGCAGTTGTTTTTATTACAAACCAATTCTTTCAAACAAACCTGAGTGAGCCTGAAGAGGCTAAGTGTGCAAAGAATACTTGTCTTGAGCCTGAAGAGGCTAGGTGTGCAAAGAATACTTGTCTTGGAGCCTGAAGAGGCTAGGAGTGCAAACAATACTTAGTGTGTAACCTGATCAGTTATAGTGGATAAATCTTGGTGCTGCCAAGGACTGGACGTAGGTCTTTGCTTTGAAGAGTGAACCAGGATAAATAACTGTGTCAACCTCTCTTTCCTTAATTATAACCTCTCTAGTTGCTTTAAGTTTTCTTATACGTTTATCAAAGTGGTGTGTTTTCCAAAGTCACTGTTAAAATTTCTTCAGAAAGGTCACCGGTCTGTCTTGTATCTTTCCACTCGTCTGAACCTAACTTCTGTATGCGAAAAGATTTCAACTTTGTTTAAATTCTGAGAAACCCAATTCAACCCCCCTCCCCCCTTTCTCGTGTTTATAGTTGTCTATTTCAGTTGGGTTGAGCATCTAACAGTGTAGACCTAAAAGGTCCTGAAGAATAAACATGACTGCTGGAGCTAGTTCAAGTGGAAGTCACCAGACTGAAGGAGCTTCCCTGACCAGACCTTCTTACTTCAATGGAGAAAACTACAACAATTGGAAAGATAGATTTCAATGGTTCATTCTATCTACAAACTCTGATCTTTGGGATGTCATTACAGATGGTCCATTCATTCCCAAGAATGATCATAACACTGACAAACCAAAAGCTCAGTGGACTACTGCAGAAAAGACAAAAAAGGAGTTGAACCATAAAGCTAGATATAACATCATCTGTGCTCTTAGTCCTGAGGATTTTGAGAAGGTATGTGCTTGTGACTCTGCCAAAGAAATATGGGACACTTTAGCTATCACACATGAAGGAACAGCTAAAGTCAAAGAGTCAAAGATTGCCATACTTGTCAGAAAGTATGAACTGTTTGTCATGGAGGAAGGAGAATCGATCTGTTGCTCAAATGATAAGAAGATTTCAAACTATAGTGAATAGTTTAAAATCTCTTGGAAAAGTCTATACCAATACTGAGAAGGTTGGAAAGATTCTGAGAAGTCTACCTAAACAGTGGAGACCTTTGGTCACTGCTATCTCTCAAGCCAAGGGTCTCACTACCTTGACTATGGATGAACTTCTTGGAACACTAACTGTTCATGAGCAAGAACTTGGAGATGAAGTTGCACCAAAGAAAAGTAAGTCAATTGCTCTGAAATCTTATCAAAAGTCAGCAAAAGAAGTTCTGAGGGTGATGAAGAATTGTCTCTAAAGGCAGACGAGTCATCCAGTGATGCTGACCTGTCTGAACACGAGGATTCTGAGAGTGATGAATAATTGTCTCTCCTGACCAGGAAGATAAAGCTTCTCCTACAGAAAAAGAAGTTCAAGAGGGATAAGCCATTCAGAAGGTTCAACAAGGACAATAACTTCAAAGAATCCACCTCAACAGACAAAAGTCCAATTGTTTGCTATGAGTGCAAGAAGCCTAGTCACATCAAGGCTGAATGTCCTCAACTCAAGAAGGCCCCTTTTAAGAAATTCTTCAAGAAGAAGAAGAAAGGAATGATGGCTACTTGGGAGGATCTGGAGTCAACATCTTCTGATGAAGAAACAGAGGAAGAAGCCAATCTCTGTTTGATGGCCAACACTGACTCAGATGATGAGGTACATCCTGACTATGAGGAATTACTTGATGCCTATGAGGAGTTGCTGGAGGAATCCAATTGATTATCTAAGGCCTTCAAATCCCTCATGAGAGAGTATGTAAAGCTCACCAATGAGCATAAATAGAAATCTCAAGAGTGTGAGAAGCTGGCTAAAGAGAACAGTGAGCTGAAGACTGAAAAGTCTAATGAAGCTAAGATCTCAAGTGAAACATCACCATCTGAAGAAGTTGAAAAACTTCAACAAAAAGTGGAAGAGCTCACTTCTGATCTTGCCAAATTTGTTAATGGTAGAGATAATCTGACTAAGCTACTTGGCTGTCAGAGGCACTCTCTTAAGAAAGAAGGTATTGGATATGCCCATCAGACACATCATAAAGTATCAACTAAAACTTCTACAGTATCTGTTAAGTCAATTGTAACCAAGTCTACACCTGTCTGTAACTTCTATGGAAAAACTAGACATGTTATGTCTAAGTGTATCCATAAGAAGATAAGGAAGTCTTCACAGACTCCTAGAACTAACAGAAAAGGACCCAGAAAAATATGGGTACCTAAAGATCAAATAATTTTTGTTGTAGATGTCCTCAACAGGACAAAGAAAACACCATTGCTGGTACCTGGACAGTGGATGCTCGCATCATATGATAGGAGAAAGGTCTATGTTCCTAAGACCTCCAACTTAAGAGAGGAGGACACGGTTCCTTCAGAGGGAATCAGAAAAGGAAAGTTTAGGAATTGATACTATTGGTGGTAAACCCCCTCTTCCCTCTATATCTAATGTTCTTATGGTTAAAGGATTAAGACACAATTTACTTAGCATAAGTCAATTATGTGATAGTGGATTTGATGTTTCCTTTACCAAGGATGTATGCATATTAAAGACTGTTGTGGGAAAACCCTCTTTTCTGCTAAAAGGCAACAAAATCTTTATAAGATTGAACTGTCTGATCTCTCAGATCAAAGTGTAACCTGTCTGATTTATACAGAGGATGAGAGATGGTTATGGCATAAGAAACTAGGACATGCTAGTATGAAACTAATTTCTGAATTAAAAATAAATAATCTTGTGAGAGGATTGCATGATATTAGTTTTCAGAAAGATGTCTTGTGTAATGCATGTTAGAGAGGTAAACAGATAAAATCAAGTTCCAGATCTAAAAACCAAGTATCAACCTCTAGACCTCTTATGTTGTTACAAATGGATCTGTTTGGACCAGTTAGTGTTGCCAGCCTGGCTAGAAGAAAATATGGAATTGTCATAGTTGATAACTATTATAGATACACATGGGTACTCTTCCTAACACATAAGGATGAGTATTTTAAGGCTTTCTCAGTATTCTGCAAAAGAGTACAAAATGAGTAGGGTTTCTGTATTTCTACCCTTAGAAGTGATCATGGGGGAGAATTTGAAAATGAGCAGTTTAGACAGTTCTGTGAGGAGAGTGGAATCTCTCACAATTTCTCTGCACCTAGGACTCCACAGTAAAATGGAGTGGTTGAGAGAAAGAACAGATCTCTGCAAGAGATGGCTAGATCTATGCTCAATGAAAATAATCTCCCTAAGTACTTCTGGACAGAAGCTGTAAACACTGCTTGTTATGTACAAAACAGAATACTTATTAGGCCTTTTATAAAAAGGACTCCTTATGAATTGTGGAAAGGAAAAAACCCCAACATATCTTATTTTCATGCTTTTGGATGTGAATGTTTTATTCTGAACACCAGAGATAATCTTGGAAAGTTTGATTCTAAGGTAGATAAAGGTATTTTCGTAGGTTATTCTGAAATGTCTAAGGCTTTTAGAGTTTACAATTCAAGAACTTGTATTATTGAAGAATATGTTCATGTTAAATTCAATGATGGATTACTGATAAATAACTATCAGATCTAGAAGATGAGCTTGCAGGTCTTGATATAAACAATCCAGAAAGTCAACAACCCGATCTAACCAAAACAGAGCTTGTGCCTGAGGCTGACAAACAAGTGGAACAAACGAGTCAGCAGACAAATCAAGATCTTCATGATGATCTCAAAAGGGATTGGAAATTCAGCACTCATCACCCTAAGGATCTTATTATTGGAAATCCTTCTGAACGAGTAAGAACCAAATCTACATTTAGAGAATCAAGCAATGTGACCTTTATTTCAGATTTGGAGCCTAAACGCATTGAAGAAGCTCTTGAGGATGAAAGCTGGATTCTTGCTATGCAAGGAGAACTTAACCAGTTCACCAGAATTGATGTATGGACTCTTGTCTCTAAGCCTAAAAACAAGTCAGTTATTGGAACAAGATGGGTCTTCAGAAACAAATTGGATGAAGATGGTAAAGTTGTCAAAAATAAGGCAAGGTTAGTAGCTCAAGCCTATAACCAACAAGAAGGTATTGATTATACTGAAACCTTTGCACCTGTAACTAGAATAGAAGCCATACGTATTTTAATGTCATATGCTGCACAACACCAAATTACCCTGTTTCAAATGGATGTAAAAAGTGTTTTTCTAAATGGTATAATTGAAGAAGAAGTATATGTTAAACAACACCCTGGTTTTGAGGATACTGATAAACCAGATCACGTTTTCAAACTTAAAAAGGTATTATATGGTTTGAAACAAGCACCTAGAGCATGGTATGATAGACTCAGTTCTTTTCTCATGCATAATGGTTTTACTAGGGGACAAGTAGACACTACTCTGTTCAAGAAATGCTCTAAAAAGGACTTTATTATAGTTCAAATATATGTTGATGATATTATTTTTGGAGCAACTAATGAAAAGCTGTGCAAGGAATTTTCAAATCTAATGCAAGCTGAATTTGAGATGACCATGATAGGAGAATTGCAGTTCTTCCTTGGATTACAAATCAAGCAGAAAAGTGATGGAATTTACATTCATCAACAAAAATATACCAAGGAGATACTCAAGAAATACAAAATGGAAAATGCAAAGCTCATGAAAACCCCTATGCAACCCAATGCAAAACTAAGCAAAGATGATGAAGGTTAAAAGGTAGAACAAACTGTCTACAGAGGTATGATTGGCTCTCTACTGTACTTAACTTCAAACAGACCTGACATTCAATTTAGTGTCTGTATGTGTGCTAGATTCCAATCTGATCCTAGAGAATCTCATCTTAAGGCTGTTAAAATAATATATAGATATTTGCTTGGAACTACTAATCTTGGTTTGCTGTATTTAAGATCAAAAGAATACAGATTAGTGGGATATTGTGATGCTGATTTTGCTGGAGACAGAATAGAAAGAAAAAGCACCAGTGGAGGATGTCACTTCATTGGAGCAAGTTTAGTCTCATGGTCAAGCAAGAGGCAGACAACCATTGGCCTGTCTACTGCTGAAGCAGAATACATCTCTGCTGCTAGTTGCTGCTCTCAACACTTATGGGTAAAACATTAACTTGAGGATTACTCTATTTATGAACATAACATATCTGTATGGTGTGATAATTCCAGTGCTATATGCTTAACTAAAAATCCAATTCAACATTCTAAGGCTGAGCATATTGAAATCAAACATCATTTTATTAGGGATTATGTTCTGAAAGGCATCTTTGATATTAAGTTTGTTAAAACTGAAAATCAATGGGCTGATATTTTTACTAAACCCCTCGCAGAAGAAAGGTTTTTATTTATTAGAGATAATCTAAACATGCATTTCATTGTTGAATGACATGTCTGAATGTTAACCTGTCTGTGCTTTATCACCAGTTTATGCTAAATCTGTCTTTACACATATATACATGTTCTTTTAACTAAGCATTAATTCAGGGGGAGTGATGATACAATAGTTTAAGTGGAGTATGTCTCATATGCTTGCCGCATTACTATGATTTTCGTAACATGTTATCTTGCCCTTAACATATCTCATAAATAAAACTTGATAACCCTTTTTGATGTTGACAAAATGGGGAGAATATGAGAAATGAGAAATGTGATAGAAATGTGTTATAGAAGAACGAATATGAATGAATATGATATGAATCTTAAATAATACATGGACATGAGTATGTTCTGATAGTTGCTATAATTGCTTAGATAAATCGTAAGTAAGATTGCTCTGATAATTTCAAAGTTAAACGATAATCTTAATGTCCGATCAAGCATCTGCATGACCTTTCCGCTTAAGAAAATTTCAACCTGTATGTTATATGCTATTTTCTTTGTTGATATTTTCTGAGGTTCATTAAATCATCTCAATGTTTGTCATCATCAAAAAGGGGGAGATTGTTAAGTCTCTAAAATGTCTGATGTGCATTTCCCTAAGCTTTGATGAGAACTAAACATTGATCAATGATTTAATTAACCTTCATGTTGGTTGCTAACATGTCTATCTAGTGTGCAGATTAAAACTGTAAGAATCATCCGTCCAACACTGAAATAATAGAAGCGCACGTCCAACACAAGTGATTGAAGCACTCGTCCAACATAAGTGATAAAATCGAGCGTCCAAGAAGTGATACAAGCGCTCGTCCACTTAAGTAACAGAAGAGCTCGTCCACTAAAGTAACAGAGGCGCTCGTCCACTTAAGTAATAGAAGAGCTCATCCACTTAAGTAACAGAAGAGCTCATCCACTTAAGTAACAGAAGAGCTCGTCCACTAAAGTAACAGAAGCGCTCGTCCAATAAAGTAACAAAAGCACTCGTCCACTGAAGTGATAGAAGTGCTGGTCCACTAAGGTGACAGAAGCACTCGTCCACACAAGTCTTTGGACTCGCTAAGTCCTTAATGAGAAGCTCCGTCCAATGACATGGCATATGGAGCTCGTCTACTAGGTTACGTTCAACCAGTTAAAGGAGTATCCGTCCAATGACGTGGCATATGGAGCTCCTCTACTAGCCCAAACTCGTTGGAAATATGATTTAAATATAAACCATTTCGTTCACAAGTCAAAATTAGGTTTTCTGCTCAGTAAAATTATACTGTCAGTGAAAACGTAGACCGATTTCCGTATGAATTTTCAACCCAATTTTTTATCCTAAGCTTCTACCCTAAGATAGAGTATGAATATGATTTTTATTTCATAAAATTCAATCTCCATGAACTCGGATAAAAATATAAATAAATACATTTATACCGGTTAATACAGCGAAAATATTTTTACTGAAAAAATTAAAAATCGGAAAATAAAAAGTAGGGTGTTACATTGGTAACCAGGAGATTCACTTTCGTGATTCAGGTGTTAGTTCAGGTGGCAGCAGGAATCATCCTGTCGTCGGAATGGATAAGTAGTATATATTATAATAATGGTGTAGGGCGACCTGAAACCTACTAGTGGTAGAGTAATCGACAAGACCAAAATCACATTGGCGACTATTCCCTAGTACCAATGACGATTTGGGGATTGTAGGTTTATCGTCGTTAGTATAATTTTAGAATATTTGAGGATGTCTAATTTTTATTATTGAACTGTTTGTATTGCGCTGGTTGAGGTAATTTATTGTATGTGACATTTTATTTTGTTGTTTGAATATTTTATTATTATTTTATTTTGTCTGAATATTTTATTATTATTGTATGTGTATGATCTGCTTGGTTTGATAACATGCTTAGTTGGAATTTAGGCAAGGATATGTGTTATTCGGTAGATATGCATGTGGGTGAGAGAATGATTGTGACTTAGAGGTGCCTAGCCTAAATTAATTAATTATTTTGTAGACAAAATGTGATATGGAATGTGTGTGGAAACTGTGGTGGAAGGTTGAGGCACTAGGTTGTAACAGATGCGGTTAGAGAGATTCATATATATGTATTGTTGCTCACAACCTTGTGTTGGGAACACACGAGGTCTGAAGTTCTCGCTGGACCGTCCAACCTTAGATTTAGGCTATGCAGCTATAGTGTCATTGCTTTGCATGAGCACCCTAACGATTAAGGGGGTGTGCACCGGTTAATAGGGACGCGTCGCTTGAACGACTGACTGACATCCCTAACGAGGGATGTGTGACAGGATTGATGGTGGCCACGTCAGCATAAAGGTTTAGTTGCATGAGATTAAGGGTAGAGGAAGATATCGTAATTTAAGGATGCTTGTTAGTTATGTGTGATGCTTGTCTTTGACTGTTATTAAATTATATGCTCTGATTCTTTTCCGCTTATGATGATAGAAATGTTTCTTATCTCCCTATTTCTGTATTTTGAGTATGTTTACTTTATTCCATGATAGGACTCTATGGAGGAACCTGTTGCTGAGGAATTGGACGGATCTCCATATGAACTGAATGCTGGAGGATTAGCGGTGGGTTCGAGCGGTCGAGTTTAGGGAGTTTATGACCAGTACGTCTTGCGAGACGTTTTATTTTCTACTAACTATAACCGTTTGTATAATTATGTATATGCGAGGGATCCTACTGAGAGGATACCCTAAATAGTGTTTTGTATGGTGATGGATAAACATTGGTGTGTATGTGTAATATAACTTTGGTGTATTTAACTTTCAGAAGTTATATGTTTTATATTTAAGATTTTAATATTTTCGTATTTCGGGTTATGTTTAACATTAAGAACGCGAGTAAGTTTAAATAAATAATTCATGGCACAACGGAGCACAACGGGGTGTCTCAGACATCACTGGGAACGTTCAAACGTGGCATGTCCAGCACTCAAGCGTTCTGGTAGGAGTGACACTTCGCAACACGTGTCAAAATGGAGTACATGTGACAAATAATGGTGCCACGCTAAAGTGTGGCCAGGCCAGTGCTCAAGCACTGCCACGTTCGAGCGTGGGATGGCTGGCACTCGAGCGCCCAGCGCACCACCTAACCCCGATATCTTCTTCTTCTCTCTTTGCATGGCAAGTTCCTCATTCTTCAACCGCGACCAAAAACATTAGATATGAGTGAAAGCACATTCTAGAGAGAGCAAGTCAAGTTTATGAGAGATTCACTCGACCGTTTTCGATTCCGACTTCGAATATGCGTTTAGGGCGACGAGCACGTCACATACATATCATCGATTCGTCAAACAGTGGAGGTAATGCTCGAATCCCTAACCCATCGACACGTCGACATTGTAATTTTCAATGTTTTGTGAATATTGCTTCGATTTTGGCTTTGTCTGTGAAACTGTTGCAAGATTAGGGTTTATGACACTATCGGGACTCTGTCCATGTGTTTAGGACGAATTTCGGAGCACCAAGGCGTTCTTCGCGAGTGAGGCAGCAGCCGTTCTAGGAGGGGACACGTGGATTTCGAGGCATGCATGCTACGTTACGACTGTCTAAGTTAGGGAGAAAGTATCTGACATGCCAGGGGAGGAAAGCGTAGTATTGTATATTATACTATATGCGTAGGGTGCCCCCGACCCTACTAGTGGTCGAGTAGCTTGCAGTAATGAAATCCCTATTGAAACTGATTTTTGAAATTGTATACGGGACTGCTTTACCGTTTTTTGTGCATATGTTGTTTGATATATATATATATATATATATATATATATATATATATATATATGCATGATTATGATTGATACCATGTCCCCAGAAATAATAATAAGTTATTATCTGATGATGAGGTTGATAATCTAATGTTGTTGGCGTTGATGCCGTTGAGGTTGTTTGTTTGGTTGTTGTGTTGTTGAACACCTTAATTAACACCCCGAGGGTACTGTGGCTATGAATGTGATATGAGAGCGGTATATGGGTACCGAGTTGAGGTTGTGGATGTCGTGTGCATCATAATGCGTGTAAGAGAAAGATGGTAGCGGTGTCAACTTAGGTTTTTGTTGCATTGCATATTACCAAACGCAAGCCATGTGATTGGGAGTCATGCGAGGTTGGTGTACCCAGGTGCAGGTACGAAATGTGAACGGGATGGTCTAGGGAACCTTAGGGATGTATCCTGGTTCAAATTGACCGACGGTGGCCAATGGTTTGCACCCATTATGTCGTGGTCTCCACTGGTACTCGACTATCTCGACGTCTAGGCCCGGAGTGTTCTAGTCTATGGTGGACGTTCCGAGGAGACCAAAATACCCCTATTGGAGTTGAGCTCATAGGGGGAAGCACCCTAATTGGTCACGGCAAGCGAAACTGTTACCAGGACAAACCAGCTGACATTCTCTGGGCGACTGATAGGCCCGAGAGAGATTGAGAATGTCTGGGGATTAGTATCGCTAGTGTGAGAGATAGGTCAACAGGCATAGGAGTGTGACTCCTTAGAGGGTTAATCCTAGTTGGATAATCGAGGCTGACTGACAATATTATTCGGGAGATGTTTGCTGTATGTGTTGAATGTTGTTTGATAGTATGCATTACTATGTTTTCATATCACTATCTTATGGTAGTGTTGAGATTCTTATCTCCCTTCTGCTTTCCTTCCTCTTTCTGTGTATGTACCGGTTCGTTAGATGAGCAGCAGCCGTATGCCAATGGTGATCAGGCCAGAGCAGCGTCAGATGCACTACCTGTAGATGATTCCGCCGAGGCTCCAGACCCTAGGGGACATTGAGATAGTATATCATGACTACCGTGGGTGGCAGGTCGACCACTCACTGTTGTTCATGTGTTACATCGGTGATGGGCGTGAATCTGCAAGTATACGGCTTCGTCGTCAAGTAATAAAAAGATCGAACCCACAGAGACGGTGATCCTAAATAACAATCAATTATTAAATTAAATAAACTGGACAAGAAAAAGGTTTGGAAAAGATTTTGTTTTTAAAAGATTAACTAACAAATCAAATATCTAAAACGCAATCAAGCAAAATCGCAAATCAAATCAAATCTGAAGATTTTCAAATATCAAAAGAGATTTCCAGGAATTGGGGTACCAACAAGACTGCTCATGCTACTAAATTGACTACCCCCTTGTTAATAATCAAAATTGCTTTGAAGGTGAATTTATCCTAAATAAGTTAATGTTCCATCTCGGGATACAAGAACCGTGCCCAATTAAACCAACCCCTACTCTTGTGGTAATTGAATTTAAATTGAACCCTTTAAGCTTTGTGACAATTTAGTGAACCCTCGAAGGATCGCTTCTAACTCTCGTGATTTAAGTCCTAAGTTCAATCCCTATAGATCCAATACCTAATTTCACCGCTAGGTTCCTCCGTAGAGTATCTCTGACATGCAAATAAGTGCGCACCAGATTCACAAGTAATTCATGCAATAGGAATCGAATCGAAAGCAAATTAAAATTAACAAGTAAAACGTCAATTCATAACATAAAACGAATCTTGGGCATAGCCCCAATTCCTAGAAACAAAAACAACTACTCAAGCATTGCCATGGTCATAGCAAGCTTGATTAACAAAAGCATAAAAAAACCTAAGAGAAGAGAAGAAAAATGAGAAGAAGAGAAATCCTAATTTTTGCCCTAGGTAGCAGCCCAGAGATCCTCTATTTTGAGCCTAAGAGTCCTATTTATAATATAGGGTAACTTGGGATTAAAGTTGTTACAAAATTAGATCAAATCAGCAATTAAATTTTCAGATTTTTCAGATTCGGTCTTGGAAACTTGGCATAGGTTGGCCTGTCACGGTCGTGATGGCCATCATGGCCTAGCCATGATAGGTTCTGACTTTTTCGTACTTTTCTTTTCAGCCTTTCTCGATCATGGCCGTGATGGCTGTCACGGCTAGGCCGTGATGACTGTCACGGCTAGGCCGTGATAGGCTCTGTTTGGCTCATTTTTCTTGCATTTCAAGCTCCGTCTTCATGCAAGCTCCATCATAACTGAACTGAACATTTTAATCTTCAATTCCTGCACATAAATACCACAAAACCACATTACCCGTTCCAAGGTAAAAACTAACAAAAATCAAATTAGATATGCCTAAACTATATGAAAATGCATACAAAATGACAAGGAAATATGAGGTGAAATCACACCCATCAAACTACCCGAAGCTT
Source organism: Sophora flavescens (assembly GCA_030762895.1). NCBI lineage: Eukaryota > Viridiplantae > Streptophyta > Magnoliopsida > Fabales > Fabaceae > Sophora > Sophora flavescens. The sequence goes on along the minus strand of CM061067.1, from coordinate 108,129,871 downwards.
AAGATTTTGCTTGTCCTCAAGCAATAACCAAGGCCAGATAAGATAAACAATCAGAGCATGGACAGTGAACCAAGAACCCGAGTAACAAATCCAAGTAACAGGCATATCCAATAAGAAACCAAGAGACAATCGATTTCAAGTCCAATTAGAAGCTTAGGTTCCATAAATTCATACCTCTCACTAATTCGGGGACTCTTCTCATCTCACTCAAGTGTTTAGGGACATTTGACAATTCACTCAATTTCCTCAAGGAATGTCCCCTACCATAAGCTTGACTATTAACCAAATCTCTACTTTATTAATGAAAACACATAAGAATCAAGAGGTCTTTTATTTTGGTTGTAATGGGGCCATGGGATTAATTGTTAGGTGGGGAAATCAAGAAAGGGAAAATTCAAGAAGGCTAAACAAAATATCAAACAATTCAAAGCATGACAACCTTCTAAAATACATTTTTGGGCTTTAATTCACTTTTCCACATTTCTTTCTTTCTTTCTTTCTTTTTCCATCCCCTTCTCCATTTTTATTTTATTTTATTTTTTATTTTATTTTATTTATTTGGAGAAAGGGGAGATTTTAAACTTAAGAGAAATATTTTTCTATCTTTTTCATCCCACAATTTATTTTACAAACCACCTTTTTGCCCCTTTTTGCAATACTTTAAAAGGTGTCATACCAAGCATCATTCATCAAAATAAATCAAGGTACCAAGAAAAGCATTTTATTCTATTAGGCTCAAAATTGGGTAACTAAGGGGTAGCATTTAATCAGACAAAGCTCAGAAGGCTAGAAAAATACCTAGTGCCTCAATCATTTTCAAATATGTTTTCAAAAATTTTTAAGTTTGAAAATGGTTTCCAGTCAAGTTCTAGAGAATACAATCCAAGATGAATAAAACACTCAATCACAAAGAATGGGGTAGTTTTAGTGAGTACCCCTTTTAGGCTCAAAAAAAATCTCACATTTAGTAGTTTAAAATCAATAAGAAACACAAATCTAAGGAACCACATGCTAATTATCAACTATCAGAAGATCATCTCAAGCATTTTTATTTTTAGCCTATCACAGATAAAAAAATTGGGTTAAAAAATTCACTGTCTCAATTCATTTGGCACAAAGTTCTCACAATTGGATGCACACTCTAAGCAAGGGGCGATCTAATCATGTGATTATACAAAACTACGCCTATATGAATGCAACATGCAAAACGCAAAAATGCAAAAATACCCCTACCCCAAGCTTAAAAACTTACATTGTCCCCAATGTAAATAATCAAGTCAGAGAGAGGAGAAAAATGGAACAACTCACCGAGGTGGTGGAGGGTGTTGGCTTAGATTCCAGTCATAGACCTGCTGGAAGACGTGTCACGACTGTGACACTCATCACGGCCAGGCCATGATCGATTCGGATGCTGGTTACTGGGCCTTGTCACGGCCATGATATACATCACGACTAGGCCGTGATCAATTCTGTCTTCCTGCTTTTTCACATCACGCCCATGATGGCTATCACTGCTGGGCCGTGATCCTTTCTGCCTTTCAGCTGTTGGCTAATCAGGGCCGTGACCCCTGTCACGCCCTGGGCGTGATCAATTCTGGTCTCACATCATGGACACGATGGACATCAGGGCCAGGCCATGATCTCCTCTGACTTTACTTTTCCATGCCTTTTTGCTCTTCATGCCTTAATAACCTGAAAATTCTTAACAAAACCATCAATTTGTGATCTTTCTTCTCTTAATCTTCTCAAATTATTCAGAAACAAAATTCAAATACGAATTAAAAAGGGAAAGAAAGCTTGGGTTGGCTCCCAAGAAGCGCTTATTTACGGTCTTAAGCTTGACCATACTCCCTTCAATCAACCGGGATCAGCTGGGCTTGGAAGTGAAAGAACACCTCTCTTCCAAGGAAGTCCTTCAAAGAGCCTATTTTGTTCATAGGGCCACATGCGCTTTCTCTTTGCTCTTTTCATTCTGAGTTTCATGGCCTTACTTCCTCCCGGCGGAAGTTTTAACTCCACATGTTGAGCAACTCCAATTTCATCATTATTTGGTGCATCATTTGCCATGCAAAGATTGGGAGTTGCTTCCATATTAAGCTCTTCCTTCACCTCTAGAGGCATTATCTCAATCTTGCACACATGACTCTCAAAAGGAGGGTTGTTATATGAGTTAGTCAAATCAAAATCCACCTTTCCTTTCTCTACATTCAAGGAGAGCTTACCATTTTTTACATCTATTATTGCTCCAGCTGTGGCCAAGAATGGCCTTCCAAGAATGATAGGGAATTTAGAATTCCCGTTCATATCCAACACCATGAAATCGGTAGGAATGAAAAATTTCCCTACCTTTATGGGGACATTCTCTAGTATGCCTAGAGGAGTTTTAGTTGAGCCATCTGTAAATTGTAAACAGAACTTGGATGGACTCAATTCCTTGGTTCCTAACCTCTCAAAGATGGTAAGTGGCATCAAAGTCGCACTAGCCCCTAAGTCACATAAGGCTTGGTCTATTTTCACTTCTCCAATTGAGCAAGTAATAGATAAACTTCCTGGATATTTTAGTTTAGGAGGCATATTAGTTTTTATCATGGCATCATGCTCCTCAATTAAGCTTTTAGTTTCTTTTTCTACCTGCTTTTTCTTGACCAACCTTTGTGGGAAAGGTATTGGGGGTTGGTAAGTTGGTGGAGGGACATACTTTGGCTCTATCTTTTCTTGTTCACTCATGTCCTCCTCACATTCCACATCCTTTTCAAATACCCCAAGCTTATCATCCCTCATGTATATAGCATTACAATGCTCATTGGGATTAACTTCGGGTTGTCCTAGAAACGTACCCTTAGTTCTAGAATATGTACTAGCTTGTTGGGAAATCTGAGTTTCTAACATCTTATTATGGATGGCTAAGTTATCTACCTTAGATGCTAACTCTTTTATTGCTTCCTTGACCGCCCTACCTTGTTGCCTAAACTCTTCATTTTTCTTTGTTTGAGTTTCAACAAAATTTTCCTAAAGAGACTCAAGTTTAGACTTTTGTACCTGAGGATACCCCGATGCGGGTTTCCTATTACCTTGGCCTTCCTGGAATTCGTGGTTCAACATGTTGTTGTAGTTCCCGTAGGAGAGATAAGGGCTATTCTTCCTCACTATGTTGTAAGGATTTGGGGGAACATAGTTTGGCAACTTCAGGTTCGTGTCATAGAAATTGTGACAAGAATTCACTTATTCCCCCGAAGCACTACCATGTGGGCATTCCATCATGTCATGTCCCTGCATACCACAAATCTCACAAACAACATTAGTAGCACCTATTGAACTCACATTAGCTTTTTCAAGCTTATCAAAGCGTTTACTCAATGAGTCAATTATAGACATAATCAAATCATTACCATTCATTTCAAACTTCCCCCCGAAAGCTTTTTCGGGTTATTACCTCTTTCCGAACCCCATTGGTGATAGTTGGTGGCTACGTTTTCAATGATATTGAATGCTTCAGTCAGTGGTTTATTCATAAAGGCTCCACCAGCTGCGGAGTCAAGTGACCCCTTCGAAGAGTAATCCAATCCGTTGTAGAAGGTATGCACTAACAACCACCTCTCGAGCCCATGATGTGGGAAAGACTCTAGCAATCCTTTGTAACGATCCCAAGATTCGGATAAGCATTCTCCGTCCTTTTGGAAGAAGCCGCGGTGATCTGAGTTCGTAGATAAGCAGTCTTGGATGGAGGGAATAATTTCTCCAAGAATGCCTGCTCCAATTGGTCCCATGTTGACAAGGTATTAGCGAGCACTTGCTTCAACCAAGCTCTTGCCTTTCCAGTCAGAGAGGAGGGGAATAACCTCAAGCGAATAGCATCAATCGGGGCACCTTGAATTCTTATTGCATCAGTGAACTCCAAGAATGTTTCCACATGATCAGTCGGGTCCTCCGAGGGTAATCCTCCAAATTGATTTTGCCTAATTATGCCAATTAACAGAGGCGGTATGGTGTAGTTCTCCGCCTCAATTTCTGGCCTAGCAATCCCAGTTCGTAAACCCCTAGCATTTGGGGCTGCGTAGTCCTTCAGTTCTTTAGTATCCGGTAGATTCTCCATGAGTGGAATGGGAATCAACCTCTCTCTCTCTCTTTGTCTTTGTAGTCTCCTACGTCTATGAAAAGTCATTTCGATCTCGAGGTCAACGTTAGTAAGATCTCCAAGACTTTGGGATCTTTGCATAAAAGAGAAAAATACCTGCAAAGAGAGAGATAGATACTCTAGAAAAAGAAAGAAAAATTAAATAATAAAAAAAATGTCCAGAAAAATCAATTTAAAAATTAAATTGAATTCAAGAAAGCACAGTCCCCGACAACGGCGCCAAAAAATTGATGGGCCTGAATCCGCAAGTATACGGCTTCATCGTCAAGTAATAAAAAGATCGAACCCACAGAGACGGTGATCTTAAATAACAATCAATTATTAAATTAATTAAACTGGACAAGAAAAAGATTTGGAAAAGATTTTGTTTTTTAAAGATTAACTAACAAATCAAATATCTAAAACGCAATCAAGCAAAATAGCAAATCAAATCAAATCTGAAGATTTTCAAATATCAAAAGAGATTTCCAGGAATTGGGTTACCAACAAGACTGATCATGCTACTAAATTGACTACCCCTCTTGTTAATAATCAAAATTGCTTTGAAGGTAAATTTATCCTAAATAAGTTAATGTTCCCTCTCGGGATACAAGAACCGTGCCCAATTAAACCAATCCCTACTCTCGTGGTAATTGAATTTAAATTGAACCCTTTAAGCTTTTTGACAATTCAGTGAACCCCCGAAGGACCGCTTCTAACTCCCGTGATTTAAGTCCTAAGTTCAATCCCTATAGATCCAATACCTAAGTTCACCGCTAAGTTCCTCCGTAGAGTATCTATGACATGCAAATAAGTGCGCACCAGATTCACAAGTAATTCATGCAATATGAATCAAATCGAAAGCAAATTGAAATTAACAAGAAGTAAAACGTCAATTCATAACATAAAACGAATCTTGGGCATAGCCCCAATTCCTAGAAACAAAAACAACTACTCAAGCATTGCCATGATCATAGCAAGCTTGATTAACAAAAGCATAAAAAAACCTAAGAGAAGAGAAGAAAAATGAGAAGAAGAGAAATCCTAATTTTTGCCCTATGTAGCAGCCTAGAGATCCTCTAAATTTTCAGATTTTTCGCGTCACGGCCGTGATGCATGTCACGGCAAAGCCGTGACAGATTTTGTCTTCGAAACTTGGCATAAGTTGGCCTGTCATGGCCGTGATGGCCATCACGGCCTGGCCGTGACAGGTTCTGACTTTTTTGTACTTTTCTTTTCCGCCTTGCTCGATCATGGCCGTGATGGCTGTCACGGCTAGGCCGTGATGGGCTCTGTTTGGCTCATTTTTCTTGTTTTCAAGCTCCATCTTCATGCAAGCTCCATCATAACTGAACTGAACATTTTAATCTTCAATTCCTGAACATAAACACCACAAAACCACCTTACCCGTTCCAAGGTAAAAACTAACAAAAATCAAATTAAATATGCCTAAACTATATGAAAATGCATGTAAAATGGCAAGGAAATATGAGGTGAAATCATATTCATCAGTCGGCCAGGTCAGAATCTATGTTCGTCTTGGAAAAGGACCTGACTTCACTATGCTCGGTTCTTTCCGGATCTCTCAGTGACTGCCGGATGACAGGTGGAACAAGAAGGAGCAGTTCGTGGTCCAGGATAGAGTTGGAAGAGTCTATAGAAGCAGGAGAAGGAGGATTACGCAGACGTTGCACCGCTATCAGTGACGTAGGATAGGTATTAGCAGCGATGAGTCTGTGTGGGAGCCCCAGATTCATACTAAGGATGCTAGAGACTATCGTTGTGCCTTTTTGGAGGGTGAAGGTAGTTCCGGACGCTCACATCATCTTTGATATGGTTCATCGATAATGTCTGCTAAGGAGAGCCTATGTGTGCATAGTCTTCTTTGATCTTTTTATTTTTTTGGATGTATTTTCTATGTGACCAATTTACCTTTATCTATCCCTTTATCAGTTTGTATAGATAGTAGGATTACGATCCCTGTGTTGGGATTGACAGTACTATGGAGACATGATGTATATATATTATGCATATACATGCTGTTTTATCTTCTTTCCGCTATGTATGTTTTAAGTTTTGTTTTTCACGTTTCGGCAGTATATAATATTTTCAATTGTATATCCGTGCCAACGCTAATTAAACGGTTTAAGGTTTAGTTAATTAGGATTGCTCTTCAATGGGAAATCGAGGTGTCTCATTTGGTGGTATCACGGCGATACGCTTAATTCCATGTGACACTCGCAAGGGTGTTACATAATGCATTAATTTTCCTGCAGCTTTGTGCTCGCGAAGGGCCTTCTGATTCGATTTCTAAACTCCTGCGACAGAAGTTTGATGTTGCACGGCCTACCTAGAAGGCCATCCCTGATGACGTTAGGGACATGTTGTTTAGAGAGTTTAAGGTAATAATTTATTATAATATTTAAATTACATTTCCTGTTAATTTAATCTTATTATATATATGACTTGCATCACAAGTGTTTGTTGCAGAAAGACTATCGGTGGGATCCACGTCTGGAGAACATTGTGAGGATCGGTTTTGCACATAATGGTTCCTTGGTTATGAAGAATGCAATGAACAAGCTCAAACAAGCTCACGAGAGGATCGAGCCGCGACAGTGGCACATGTGCCTACACCGATGGCTCTGAATCGGTCGTCGCTCACTTCCACGAGATGGTAACTTTAAATGAGATTATTTTAGCGGACTACTTAGTTTTATTTTATTATAAATATTATGATTTAACTTTATTTAAATATATGTAGGCTGCGCAGTTACAACGACCCCCCACCGCTATGGAGTTGGTGAAGACAAAGAAGTTAAAGTCGGGCGAATAGGTCAACGATGAGGCTTGTAATTACGCGGTAACTAAAAAACAATTTTATTTAAAACTTGTAATTTATTATTATTTGTTACTATTAATTATAAGTCTAACTAATGATCTTCAGTTGTACTTCGTAGGTCACATTTAATGAGAAGAAGGACGATGTTGTATCACGTGCCTCATAGGATGAGGTTTTGACTGGTGAGGTGATCAGCCTCTGGCTCAACTAGTTTTTAACTAGTAAGACCATAGGTTTTATTCGAGTTTAATCTCGATTTCGCCCAAATTTGGATGTAATTGTCCTCAAGCAACATTTTGAGTCTCTTAAGTAGTTTTAGGGTATTTTAGTTGATTTTGAGTCAAATAAAGCACTTACTGCTATTTCATGTTTTCAAAGTTGATAAGAAAAGCAAGAAGGGAAGAACACCTGAAGCAGAGGCCATCACGCCCAGGCTGTGACACTGGTCACGGCCGTGATGAACTACCCATGGAAGACAAAGGATCACGGCCCAGCCGTGACACACATCACGGGCGTGATGAGGAGATCATGAAAGTCAGAAAGCATCACGGCCCAGGTGTGACACACATCACGGGCGTGATGAGAAGACCCAGAAAGACAGAGTTGATCACGGCCCAGCCGTGATGGAGGTCACGGCCGTGACAGATCAGTACCCAAAGTCAGAAGCGATCATGGCCTGGCCGTGATAGGCATCACGGCCGTGACGGACCAGAAATTGAATGCGCGCCCTTGACAGAATCGATCACGGCCTGGCCGTGACGGGCCGTGACGCGGCCTCTTTATAAATAGGAACGCAATGAGACATAGAAAATGATCCAATTTTCACAGTTTTACATAATATTTCTAGGTTTTGTTATACGCTTGATGGAAAACTAATTCCCTTGGGTTAATCTGTTGTAATCGGTTCCGCCGACACTTGAGATTCTATAATTCCCGGATTAAATTGCTTCTTCCTTTCAATACTATCATGTACGTTCTGTTTACTTAATTCAGGATTATATAGAATAGGTATTGATTTGTTTCGATGATTTTATGTTCCTATATCTAATCGCGTTTGCTTAATTCACGTATGTTCAATCGTGTTTGCTTAATTCACGAAGTGCTTCAACCCGCTTGCTTAATTCGGGAATTGGGAACATATATCGTGTAGTGCCTATTTCGCTTGTTAATTGTTGCTACAATCGAAAAGGGATTAGAATCCGCTTAGGGCATGGGAATTATATGAATCGATGATAGTGGGAAACCGAGAACAGCAGATTAATCGTTTTGATCATTGATATTCACTTATTTCTTAATTGCATCGTTCTTTTAATTGAATCTCTCAATCAAAACCCCCTCCCCCCCAAAACTGATTTTTCTGTGAATAACAATCCAAGAGTCCTTGTGAGACGATACTCGAGTTGTCGCTCCCTGACTACAGTTTTTACAAACCACTCGCTTTTTGACCAGTGTGCGACAGCGTGTCATGAGGACCTCCATTTTCCTGCCTTCGTCAATGACAATTCAATTTATTTGGAGGTTATCGGAGGTAGGAACAAGAAGGGGCAGGTGTATGGCCTCAGACACTTGGGCAATGAGTTTCTCTCCTCATCGTCTAGCACGCCTGCTTCTTCCTACGCGGCTACCGTCCCTCCGGAGCAGTTCTATGACATGCAGGACACCATTACATGGCTTAACGCTGGCCCTAGGGAGAAGGCTACGATGGAGCGATTGATGGTGAAGCAGATTACACAGCTGACACAGGCACTCCAGCGGCTGATGCGAACAGCCAAGGAACAAGGCCAACACTACAAGAAAAGGCTTATTTACCGATAGATTTTTAACGACGGAATCCGTGGTCGTCGATAAATATGGATACAAAAAGCTTTCAAATTTACTAATGGAAATTTCGTCGGTAACGTTACCGAGGGCTCTTCTGTCGGTAAGCTTGTCTGTAATTGTGGCGGGAAGGGAAATTTTTTTGGCGCGAGACTATACCGACGGGCTTTTCCATCCATAATTGTAAATCAATTTACCGATGGAATGTCCTCTGGAAATAAAGTTTTTGAATACCGAGGAATATTTCATCGGCAATTCAAAAAATTGAATTATCGATGGAAGTGTCTGTCAGAAATGCACAATAGCCGTCAAAAAATTTCATTAAATCATAACCGAAAACCCTTTCCCCTTTCTACTTCTTTCTCTCAATTCTCTCCTCTCTGCCGCCACCGTCCCCCACCACCGCCCACCACTTCTCTTCTCCCTGCTCCCTCTCCCTGGTCCCCCACTCTGTTCGCGTGCTTGGGTCTCCTCTCCCCTACTCTCTGTTCGCATAACCACTGCCACCACTGGATGAGCAAACAGGTTTGTAATCTTTTATCTTTCTTCTTTTTGATGAATACTCATTTCGATTTTTTCTTCGATTTAGGATAGATATTAGAGAACAAGACAATCGATATGGGATATAGGATCTGAATAGATTTTAGCTTTGATTTAGGATTTAGAGTATGTGCATTTGGTTTGGAACTTTTGATTTTTGAATTCAAATTTGTGTGTTTTGATTACTGTTAGGTTGTCACCGCCACCAGAACTGTCACCGCCACCACCGCTGTTAGGCTGCACTTACAGGTTTTTATTTTATTCATTTTTTAATATTTGTTTGAAATTGTTTATTTTGTTAACTGTGTTGTGTTATGATATATAATTTGTATAATTATCATATGTAATTTGTATAATTTGTCATGATATCATACCATTTGTATAATTATGCAATTTGTATAATGGTATATAATTTATATAATTATCACTGTCACCAGAACTTTCATGATATGATATATAATTTGTACAATTATATATGTTGATTTGTAAGTGGAGGATTTTGTGGGTTTTTTGATTTTGATTTATAATTGTAGGATTTTAATTATTATTGTGACACCATCTACCATGCATGTATTTTTAAAGCAATAACATAGAAGGAAATAATTTAATTTTTCGAAATATGATAAACACATGCTTATTATATCATTATAATAAAAACCAGGCAGAGACTGCCGCATTGTAACATACCGCGAAAAACCAACACATTTTTGTAAAGAAACATAACATGAAAACAAACCATAAACGAAAGATATAAACGAACCCAACCCCGATGTCACATTACAAAGTTGGTATAACCAATCCGATAAACAACTTGGATAAACAATTAAACTAAACATAAACTACATGTAGCGGCTCCTCGGAGTCACTCCTCAACAAGCTGCTCACCGTCTTCTGCATAACCAAAAGATACATACAAAGCAAACAACGAAAGATAGGGAGTAAGAACCATATATATAAACATAACGACAACAGGATAGTTGGCAAAATGAACATACAACACATAGCAACCATAACATAGTCATCATACCAACACAACAAGCATATCACAATATAACATCAAACAAACGATGCAATGCGTAACACTACTCCGAATGCATGTGGATCCATCTACACCAGGCGTACGACTTCAGAGTTACACCTCCACATTGGCCAATAAGCACCAATGCCGGGGCAGTTCACCTTACCATGGGTAGACCCCTAGGATAACCGACACACCTTATTCTCAGATGCACCACATACTGGGGTTGAGCTTTCACATCTCTCATATACTGATCCCTGAAGATACGTCCTCATGATCGGTCCCTCCCATATGCAAAGCTGGTTATGAAGGTGAAGCAGTTCTACCGTCTTTGTTGAAGAACATAAAATAAAGCAAAAGACTAGAAAACACAAAATAAGGTGAGATCCCCATTCATCATACACATAAAGCAGGCATGCAGGGGTACAACCCACATACATATTACAACATACATATATCCATATTATCATTCATTATCAGTCCACAGATCAAAACTCCAAGGATATACAATAACAAAATAAACGGTAAGATTATCAAAGCATACCAGATAATGTCTATTCACCGAGGCATGATAATAGAGAGAAAACTGACTGAAACTGCATAGTCTCATACCTACATAGCTTCAAAGAATATTTGATCCTAACTCTGGAGCTAATTGACATTTTGGAAAGGAAATGGTCAGTATAGGTTTCACATCCGCCCACATCAGGTTATACCATGTGTGGCTAGCATACTAGGCACATAAGGCATAAATCATAACGTACCTACAATCATAATCACATGTGATCTCAAACTCTCTGTGAAACATTGGGCTTTTTATGTAACCTCTACAACCGGGAAACTCCACTTTCTAGGCACAACTGCCTCGCCGAACATAGTATCAACTATGTGTTTGTCCAAAATTGTCGGAATACGTCCAATTTGTCTATCCACTAGATAAATCTTGTGATTCCACCGGAATGCCAATTTCAGACGGACGTTATCCTTGAGTTCGAATCATCGGGCCTACGTTGAACCACGGTTCTCAAGCAGACTTTCCATGTTTGTGCAAGGATGTTTTAATGCACTTGCTTACAAGTCCTAGCATATTATGGAATTGGATCGACGATCAATCGTTTATTTCTTTGCACTTTTCTAGTGGAGCTTGGCTTCCAAGAAATCAAATTATTCTGAGTCCATTAAGTCATATGGTTATGTGGATATTGAATTATCCATACTTTATGACAAATGGTCTTGCTTCACCATAAGTCATAAATCATTAAGTTCATATTTTCACTAAGTCATCTATGACTTAGGTTTTGTATTTTATTGTAAATACTAGTCTTTGAGACTAAAATCCTTTTTGACTTAAAACCAAAACATTTAGAAAAAACCAAATCATTTTGAAGGAAAACCCCAACAAAAGTATATAGATACTAACTTCCGCAAAATAGTCTTCCGAAACCACTTGAAATACTTAAAATACCGTTTTACCGTTTTTTACTGTATTTCGGCCTAAACTCCATATTTTCAAAAGTCTAAATCTTTCTCGAATCTTTCACTTTACTAAGTTTCAATACCCATGTTAAGGTATTAAAACACAAATTCCAAGTGTTACGCTACGACATACACAAGAAACCCTAAAACTTGACTGAACATCGCTAAGTTCGAAAATCGCGTAACTCCTGTTTCAATGATTTTTAACCCTAATGGTCCAAAACTCATTTTGGAGTATTAGGATACTAAGTTAGGTATTAAAACAGTCTCCATCAATCCCCAAAACTATCTTGGCCGAAATTAGTGCCTTAGCTCATTTTACATGTCTGGTTCTTTGAAAATTCCGTTTCTAAGTCCGCTAAAACTCGATTTTTGTCATGTTAAGACTTATCTCAGATCAGAACCATTTGTATACTTTTAAGGTTTAAGATTGTCATGCCTTTTTCTTAGACTTGGCCGAATTTAAACCTAACAAATGTGAAGACTTTCTCTTCACCAATCAACTCATAATCACATGTACATACTCATGTATCAAAGCATTAAAACATGGCATGAAACTTTAACAAAATTAGCATGATTTATTATATATGACTAAATGACATATTGTGATCTTTTTCAAGATAACATGCTTCAAATAATCACATGGCACATCAATCATGAACACACCACAACCATAACAAAAATGTTACACAAAATCCTCTTAGAGGGTCATATGAACATAAGCATATAACCCCATACTTAGGGTTTCAAGACAACACAAAAATACTTTAAACAACACACACACACACACACACACACACACACACAATAAGGTGGATGATGGTTAATCTCCCCCACATCTCTTGTAGATCACTTGAAAATCGAGTAAAACAAGCTAAGTGATGGTTATTCCTCCAAGAGGTGGTCAAGGTGTTGGCCCACAAAACCTTACAAAACCAAACAACAAACCAACATGATTAGACACTTGAACTTGGACATAACCAAGGAAGTAAAATCAAGACTTGAATCACTTAACTCAAGCCAAAAGGTTGATGATCAAGTTATTGGTGTTCTTGACCAAGAAATACCTATTTTTCTAGTGAGCTCCAAAGGGATTTTTGTGTGAAATAGCTTATGTCTAGAATGACTAGAGGATGATGGATATGGTCTTAGTTTATGAAACAAGTGAATGGTTGATGAACTAGAGGTTTTAGCCGAATTCTAGTTCTAGGAAATCCATTGTTCAAGATTGATCCAAATGAATTTTCTTGTGAGATACGAGAGGCTTAGGATGATGAGAGAAGCATGAATATGTTCTTAGTTTTTCAATCAATCAAGTGGAAGGTGGATTGATGTAGTTGGACAAATTTCATGAAAGGAAGGAAGGAAAGGATTTTTGTTTCATGAAAAGGAAGCCAAGTGTAAAATAAGGTGAAGATGAGTGTGAGGGAAGGAGTTGGCCGTGTAATACTTGGGTGGAGAAGAGATATTTTGTTTCTAAATCATGGTTGGTTAATCATAGTTGAAGGTTGAGTTAGAAATAATATAAACTAACTTAGATATTTTCCATAACCCATCATGATAAGATGAAACAAAGTGAAAGGTGTATCGAGGGGGGATGTGGTTGTGCATCACATGGAGGGAGGAGGGCACACTTGTCAAAATATTTTAGGACATGGAAGGAATTCATAAGGAAGGTCAAGGGCATTTTGGTCTTTTGATTACATAAATATCTAGATATTTTTAACTTAATAATCATGATGGTGGTGAGTCATTACCGTGACTCACCATGGTGACTCATTCTTAATGAGTCATCATGGATGACTCATCATTCTGTCTCCCGGTGTACCTCTGCAACTCCGTATCCGGCTCCATCGTTTACCCGATTAGGTTTTTTGATGGTTTTTCAAAAAATTCACCCGAGTAAAATATAAGATTTTATTTTTGTGCGAAAATCTAGAATTTTTCAGTTTCGGGTAAAATTAGGGTTTATGCCGATATAAAACTATACTGTCAGTAAAATCGTAAACCGGTGTCCGTCTGAGTTTTAAACCCAAAATTTCGACATAACTTCCTTCGATGTAGGTCTCAAATATGATTTTTTTTCCTCAAAATCATTTTCTGGATCGTTGGTAAAAATATAGAATATAATTACCGGTTAAGACACGAGAAAACGGGGTGTTACACCTTTTATTCTCCGGGTCCATACTTGGTTGATAACTCTTTGTTAGAAGAGTTATTCATTATATTTAAACCTTGAATTATTGTTACCTTCTAAGTTTAAATTTGCATTTATGTGAATATTTTGCTATTTGGTATATGTTGGTGCTGAAACATGCGAATGCCAGTTATATGCTCTTTTGTGCTTCATCATTGTCTCATATTTTTCTATATGTTTAAGCCGAAAGGTGTTGGGGCATAATTGAGGCATGGAAAATGGACTTCTCGATTGCTACATCAAAGCCAAACTTCAGTAACTATGCTCTAGAAGACAAAAGCTGACTTGGACGCCTTTTCTCTCTCCTCACATGCGCTGATGCCTCTATTATTGTGGAGCCCACGCGCCTGGGGATCATCTCTCCTAAGTTTTTGGAAATAGGACAGGACTCTATTAAATATTGTTATTTATTGTCCTAAAATGTAAGAAAGAGAGTGTGGTATATAACCAAATAGGGTAACCCTAAAAAGAAGACCTTGGACACATTTATGACACACTCACTCTTGTCTCAGCATAGAGAGCTGCACCGAGCTTCTTCAACCTCTAGATGCTGCTCTTTTTCTTTTCCTTCACCATTGTAATGACTTATTTATCATTTTATCAATTTGATTTTTGTAAGCTCGACATGAGCTAAACTTCTTGAGCTTTAGGTATGCTATTGTAATGAATGCTTAGCTGTTTTATGCATTGTTATGTTCTCGCATTTTCCTTTGCCATGCGTGAAATGTGTTTGGTTAAGATTGATCGAATTAATTAAATATCAAGTTTACTTGGTTTGGAAGAACTTAGTAAAGTGGAAAGAGATAAAGGATATGGATTAAACCATTAATTGGAAAATTAATTTGTGTCGAATAGACTAAGAATAGTTATTCAAGTCTCTAAACTAGCTGGAAGATGCCTATTAAGAGGATGGTGTAATTAATCTGAATCTAGGAATAGAAAACAGTTAATGAACCTAGTGGTTAAGTGTTGGAAAACACATTTTTATTTCTTGGAGTTAAATGATGGAGCATAGGCAGAGCATAATATAGGTTAAGCAGGATTTATGAAAGAGCATACCTAGAGCTATTTTTACCATATTTGACAACTCAACTCTTTTAAATCTCATTTCCTTCAGCTTTAACTTTCTCTAGCTTAATTTTTACATTTATTTTGCACACACAACCATATTTGATTACCAACCTAACTTCTAGAGCATATAGTCTAAATTGGAATTTTGCTACAGCATTATAATCCTCGTGGGAACGATATCTGACTTACTGTTATACTACTTGTTGTGATTGTGTATACTTGAACAAGCTTAAAGATAACTGTTTTTAAGGCAAACAAGTTTTTGGTGCCGTTGCCGGGGATTTTTAATGGTGTTAAAATTCTACGTTTAGATTATTAGTTCTGTAGTTAGAATTTCTAATAATCTGGGTGATTTGGTGTAGCATCGTGCATCAAACTACATGCACATGTTCTTGTTACTGATTACAGATTTGATCCAGAGATTAAAAGGACATTCAAGAGGCTCAGAAGAGAATTAACTACTCAGTCCTTACATGAGTTAATGTTGAATACTCCAACAAATTCCACACCAACTTCCACTGGATCACCATCTGGTACTAGCTCAGAAATGGCTGAAGAAGAGCAGCAGGATAGCATGGCTATGGCCAATGACAGAAATTGTGCTATCAGGGGGTATGCAGTATTTGATGCTGAAGCCATGAATACTGGGATAGTGAGGACTCCAATCACTGCACCTCGTTTGAGTTCAAGCCAGTTGATCAGCCTCTGACTCATCTAGTTTTATGGCTAGTATGACCAGGGTTTTGTGCTAATTATATCCTGTTTTTGCCCAAATTAGATTAGATTGTCCTCAAGCAACATTTTGAGTCCTTTAAGTAGTTTTAGGTTAATTTAGCCAGTTTTGAGTCAAATAAAGCACTTATGGTTATTTCATTGTTTTCAGGTTAAGTTAGAAGTCAAGGGAATGAAGAAATAAAGGGGAATTTCATCCTGGAGGTATTCGCCTCGGGAGAGTGTCCTTCGCCTCGCGAACCTGAGACCAACCTGAACAGCAGAAATGTCATCCTCTCGGGTCGCCCCGCGAACTACACCTCGCCTCGCGACCCTGAAGGCTGACTGTTCCAGAAATTGTAAACCTTTCGGGGTCGCCTCGCGAAACCATTTCTCGCCCCACGAGCAAGAAGACCAGAAGCCATCACGGTTAGCCCCTGATGTTCATAACGGGCGTAATAAGAAGACTCTTCCATTCCTCGCCTCGCGAGTCATTCTTCGCCTCGCGAGAATGCCAAAGGTTGTTGAATGTTTCATATGATTCGCCTCGCGAATGGGTGTTCACCTCGCAAGTGGGCGCAGTTCTTGAATGTTATAAATAGGTGTCTCGCGAATGGGTGTTCGCCTCGCAAGTGGGCGCGTTTGTTTAATTCGCGTGTGTTCGTTCATGTTCGTTTAGTTCATGAGGGCTTAACCCCGTTTGTTTAATTCGGGAATAGGAACATATATCTCGTAGTAGCGATTTCGTTTGTTAATTGTTGCTACAACCGAAAGGGGATTAGAATCTGCTTAGGGCTTGGAATTTACATGAACCGATGATAGTTGGGAAATCGAGAACAGTAGATTAATCGTCTTTAGCTTATTTGTTAATCTCTTAAACTGCTATGGTTTCCATTGCTCTGTTTTGCTTGTTTTCTAATTGCATTTCAATCCAAACCCCCCCAAAAAAACTGATTTTTGTGGTAAATAACAAGTCAAGAGTCCTTGTGAGATGATATCCGAGTTGTCGCTTCCTAAACTACATTTTTACAAACCGCTCGCTTTTTGGCACGTGCGCGACAGCGCGACCACCAGTCATGTTCCAGATGCTACAAGCTATGGGACAATTCAATGGGGCTGCAACAGAGGTCCCTCACCTGCATCTGAAACAATTTTTGGATGGAGCAAGTAATTTCAAGATACTAGGCATCACTGATGATGCATTCAGACTGAGACTGTTCCCATTCTCTTTGGGTGGAAAGGCAAAGAATTGGTTGAACTCCTTGGATGCCAATTCAATTGACACTTGGAACAAACTGGTTGAGAAGTTCTTAATCAAGTTCTTTCCACCTACAATGAATGCAAAGATGAGAACAGACATCGTCTCTTTCAGGCAACATGAAGATCAATCATTATTTGAAGCTTGGGAGAGATTCAAACAACTGTTGAAGAAGTGTCCTCATCATGGTATCCCAATTTGTATCCAAATGGAACACTTCTACAATGGTGTCCTACCTGGTTCAAGGATGATGCTGGATGCCTCGGCTGGAGGCAGCTTGCTCACTAAATCTTACAATGAAGCCCATGTTCGATAGAAAGGATTGTCGCTAACAGATTATCGAGTGGCCAACAAATAGACTTGCTCCTGGCAAGGTCAATGTTGTAGCAGGGGCTTATGAAGTGAGTGAAGCATCTGCATTATCTGCACAGGTGCTTGCTTTGACCAATTTGGTAAAAGGAATGACTATGGGGAATCAGGGAAATTCTGTAGCTCCACCTATCAAGATCAAGCAATGGTGCAAGAGCGGATCTACAAAGGCATATTATGTTTCCTGTGTGTATTGTGGTGGAAAGCACCTTTTTGAAAATTGTTCTGCAAACCCAGCCTTAGTTAACTATGGAAACAATAATAACAAAGGAAACAACTTATACAATAATGCCTAGAATGAATGGTGGAAGCAGTAGCACCCTAATCTGTCATACTCCAATTACAGTAACACTATGAATCCACCCCTTGGCTATAACCAGCAGCAACAACCTAGGCAACAACAACCTCAGTAACAATCACCAGTTCAACAGAAAGCCTCAGAACCATCTTTAGAGTCTGTTCTGAAAGCATTTATGACAGAGACCAAGGCTGGATGAGAAATTTGGAGACTCGGGTGGGACAGCTTGCCAATGCTCTCAACTCAAGGCAAATCGGTACATTACTTACAACAACAGAAACTCCTAAGGCCTCAAGTTCTAGAGGAGGAAATTAACGGTGTAAGGTTATCCACTTGAGGAGTGGCAAAGATGTAGAGGTTGCTGAACCAAAGAAGAAACCAGAGGTGCAGAAGGAAGAACCTGAGAAAAAAGCAAGAAGGGGAAGATGTCGCAAAGTAACAACCTGCAGTTGCAGATAAAATACGCAATGCTGCAGCATCATGATGAGTGTGATTTCACCTCATATTTCTTTGACATTTTGCATGCATTTTCATATAGTTTAGGCATATTTAATTTTAATTTTGGTTAGTTTTTACTTTGGAACGGGTAAGGCGGTTTTGTGGTGTTGTTTCGCAGGAATTAAGGATTAAATGCTCAGGATCAATGATAAGCCTCTGGGTCATCTAGTTTTATAACTAGTAAGACTGTGGTTTATGTGCCAATTACTCGAGTTCAACCTCGTTTTTCACCCAAATTTGGATTTAATTTTCCTCAAGCAACATTTTGAGTCTCTTAGGTAGTCTTAGGATATTTTAGTCAATTTTGAGTCAAATAAAGCATTCACTGCTATTTCATATTTTTCAGGAGAAGAACAAAAAGGGGAGGACACTTGAAGCAGAAGCCATCATGGCCAGGCCGTGACACTGGTCACGGCCGTGATGAGCTACCCATGGAAGTCAGAAAGTATCACGGCCAGCCCGTGATGCCCATCACGGGCGTGATGAAGAGACCCTGAAGGACAGAGACCATCACGGCCTAGCCGTGATGAAGGTCACGGCGTAGCCGTGATGAAGGTCACGGCCGTGACAGATCAGTACCCATAGTCAGAATGCATCAAGGCCAGGCCGTGATGTCCATCACGGCCGTGACAGGCTAGAATTTGAATGCGCGCCATTCTAGAATGCATCACGGCCAGGCCGTGATGGCCATCACGGCCGTGACGCGTGGCCTCTTTATAAATAGGAGCGTACCAGACAGTTTTTGGGATCGAATTTTTCACTGTTTACATTATACTTTTTAGGTTTTTGTTATATTTGTGATGGAAAACTAATCCCTTTGTCTAAGGGATCAATGAAACCACCCATGACGGTGTAGCGTTCAATGTGATGTATGTTTCTCTCCTTTATCTCAATTCATGTTTTCCAATTCTGAATTTATTGCGTTGATCATATGCATGCGTGATTACCTAGTTAACGTGATGAGGCTTGATAGGCAATTCACGTTTAGAACTTGAATTGGGATCATTGATCGAATATTGCACGAGAGTGAGTAGGAGATCAGTGCAACATTATAGGGAACCAGAATTAATAGAATTTGATGATTGGGTTATGAGACCTAGTAAGTAATTAATTCAGTCGTTGAATACGTCCTATTGAGCACGATAAGTGTCATTAGGAGAATTTGGGGGTCCTGGTTGACATTGCAATTGAACTTCGGGAGGGAATCATCATCACTTGGGTACTATGCATGATTGGGTAGGTGGATTTGTGACCTTAGATGTTTTAATTCCAGATTTTAATATTGTTTCTCTAATTGAATTGTCGATTTGAATTGCGATCCTATTTTCTCTCCCCCCTCAACCACTTGCGGTTACTGGTGTCGTGCGGACGCACGTGCGATTCCGGCAAGTGTACCGGATCGTCGCCAAGTAATAAAAGATATCGATCCCACAGAGACTGTGTTCTCGAATCGCAATTAGTTCTCAAATCGAGTATATCTGGACTGTGTAAAAAGGTTTTGTATTTTGAAATGGTTTTTGATTTTGAATTGAGAGATAAACAAACAGAATCAAATAAAACAGAAAACAAATCTTTTTTGGTTTTTCGGATCTAAATGGGTTCCTAGGGATTTAGGTTACCAACAAGATCGTTTACGTTGCTAAGTCGATTACCCTTGTTAATTAACGAAATTGCCTTGAAGGCGAGTTTATCCTCTAATAGTTTAAGCTCCCTCTCGGGTTACAAAAACCGTGCCCAATTGACCCAACCCCTACTCTCGTGGTAGTCGAATTCAGATTGGACCCTTTGCGTTTCGTGACAACTCGTTGATCCTCAAAGGACGGCTTCTAACTCTCGTGATTTCAGTCCCAAGTCTGATTCTATAGATCCGACACCTAAGTTCACCGCTAGGTTCGTCCTTAGAATGCCTATGACACGCAAACAAGTGGCCACCGAATTTACGAGTGATTCAAACACTAGAAATCAGATCTAAAACAAAATCGAATTAACAAAGATATTACATCAAATTAACATCATAAACAAAACTTGGGCAGAGCCCCAATCCCTAGAAACTAAGTTACTACTCCAGCCTTGCCATGGAGATGACAGGCTTGGTTACAAATAACATGAAAATAAACTAAGAGAAGAGGGATAAGAAGAAGAGAGATCCTAAATAATAGCCTAAGTAGCAGCCCAAAAGTCTGTATATCTCCTCTGCCTAGTCCTTATTTATAGAATTGGGAAGTTAGAGTCCCAATCTAACTCAAATTCTGATCCAATTCAGTTGCTTCAGGTCCAAGTAATGCGCGTCACGGCCGTGATGGCCATCACGGCCAGGCCGTGACGGCTTCTGTTTCTGGAAATTCCATAGAGTTCAGAACCTTCGCGACGTGAAAGTGTGCTCGCGACGCGAGCCTTCTTTTTCCAGCTTGTCACGGCCGTGATGGGAATTATAGCTAGGCCGTGATGGATTCTGACTTGTGGGGGTTTTATGTCACGGCCGTGATGGCCATCACGGCCAGGCCGTGACAGACTCTGACTTCAGCCTTTCTTCCTTTTCAGTTTTGCTCGATCATGGCCGTGATGGGCATCACGGCTAGGCCGTGATGGGCTCTGTTTGGCTCATTTTCTTCACTTTTCAAGCCCTATCTTCATCCAAACTCCATCATGGTTGATCTTGAGCATTTTATCCTTGATTTCTGCAAAACAACACCACACAAACCGCCTTACCCGTTCCAAAGGAAAATTAACCAAAAATCAAATTAAATATGCCTAAACTACATGAAAATGCATGAAAAATGATAGACAAAGATGAGGTGAAATCACACTCATCAAATCACCCCAAGCTTAAGATTTTGCTTGTCCTCAAGCAATTACCTAGGCCATAAGATATAAATAATCAAAGCATGGATAGTGAACCAAGAACCCGAGAAGCTAATCCAAGTGACAGGCATATTCAAATAAATTCCCAAGAGATAATCGATTTCAAGTCCAATTAGAAGCTTAGGTTCTTCAAATTAGTATTCTCACCGATTCAGGCACTCTTCTCACCTCACTCAAGTGTTCCAGGGATATATATGACATTTCGTTCGATTTCCTCAAGGAAGGTATTCTACCATAAGCTTGACTATTAACCAAATCTCTGCGTTATTAATGAAAACACATAAGAATCAAGAGGTCTTTTACTTTGGTTGTAATGGGGCCATGGGATTTATTGTTAGGTGGGAAAATCAATAAAAGGAATTTTCAAGAAGGCTAAACAAATTATCAAACATTGCAAAGCATGACACCTTCTAAAATACCTTTTCGGGGCTTTTGATTTACTTTTCCACCCTTCTTTCCTTTTTATTTTTATTTCTCACTTCCTTTTGTCATCCCCTTCTCCATTTTTTTGTGTTTATTCCATTTTATTTATTTGGAGAAGGGAAGATTTTTAGCTCAAGAGAAATATTTTCTAACTTTCTCATCCCATACTTTTTCAAACTACCTTTTTACCCTTTTTGTAATACTTTAAAAGGTGCCACACCAAGCATTATTTATCAAAGTAATACAAGGTACCAAGAAAAGTATTTTATTCTTTTAGGCTCAAAATTGGGCAACTAAGGGGTATCATTTAATCAATCAAAGCTCAGAAGGCCGGAAAAATACCTTGTGCCTCAATCATTTTCAAAAATGTTTTCAAAAATTTTTAAGTTTCAAAATGGTTTCAAGTCAAGTTCTAGAAAATACAATCCAAGAGGAATTAAAACACTCTATCACAAAGAATGGGGTAGATTTAGTGAGTACCCCTTTTTTTTTTTGGCTCAAAATCTTACATTTAGTAGTTCAAAAACCGGTGAGAAGCACAAATCTAAGGAACCACATGCTAATTATCAACCATCAAAAGATCATCTCAAGAATTTTTATTTTTAGCCTTATCACAAGAAATAAAAAACTGGGTTCAAAAATTCACTATCTCAATTCATTTGGCACCAAGTTCTCACAATTGGATGCATATTCTAAGTGAGGGGCAATCTAGAGAATGTGATCATACCAAACTATGCCTATGTGAATGCAATATGAATGCAACAATGAAAATGCAAAAATGCAAAAATACCCCTACCCCAAGCTTAAAACTTACATTGTCCCCAATGTAAATAGTCAAGTCGGAGAGGGGAGAAAAATGGAACAACTTACCGAGTTGGTAGCGGGTGTTGGCTCGCATTCCAGTCAATACTTTGGTGGAAATAGCATCACGGCCGTGAGGCTCATCACGGGCAGGCCGTGATCGTTTCTGGTCTTCAGGAGTTGCCCTGTCACGGCCGTGACCTGTATCACGGCTAGGCCGTGATGCTCTCTGATCTTAGGATCCTTCTCATCACGCCCGTGATGTGTGTCACGGCTGGGCCGTGACCCTTTCTGGTGCTCTTTGCTAGTTCATCACGACCGTGACCACAGTCACGGCCAGGGCGTGATGGCTTCTGACCCTTTTTTTTCTTGCTCTTCTTGCTCTTCCTCCCTTCTCAACCTGAAAACACTAGACAAATCTATTAATTTATGTTTTTTTTGCCTCTTGATCTTCTCAAATTATTCAAGAGATAATTTCAAAAATAAAAGGAAAAAGAGAAAGAAAACTTGGGTTGCCTCCCAAGAAGCGCTCATTTATGGTCTTAAGCTTGACCATACTTCCTTCAATCAACCGGGGTCGACTGGGCGTAGAAGTGCAGGGACACTTCTCTTCCATGGAACTCCTTCGAAAAGCAGATTTTGCTCATACGGCCAGTTGCGCTTCCGCTTCGCTCTTTTCTCTCGGAGCTTCCTGGCCTTCCTTCCTCCCGGCGGAAGTTTTGTTCCCACATGATCAGCAACTCCATCACCATTTGGTGCATCATCAGCCATGCAAATCTTCGGAGTTGCTTCCATGTTGAGCTCTTCCTTTACCACTGGAGACGTGATATCGATCCTGCACACATGGCTCTCAAAAGGAGGGTTGTTACAAGAGTTAGTAAATTGAAAATCTACCCTACCTTCCTCTACATTTAGAGAGAGTTTGCCATTCCTTACGTCTATTACTGCTCCAGCGGTGGCCAAGAATGCCCTTCCTAAAATGATGGGGAATTCAGAATTCCCTTTCATATCCAATACCAGGAAATCGGTAGGGATGAAGAATTTCCCTACCTTTACAGGAACGTTCTCTAGTATGCCTAGAGGAGTCCTAGTTGAGCCATCCGCAAATTGTAAGGAGAATTTGAATGGTCTCAACTCTTTCGTTCCCAACCTTTCCAAGATAGTGAGCGGCATCAAGCTCGCACTAGCCCCTAAGTCACATAAGGCTAGGTCGATTTGTACTTGTTTAATTGAGCAAGCGATAGAGAAACTACCTGGGTCTTTCAGTTTAGGAGGCATATTAGATTTGTTCATGACATTTGGCTCCTCAGTTAAGCTCTTAGTTTCTACTTTCACTTCCTTTCTCTTGACCAACCTTTGTGGGAAAGGTATTGGGGGTTGGTAAGGCGGTGGAGGGACATACTTTTGTTCTGGCTCTTCATCTTCACTCATGTCTTCCTCTGGTTCCACGTCCTTTTCCCCCACCCCAAGCTTATCATCCCTCAAGTGTATGGCATTACAATTCTCAGTGGAATTAGCTTCGGGGTGACCCGGGAACGTACCCTTAGGTCTAGTGTATGTGCTGGCTTGTTGGGCAATCTGGGTTTCTAGCATCTTGTTATGGATTGCTAAATTGTCTACCTTAGATGCTAGCTCTTTTATTGCCTCGTTCACTGCCCTGCCTTGCTGTCTAAACTCTTCATTCTGTTTTGTTTGGGTTTCAACAAAACTATCCAATAAAGACTCGAGTTTAGACGGCTGTCCATGAGGATATCCCGGTGCGGCTTTCCTATTACCTTGGCCCTCTTGGAACTCATGGTTGAGCGTGTTGCTGTAGTTGCCGTAGGAGAGGTAAGGGTTGTTCTTCCTTGGGTTGTAGGGATTTGGGGGAGCATAATTGGGCAACTTCGGGTTCGTGTCGTAGAAGTTGTGACAAGAGTTCACTTGTTCACCCGAAGCGTCGGATCCATGAGCAATACCACGTGGGCATTCCATGATGTCATGTCCCTGCATTCCACAAATCTCACAAACAAGGTTAGTAGCACCTAATGCACTCACATTAGCTCTTTCAAGCTGATCAAAACGTTTATTAAGTGAGTCTATTTTTGACATGATAAGATCAGTGCTATTTACCTCAAACTTACCCCCTGAAATCTTGTTCGGGTTATTACCTCTTTCTGAACCCCATTGGTGGTAGTTGGTGGCGACATTTTCAATGATGTTGAATGCCTCTGTCAGAGGCCTATTCATAAATGCTCCACCGGCTGCAGAATCGAGTGACACCTTCGAAGAGTAATCCAATCCGTTGTAGAAGGTGTGCACTAATAACCACCTCTCGAGTCCATGATGTGGGCAAGACTCCAGCAATCCCTTGTAGCGATCCCAAGCTTCTGATAAGGATTCTCCGTCTTTTTGGAAGAAGCCGGTGATCTGGGTTCGTGTATAGGCCGTCTTGGATGGAGGGAAGAATTTCTCCAAGAACGCCTGCTCCAGTTGGTCCCAAGTAGACAAGGTGTTGGCAGGCAATTTCTTTAGCCAAGCCTTTGCCTTTCCAGTCAGAGATGAGGGGAATAACCTTAAGTGTATAGCATCGACCGGGGCACCATGAATCCTAATTGCATCGGTGAACTCCAAGAATGTCTCTATGTGATCAGTCGGGTCCTTCGAGGGCAATCCTCCGAATTGGTGCTGCCTAATCATGTTGATTAGCATAGGCGGTATAGTGTAGTTCTCCGCCTCAATCTCTGGCCTGGCAATCCCAGTTCGCAAGCCCCTAGCATTTGGGGCTGCGTAGTCCTTCAAAGGCTTCGTATTCGGAAGATTCGCCATGAGTGGAATGGGAATCAACCTTTCTCCCTCTCTTTGTAGTCTCCTACGTCTGTGAAAGGTCCTCTCGATTTCTGGATCAACCTCACTAAAGCTCCCAAGACTTAGGGATCTTTGCATATAAAACACAAAGAGATAGATACTCTAGAAGGAAAAGAATTTTTTTTTCAGATATAAAAATTAAATAAATAAAAAAAGAAAAGGTCCAGAAAAATCAATTTAAAAACTAAATTGAGATTCGAAAACGCACAGTCCCCGGCAACGGCGCCAAAAACTTGGTGTCGTGCGGACGCACGTGCGATTCCGGCAAGTGTACCGGATCGTCGCCAAGTAATAAAAGATATCGATCCCAACAGAGACTGTGTTCTCGAATCGCAATTAGTTCTCAAATCGAGTATATCTGGACTGTGTAAAAAGGTTTTGTATTTTGAAATGGTTTTTGATTTTGAATTGAGAGATAAACAAACAGAATAAAATAAAATAGAAAACAAATCTTTTTTGGTTTTTCATATCTAAATGGGTTCCTAGGGATTTAGGTTACCAACAAGATCGTTTATGTTGCTAAGTCGATTACCCTTGTTAATTAACGAAATTGCCTTGAAGGCGAGTTTATCCTCTAATAGTTTAAGCTCCCTCTCGGGTTACAAAAACCGTGCCCAATTGACCCAACCCCTACTCTCGTGGTAGTCGAATTCAGATTGGACCCTTTGCGTTTCGTGACAACTCGTTGATCCTCGAAGGACGGCTTCTAACTCTCGTGATTTCAGTCCCAAGTCTGATTCTATAGATCCGACACCTAAGTTCACCGCTAGGTTCCTCCTTAGAATGCCTATGACACGTAAACAAGTGGCCACCGAATTTACGAGTGATTCAAACACTAGAAATCAGATCTAAAACAAAATCGAATTAACAAAGATATTACATCAAATTAACATCATAAACAAAACTTGGGCAGAGCCCCAATCCCTAGAAGCTAAGCTACTACTCCAGCCTTGCCATGGAGATGACAGGCTTGGTTACAAATAACATGAAAATAAACTAAGAGAAGAGGGAGAAGAAGAAGAGAGATCCTAAATAATAGCCTAAGTAGCATCCCAAAAGTTTGTATATCTCCTCTGCCTGGTCCTTATTAATAGAATTGGGAAGTTAGAGTCCCAATCTAACTCAAATTCTGATCCAATTCAGTTGCTTCAGGTCCAAGTAATTCACGTCACGGCCGTGATGGCCATCACGGCCAGGCCGTGACGGCTTCTGTTTCTGGCAATTCCATAGAGTTCAGAACCTTCGCGACGCGAAAGTGTGCTCGCAACGCGAGCCTTCTTTTTCCAGCTTGTCACGGCCGTTATGGGAATTATAGCTAGGCCGTGATGGATTCTGACTTGTGGGGGTTTTATGTCACGGCCGTGATGGCCATCACGGCCAGGCCGTGACAGACTCTGACTTCAGCCTTTCTTCCTTTTCAGTTTTGCTCGATCATGGCCGTGATGGGCATCACGGCTAGGCCGTGATGGGCTCTGTTTGGCTCATTTTCTTCACTTTTCAAGCCCTATCTTCATCCAAACTCCATCATGGTTGATCTTGAGCATTTTATCCTTGATTTCTGCAAAACAACACCACACAAACCGCCTTACCCGTTCCAAAGGAAAATTAACCAAAAATCAAATTAAATATGCCTAAACTACATGAAAATGCATGCAAAATGATAGACAAAGATGAGGTAAAATCACATTCATCAGTTACTTAGTCAACATAACAAACTCCTTGCAAATTGGTAGAATTGGTAGCCCAATCCCTGTGTCCGACCTCGGTAATTACTTATCGTGTTTATTACTTACGACGACCCGATACACTTGCCGGTGACTCAACAAGTTTTTGGCGCCGTTGCCGGGGATTGGCACAACCAATTTTCCTAATTTTTAGGAAGTTTGATTATTTGGTTAAGCTTCTTTTATTTTTATTTTCTGTTATTTATTTACTATTATTTCTCTCTACTTCTTTGATTCCACTTGGTCTTGCCTTGTTTTTGTATGCGAGGTACCCTTCCACAAGAGGACTTGCTATTTGATTCGGAGATCACCAGGACCGAGAAGCGATTAAGGAAAGAAGCCAGAGAACGAAAGAGGCTTGAAGAAATTAAATTAGAGGGCATGGCCGAAGAAAACCCTCCTCCTCCTCCTCGTTACAAGCCTTTCTTCGAGTATGATCTACCCAATTTAGAGGATTGTGCTTCTTCTATCGTGAGGGGCAACCTGAATACAGATTCCTTCAGAGTGGAAGGATGTGTCACAGCCCAGATCCGGGAGAATCAATTTGATGGGAGTGGAAAACAAGACCCTCATAGACACATCACTCGCTTCCTTAAAGCTTGTGACATGCAGAAGACAAAAGGAGTTACTCAAGATGAGTTACGCTTGCGGCTATTCCCTCTCTCTCTTAGGGATGTCGCTCGCGATTGGTTTGACAGCTTGGATCGGAACAGTATCAGAGCATGGGAGCAAATGGTACAAAAGTTCCTCACTAAGTATTTTCCTCCTCAGAAAGCGGCACAAGCAAGAGTTGCCGTCACATCTTTCAGGCAGACAGAAGATGAATCTTATAATGAAGCTTGGGAGAGGTATAATGTGCTCTTGAGAAGGTGTCCTTCGGCTTTCTTTGACCCGGTCTCCAAGGTTCAACATTTCTTTAGCGGGTTAAGGGGGCGCTACCAGATGAATTGTGATGCCGCAGCTGGCGGTTCTTTCTCTTATTTATCAGCTGAGGATGTATGGGCGTTATTGGAGAAGATGTCGTACAATGATTACAACCGTGGTAGAGAAACCTCAAGTGGAGTCAGTTCTGCAACAATAGAAGCCATTCTAGAGCAAAATAAACTGTAGAAGATGCAGAATGCGGCATTGTCTGGGAACAAGAAGGTTAATGTGATACACGAAGGAATGCCTCCGGGTTGTGATCATTGTAATGGAGATCATGACATTCAGATCTGTCCGTTCAACTTCTCTCAAGAACATGTGGACTCATGCCACAATTTCTATGACAGCATGCCCTAGAACAACTATCAGAGGAGCAGGCAGAATGATTACAGTCAAAATTAGAATAGGGGTTATATGAGGAGAGACCATCCGGGTTTCGGTTGGAGTAATTCTAGTGGTGGTCTAGCTGGGCAACAACAACCTCAACAGAATTGGTAACAACAACCTCAACAGGGTCAGAGGCCAAACTATGGAATCCATCAGCGTAATACTCAGCAAGCTTTTCCAGAGCCTAATCAGTTGCAAATAACATATGGTGGAAGGCAACCTTGGGATTTGGCTATAGAAAAGACGAATGCGGCAATTGAGAAGTTGTCAATCAATACAAGCACAGCCATTGACAAGTTGGCAGCTCATACAGGGTCGGCAATTCAGAATCTAGAGACACAGATAGCTCAGCTCGCAAAGCAATTAAATCAGCGTCTCCCAGGCACTTTCCCAGGTGATACCGAGAACAACCCTAAGAAAAAATGCAATACCATAGCAACTAGAAGCGGTAGGGTGTTGGGATCTAACAGGGGTGCAACTAGTTCTCAGGAAGACAAGGCCCCGGAACAACCACATGTTGAGGAAGAGCAACCTGAGAAAGAGGAGTTGGCAGGTGACAAGGCACCAGAGCAAGGGGGAAGGTTAAAACTTGTAGATGAAGAGTTCCGAAGAAAGAAGTGGGTTGAGCCCAAAGACCTCCCGCCCTTCATGAAGGTACCATATCCTGAAAGATTGAAGAACCCTCTACAAGATAAACAGTTCAGTAAGTTCCTTGATGTCTTCCGCAAACTTCAAATTAACATTCCATTTGCGGAAGCCTTGGAACAAATGCCATCTTATGCCCGGTTTATGAAGGAGCTTCTCTCCAAGAAGCGGCAAATAGTGGATGAGGAAACAGTTGCATTGACCGAGGAGTGTAGCGCCATTCTTCAAAGAAAACTGCCTCCAAAGTTGAAGGATCCCGGTTCTTTTTCTATACCATGTACCATTGGGGAGATGACTCTAGGGAAGGCGTTGTGTGATCTAGGGGCAAGCATCAACTTGATGCCCCTCTCTATGATGAAGAGGTTGGGGATCAAAGAAGTCAAGGATACACGGATGTCACTCCAAATAGCCGATCGTTCTATAAAATATCCTTATGGGGTGGTCGAAGATTTGTTAGTGAAGGTGGACAAGTTCATATTTTCGGCGGACTTTGTGGTGCTTGATATAGATGAAGACGTCGAGATCCCTCTCATATTGGGTAGGCCCTTCTTGGCCACTGGGCGTGCCTTGATAGATATGCAACAAGGGAAGCTTACCCTAAGGGTGCAAGATGAGAATGTAGTCTTCAATGTCTTTGAAGCAATGAAGCACCCCGCTGAGAGGTCGGATGTGTATCGAGTGGATATGGTGGACTCAATTGTCAAGGCAAATGCCACTAGAGAAGCCCATGGTTCTTCACTTGCACAAGTGTTGGTAAAATCCCATGATGATGATAGTGAGGAAGAAGACCACTTGCGGGATGAGGACTATTTTGAGTGCTTAAGGAACATGGAAGCCTTACTGAGTCTCCCAAAAGATGAATGTGCAGAGGATGATGATAAGCCGGTGGTTCAACCACAAAGACGGTTAAATCCCATAATGAAAGAAGTTGTGCGTAAGGAAGTGATTAAACCTTTAGATCCCGGAATCATCTATCCAATCTCGGATAGCAATTGGGTTAGTCCAATTCATGTAGTCCCAAGGAAAGGTGGCACAACTGTGGTGGTCAATGAAAACAATGAGTTGATCCCAAAAAGGACCATCACAGGGTGGAGAGCCAAAATCAAATTGGAAGGGGCCTCTAGCAACTTCAAGGTAAATGGGCAAGGGCTAAGGCATTACCATGGGGAATCAATCCCAAATGACAAGTAAGTTCTTCTTCCGGATTAACCCTTAGGGGTGACTTGAGTCAGGCTCGGGACGTTAAACAAGCGCTACTTGGGAGGCAATCCAAGCTAGATATGCTTTATTCTTTTTAGTTTCTGTCATTTTCCTTTTATATATATATATATATATATATATATATATATATATATATATATATATATATATATATATATATATAAAGCCCAGATTCGCCACGCGAATCCACAGTGGCCACGCGAGGCAAAAGCCCTGAATCCCAGGGGCTTGCTCACGCTTCTGTCTCGCATCGTGAGAGACATTTTCGCTTCGCGAATCTGGCCATCATCAGCTATTGGAATTCCAGATTCGCCTCGCGAGCTATTACTCGCCTCGCGATTCTGGAAGGTGTGAAGAACAATTTTCCAGACTCGCCTCGCGAGTAATATATCGCCTCGCGAATCTGTAATTATGGGTCTCAATTTCAGGAGGTGCTGCAGGAGTTCTTTCGGGAGATGTCATTGGCCCAACAGGAGGGTCGGGTGCCCGTATACCCCTCCGAGGAGGAGCTGTCCCCTCGGCTTGGGTGGCAGGACTACCCTGGGGACCAGGGTGCTATGCCACAGGGGGCTGCCCGAGGGACCAATTGGATGATGATGCAACCGTAGAAGAGCTTTCCTTGGAAGCGCCCACCTACACTACAACTTGATCAGGGAGCACCCTCTCCTTTCCTCACTCTTATTTTATATCTGTGTTCTTTCATTGAGGACAATGTATGCTTTAAGTGTGGGGGAGGGAACCAATTGCTTTGTTTTTTTTTCTTTCTTTCCCTTTTTCCATTTGTTTTTGAATGTCGCTCTTGAATAATTTGAGAAGATCAAGAGCATGTGTATGAGTGTTGTGTCGGCAAGCTTGGTGGATTTTAATTAAATTTAGCATAGATTGATTGCATGAATTATGTTGACCATTGATGATTTCCCCCTAGGTTCTGAAAATCGAAAATTTGATCCCCATGTGAAAATTGAAAATTGAACTTTGAGAAATTTTATTGTGATTGCTTGATTTATGACAAGTTTGGGGTGAAGGGGTGCACACACTAGGAATTGTGTCTCGGTCAAACACTTTGCAAAAAAATGTCCAGGTGAGGATTTGAGCCTCCAACATTGTTTTTGATTGTGTGAATCGCTTTTAAGCTGCACTTTCCCGAATTTGCTTGAATCTCTTCATGGTTTGCATCTCTATATGTTGCATCAAATGATTTAGGCAATTTTCTTTGAAATAGCTACTTGGCCTAAAAAGAACCATCCCTAATGCATGTTCCCTAGTTAGCCACATTGAGCCTAATTGGCCTATTGTTTCTTGATGACCTTATGTTATAAGCCAAAAATATGGAAAAAACCATGTTAACCCAATCTTAGGATTAGGAGAGCATGGAAACTTAGCAAGAGGAGGGTTGTAAGAAACTAAGTTTGGGGTGGCTACAAGGTTTGATATGTCATTATGGGTTGAGAAAAGAAAAAAAAATAAAGGTTGAAACCCAAGGCAAAAAGAGAAAAGGAAAAAAAAATTGCCAAAAGAAAAGGGGCAAACCAAAAAAAACTTAGCAAGGAAAAGGCTGCAGTCACCCAAGGCAAAACGAAAAATGGAAAAAGGAATTTGAGTAGAAGTTCAATGTGTCAAAATGCTCATGCTCTCTTAGTTCCTAGGGACTTAAGCCTAGTATCCTTGAATATCCTACCCTTAGCCAGGCCCCATTACAACCTTTAAAAGACCTTTTGATGTTGCATGCATGTTTTCGTGGGAACTTTGTTTGAGATGAAAATCAAGTTCATGGGAAGTGCCCTTGAAATGTGAAATTGAGTGAAAAGTTGATAGCCTAGACAAATTGAGTGAATGAGTGAAATATTACATGCCCTTGTGAGGAAGGCAATTGTTTGAAATTGGTGATCTCCCTTCTGTGTGTAACTTGGATCCTCAACTTAGATTAATGATTGCATGAATGATGAAGTTCTCAATTGTTTAAAGTAAATGAATGTGGGGATTACATTGATGCAAGGGGGGAAATCATTGAAGAAAAATTGTTTTGTTAAGATTGCATGAAATTTGTGCGAAATTGATTGAATCCTTTAAGCTTGCCAAGTCTTGAGTCTTTTTGAGTTTTAGCTTGCTTCGGGACAAGCAAGGTTTAAGTTTGGGGTATTTTGATAAGCATCTGGCTCATCTAGTTTTATAACTAGTAAGACTGTGGTTTATGTGCCAATTACTCGACTTCAACCTCGTTTTTCACCCAAATTTGGATTTAATTGTCCTCAAGCAACATTTTGAGTCTTAGGTAGTCTTAGGATATTTTAGTCAATTTTGAGTCAAATAAAGCATTCACTGCTATTTCATGTTTTTCAGGTCAATGAGAAGAACAAAAAGGGGAGGACACTTGAAGCAGAAGCCATCACGGCCAGGCCGTGACACTGGTCACGGCCGTGATGAGCTACCCATGGAAGTTAGAAAGTATCACGGCCAGCCCGTGATGCCCATCATGGGCGTGCCCATCACGGGTGTGATGAAGAGACCCTGAAGGATAGAGACCATCACGGCCTAGCCGTGATGAAGGTCACGGCCGTGACAGATCAGTACCCATAGTCAGAATGCATCACGGCCAGGCCGTGATGTCCATCACGGCCGTGACAGGCTAGAATTTGAAAGCGCGCCATTCCAGAATGCATCACGGCCGTGACGCGTGGCCTCTTTATAAATAGGAGCGCACCATACAGTTTTTCGGATCGAATTTTTCACTGTTTACATTATACTTTTTAGGTTTTTGTTATATTTGTGATGGAAAAATAATCCCCTTGTCTAAGGGATCAATGAAACCACCCATGACGGTGTAGCGTTCAATGTGATGTATGTTTCTCTCCTTTATCTCAATTCATGTTTTCCAATTCTGAATTTATTGCGTTGATCATATGCATGCGTGATTGACTAGTTAACGTGATGAGGCTTGATAGGCAATTCACGTTTAGAACTTGAATTGGGATCATTGATCGAATATTGCACGAGAGTGAGTAGGAGATCAGTGCAACATTATAGGGAACCAGAATTAATAGAGTTTGATGATTGGGTTATGAGACCTAGTAAGTAAATAATTCAATCTTTGAATACGTCCTATTGAGCACGACAGTGTCATTAGGAGAATTTGGGGGTCCTGGTTGACATTGCAATTGAACTTAGGGATGGAATCATCATCACTTGGGTACTATGCATGATTGGGTAGGTGGATTTGTGACCTTAGATGTTTTTATTCTAGATTTTAATACTGTTTCTCTAATTGAATTGTCGATTTGAATTGCGATCCTATTTTCTCTCCCCCCTCAACCACTTGCGGTTACTTAGTCAACATAACACACTCCTTGCAAATTGGTAGAATTGGTAGCCCAATCCCTGTGTCCGGCCTCGTTAATTACTTATCGTGTTTATTACTTACGACGACCCGGTACACTTTCCGGTGACTCAACAATCAACCATGATGGAGCTTGCATGAAGATGGGGCTTAAACAGTGAAGAAAGTGAGCCAAACCGAGCCCATCACGGCCATGATCGAGCAAAACTGAAAAGAAAGAAGGCAAAAGTCAGAACTGGTGACGGCCTAGCCGTGATGTCCATCACGGCCGTGACCTGTCAGCTGAACTAGACCCTCACAGGCAGAACTGATCACGGCCTAGCTGTGATGGTGGTCACTGCTGTGACAGACCAAAAATTGAAGAAACGCCCAAGGCAGAATCCGTCACGGCTTGGCCGTGATGGCCATCACGGCCGTGACGTACATTACTTGGATCTGAAGCAACTGATGTTGAGCTAAATTTGTGTTTGATTGGGATTCAAACTTCCCAAATCTATAAATAAGGCATCTAGGCAGAGATAAAGTGGACTTTTGGCTGCTACACTTAGGCTATAATTTAGGATCTCTTTTCTTCTTCTTCTTCTCTTCTCTTAGTTTTATTTCATGTTGTTGTTAACCAAGCTTGTCATCACCATGGCAATGCTTGAGTAATAGCTTAATTTGTAGGGATTGGGGCTATGCCCAAGATCTGTTTTCATGTTATGAATTGTTTCGATTTCTTGTTAATTACGGTTTTTCTTTAGATATGATTTCTAGTGTTTTAATTACTCGTAAATTCGGTGGCCACTTATTTGTGTGTCGTAGATATTCTAAGGAGGAACCTAGCGGTGAACTTAGGGATCGGATCTATAGAATCAGACTTAGGACTTAAATCACGAGAGTTAGAAGCGGTCCTTCGAGGATTAAAGAATTGTCACGAAACGTAAAGGGTCCAATCTAAATTCGACTACCATGAGAGTAGGGGTTGGTTTAATTTGGCACGATTTTTATAACCCGAGAGGGAGCATTAACTATTCGAGGATAAATTCGCCTTCAAAGCAATTTTTGATAATTAACAAGCAGTAGTCAATTTAGTAACATAAACAATCTTGTTGGTAACCCAAATTCCTAGGAATCCCTTTAGATCTGAAAAACCACAAATTGATTTACTTTCTGTTTTACTTGATTGCATTCCTTATCTGATTTTCTAAGTTATCTCTTATTTCAAAAAATCAAAATCCTATTTTATAGAGCCCAGTTTAATCAATTTGATAATTAGTTGCGATTTGAGATCACGGTCTCTGTGGGATCGATATCTTTTTATTACTTGGCGACGAATCCGGTACACTTGCCGGATCGTACACATCAAGTTTTTGGCGCCGTTGCCGGGGGCTGTGTTTCCTCGAATCTCAATTTAATTTTTAGATTGATTTTTCTGGACTTTTTCTTTTTCTTTTTAATTGTTTTTTGTTATAAAAAAAATCTTCATCAACCTCTTTTTCTCTGTTTTTAGCATCTATCTCTTTGTGTTTTCTCTTTTATGCAAAGATCACTAAGTCTTGGAAACCTTAGTGAGGTCGACCCCGAAGTCGAAAGGACCTTTCATAGACGTAAGAGACTACAAAGAGAGGGAGAGAGAGGTTGATTCCCATTCCACTCATGGCGAATCTACCGGATACGAAACCATTGAAGGACTACGCAGCCCCAAATGCTAGGGGTTTGCGAACTGGGATTGCTAGGCCAGAGATCGAGGCGGAGAACTACACTATACCGCCTATGCTAATTAACATGATTAGGCAACATCAATTCGGAGGATTGCCCTCGAAGGACCCGAATGATCACGTGGAGAGATTCTTGGAGTTCACCGATGTAGTTAGAATTCAAGGCGTCCCGATCGATGCTATTCGTTTGAGGTTGTTCCCCTCCTCTCTTACTGGAAAGGCAAAAAGCTTGGCTGAAGCAAGTGCCCACTAATACCTTGTCGACTTGGGACCAACTGGAGCAGGCATTCTTGGAGAAATTCTTCCCTCCCTCCAAGACGGCTTACCTACGAGCCCAGATCACTGGCTTCTTCCAAAAGGACGGAGAATGCTTATCCAAAGCTTGGGATCGCTACAAGGGATTGTTGGAGTCTTGCCCACATCATGGACTCAAGAGGTGGTTGTTAGTGCACACCTTCTACAACGGATTGGATTACTCTTCGAAGGTGTCACATGACTCCGCAGCTGGTGGAGCCTTTATGAATAGGCCTCTGACTGAGGCATTCAACATCATTGAAAACGTGGCCACCAACTACCACCAATAGGGTTCAGAAAGAGGTAATGACCCGAAAAAGATTTCGGGGGGTAAGTTTGAAATGAATAGCACTGATCTTATTATGTCTGAAATTGACTCACTGAATAGACGCTTTGATCAGCTTGAAAGGGCCAACATGAGTTCAATAGGTGCTACTAACATTGTTTGTGAGATTTGTGGAATGCAGTGACATGACATAATGGAGTGCCCACGTGGTATTGTTCATGGATCCGGTGCTTCGGGGGAACAAGTGAACTCTTGTCACAACTTCTACGACACGAACCCAAAGTTGCCAAACTATGTTCCCCCAAATTCTTACAACCAAGGAAGGAAGAACAGCCCTAACCTCTCCTACGGGAACTACAGCAACACGTTGAACCATGAATTCTAAGAAGGCCAAGGTAATAGGAAAGCCGCACCGGGGTATCCTCAGTCTGTAAGTCTAAACTTGAGTCTCTATTGGAAAGTTTTGTTGAAACTCAAACAAAACAAAATGAAGAGTTTAGGTAACAAGGTAGGGCAGTCAATGAGGCAATAAAAGAGTTAGCATCTAAGGTAGATAACTTAGCCATCCATAATAAGATGTTAGAAACTCAAATTGCCCAACAAGCCAGCACATATTCTAGACCTAAGGGAACGTTTCCGGGACAACCCGAAGTTAATCCCAATGAACATTGTAATGCTATATACTTGAGGGAGGATAAGCTTGGGGTAGCTGAAAAGGATGTGGAATGTGAGGAGGACATGAGCGAAGATGAAGAGATAGAGCCAAAGTATGTCCCTCCACCACCTTACCAACCCCCAATACCTTTCCCACAAAGGTTGGTCAAGAGAAATCAAGTAGAAATAGAAACTAAGAGCTTAATTGAGGAGCACAATGTCATGATAAAAACTAATATGCCTCCTAAACTAAAAGATCCAGGTAGTTTCTCTATCGCTTGCTCAATTGGAGAAGTGCAAATCGACCAAGCCTTATGTGACTTAGGGGCTAGTGCGAGCTTGATGCCGCTTACTATCTTGGAGAGGTTGGGAACCAAGGAGTTGAGTCCATTCAAATTCTCCTTACAATTTGTGGATGGCTCAACTAAAACTCCTCTAGGCATACTAGAGAACTTTCCCGTAAAGGTAGGGAAAATTTTCATCCCTACCAATTTCCTGGTATTGGATATGAACGGGAATTATAAATTCCTCATCATTCTAGGAAGGCCATTCTTGGCCACAGCTGGAGCGATAATAGACGTAAAGAATGCCAAGCTCTCTCTGAATGTAGAGGAATGTAGGGTAGATTTTTATTTGACTAACTCATATAACAACCCCCCTTTTGAGAGTCATGTGTGCAGGATCGATATAATGTCTCCAGTGGTAAAGGAAGAGCTCAACATGGAAGCAACTCCGAAGATTTGCATGGCAAATGATGCACCCAGTAGTGATGAAGTTGGAGTTGCTCATCATGTGGAAACAAAACTTCTGCCGGGAGGGAGTAAGGCCATGAAGCTCAGAGTGAAAAGAGCAAAGCGGAAGCGCAATTGGCCATATCAGCATAATCGACTCTTTGAAGGAGTTCCATGGAAGAGAAGTGTTCTTGCACTTCTAGGCCCAGTTGACCCCGGTTGATTGAAAGAAGTATGGTCAAGCTTAAGACCGTAAATAATCGCTTATTGGGAGGCAACCCAAGTTTTATTTCCCTTTTCCATTTGTTTTTGAATTTTTTTTTGAATAATTTGAGAAGATAAGAAAAGAAAGATCACTAATTTATGGCTTTGCCAAGTGTTTTCAGGTTAAGAAGGAAGGAAGATCAAAAAGGGCAGGGACAAATAAAGTCAGAAGTCATCACGCCTAGGCCGTGACAGTGGTCACGGCCGTGATGAGCTAACCAACAAAACCAGAAAGGATCACGACCCAGCCGTGATACAGGTCACGGCCGCGACAGGCCAGCTCCTGAAGATCAGAATTGATCACGGCCTAGCCGTGATGAGCCTCACGGCCGTGATACAATTTCCAACAAGCTTTTGACTGGCATGTGAGCCAGCACCCGCTACCATCTCGGTGAGTTGTTCCAATTTTTCTCCTCTCTCCGACTTGATTATTTACATTGGGGACAATGTAAGTTTTTAAGCTTGGGGTAGGGGTATTTTTGCAAATTTTTGCATTTTTGCATTCATATAGGCATAGTTTTGCATGATCACATTCTCTAGATTGCCCCTTACTTAGAGTTTGCATCCAATTGTGAGAACTTGGTGCCAAATAAATTGAGATAGTGAATTTTTTAACCCAATTTTTTTTATTCTTGTGACAAGGCTAAAAATAAAAATTCTTGAGATGATCTTTTGATAGTTGATAATTAGCATGTGGTTCCTTAAATTTGTGTTTCTCATTGATTTTAAACTACTAAATGTGAGATTTTTGAGCCTAAAAGGGGTACTCACTAAATCTACCCCATTCTTTGTGATTGAGTGTCTTATTCCTCTTGGATTGTGTTCTCTAGAACTTGACTTGAAACAGTTTTGAAACTTAAAAAAAAAATTGAAAACATTTTTGAAAATGATTGAGCCACTAGGTGTTTTTCCGGTCATCTGAGCTTTGATTGATTAAATGCTACCCCTTAGTTGCCCAATTTTGAGCCTGAAAGAACAAAATACTTTTCTTTGTACCTTGAAATATTTTGATGAAAAATGCTTGATATGGCACCTTTTAAAGTATTGCAAAAAGGGTAAAAAGGTAGTTTGAAAAATAAATTGTGGGATGAGAAAGATAGAAAAATATTTCTCTTGAGCTGAAAATCTCCCCTTCTCCAAATAAATAAAATAAAATAAAAAATGGAGAAGGGGTTAACAAAAAGAAAGTGAGAAATAAAAATAAAAAGAAAGAAAGGTGGAAAAGTGAACTAAAGCCCAAAAGGGTATTTTAGAAGGTTGTCATGCTTTGCAATGTTGATATTTTGTTTAACCCTCTTGAATTACCCTTTCTTGATTTCCCCACCTAACAATTAATCCCGTGGCCCCATTACAACCAAAGTGAAAGACCTCTTGATTCTTATGTGTTTTCATTAATAAAGTAGAGATTTGGTTAATAGTCAAGCTTATGGTAGAATTCCTTCCTTGAGGAAATTGAGTGAATTGTCATATACCCTTAAACACTTGAGCGAGGTGAGAAGAGTGCCCGAATCAGTGAGAATACGAATTTAGGAAACCTAAGCTTCTAATTGCCCTCGAAATTGATTGCCTCTTGGGTACTTATTGAATACGCCTGTAACTTGGATTAGTTACTCGGGTTCTTGGTTCACTATCCATGATTTGAATATTTATATCTTCTGGCCTTAGTTATTGCTTGAGGACAAGTAAAATCTTAAGCTTGGGGTAGTTTGATGAGTGTGATTTCACCTCATATTTCATTGACATTTTGCATGCATTTTCATATATTTTAGGCATATTTAATTTGATTTTTGGTTAGTTTTTACTTTGGAACGGGTAAGGCGGTTTTGTGGTGTTGTTTTGCAGGAATTAAGGATTAAATGCTCAGGATCAACCATGATGGAGCTTGCATGAAGATGGGGCTTAAAAAGTGAAGAAAGTGAGCCAAACAGAGCCCATCACGGCCTGGCCGTGATAGCCATCACGGCCTGGCCGTGATAGCCATCACGGCTGATGAGTGTGATTCCACCTCATCTTTGTCCATCATTTTGCATGCATTTTCATGTAGTTTAGGCATATTTTTATTAGATTTTAGGTTAATTTTCCTTTGGAACGGGTAAGGCGGTTTTCGTGTGTTGTTTTGCAGATATCAAGGGTAAATTGCTCAAGATCAACCATGATGAAGTTTGGATGAAGATGGAGCTTTAAAACTGAAGAAAATGAGCCAAACAGAGCCCATCACGGCCTAGCCGTGATGCCCATCACGGCCATGATCGTGAAAAACTGAAAAAGAACAAAGGCTGAAGTCAGAGTCTGTCACGGCCTAGCCGTGATAGCCATCACGGCCGTGACCCAAAACCACCCCAAAACCATCACGTCCTTCTTCTCTTAGTTATTTTCATGTTATTTGTAATCATGCCTGTCATCTCCATGGCAAGGCGTGAGTAGTAGCATAGTTTCTAGGGATTAGGGCTCTGCCCAAGTTTGTTTATGATGTAAATTTGATGTAAACTCTTTGTTAATTACGATTTGCTTTAGATCTGATTTCTAGTGTGTAAATTACTCATAAATTTCGGCAACCGTTATTTGCGTGACATAGACGTTCTAAGGAGGAACCTAGCGGTGAACTTAGGATTTCTAGGGTGTTTCACTCGTAAAGCCCGGCAGCCACTGGTTTGTGAGATGTGGATGATCTAAGGAGGAACCTAGCGGTGAACTTAGGTTATTTGCATGACTTAGACATTATAAGGAGGAACCTAGCGGTGAACTTAGGTGTCGGACCTATAGAAGTCAGACTTGGGACTGAAATCACGAGAGTTAGAAGCCGTCCCTCGAGGAGCAACGAGTTGTCACGGAACGCAAAGGGTCCAATCTGGGATCGACTACCACGAGAGTAGGGGTCGGGTCAATTGGGCACGGCTTTTGTAACCCGAGAGGGAGCTTAAGCTATCAGAGGATAAACTCACCTTCAAGGCAATCTCGGTAATCAACAAAGGTAAATCAGATTAGCAACATAAACAGCCTCAAAGGTAACCCAAATCCCTAGGAATCCGTTTTAGATAAAAACCCCATAAACATTTGTTTTCTGTTTTAATTGTTCTCTGCTCATCTATCTTTCAATTCAAAAACCAATTTCAAAACCCTCTCTAAAAAGTCCAGAACTTAATCGATTCGAAATTCATTGTGATTCGGGAACACAGTCTCTGTGGGATCGATATCTTTTATTACTTGACGGCAGTCCGGTACACTTGCCGGAATCGCACGTGCATCCGCACGACATCAAGTTTTTGGCGCCGTTGCCGGGGACTGTGCCATTTCGATTCTCAATTCAAATTTTGAATTGATTTTTCTGGACCCTTTTCTTTTTGTTTGATTTTTATTTCTGAAATATTAAAAAAAAAAATAAAAAAAAAAATAAAAAAAAATCAAAAAAAAAAATTTCTTTTCCTTCTATTGTATCCATCTCTCTTGTGTTATATGCAAAGATCTCTAAGTCTTGGGAGCCTTAGTGAGATTGATCCGGAGATCGAGAGGACCTTCCACAGACGTAGAAGACTACAAAGAGAGGGAGAAAGGTTGAGTCCCGTTTCATTCATGGCGAATCAACCGGATACAAAACCTTTGAAGGATTACGCAGCCCCAAATGCGAGAGGCTTGCGAACTGGGATTGCAAGGCCAGAGATTGAGGCGGAGAACTACGCCATACCGCCCATGCTAATCAACATGATTAGGCAACATCAATTCAGAGGATTGCCTTCGGAGGACCCGACCGATCACATAGAGACATTTTTAGAGTTCACCGATGCAATCCGGATTCATGGAGCCTCAGTCGATGTTGTACGTTTGAGACTGTTCCCCTCATCTCTCACTGGAAAGGCGAAGGCCTGGCTTAAGCAAATCCCCGCTAACACTTTGACCACTTGGGACCAATTGGAGCAGGCGTTCTTGGAGAAATTCTTCCCTCCATCCAAGACGGCCTACATAAGAACCCAGATCACCGGCTTCTTCCAGAAAGACGGAGAATCATTATCGGAAGCCTGGGATCGTTACAAGGGACTGCTGGAGTCGTGCCCACATCACGGACTCGAGAGGTGGTTAATAGTGCACACCTTCTATAACGGATTAGACTACTCTTCGAAGGTGTCACTAGATTCTGCAGCCGGTGGAGCGTTTATGAATAGGCCTCTCACTGAGGCATTCAACATCATCGAGAATGTCGCCACCAACTACCACCAATGGGGATCCGAAAGAGGTAATAACCCGAACAAGATTTCGGGGGGTAAGTTTGAGGTAAATAGCACAGATCTTATTATGTCAAAGATAGACTCACTTAATAAACGTTTTGATCGGCTGGAAAGAGCTAATGTGAGTGCATTAGGTGCTACTAACCTTGTTTGTGAGATTTGTGGAATGCAGGGACATGACATGATGGGATGCCCACATGGATTCGGGCGCTTCGGGTGAGCAAGTGAACTCTTGTAACAACTACTATGATACGAACCCGAAGCTGCCCAACTATGCTCCCCCAAATCCCTACAACCAAAGAAGGAACAACCCTTACCTCTCCTACGGCAACTACAGCAACACGCTCAACCATGAGTTCCAAGAAGGTCAAGGTAATAAGAGAACCACACCAGGGTACCCTCAGGTACAAAGATCTAAACTCGAGACTTTATTTGAAAGTTTTGTCGAAACTCAGACAAAACAGAATGAGGAGTTTAGACAACAAGGAAGGGCAGTGAGTGAGGCAATAAAGGATCTAGCATCTAAGGTAGACAACTTAGCAACTCATAACAAGATGCTAGAAACCCAGATTGCCCAACAAGCCAGCACGTACTCGAGACCTAAGGGTGCATTCCCGGGGCAACCCGAAGCAAATCCCAATGAGCATTGCAATGTCATACACTTGAGGGATGATAAGCTTGGGGTGGGGGTAGCTGAAATGGACGTGGACCCGGAGGAGGACACAAGCGAAAAAGAGGAGCCAGAACCGAAATATGTCCCTCCACCACCGTACCAACCCCCGATACCTTTCCCACAAAGGTTGGTTAGGAAAAAGCAAGTAGATGTAGAGACTAAAATGCCTACTAAACTGAAAGACCCAGGTAGTTTCTCCATCGCTTGCTCAATTGAACAAGTGCACATTGACCAAGCCTTATGTGACTTAGGGGCTAGTGCGAGCTTGATGCCCCTTACTATCATGGAAAGGTTGGAAAGTAAAGAGTTGAGACCGTTCAAATTCTCCTTACAATTTGCGGACGGCTCAACTAGGACTCCTCTAGGCATACTAGAGAATGTCCCTGTGAAGGTAGGGAAATTCTTCATCCCTGCCGACTTCCTGGTATTAGACATGAAAGGGAATTCTGAATTCCCCATTATTTTAGGAAGGCCATTCTTGGCAACTGCTGGAGCAGAAATAGACGTAAGGAATGGGAAGCTCTCTCTAACTGTAGAGGAAGGTAGGATCGATTTTCAATTGACTAACTCTGATAACAACCT
Organism: Sophora flavescens; assembly: GCA_030762895.1. NCBI lineage: Eukaryota > Viridiplantae > Streptophyta > Magnoliopsida > Fabales > Fabaceae > Sophora > Sophora flavescens. The sequence continues at coordinate 108,087,089 of CM061067.1, read as the reverse complement.
TCCTTTTGAGAGCCATGTGTGCAGAATTGATACAACGTCTCCAGTGGTAAAAGAAGAACTGAACATGGAAGCAACTCCGAAGGTATGCATGGCTAATGATGCACCCAGCAGTGATGGAAGTGGAGTTGCTGTCCATATTGAAACAAAACTTCCGCCGGAAGGAAGGAAGGCTAGGAAGCTCCGAGAAAAAAGAGCGAAGCGGAAGCATTATTGGCCGTATGAGCAGAAACGGCTATTTGAAGGAGCTCCTTGGAAGAAAAGTGTGCCTGCACATCTACGCCCAGCCGACCCCGGTTGATTTAAGGAAGTATGGTCAAGCTTAAGACCATAAATAAGCGCTTCTTGGGAGGCAACCCAAGTTTTCTTTCCCTTTTTCCTTTTGTTTTTGATTTAACCTCTTGAATAATTTGAGAAGATCAAGAGGCAAAAATATCATTAATAGGTTTGTCTAGTGTTTTCAGGTTGAGAAAGAGAAGAAGAGCATAAAAAAATAAAGTCAGAGGCCATCACGCCCTGGCCGTGACAGTGGTCACGGCCGTGATGAACTAAACAAGAGCACAGAGAGCATCACGGCCTAGCCGTGACAACCATCACGGGCGTGATGAGTAGGATGCCAAAGCCAGAGAGCATCACGGCCTAGCCGTGATGTAGATCACGGCCGTGACAGGGCAACCCCTGAGGACCAGAAACGATCACGGCCTAGCCGTGATGAGCCTCACGGCCGTGATACAATTTCTACCCAAGTTTTGACTGGAATGTGAAGCCAACACCCGCTACCGACTCGGTAAGTTGTTCCAATTTTTCTCCTCTCTCCGACTTGATTATTTACATTGGAGACAATGTAAGTAATCAAGCTTGGGGTGGGGGCATTTATTTATTTTGCATTTGCATTGTTGCATTCATATTGCATTCACATAGGCATAGATTGGTATGATCACATTCTCTAGATTGCCCCTCACTTAGAACATGCATCCGATTGTGAGAACTTGGAGCCAAATGAATTGAGATAGTGAATTTTGAACCCAATTTTTCATTATTCTTGTGATATGGCTAAAAATAAAAATTTCTTGAGATAGTCATTTGATAGTTGATAATTAGCATGTGGTTCCTTAGACTTGTGTACCTCACTGATTTTTGAACTACTAAATGTAAGATTTTGAGCCAAAAGGGGTATTCACTAAATCTACCCCATTTCTTGTGCAAGAGTGATTTAATTCCTCATGGACTGTATTTTCTAGAACTTGACTTGAAACCATTTCAAAACTTAAAAATTTCTGAAAACATTTTTGGAAATGATTGAGGCATTAGGTATTTTTCTGGCCTCCCGAGCTTTGAATGATAAATGCTACCCCTTAGTTGCCCAATTTTGAGCCTAAAGAAAAAAATACTTTTCTTGGTACCATGAATTAATTTGATAAATAATGCTTGGTATGGCACCTTTTAAAGTATTACAAAAAGGGTAATTGGTAGTTGGAAAAAGAATGGGATGAAAATATTTCTCTTGAGCTATAAATCTCCCCTTCTCCAAACAAATAAAAAATGAAATGAACAGAAAAAAATGGAGAAGGGGATGACAAAGAAAGTGAGAAATGAAAAAAGAAAAAAAAATATAGAAAAAAAGAAAGGTGGAAAAAGTAAACCAAAGCCCAAAAAGGGGTATTTTAGAAGGTGTCATGCTTTGTAATGTTTGATAATCTGTCTAGCCTTCTTGAAATTCCCTTTCCTTGATTTTCCCACCTTACAATAAATCCCATGGCCACATTACAACCAAAGGAAAAGACCTCTTGATTCTTAAGTGTTTTCTTAAATAAAGTAGAGATTTGGTTAATAGTCAAGCCTATGGTAAAATACTTTCCTTGAGGAAATGGAGTGAATTGCAATAAACCCTAAAACACTTGAGTAAGGTGAGATGAGTGCCCAAATCAGTGAGGACATGAACTTGAAAAACCTTAGCTTCTAATTGGACTTGAACTTGATTATCTCTTGAATGCTTATTAAAAAATGCCTATCACTTGGATTAGCTTCTAGGGTTCTTGGTTCACTATCCATGCTTTGAATGATTTATATCTTATGGCCTGAGTAATTGCTTGAGGACAAGCAAAGTTTTAAGCTTGGGGTGATTTGATGAGTGTGATTCCACCTCATCTTTGTCCATCATTTTGCATGCATTTTCATGTAGTTTAGGCATATTTTTATTAGATTTTAGGTTAATTTTCCTTTGGAACGGGTAAGGCGGTTTTCGTGTGTTGTTTTGCAGATATCAAGGGTAAATTGCTCAAGATCAACCATGATGAAGTTTGGATGAAGATGGAGCTTTAAAACTGAAGAAAATGAGCCAAACAGAGCCCATCACGGCCTAGCCGTGATGCCCATCACGGCCATGATCGAGCAAAACTGAAAAAGAACAAAGGCTGAAGTCAGAGTCTGTCACGGCCTAGCCGTGATAGCCATCACGGCCGTGATGAGCATCACGGCCAGGCCGTGATGAGCATCACGGCCATGACAGACCAACCAGTGAAGAATTTTCAAGGCAGAATCCGTCACGGCCAGGCCGTGATAGCCATCACGGCCGTGACACGTATTACTTGGCTCAGAAGTAACAGAATTGGATCTAATTTGAGTTGGATTAGGACTCTAACTGCTCAATTCTATAAATAAGGGACCAGGCAGAGGCAGAAATCATCAGACCTTTGGGGCTACTACTCTAGGCATAGATTTAGGATCTCTTTCTTCTTCTCCTTCTTCTCTTAGTTATTTTCATGTTATTTGTAATCATGCCTGTCATCTCCATGGCAAGGCGTGAGTAGTAGCATAGTTTCTAGGGATTAGGGCTCTGCCCAAGTTTGTTTATGATGTAAATTTGATGTAAACTCTTTGTTAATTACGATTTGCTTTAGATCTGATTTCTAGTGTGTAAATTACTCATAAATTTCGGCAACCGTTATTTGCGTGACATAGACGTTCTAAGGAGGAACCTAGCGGTGAACTTAGGATTTCTAGGGTGTTTCACTCGTAAAGCCCGGCAGCCACTGGTTTGTGAGATGTGGATGATCTAAGGAGGAACCTAGCGGTGAACTTAGGTTATTTGCATGACTTAGACATTATAAGGAGGAACCTAGCGGTGAACTTAGGTGTCGGACCTATAGAAGTCAGACTTGGGACTGAAATCACGAGAGTTAGAAGCCGTCCCTCGAGGAGCAACGAGTTGTCACGGAACGCAAAGGGTCCAATCTGGGATCGACTACCACGAGAGTAGGGGTCGGGTCAATTGGGCACGGCTTTTGTAACCCGAGAGGGAGCTTAAGCTATCAGAGGATAAACTCGCCTTCAAGGCAATCTCGGTAATCAACAAAGGTAAATCAGATTAGCAACATAAACAGCCTCAAAGGTAACCCAAATCCCTAGGAATCCGTTTTAGATAAAAACCCCATAAACATTTGTTTTCTGTTTTAATTGTTCTCTGCTCATCTATCTTTCAATTCAAAAACCAATTTCAAAACCCTCTCTAAAAAGTCCAGAACTTAATCGATTCGAAATTCATTGTGATTCGGGAACACAGTCTCTGTGGGATCGATATCTTTTATTACTTGACGGCAGTCCGGTACACTTGCCGGAATCGCACGTGCATCCGCACGACATCAACGGCCTGGCCATGATCGAGCAAAACTGAAAAGAAAGAAGGCAAAAGTCAGAACTGGTCACGGCCTAGTCGTGATGTCCATCACGGCCGTGACCTGTCAGCTGAACCAGACCCTCACAGGCAGAACTGATCACGGCCTATCCGTGATGGTGGTCACGGCCGTGACAGACCAAAAAGTGAAGAAACGCCCAAGGCAGAATCCGTCACGGCCTGGCCGTGATGGCCATCACGACCGTGACGCGCATTACTTGGATCTGAAGCAACTGATTTTTAGCTAAATTTGTGTTTGATTGGGATTCAAACTTCCCAAATCTATAAATAAGGCATCTAGGCAGAGATAAAGGGGACTTTTGGCTGCTACACTTAGGCTGTAATTTAGGATCTCTTTTCTTCTTCTTCTTCTTCTTCTCTTCTCTTAGTTTTATTTCATGTTGTTGTTAACCAAGCTTGTCATCACCATGGCAATGCTTGAGTAGTAGCTTAATTTCTAGGGATTGGGGCTATGCCCAAGATCTGTTTTCATGTTATGAATTGATTTCGATTTCTTGTTAATTGCGATTTTGCTTTAGATCTGATTTCTAGTGTTTTAATTACTCGTAAATTCGGTGGCCACTTATTTGTGTGTCGTAGATATTCTAAGGAGGAACCTAGCGGTGAACTTAGGTATCGGATCTATTGAATCAGACTTAGGACTTAAATCACGAGAGTTAGAAGCTGTCCTTCGAGGATTAACGAATTGTTACGAAACGTAAAGGGTCCAATCTAAATTCGACTACCACGAGAGTAGGGGATGGTTTAATTGGGCACGCTTTTTGTAACCTGAGAGGGAGCATTAACTATTTGAGGATAAATTCGCCTTCAAAGAAATTTTTGATAATTAACAAGGAGTAGTCAATTTAGTAACATAAACAATCTTGTTGGTAACCCAAATCCTAGGAATCCCTTTAGATCTGAAAAACCACAAATTGATTTACTTTCTATTTTACTTGATTGCATTCCTTATCTGATTTTCTAAGTTATCTCTTATTTCAAAAAATCAAAATCCTATTTTATAGAGCCCAGTTTAATCAATTTGATAATTAGTTGCGATTTGAGATCACGGTCTCTGTGGGATCGATATCTTTTTATTACTTGGCGACGAATCCGATACACTTGTCGGATCGCACACATCACATCACATACTATTCCTAAACTGGTTCCAGAAAGGCCTCATCCACCATTCCCTCGGAGATTAAAGAAGGTCCATCATCAAGAAAAGTATTTCAATAAGTTTATGGATGTGCTGAAGCAGCTTCATATCATCATACCCTTGGTGGAGGCTTTGCAACAAATGCCTGATTATACAAAGTTCATGAAGGATGTGCTAACTAAGAAGAGGAGATTGGGAGAGTTTGAAATAGTGGCCATGACTGAAGAATGCAGTATGATGCTGCAGAACAAAGTTCCGGAAAAGGTGAAGGATCCTGGAAGTTTCACCATACCCTCCTCCATTGGAGATACTTACTATGGCAAAGCTCTATGTGACTTAGGATCAAGAATAAACCTCATGCCAATGTCAATTTTCAGAAAGTTGGGGATTAGAGAAGCTTGTCCTACTTCTGTTACACTTCAATTGGCATACAGATCTACTGCTTATCCAGAGGGAAAGATTGAATATGTTCTGATTAGAGTTGACAAATTTGTATTCCCTGTGGACTTCGTCATCTTGGATTTTGAGGCAGATAGGGAAGTCCCTATCATTATTAAGAGGCCATTCTTATTAACAGGGAAGACTTTGATTGATGTGCAGAAAGCAGAACTCACAATGAGGGTTAGTGATCAACAGGTCACTTTCAATGTTTTCAATGCCCTCAAGTACCCTGATGAAGGGATGGAAGAATACTCTTTCATTAAGTCATTTGATGAACTGGTGCAACAACATTTCTTAAAGAGTCTGTCTGATTACTTTAATGTTGCAGCATCAGTAGAAGCTAAAAACTCATCTGATGAGGAAGTCGTGAATTCTTGGACAGCAAGGCAGCTCAACATGTGTGGTCCAGGAAATATAAGTCATTGGAGGTAACTGATGGTACTTTTAAGGATAATATTCCTTCTATTATTAAACTTCCCACCTTAGAATTGAAAAAGTTGCCAACCCATTTGAAATATGCATATCTTGGTGATAATGACACATTGCCTGTAATAATTTCTGCTTCACTAACATGTCCCCAAGAGGAACACATGCTAACAGTTTTAAAGAGCCACAAAAAGGTAATAGGATGGCACATGGCAGACATTAAGGGAATCGATCCCTCTATTTGCATGCATAGGATCCTTTTGGAGGACAATTTAAAGAACGACATTGAAAGCCAAAGGAGACTGAATCCAATCATGAAGGAGGTGGTCAAGAAAGAGTGAAGTTGAAACAGGCAAACACAAGAAGGGGGAGTTGAATTGTGTTTGTTAATAATTTTCGAAAAACAACCTTTAAAACTATTTTTGCACACAAGAAGATTAAAACAGAAGCAAGCACACAGAAATAGATCTTTTAAAAGCTTTAACAAAAGAAATATCAAAACCCCTAAATGCGATGATGTGGCATACGGAGCTCGTCTATCAAGTCTTTGGACTTGCTATTCCTCAGTGAGTTATCATAATCTCCATCTGGTGACGTGGCACTTAGAGCTCGTCTACTTGATTATTTTATTTTTCCGTTTATCTAATTCTACCAAGTATTCCCGTCTGCCGACGTGGCAAGCTAGACACGTCTACTCAGAATTTTAAGGCTCGTCTAAGAGAGCTTACAAAGCTCCCCCTAAGACAAAGCTTAAAAACATTTTATATTAGGTCTGGATTGTATCAGGGCAATTACTTATCCTATCAAACAGAGTGAAAAAACATGTAGTCAGAGAATATATCAGAGCAATAAAATACTCCATAGTAAACAATTATCAGAGCATAGAATATTTAAAGCATAAGCAGCGACATGCATGTGCAGACAGACATATGCTTTTCAAAAACTGGCTTTTCTTATTAATTTAATTCTCTTCCTTTCTCCCCTTTTTTTGTCATCAGATAAAAATGTAAAGGATTGGAACATCATTGTCAAGAAAAAAGAAAAAGAAAAGAATAAGCTAAGAGGAGGGTGGAGGTGGAGGAGGAGGGTTTTGGTTTTGGTTTGGGTTTGGTGGATGAACAGGGATCTGAGTTGGCAAGTTCTAGCTTTGCTGAAAATTAAGCATGATGCTCATCATTTGATTCATCATCTGATTTGTGGGGACCAGAGCTACAGCAACCTGTTCTCTGACTTGCTCCTTCATTTCCGCTTTTACTCTTTCCTCAATATTCTTACCAATCATCTTTTCAAAGTTTGGAGGTAGAGAGGGTGATGGTCTAGAGCTTTCACCACTAACTTGAGCATGACTAGGAAAGGTGTCCAATGCTCTTGAATGTTCAGGTTGATCTTGTGGGTGAATTATTGTGAGAGCCAGAGGTTGAGAAGAGTGTTTATCTGAAGTGCTTGGTCTGGGAGTAGACTCAGCAACTTCCTCATGTTCATTTATCAAGTTGATTGCTTCATGCTCTACAACAGGTTCCTCATTAGTGATTTCCTCTTCTATATGCTCTGATGGAGGTTTATGAGGTGGTGAAGTAACAGGTTCTAGTACTGGGTCCTCAAACCACTTTATTTCATCTTCATTTTCCAGATGAGGACTAATGACAGGTAGTCCAAAAATATCATTGATGATGATAAACTTGCAGTCTGAAATACCACATTTTCCTCTGACAGTTGGAATATCTTTCTTTTCTTCATGAGATAGTCCAGAGGAGGAGGCCTTTCTTGTGCAGTGAATAACATGTGATTTCCAGAAGTCACTTGCATGTACTTTTTCAGAGATTTCTTCAATGGAAATAGATTGCCAATGTTTCAGAAGAGTATAGTCAGAGGGTTCTGAATTGAGATCCAGCATTATTGACTCATCTACTGGCATCTTGCCTTTGAAGATTCTTCTCTTCTTGTCTTTGTCTTTGTTGAAATCAAGCATTGGCAGTCTTGGTGCAACTCTGTATGGCTTGATCCCAATTTTGGTTGCCGATGAATGTCTTAGCCAAGTTGGAGGGACAAAGTTTGCAGCCCTCACAACCCTGAAATGCTCAAACTCCCATTTCAGCATGTTGTACATCAACTGATCAACAAAATCTGCAGCTCTGCCATAGACACTGGGAGGCTTAAGTGTTTCCCAACTTGTGTTTTTGTCCATGATGAAGGGGACATGCCTGAATGATCTGGATCTTTTGCATGTGACATCAGATAGATCCTTCTTGGCAGGGTCAGTATGCCAGTTTTAAATGATGTGCCTCTGAACTCCTTCAGTGAATGGTTTGAAGGGTGGAAGTTTAATGAGGTTGTGATAAATCTTTCTAGGTGGGAATTTCTTTTGTGGTAGATGGATTAGAAGAGGTCCAAAGGAATTGAATAGTTCAGATGGAAATGGTCCAGTAGGTGTGTGTGGTTCAGGGTTAACCCAATATGAGTAGACGTTTGTAGGTTCATACTCATATTTTGGTAAAGGGTACCATCTGGTTAGAATAGGTTCAGGTTCAGTTTGGTGGATGTGGAAAAGAATCTTCCAGTCCCTCTTGACTTTTTCCCAATTCTCAGCTTTTCCCTCATATAATACCAATGGATCAATATAGGGAAAGTTGATTTTCTTGATTTTTGGAAAGGGGGCACCAGGGCAAACTCCATCATCAGGCTGGTTGAACCAAGGGTCATCAGTAGGGATAATAGGTTGGAAAGTTGATTTAGGAGGTAGGGTTATTTGTGGTTGGTCTGGAAGGTTTGTTTGTGGTGAGAGGAGTGTGGGAATGTATACATCAGTCATATCATCATTAACAGATGTACCAGAAACATCTATCCTATGCTCAAAGCTAGAAACTAGGGCATCTACTGCTAACTTAACAAGGTCATTAGCAGGTGACGTTACCTCAGTCCTAAAGACAGCTTTGGTTTTCCTCTGTGGTTGCCTCCTTCTGGTTGGAATGGCAGAGGGGGCAGCAACAGCAACAACAGTCTTTTGTTTCTTTAAAATAGAACTGATGAGAATTCTATACTCATCATCATCTTGTGATAGAACCATATTTCTTGTCCTCTTTTGGGAAATGGCGAGTTGAGGGGCAGCAGCAGTAGGTTCCCTGATGACAATTCCAATAGGCCTTTTAGACATAGGCTTCCAGGCAGCAGTGGTCTTTTTCCTGATATTCTTCTTTGGCTCACAGTCTCAGCCTTGTTTTGTTCTACCATTTCTTTATTCTTCATCAATTCCTCAGTCTTAGCAATAGCAGCAGCAGCATATGTGTTGAGGTTCATGTTTGCTATGTTCATTTTTCCAAAGTCAGCAGCTGATATTGGTTTTTCAATCAGAATTCTGCCTTGTTCCTCAGGAGTCCTTGCAGCAATGTATTCATGGATTCCTTGTGCCTTGAAGATTTTTGAAAGAAGGTGACAGTAGGGAAATGTTGATAGTCTATTCTTGTTCATCACAGCATCCCTAAATCTTCCATACAGAATTCTTGGAAGATTGATCTTTGTTTCAGTCATAAGGTGGCAGAGGCGGAACTTGTGTAGAGAATAGAGGTTGTCCTTGGACCCAACCTTATGAAGAACTACGTTATTAAGTAGCTGATGAAGGATGCGAACAATATTCTTTGTTTCAACGGCTTTCCAGGAGTGAGTTCTGATAGGGTCTTCTTTCATCAAACAGACTTCAATAGTCTCAACCACCCAGATCAGCTTCCCAAGTCTCAGTGGGAACCAACCCTTCCTGGGCGCAGAAAATAGCATTGGCAATGGTCTTCTCTGAGACTACAATCTTCTTTCTCAACACCATAGAGGAGAAGTCTGTATCAGAAATTCGAACATTCCTCCAGAAGTCCCTAATTAGATTGGGAAAGAAAGAAAATTTCTCTATAAAGAGTCCTCCCCAACCAAAGACATTAACATACTTGCTCATGTCCAAGTTATAGTCTTTCAAAACTCTGAAGTTGAAGTGATGCTCAATGGCCATGTTGTGCTTGTCCATGTTGAAGTTTGAAGAAGAAGCCATTTTTGGTGATCAGAGAGCTTAGGGTTTGAAAGCAGAGAGAAGGATAGCCGGAAGGTTCAAGGACGTGTAAAGTTTTTCTCAGAGGGAAGAGATAGCTTTTAAAGGATTTTTGAATCCCAAAAGTTTTTCGTTTTAGAAATAAATTCAAAAAGGAAATCTTTTGACAAGACATGTCATTATGGATAAAACAGCGTTGGTATTTTGGAATTCTAAAAAGGTCTTGATGGGATTGATGGAAGTACTGACTCAGCAAAGAGAATAAAGGATAAATTTGTCATATAGACAAAATGCATTTAAAGTATATGTATGGACGAGTCCAAACAGAATGCAGGCAAGCATAGAGGCGACATGCAGTGGACGTGGTGCTTAACTACAATGGATGCGATATGCAATGGACGCGGATTTTAAACATACAAAAGAATTGAAATTCTTTAGACGCACATGCATTAACACATATTCTTTATTCAATCCACACATAGCATATTAAGATGCTTCCTAATAAAAATAAATATGTCCACGGCAAGAGGTTTACTAAAGATATTTGTCCATTGATGGTCAGTATACACAAATTGTATATCAAACTCACCTTTTTGCACATAATCCCTAATGAAATGATGTTTGATTTCTATATGCTTAGCTCTAGAATGCAGTATTGGATTCTTAGATAAATTAATTGTAGCAGAATTGTCACACATGAGTGGAATACTACTTACAAACACATTGTATTCCTCCAATTGATGTTTGATACAAAGAAGTTGTGAGCAGCAGCTAGCAGCTGAAATATACTCAGCTTCAGCAGTTGATAAAGCAACGATACTTTTTCTATTGCTTGACCATGAGACAAGATTAGCTCCAATGAAGTGACATCCTCCACTGATACTTTTTCTTTCAATTCTATCTCCAGCATAGCCAGCATCACAGAATCCAACTAATCTGTAATCTTTATATTTCTTAAACCACAAACCCAGATTAGTAGTACCTTTCAAATATCTAAATATTCTCTTAACTGCATACAAGTGAGATTCTCTAGGATCAGATTGAAAACGAGCACACAGACATACATTAAACATAATGTCAGGTCTGGACACGGTAAGATATAAAAGAGATCATATCATACCTCTATATACCGTTTGGTCTACCTTTTTCTCTTTATTATCTTTGTTCAGTATGGACGTGGGGTGCATAGGGGTATTCATTGATTTGCAATCATCCATGTTGAACTTCTTCAGGAGTTCCTTTGTATAGAGACTCATTACTAGCACCAAATATAATATCATCAACATATATTTGTACAATTATGAAATTAGACATAATGGACTTCCTAAATAAGGTTGTGTCAACCTTTCCTCTATTGAATCCATTTTCCATAAGAAAGGAACTTAGTCTATTATACCAAGCTCTAGGAGCTTGTTTAAGGCCGTACAAAGCTTTGTTAAGCTTATATACATGTTCAGGATGGGTTTCACTCTCAAAACTCGGAGGTTGCATAACATAAACTTCTTCATTAATAAAGTCATTTAGGAAAGCACTTTTAACATCCATTTGAAAAAGCATAATACTATGATCTGCAGCAAATGAAAGTAGAATTCTAATTACTTCTAATCTAGCAACAGGTGCAAAGGTTTCAGTGTAATCTATACCTTCTTCTTGAGAGAAACCTTGAGCAACCAGTCTTGCCTTGTTTCTCACCACCTTACCATTTTCATCAAGTTTGTTTCTGTAAACCCACTTTGTTCCAATTACTGATTTATCTTTAGCCAGGGGAACCAGAGTCCAAACTTCACTTCTTTCAAACTGATTCATTTCTTCTTGCATAGCCATAATCCAGCCATCGTCCAGCAGAGCCTCATCTACTGTCTTTGGTTCCAACTCAAAGACTAGTGCAGAGTCTTCTTGCTCTTTGAAGGTTGATCTGGTTCTTAGCCTATCATTGGGGTTTCCAATGATTTGATATTGTGGATGATAGTTCCTGAAGTACCAATATTTTTGAACTGTATCATGTTGAGAAGTTGAGGTTTCTAGTTGTTGAGTGGGGTCGTCTGCTTGATCATCAGTTTTTATATCTGGTGAATCTCCTGAGATGTTTAGATCAAGATCTGCAAAAGCTTCATCTAGCTCTGATAATTTCTTATCAGGCTGTTTGTCATCAAACTTGACATGAATACTTTCTTCTACTACTAGAGTTCTAGAATTGTAAACTCTAAAGCCTTTTGAAGTTTCTAAATATCCTAACAGGATTCCATTATCTACTTTTGCATCAAATTAACCAAGTTGATCTTTAGTGTTAAGAATATAGCATTTACAACCAAAGGGGTGAAAATAAGATACGTTGGGTTTTCGTCATTTCCACAGTTTATAAGGAGTCTTGTTTAGGATAGGTCTAATGTATATTCTATTCTGAATGTAGCAGGCAGTATTAACAGCTTCAGCTCAAAAGTGTCTAGGGACAGAGTTGTCATTGAGCATAGTCCTAGCCATCTCTTGAAGAGATATGTTCTTTCTCTCTACCACACCGTTTTGCTTTGGTATTCTAGGTATTGAGAAGTTGTGAAGAATACCATTTTCTTCACAGAACTTATGAAATAACTCATTTTCAAACTCTCCCCCGTGGTCACTTCTGATTGAAGTGATACACATACCTTTTTCATTCTATACACGTTTGCAGAATACAAAAAAGACCTTGAAAGACTCATCCTTGTGAGTTAGGAACATAACCCATGTCCATAACCCATGTCCATCTAGTGTAGTCGTCTACTATGACAAGACCATATTTCTTACCACTGACAGAAGCAGTCCTTGTTGGACCAAAAAGATCAAGGTGTAGCAACTCTAGTGGTCTATTGGTACTAACAATATTCTTAGATTCAAAAGAACCTTTGACTTGTTTTCCCTTTTGACATGCATCACGGAGAGCATCAGATTTGAACTTAAGGTTTGGTAGCCCTCTCACAAGGTTATGCTTGATTAGCTTTGAAATTAATTTCAAGCTTGCGTGTCATAGCCTTTTGTACCAAATCCATCACTCATCTTCAATGGACACTAGACATGAGACACTTTGATTTGAGAGGTCCTCCAAGTTAATCTTATAAAGATTGTTTTGCCTCTTAGCAGTGAATAAAAGTGATCCATCATCTTTATTGACAGTACACAAGTTCTTATCAAAAGAAACAACAAATCCACTGTCACTTAATTGACTTATGCTTAGCAGATTATGTTTTAAGCCACTTACTAAAAGGACATTATCAAAGAAAGAAAAAGGGTGTTTACCAATTTTACCTATACCAAGGATCTTCCTTTTCTGATTTCCTCCAAATGTAACCCAGCCACCATCTTTGGGCTTAAGGCTTTCGAACATACACCTTTCTCCCGTCATGTGATGTAAGCAGCCACTATCCAAGTACCAAGACGTCTATTTTTTCCTGTTGTTAAGCAAATCTGCAATAGGTATTATCTTATCTTTAGGTACCCAAACTGACTTAGGTCCTTTCTTGTTAGTTGTCACTGGACGAGTATGCTTAGCATGTTTATTATGTATGCATCTAGATGAAGTATGCCCATTCTTTCTACACACTTTGAAAAAGGTGTTGGACGAGCCAGACTTTGTTTTAGCATTTTTAGCTTGAGCTTTTGAAGCTCTGTGCTGAGTATGTGGTGTTGACTTTTGTTGAGATGCTTCTTGCTTCTCTTTTTCATAACCGATGCCAGATTTATGATGCAGTGACCTGGAGTACCTTAAAATGAGACTAAGCTTGTCTTAGCCACCTACAAGCTTTGATAGAGAGTTTGTCAGATATGTTATTTCTTGCTTCAGTTATGTAACTTCGCAAGAAGCATCAGGCTCACACTCCATTTTGTCAGAAAGACTGACATTCACTGGTTTTAGTATGTCATTTTCATCTTTAAGATTTTATTTCTCAGTGCAGACCCTATCATATTCTCTAGACAGTTTAGAAAATTTCTTTTTGAGACTTTTATACTCTCGTGACAGTATGGACGACTCATGCAACAATTCATCAAAAGCATTTTGAAGAGTGGATAGGTTAGAGCCCATTACCTCAACATCAGTGTATTCACTTTCTAATGCAGTGTCTGCCATAAGATAGATATTTGCCTCTTCCTCAGTATTATCTTCTTCATCTGATGAAGACAGATCAAGATCCTCCCATGTAGCCATTAAGCCTTTCTTGTTTTTGAAGAATTTCTTTTTATCCTTTAGCTCAGGGCAGTCAGCTTTGAAATGACCAAGTTTCTTGCATTCAAAGCACAAGGGTGGACCTTTTTCCTTGGAGTTTGACTTCTCCTTGGAAAACTTTTTATTGAATTGCTTCCTTCTGAAACCACCTTTCTTTCTCCACATATGTTGAATCTTCCTGGAGATGAAAGACTATTCATCCTCGTCTGATCCATCATCATTGTCAGAAGATCCAGACTCATATGATGACTCAGCAGCTTTGAGAACCTTTAATGAGCTTGCTTTCTTTGCCTTTAGGGCAATAGATTTTCCTTTTCTGTAATTTTCTTCTTCATTAAGTTCAAGTTCATGAACCTTGAGAGTCCAAGAAGCTCTTCCAGAGAGAGTGCATTCAGGTTTTTGACTTCCTGAATAGCAGTAACTTTGGGTCTTCATTTCTTGGATAAGCTCCTCAGAATTTTTCTGACATGATCTCTATTTTCATATGTTTTTCCAAGAGATCTGAGACTGTTGGTGATAGTCTGAAATCTCCCAAACATTTGATATATTGATTCATGATCATCCATCTTAAACAGTTCATACTGGTGAACCAGCATTCTTATTTTAGATTCATTCACTTGTGATGAACCCTCATGAGCTAGGGCAAGAGTATCCCATATTTCTTTAGCAGAATTGCAGCTGTGAACTTTGTCATGTTCAGATCTGGTAATAGCACACATGAGATAGTGCTTAGCTTTCAGATTCAGCTGATGTTGGTTTTTCTGCTCTTGAGTCCATTGGGCTCTAGGAACGGCAGCTCCAGCTTCATCTCTTAGCTCTGTGTAGCCGGTTTCAATAAGCTCCCAAATATCTACATTCTGTGCATCCAAGAAGGACATCATCCTCTTCTTCCAGTAGTCATAATCTGTTCCATCAAAGAGAAGAGGCCTGTTGATAGCTTGTCCTTCTGCATCCATGGTTGTTGGATCGTACTCCATACACACTTGTTAGATGCTCAACCCTTTCGAGGCTGACCTCTGATACCAACTGAAGTTGACACATGCAAACACAAGAAGGGGGGTTGAATTGTGTTTGTTAATAATTTTCGAAAAACAACCTTTAAAACTATTTTTGCACACAAGAAGATTAAAACAGAAGCAAGCACACAGAAATAAATCTTTTAAAATCTTTAACAAAAGCAATATCAAAACCCCTCGGTCAGTAAAACCGAATAAAAATTAAAGAGTTTAGAGATAGAAGATTCACACAAAGGATTTTATCCTGGTTCACTCTCTTCCAACCAAGATCTACGTCCAGTCCCTTCGACTTGAAGGTTTTATCCACTATTTCTCCAAATAGATTACAACCAAGTATTCAACACCTCTCCAGGCTTACAAGTATTCCTTTCTTACCAAGCCTCTCCAGGCTCTAACTCTAACAAAGATATTTAACTTATAATCTTCTTAACTCACTATGTGTGAGGATATGAAAGTTTAAGATCAGTTGAATATTTTCACAATATTCAAACTTAAGATACAAACTTTTGCTTATGAAAGAATAAAAGAATAAGAGCTTGTTTTATCAAGAATTGTATTGACAGAGTTTGGGCTTGCCAAAGTTGTTCTTCAGTACTTGAGGTCTTCTATTTATAGTGACCTTCTCCTTCTCTTTGAAAGCTTCAACGGTCATTTTGAATTTTCCGTTTAGAGAAGAAAAAATTTCTGTTGTGACTGATGGTTTGATCTTGGCAATGCTGAAATGTACTATTGGTTATCAAGGTAGCACGAAATGGAGGCTCACTGCTCTGAGCATTGTAGCTTGAAAACCATTGTTCTTCCTTTGTGTACAATCCAGTTTTTTCCAGTCATAAAGTTGTCATCGTACAGATCGTGTTGCAATTTTCAATGTACTAATCTACACTTTGTATTTCTTTGATGGTACTATGTTTCTTTTACAACAAGGTAAAACATTAAAGCAGATGAAACAAAAGTGAAGAACAAATATTCTATTGAAATAAATTCAATCATTTGAAATAAATCTGAGAGAACTGTATTGCATTTATTTACATATGAGATAGAGCTCGTCTAATCACCAATTCCGTCTCCTCAGTTGTTTGTGAGACTAGGTTTGTTCGTTCTTTCATAAGGCTCGTCTGATGAAGTGGCATACAGAGCTCGTCTATCAAGTCTTTGGACTTGCTATTCCTCAGTGAGTTATCATAATCTCCGTCTGGTGACGTGGTACTTAGAGCTCATCTACTTGATTATTTTATTTTTCCATTTATCTAATTCTACCAAGTATTCTCGTCTGCCGACGTGGCAAGCTAGACACGTCTACTCATAATTTTAAGGTTCGTCTACTCAATCAATGACCTCGTCTACTGACGTGGTAAGTTAAAACTAGTCTAATTGATTTTAAACTTAAAATCCATCAAGTAAACATTTAGTGCTTCGTCTACTTAAAGAAACCAGTCTACTCAATTAAATAAATAAATAACTTTACCACAACATTGAGTAGCCCGTCTACACGGGTGGACGTGCATTTCTCTTTATGAGTCCAAGCAGATACATCTGAAAACTTGTTCTAAGCTTCCATGTCTTATAATTTTAAGTGTTCCTGCATAACCAAATAAACTTGTTAGATATCAACTAACACTTTGCAAAGCAAATTTAATCCTTTTGTTAACATCAAAACTTAGAGATTAATTAAATCCAAATCACTTTGGTTCCAACAAAGAGATCATCAAGTGGATAGATGATTTAATCATCTACCCCATCTCAGATAGTGTGTGGGTGAGTCCTATCCAGTGTGTGCCTAAGAAAGGGGGGGGGGGTGACTGTTATTACAAATGAAAAGAATGAAGTCATCCCAACAAGAACTGTAACTGGTTGGAGGGTTTGAATGGACTACAGGAAGCTAAATAAGGCCACTATAAAGGATCACTTCCCCTTGCCTTTTATTGATCAAACGCTGGATAGGTTGGCTAGAAACGATTTCTATTGGTTCATGGATGATTATTCTGGTTACAACCAGATTGCTACAGCACCTGAAGATCAGGAGAAAACAACCATCACTTGTCCATATGGCACCTTTGCTTTCAGAATGACGCCATTCGGACTATGCACTGCTCCAGCAACCTTCCAGAGATGTATGATGGCCATGTTCTCTGATTTGATTGAGAAATCCATAGAAGTTTTCATGGATGATTTGTGTTTGGGGAGACTTTCCAAAACTGCTTGGTGAACTTAGAGCAAATTCTGGATAGATGTGAAGAGACTAATCTTGTATTAAACTGGGAGAAATGCCACTTCATGGTGATAGAAGGGATTGTGCTTGGCCACAGAATTTCCAGAAATGGCATTGAAGTAGATAAGGCAAAGATTGAAGTTATTGAAAAGTTGCCTCCTCCCACATCAGTGAAGGTCATCAGAAGGTTCCTTGGCCATGATGGTTTTTACAGAAGGTTCATTAAGGATTTCTCCAAGATATCCAAACCACTGTGTTAGTTGCTGGAGCATGATAGGACTTTTGAATTCACAGCTGGATGTCTGAAAGCATTTGAGCTTCTGAAAAATGCTCTCATTACTGCTGCACCTATCATAGTTCCACCTGATTGGGAGAAACCTTTTGAGCTTATGTGTGATGCAAGTGACTTTACAGTAGGAGCAGTCCTGGGACAAAGGTATAATAAGGTGTTTCACCCTGTTTACTATGTAAGCAAGTCCTTAATTGATACTCAAATCAACTATACCACCACTAAAAAGGAGCTTGTGGTGTTTGCCTTTGAGAAGTTTAGATCCTATCTTGTTGGTACAAATGTGGTAGTATACAGTGACCACTCAGCAATCAAATATCTTATTGACAAGAAGGATGCTAAACCAAGGCTCATAAGGTGGGTGTTGCTACTGCAAGAATTTGATTTAGAGATCAGAGACAAGAAGGGAGTGGAGAACCAAGTAGCAGATCATCTCTCAAGGTTACCTGAGGATACTGCAGCATCAAGGGGTATAGCCATTGATGAATCTTTCCCTGATGAACAACTGCTAGCAATGCAGGATGCTGTAGCACCATGGTATGCTGACCTGGTGAATTTTTTGGTTAGGGGTGTGGTTCCCCCAAACATGAACTCACAGCAACAGAGAAGATTCTTTCATCAAGTGAAACAATATGTCTGGGATGAACCATACCTCTACAAGATGTGGCTAGATAACTTGAACAGAAGATGTGCTGCAGATAGTTTCAGGATATACTGACCCAGTGCCATGCTTTAGCATATGGTGGACACTCTTGTGGCATGAGAACTGCTGCCAAGGTGCTCCAATCAGGTTATTTATGGCCTACTCTATTTAAAGATGCACATGAATTTGTAAAACACTATGATAGGTGCCAAAGGGTAGGAAATCTGTCTAACAAAAATGAAATGCCCTTGAACACCATTTTAGAAATTGAACTTTTTGATGTGTGGGGTATTGACTTTACGGGACCATTTCCCCCTCCCTTTGGCAACTTATATATTATAGTAGCTGTTGATTATGTGTCTAAATGGGTGGAGGATGTGGCTACAATAAAAAATGATGCTAGGGTGGTGACCAAATTCTTACAAAAAATTTTTTTTTTCTAGATTTGGCACCCCTAGAGCCATCATAAGTGATGAAGGAACCCATATTTGCAATCAAGTATTTTCCAAACTACTTGCAAAATATGGAGCTAAACATAATGTAGCCACTGCCCACCATCCCCAAACTAATGGGTAGGATGAGTTGTCTAACAGGGAAATCAAAATAATCTTGGAAAAGATGGTTAATCCCACAAGGAATGATTGGTCCACACATCTAAATGAGGCCTTATGGGCTTATAGAACTGCATTCAAGACTCCCCTGGGAATGTCCCCATATAAACTGGTTTATGGGAAGGCTTGCCATTTGCCCTTGGAATTACAACACAAGGCTTTCTGGGAAGTTAAAAAATTGAACTGTGATCTTCAATCTGCTAGAGCAGCTCGTATGCTGCAGCGTAATGAACTGGAAGAACACAGGCTGTTCTCCTATGAAAATGTTGAAGCTTACAAAGCAAAAACCAAAGCTTGGCTTGACAAAAGGATCCATCACTACTTTGGTGAACCTTTGGACACAATGAAGGTTACCACCAATCTTGATGACACTGAATGATGCTACAACATGGTCTAGCTGAGGACCTTATAAACCAATCGCTTATGGGAGGCAGACCATCAATAAATTCAATTAGTCTTCAGTTATGCTTGAGCATTACATGGTCAGAAGTATATAATGAGGAAGTAAGGAAGGCAAGAAGTGAGTTCGGGCTGCAGCATAAGGAAATGAACTCGTTTACTGTGGGGCAATGCTACATCATGCTCCTAAATTCTGAGTGTAGTGGATACCATTTGTGGATAGGGACCAATATCTGAGGCAAGTACAAGATGGGGTCCAGCGCACATTTTGTCTGTAGTTAATAAAAGTGAGTGGACATATTTGAAAATTTTTGAAATTGAATTAATGAGTGGGATGTGGAGAGAGAAGATAAAGAGTTCCCATAATCTCCAACCAACCGTACTACCCCTGTTTCTCTCTCCCACTTTATTACCTCCTTTCCCACGCCTCACCTCCATTATTACCCAACCCACACCCTTCCTGACACATTAAATAGCCTCCCTCTCCCTCCACTCACCCCCTAAACTCTCTCTTCTTTAACCCTTCTTCTTCGTGCTCAAAAACCCTAATCGTTCCAAACTTTTCCTTAACCCTACCCAACCACACTATAACAGCCTGATTTTTAATTACAATGTTTAACCGGTTAAAATATAATTAATTATATTTTAATCTGAGCGTTAGAAAGTTATTTTAAATAAAATAAAATCATATTCATAGTATACCTTATGGTAGAAGGTTACGGTGAAATTTTGGGTTTAAAACTCAGACGAAAACAGGCTGCGTTTTTTTTTACTGACAGTATAATTTGATACCGACAGAAAACCCTAATTTGACCCGAAACTAAAATTTGTAGAATTGTTATATTTTGTCCATGAGGAATCCTACTTTCCAAATTTCTGATCAGAAATAAAATATTATGTTTATTCGGACGAATTTTGGTAAAAGTTCGGATGGAAAACGGTCGGTGTTTTCACTGACAGTAAGATTTTAATGATCAGAAAACCTAATTTTGACTCATGAATGAAATGGTTTATATTTAAATCATATTTCTAACGAGTTTGGTTGTTTTGAAAATTTTCAACCGAAAACGAAATATTACGCTTTTACGCGGGCGTAAAACCCTAATCGGGAAACCGACGGAGACGAAAACGGAACTGCAGAGAGCCGTCAAGAGATCGGGATAACGAGTCATACATGATGACTCATGGAGGATGAGTCACCAAGCATTTATGAGCACTAAATGCTAGTAATCATGACTTTTGGGTAAAATGACCAAAATACCCTCAAGCCTTCGCAGTTATTAACAAGACACATCTACACACTCTTAACCACTCATTTTACATGGTTGTAAACCTCCCACATATCCTCAATTTCGTGCAGCCATATATACTAAACCATACCTATTTCATTTTGCTTTCGTTTCATCATTTTACTCTCAAAAATCGAAATCGGGTAAATAACGGAGCTGTACGGGTTTTCCGGGAACCGCTAACGGATTGAATTGATGAGTCATGGATGACTCATTAGATATGGCCCAAAATCAGTCACACCTCGCTTCATTCTCCACCAAGTATTTTAACCAAACCATGGTTACAAATTAACTCTAGTTAGGTTATTATAACCATAGTTAAGTTATTATTATATTTTCTAAACTTAACCTATGTCAACTAACCTAACCTTGGTTCATTTTTAACATTAAACAACTCACTCCCTCACTCCATTTCGTGGCTGCCACACTACTCACACACTTAGACATTTCATTCTCTTCCTAAGTCATTTTCTTCACCAAAAACACCAAGAACATCATAGTGTTCTTGCCTAGTTCATCATTTTTCTTCTCAAGTTTGATCCAAGTTCTTGATCAAACCTCCTCATTCCAAGGTGAGTAATCCCTTCCTCATCATCTTAGCTTCATTAATCATGCATCAAATCTTCACTTTCATCAACTTTTCACAAATCTTCATTTCTAGATCTAGAATTTCAAATAATTCTAGAAAATTGTAGAAAAATCATTTTAATGTGAAACCAATTTCTATGATACTTATATAACGTCTCTTTAATCATCTAAGAGTATGTAAGCAAAATAATTTTCCTTCCTATTTTTATATATATGGCCGAATCTAAGTATTGGTGGGCAAATGAGATTTTGTCCAACTTTTAACTTAGATGAAGTTGTTTATAAGCTATCTAGGGGTTCTATGATCTAAATCTAAGAGTTTAAAATCAAAAGAAATTCCTAACCCTATTTTCTAGTCTTGGCCGAAATTGGGTTCATATGAACAAAATAAGTTTTCTTCAATCTTTAACTAGATCATGATTTGTATCAACTATTTAAGGTGTGTAGGTTCTAGATCCAAGAGTTTGTGAGCAAAAGGAATTTCTAGCCTATTTTACTTATTATGGCCGAAACCCTAACCACGGAGGTTAGAGGATTTTGTTTCATACTTTTAAATTGTAACACTTGATTTATGTTAGTTAATACTCTAAGAACTAAGATCCAAAAGATGAAGTTGAGAAAATAACCCTAGCCTATTTTTGATATCATGGCCGAACCTAGAATGAATTAGTCATAGTTGGTTTTTGTTTGATTTATTTGTGTTATGTTGTTTTGGTTGAAGGTTAACCATTAATTGTGGTAGAAAAATAAGGATCGAAAAGTTCGAGACTTCGGTGATAAGTTCAGCTGGGGGAAAGTAACAATCTACCGTCGGAAACGATAAGTAGTATATTCTATAACAATTGTGTAGGGCGACCTAAACCCTACTAGTAGTTGAGTAATCGACAAGAGCAAAATCACATTGGAAACCTTTTCTGTAAAACCAATGGTAATTCTGGGATTGTGGGTTTATCGACGTTAGGATGATTTTATATTGTTTATGGTTGATTTGACTTTATTATCATTATTGAATGGATATTGTGTTATTTTGGTGATATTGGAATATGTTGTTGATATTGTGTTATGCATGATTTGCCTAGTTTTAATATTGTGCTTAGCGGTTTTTTATCATATATATATATATATATATATATATATATATATATATATATATATATATATATTGTTCGGGAGATAATGGTTTGGGTGTGAAGATAATGGTGACTTAGAGGTGCCTAACCTAAATGATTTATTTTAAAGAAGAAGGATGACATAGAATATGTGTTAAGGCTTTGATGGAAGGTTAAGGCACTAGGACATTATTAACATGGGTTACTGATATTCATGTGTTTACGTTGTTGTTCACAACCGTATATTTAGAATATACGAGGTTAAGAGTTCTCGTTAGACCGTTCCACCTTAGAATTTAAGTTGTGCAGCTATAGTGTCATTGTTATGCATGAGCACCCTTGATAGAGATGAGAGAGAACCGGGGTGTACACCAACGGTATTGTGCTGCTATAGTGTCATTGCTTTGCATGAGCATTCTCACCATGGATGAGAATGTGCACCGGTGTTGGGAACGCGTCACCTGGACGACTGA
The DNA here is from genome assembly GCA_030762895.1 of Sophora flavescens. Lineage (NCBI taxonomy): Eukaryota > Viridiplantae > Streptophyta > Magnoliopsida > Fabales > Fabaceae > Sophora > Sophora flavescens. The sequence continues at coordinate 108,064,545 of CM061067.1, read as the reverse complement.
CTGACATTCCTAACGAGGAATGTGTGACAGGATTAGTGGTGGCAACGTTAGTATAAAAGTGTAGTTGTGTGAGATTGGGGTAGAGGATGGTACATTAATTTGAGGATGATTTGTTAGTTATGTATGTTGATTGTCTGTGACATTTATTGTATGATATGATATGACTCTTTTCCGCTTTTGAAGATAGAAATGTTTCTTATCCCCTATATCTTTCTGTGTGTTATATTTCATTTATGATGTGATCGTACGAAAAGACCCGATGGAGGAACTAGTTGCTGAGGAGTTAGATGGAACTCCGTATGAACCAGAGGCGGGAGGATGAGCTGTGGATTCCAGCAATGTAGTTTAGTGTCTAGGGCCAGTGAGCCTTATAAGATGTTTTATTTTCCGCTGATTATAAGTAGTTTGTATAACTAAATACCTGTGCGGGATCCTACTGACTAGATCCCTAAACAGTGTTTTGGTAATGTAATGAACAAACATGTGTGTATTTATATATTATAACTTTAGTGTGTTTAGTTTGTAGAAGTTATATGGTTAGTAAATAAGTTTTAAATTCTTACATATTTTCAACGATAAGCGCGCGAATAAGTAAATAAATAATAAAGTTTTAATCTAATAATACAATGGGGCACAACGGATGTCTCACACACCACCATGATAACCAAGAAAGGAGGCTGTGTGAAGCATCGTGCTACCAAGACCCCCACACCCACCTCTGCTATAGGGAAAGCCGAACCCTCCTCTTGGACTGACGCAGAGGCTAAGGAGAAATTTGAGACTGAAACCCTAGGCCGTAACCTATTTCCAAAGAAAGGGTTTAGGTTTGGAAAAGGAGTAAACTTGGGGATTCTGCCTGAGGTGGCAGAGCTTATTGAGGCCTTAAACTGGAGGAGTTTTGCTGAGCATCCAGAGGGTTACTGTACCCAGTTGGTAAAGGAGTTCTATGCCAACATTAGGTCAGAATCCCAGACTTTTGTAATCATCAGGGGAGGGAAGGTCTCCTTCTCGGCTGCAACCATCAATATATACCTAGGGCTGGAAGAGGTGGAGGATGAATACCAAGACATCCTGAAAAAGATGACAACCGCCAAGCTCCAGCAAATTAAAAAAGACCTAGCTGTTGCTAGAGCATAATTTATCCAACAGCCCGAGGGTCAGGTAAAGCTCCCAAGGCCCATGCTGCAGCCCATTGCAAAAGTCTGGTATCATTTCCTGAGGCCTTCTTTGTCCGCAACTGCGTACTTGGAAACAGTGGAAAAGGAACGCTTGGTTCTTCTCCACTGTATCATGAAAAAGAAGAAAATCAACGTTGAGGTGATGATCAAAGATCAAATGTCCACCTGTGCCATGAAAAAGAAAGGAAATCTGAGTTTTCCTTGTCTAATAACTGAGTTGTGCATTAAGAAGGGGGTGGAGTACAATCCTGGAGAGGGGCTAGAGAAAAACTCTGGCCCTAATTATATGAATTGCATCCTTAGGATGTACTCCAATTCTAACAAGACTGAGGTAAGCGCCAGTAAAACCCCAAGATCAGGCACCCCAGAGCAGCATGATCGCTCTAGGATGCTGGAGCAGAAGATTGACAAATTGATAGACATGTTGCAGCAACAAGTACAGCGAGAAAAAGTGTTCTGAGAGTTCTATTTTGCCAAATACCAATGGGAGAAACAAACAATGAAGCTCAACAATTGGAAGATAGAGACTCCCATTCCCCAGTTCCCTAGAGAGATTCTGCCACCAATGCAAGAAGATGAACCAGCTCTACCAGAAAAAACTGTTCCCAACCCTACATTTGAGAACCCTGAAATCAACATCAACTCTACCCTTGCAAGCAGTTCTTCCCCTGACAAAGAGTGGATGGGTGTTGCCCCATCCCAGTAGTAAAATGTGATTGTGGCCTCTGAGACAAAGAAGAAAAAACCCACTCCTCAAAGCTCCCAGCAAGATCAAGGGATTACCAAAAGACCCCGCACTGCAGCACCAGAAAAAGTTCCCTCCTCTACCCCAGCTCTAGCAAAAGCCTCCCCTCAAGCCTCCAAACCAGGAAAGAAAGTCAAAACCACTGCTGGGAAGGTGAGTACTGTAATGAAAATTGTTGTTGAGCATGCTGAAGTAGCAGAAGAATAGGAGGATGAAATCCCTCTTTCCAAGAGACTCAAGCCTGCTGTGCCAAATGCTGCAAGCAAGATTAAGCAAGAAAAGGTTGCAGCACTGCAGGCTGGGAAGGAAGGGGTTGCTGCAGCAGAGCGAGCTGAAGAAGAAGCTGAGACAGAGGGAGGCAGTGGGGAAGAGGAAGGTAGGTGAAGAAGAGGAAGAAAAAGAAAATGACGAAAAAGAGAATGAAGAAGGAGAGACTGAAGAAGAAAATGAAGAAGATGATGAAGTGAAAGTCATTGGAGAAACACCCAGCAAGGTGCCTTCCACCATGAGTGGGGGCACCAGGAAGAGCTCATGCGTCAGAGCACCTCCAGCTGGAAACAGAGCTATAGAGGATTGCTGCAGCTTGTTGCAGCATCCCACAACAGGATGCATTCTGAGCTTTCCACCCCATTCCCAGCACTTCTTTTTTCTGCAAGTAGTGGTCATTAGGACCTTTTATGTCTGACTGTGTGTAGGAACACTAGGGCCATAGTTGAGTTTAAACTTTGTCTGATGATGGCTTGCATGTGCCCCACCCTGTTGATTCCATATGATTAAAGATTAAGTGGAAGTGGTTTTGTTGTGTTGAAACAGACTCTTTGGTTAAAACACTTGCTTAATAACTAATGCTCTAACTTAACTGCGCAATTTTAACTTTGCTGCATCACTGGCTTAACTAAGAGGATACGTATGCTGCAACATAAATAGATAAATGTAAGCTTGAGTGTCAAAACTACACTGCACCTATGCTTCACACTCATGCATTCTCTGTAAGGCTTGATTTGATTTTGTTTAATCTGAATACATATGGTTGCACACACTTTATGCTTGATGCATTTTCTTGTTTTGTTTTTATTTAAACTAGAGCTTAAACATCCAACCCTCTCATTCTGTATGTCTATAGTGTTGTCCCTTTGAGTCTGAGCCCTTTATTCTTATATCTACCACATTACTGATGAGTGTGATTTCACCTCATCTTTGTCTATCATTTTGCATGCATTTTCATGTAGTTTAGGCATTTTTAATTAGATTTTAGGTTAATTTTACTTTGGAACGGGTAAGGCGGTTTTCGTGGTGTTGTTTTGCAGAAATCAAGGATAAAATTCTCAAGATCAACCATGATGGAGTTTGGATGAAGATGGGGCTTGAAAAGTGAAGAAAATGAGCCAAACAGAGCCCATCACGGCCTAGCCGTGATGTCCACCACGGCCATGATCGAGTAAAACTGAAAAGGAAGAAAGGTTGAAGTCAGAATCTGTCACGGCCTGGCTGTGATGTCCATCACGGCCGTGACCAAAAACCCCCACAAGTCAGAAACCATCACGGTCGTGACGCGCATTACTTGGACCTGAAGCAACCGAATTGGATCAGAATTTGAGTTAGATTGGGACTCTAACTTCCCAATTCTATAAATAAGGACCAGGCAGAGGAGATATACAGACTTTTTGGGCTGCTACTCTAGGCATAGATTTAGGATCTCTCTTCTTCTTCTCCTCTCTTCTCATAGTCTATTTTCATGTTATTTGTAACCAAGCCTGTCATCTCCATGGCAAGGCTGGAGTAGTAGCTTAGTTTCTAGGGATTGGGGCTCTGCCCAAGTTTTGTTTATGATGTTAATTTGATGTAATATCTTTGTTAATTACAATTTTGTTTTAGATCTGATTTCTAGTGTTTGAATCACTCGTAAATTCGGTGGCCACTTGTTTGCGTGTCACAGACATTCTAAGGAGGAACCTAGCGGTGAACTTAGGTGTCGGATCTATAGAGTCAGACTTGGGACTGAAATCACGAGAGTTAGAAGCCGTCCCTCGAGGATCAACGAGTTGTCACGAAACGCAAAGGGTCCAATCTGAGTTCGACTACCACGAGAATAGGGGTTGGGTCAATTGGGCACGGCTTTTGTAACCCGAGAGGGAGCTTAAGCTATTTGAGGATAAATTCTCCTTCAAGGCAATTTCGGTAATTGACAAGGGTAATCGACTTAGCAACGTAAACGATCTTATTGGTAACCTAAATCCCTAGGAATCCATTTAGATCTAAAAAACCATAAAAAGATTTGTTTTTCTGTTTTATTTTATTCTGTTTGTTTATCTCTCAATTCAAAATATCAAATCCTTTTTCAAATCTTTTTTATACAGTCCAGATTTACCAAATTGAAAATTAGTTGTGATTCGAGATCACGGTCTCTGTGGGATCGATATCTTTTATTACTTGGCGACAATCCGGTACACTTGCCGGAATCGCACGTGCGCTCGCACGACATCAATTACAAGCCCTTAACTGAAAAAAAAAAGATTACCTAAATAGGTAGAGCTTAAGAATGCTTTTTGTAGATATGTTCTAATATAAGTTTGGGGGTGGCTTGAGGACAAGCACCAACTTAAGTTTGGGGGTGCTGTGCTGCGGCAACTGTGCAGCAAAGTTGTATAGGAAAAATACAAGAAGGGGGGAATCAGTAAAGAAAATGATAAGCTCACAAATGTGCAATGTTAAGCTGCATTTCCCTCTAAAAAAAACCATAAATGTTGAAAAATGAGAACTAAGAATAATGAAAACGTGAAAGTATAACAATAATCTATCTTTTGTTCTCAACAAAACTAATAAAAATGTGGGTATTGGAAAGGAAAGTATGGCTTGAGGACCAAAGAAACGTGGTAGGAATACTTAGAATATAGAGCTGACTTGAAAAGCATCATTTTGCTATACCTTGAACTTAGCTACTTATCCAGAAATTTTAAACCTCACCTGTCCTAATCCCCTTACAACCATAAAAGACCTCTTGCTGTGTGCTATTCTGTGTTGTTTTGATTGTGATAAAACCTTAGCAAGCTTAAATCAAAGATGTGTGTTTGTGTTGAGAGTGAAATTCTGATGAGAGGGTGAGAAACATAAACAACTGTTCTGAGTGACTTTGCTGCAGCATATGTTAATCTGAATTTGGATCAGTTTTGTGATAATTGTTGAAGTGTGCATGTTAGGAAGAATGTTGTGTTATGATTGCAAGTGTAGAATTCTGTGTCTTAAAAGAATGGAGAATCAGGGTGAGCCATGTATGCCATACAAAGGACAGAATTGTTTTGATGTCATGTTTTCTTGCATTGCTTGAGGACAAGCAATAGTTCAAGTTTAGGGGTGTGATAACTCTTTGTAAGAAGAGTTATTCATTATCTTTATACCTTCAATTATTGATGCCTTCTAAGTTTAAATTTGCATTTATGTGAATATTTTTCTATTTGGTATATGTTGGTGCTAAAACATGTGAATGCTAGTTATATGCTCTTTTGTGCTTCATCATTGTCTCATTTTTTCTATATGTTTAAGCAGAGAGGTTCTAGAGCATAATTGATGCATGGAAAATGGACTTCTCGATTGCTACAACAAAGCCAAACTTCAGTAGCTCTGCACTAGAAGACAAAAGCTGACTTGGACTCCTTTTCTCTCTCCTCACATGCGCTGATGCCTCTGATATTGTGGAGCCCACGCGCCTGGGGATCAGCTCCCCTACATTTTTGGAAATGGGCCATGACTCTATTAAATAATGTTATTTATTGGCCCAAAATGGATGAAAGAGAGTGGGGTATATAACCAAATAGGATAACCCTAAAAAGAAGACCTTAGACACATTTATGACACACTCACTCTTGTCTTAACCTAGAGAGCTGTGCCAAGCTTCTTCAACCTCCAGCTGCTGCTCTTTTTCTTTTCATTCACCATTGTAATGACTTCTTTATCATTTAATCAATTTGATTTTTGTAAGCTCAACATGAGCTAAACTTCTTGAGCTTTAGGTATGCTACTGTAATGAATGCTTAGCTGTTTTATGCATTGTTATGTTCTGTATTTTCCTTTGTCATGCGTGAATTGTGTTTGGCTAAGATTGATCAACTTAATTAAATATCAAGCATACTTGGTTTGGAAGAACTTAGTAAAGTGGAAAGAGATAAAGGATAGGGATTAAACCATTAATTGGAAAATTAATTGATGTTGAATAGACTAGGAATAGTAATTCAAGTCTCTAAACTAGCTGGAACATGCCTATTAAAAGGATGGTGTAATTAATTTGAATCTAGGAATAGAAGACAGTTAATGAACCTAGTCCTTAAGTGTTGGAAAACACATTTTTACTTCCTGGAGTTAAATGCTGGAGTATAGGCAGAGCATAATATAGGTTAAGCAGGATTTATGAAAGAGCATACCTAGAGCTATTTTTACCATATTTGACAACTCAACTCTTTTAAATCTCATTTCCTTAAGATTTAACTTTCTCCAGCTTAATTTTTACATTTATTTTGCACACACAACCATATTTGGTTACCAACCTAACTGCTAGAGCATATAGTCTAAATTGGAATTTTGCTGCAGCATTATAATCCTCGTGGGAACAATATCTGACTTATTTTCTATACTACTTGTTGTGATTGTGTATACTTGCACAAGCTTAAAGACAACTGTTTTTAAGGCAAACATTGGTCGTGGTAGATCTGATCGCAGTTAAGTCGTGTACTTGGAGACCGATGGGAAATTCTGCCGAAATTTCGTCAGCTATAAGTCATGAGAAGTAATGAGTAACTAGTATATTACAGTGGTGAAGAAGTTTTTCTCGAATGGGATATGCCATACCATTTAAAGAAAGGGAGCGATTCGGAAATTGTTGTGATTGTGTATACTTGCACAAGCTTAAAGACAACTGTTTTTAAGGCAAACATTGGTCGTGGTAGATCTGATCGCAGTTAAGTCGTGTACTTGGAGACCGATGGGAAATTCTGCCGAAATTTCGTCAGCTATAAGTCATGAGAAGTAATGAGTAACTAGTATATTACAGTGGTGAAGAAGTTTCTTCTCGAATGGGATATGCCATACCATTTAAAGAAAGGGAGCGATTCGGGGTCATATAATCATGTTTAAATATAAGTCAATTCATCATAAAATGTATAAGGATGGAATGTTATCCCTTGAGTCGTAGTTGGGTGTATGATAGGAACGAGTCTGGAAGACGGTATCTGAAAAAATCTTTGGTCAGACACCCAGATACCGTGTTCAAAATAGTTACCGTAATAAGAACAAATCAGTTCCTGTGAGGGCAATGTTCTATCTGCCAATAATTCCAAGGTTGCAGAGATTGTTTGCATCAATGCAAACTGCAGGACAGATGAGGTGGCATTATGAAAATAGAAGAAATATGGGCGTTTTACGCCACCTTTCTAATGGCGAAGCCTGGAAGCACTTCGATCGGGTATACCCTGAATTTGCATCAGATCCTCGCAATGTACAACTTGGGCTGTGCTCATATGGTTTTACCCGGTACATTTAGGTGTCACCCTCTCCATATTAATGTTGGTCAGTAATTGTTACACCGTACAATCTTCCTCCCGAGATGTGCATGTCAAAATCGTATATGTTTGTGACTTGTTTCATACCAGGGCCATCTAATCCGAAGGCTGGGATTGATGTATATTTGCAGCCTCTGATCGATGATCTGAAGAAGTTGTGGGCTGATGTGTTGACGTATGACGTTTCAAAGAAGTGAAACTTTATGATGAGGGTGGCACTGATGTGGACGTTCAATGATTTTCATGTATATGGAATGCTCTCTGATTGGGGGACTCACGGTAAATTGGTGTGCCCATATTACATGGAACATGGAAAGGCTTTTACCCTAAGATATGGTGGCAAAAGTTCATGGTTTAATCCTCATCGTTGGTTCTTAGATCATGATCATCCCTTCCGAAGGAATATCTGAGCTTTCAAAAAGAATCAAACAAAAGAAGAAGGTCCACCGCTTTGTTGACTCCTGAACAAATTTTGGGTCGGGTTATCGATCTTCCAAAAGTCACTGATGCTGTTGTGTCAAAATTACTGGGGTATGGAGAATGACATAACTTGACAAAACAAAGTATTTTTGAGAATTATCGTATTGGAAGGATAATATGTTAAGACATAACCTTGATGTGATGCACATTGAGAAGAATTTCTTTGACAACATTTTTAACACGGTTATGAATATGGCTGGAAAGACGAAGGACAATGAGAAGGCAAGGATAGACATAGCTCTGTACTGTAGACGAAAGGATTTGGAGCTGAAGCCGCAACCAAAGGGAAAAATGGTCAAACCAAAAGCTTGTTACACTCTAACCGCCGATGAAGCGAAGTCTGTTTGTCGGTGGTTAAAAGAGCTTAGGACGCCCGATGGTTATTCCTCTAATTAGGCACAATGTGTTGATGTAAAAATGAGGAGGCTTCATGGGATGAAAAGTCATGATTGTCATATATTCATGGAGTGTTTGCTTCCTATTGCTTTCATTTCGTTGCCACCGCATGTTTTGAACCCGCTTATAGAAATCAATCATTTCCTCAAAGATTTACGCTCTGCAACTTTAAGGATGGATGGTCTGAGGAGGATGGACGTAAACATTACAATAATTATGTGCAAGTTGGAGAGGGTATTTCCCCCAGGTTTTTTTTGATTCAATGGAACATCTTCCTGTCCATCTTGCATATGAAGCAAGGCTTGGTGGACCAGTACAATATAGGTGGATGTATCCGTTAGAAAGGTAATATTATTACATTTGTACATTTAAATAATTAGCATCCCTTGAATAACGACTTGTCACTAATTTTTTTTTAGTTAGATTCATGGGCAACTCTAAACAATCTGTTAAAAACAAGGCTAGGGTTGATGGATCAATCTGTGCATCTTAGTTACACCGTGAGACAACGCGTTTATGTTCCCACTATTTCAACAACTTCATGTTGGCACCAAGAAATATGAGGAATGAGGTAGATGCTGATAATGTAGGGTTTCCTTATATGTTATCCGTATTTAACCTTCCTGGCCGCCATGCTGGCAAGGAGCTTACTTACTGGTTAAGTGATGAGGAGTATGCATCGTTCCATGTTCATACCATGAGTAAGTTTCAACGACTTATTTTTGAAATAATCTATCATATGTTATATCAATTTCTATCTTAACACATAGTAGACATATTATTTGTCAATATGTTCCAGCAAATTAATCAAATAAGTGAACAAGATGCTTCTGCTCGTACACATGCAGATTTTCCTCAATGGTTCAAGCAACAAGTAAGTGTCATATAACTTAGCAAACATTACCAAGCTTTATTGCTAATGGAAAAGTAATTATTTAATATGACTTACATATTCGTAGGTGTATCAGCAACCATTAAGTGTGACAAATCAACACTTGAGAGATTTAGCGTACGAGCCATATAGTCGTGTTAGATCATGGCATACGTACTTCGTCAATGGGTACAAATTCCACAATGATGAATGGAACGTGGGCAAAAAGAGAAGGTAGTGCTGATCATGGCATACGTTCTCCATCATGCAGCAGTATCATCGCTTCTGGCCATCATGGGGGACGATACCGCACGATAATAGAGATCGTATCTTTAGACGATTCATGGTAAGTTGTTTATTATATCCTGTAATTTTATATTTATTTTTTACGTATTTTATATATTTTATTGTATAATGTTATTAATATTTTTCCTTGTTAACAGGACCTTGTGCACTGGGTACCGGAGCATACCTCGGAGATACGTGCTATATTTGACGAGAGACCTGGTAATAGACTGAGGGACATGCTCTGGAAGCATAGGGAGAGCTACATACGTCCGGATTACATCGGCCCCAACATCTGGGTCCAACTATGTGCATACTGGAACACTCCAGCTTACAAGCTGAACTGTCAGCAGACGAAGAGGAATCGAGCTTCCAAGAAGGGCGAGAGCCTACACACGGGTGGTTCGATTAACCACATGCATGCAGCATGCCATTAACATGATATGCACATGTAAATAATTTTTTTATAAACTTTATATTTTTATTAATACTTATTTTATAATTAATTGATTTTATTTGTGTGTCGTTTGCAGGCAGAAGCACTTGGGCGGTCGGTTGTTGTCCCTACGGTCTTTACACAAACTCATATACGTGAGGACAGCGGCGAGTTTGTTGATGAGAGGTCCAGGCGGATTGTGGTGAGCTTTAGTGTTTTTGTTTTACATTTATATTATATGTTATTATTATAGTTTAATAATATAATGTTTTTTATTTATTGATCGTAGGAGGAGTTCACTACCAGGTTTAGTAAGGTTGCGTCTGAGACTGCCTCTTGCTTTGGTGCCTTGGATCCTTCCCGGCTGGACCCCGTGGAGGCTAAGCGACTATAGACCCAGGTGTGGATTGATGTGGTCGGCGGGAAAAAGAAGGGGCGTATTTGAGGTACAGGGAGCCTAGCTCATACCATCCGTTGCGGGATGCCGAGCTTGACCACTCGGGAGCCTGCATCCTCAAGCTCACAGGACACGGAGGAGGTGCAACAGATGAGGCAAGAGGTGCAGCAGCAGAGGGAGGCGAACAAGTGCATGAGGGAGCGGATGGAGGCACTCTCTACGGTGATGACCGCTGTGCTCGATGTGCTCCCACCAGAGAGGTACATCGCTCTACAGGTGGTCCTCCAGACCAGCCAGCCCTCAACTTCTACCGATCCACCTCCACAACAACAAGATGACGGTGTGTCTTCTCAGGCGCAGCCTGATGGTCATCTTACACCGGTGATCTCCCATCGCCAAGACGACGATGAGGGTTATTATGATGATGGTTATTAGGATGGTTATAGTTGTAGGGTTTTGTAGCTGTAGGGTTATTTATGTACAGATCGATATTGTATTTGTTTTATGTTTTATTTTATTCTAATTTTAATTTAATTAATTTTTAGATTTTATTTTTATTTTAAATTTAAATTTTAATTAATAAATTAATAAATTAATTAATTAATAAATTAATTAAAATAATAATTAACAATTAAAATAAAATAAATTTTAATAATAAAAAATTAGTATTTAAAATAATATATAATTAATAATTAATAATTAAAACAAAATAAAGTAAAAAATTAATTAAAAATAATAATTAACAATTAAAATAAAATTAATTAATTTTAATATAGATTGGTTCCCTATTACCGACGGAAATGTCTGTCGGTAAGTCTCTAAGGGAGTTACCGACGGGCAATTCTGTCGGTAGTTGGGCAACCTCTTTAATGAGTTACCGACGGATTTTTCCGTCGGTACTTACCGACGGATTGCCCACATCTGTCGGAAACTGTTACCCATGAGCTCATAATCGACATATCAGTGTCCGTCGGAAACCTGTCGGTAACCTGCCATTACCGACGATTTTTATGGCCTTTCCAACGGCTTTTGGCCGTCGTAATCACGGTTTGTTTTTTGTAGTGCAAATTCTATAGTAGCGCCGCCTACTGGAGTAGATCAGGATCCAACCTCCTGTTGCGCCGCTTGCTGCTCCTCTATTTGTGCCGCCTGCAGCTCCTCCAGTTGCTCCTGATCCTACTACAGATGCTTCTCCAGAGGACGAGAATGAGTTCCCACCTTCGCCTAATTCTTTATCTTTGATACTATATTTTATATAGTTTATACATTTTTATAGTTGACATTTATGTATATTGTAATTTTGTTTGGTATATTTATTTGATGAGTATTTAACATTTTAAATATTTTTAATCGTAATTTATAATAATAAATTCAAGTCTAAGTATATATTAGCGTCCTTAGTGACCAGGGTTTTTGTTGTACCTATTTTTGATTGCTAATTCAGTCACCAATACGTTTAGCGACTGAATTTTGGTGATTAGCCACCGATTTCTTTGGTTGCTAAACAAATCTTTTTTTTTGTAGTGAAAAGCCTTTTGGTTCAAAGTAAAGACTTGCAATTCATCACTTCCATCATAAAATTCATCACTTCCATCATAAAATGCCTTTGAAAGGGCACTCCATATTTCATGTGCAATAGGTATACATAAATACCTCTTCATAATTTCTAGATTCAGGGACATCAGTAGCCATCTTTTCACTTTCTGATTTATAGCATAACATTTTTCAATACCAGGGTTACGGAAGGATAAGCTGTAGCTGCTTACCCACAATATCACTACACTAACTACTTATCATGCAAGGGATAAACTTTTAAAAAAGGAAATCAATACTATAAATACAGGAAACAGTCATAAAGGATAAGATTATTTAAGATTGAAACACTTCATTTATTTCGGCCATTATTGACAACAATATTTGGAAGGAATAATAATATTTATATTATTTTTAAAATATTATTTTTCAATTTAAATTTATAATTATCTATATTATTCATAATTGTATTATTTTAATAAGTTTTAAATTTTATTATATTCTTATTTTCATATCATATAATAATCATCGTATCATATCGTATGCATATTTCATTTTTTGTACTTGCTTCTCGGTGAGGAGGACTATTGAAAGTTCAAATTTCACACAACACTCTTTATTACAAAACCATTTTGGAACTATTATCACCAAAAAAGAAAATAATTAATCTGATGGCCGAATGTGGTTGACAGTTGATTAGATGAGGGTAATAGCCGATGGAATGATTAGCAGGTGGTGAATAATGGAGATTCGACTGGGTGCATATTGGATTGGGCCTTGGATTAATGGGCTTGCTTAAGGGCGAAGTACTTATGGTCAATCGAGGGTTGAAAGCTAGCTTGTGACATGCCATTCGTTGGATCCTAAAGATGCGGGTAATGGATAGAAGTGGTTACAACACACGTTTGAAGTTCTCATAATAGTTGAGAAGTGGCTCAAGCTTGAAGATTAGTTTCCAACATATGACAAGGAACGTTGCTGGAAAATATGAACACAGTCCTTTGAAGATAGTCATTGCAGCAAGATGGGTTTGGGTAGTTGAAGATCATGGTTACCGAACGTAGGTACGTAGTTGAATAAATTTAGGAGTTTCAGCCAATGGGGTTGGCTATATTGGGGTTTAGGCTTTGTCTATAAATACCATTTGTAACAAATTGTAAATCAACAACACTCAATCAATGCAATGCAAGCTTTTATGCTTAGATTTTCTGCGCGTTTAATGCTTTCCTATTGCTTTCCTCTATTGCTTTCAGTTATCTTCTTTCTTTACTTTGTACAATTTTAAACACTTAGCCTTTTAGCTTATAAGTCCACCCTTCAACCAAACATTTTCTTTAGTAGTTTGGAAACTCATAGGTGAGAGACGGATTTTCTCCCATAGTGCCTTTCGCTTGATTCTAGAGAAATTAAAACGTGTAGTTGGGCTAAATCTGATATTCAGATGAGTCATAATTTAACAAGAGAACGGGGACAATAATACTAAAACTTTATCTGAGGCTTTGTTGAGGATGAAATTTTGGGTTTCTGACAGATGTTTTCTTGATAGGATGATGAAGGGATTGATGAGATAATCAAAATTTTCTAAGTATAGAAGATATTTGGTTTGACAAGAAAATACAGTTCGACAGAGGAAAAGATTCAACAATCAAATTCCTGACAAAATAATAAAGGAAGACTTAGTCGAAGTAAGAGTTGTCAAGAGAAATAGAAAAATGAAGAAATTGGTTAAGTCTCCAATCCGACGAAAGGTACCAATACAAAGTTGTCAAGAAGTTCAAATCATCGAAGATAAGCAAATTGACACGAAGCGGTTCAAGACATTGAGCAGTTAGAGGGATTACTTGACAAAACAGTTTAAGTATAAAACTTAAGAGAACCGCCAAAGACATGTGGCAGTCATTTTGATAGGGAGTTATTTCTAGGTAGTTATTTTATTTGCCTATAAATACTAGCAAATCACAATGTAATAGAGGTCGGTTGCTTGATACACATGCTACACATCTCGATCACACAGCAGATTGACGGATAACATTCAAGCATTCCCTCCACCCATCTTATTTCAATTGAATATGAAAACCCAGTGCAATACTGGTTGTGTTCTTCAAGTTCTTTACTTGTACTTCATTATTTCCAGTATTTCTTTCAATTTATTCATCTAAGTTCTATCACTTTCCTCAAGTATTATTGTCTGGATCTTATTTTCTTCAACCTTTCTTTTGAACTTTTGTTCTTAGATTTTACATTACTTAACCTCTCTTTTAAAGACTTTTCTTTCTTGATCGTTATAAACTGAGTTCAATTAGGAAGTTTTTAAATGCATGCAGCTTCATTGTCAAGTTTACCTTGTTGACAACATTTTTAAACATCATTTTCAAACTCGTAAACTTATCATAACAATAAGTCTTTGCCAATATATTACTAAATTTGACTAAGTTGTCAAACGTGTACTTGGCAGACATTATCATCAAATAGCATATTTCTGACGAGATTACCGCATAACTCGTAGGTCTCACGCTCGTTTGATCTTTAATTATTTGGAACGAAGGAATTTTGGTTAGCAACCAAAAAACCACGTTAACAAATTGGCACGCCCGGTGGGACAAGTTTAGAGTAACTCGTATAGTGTCACGAACTCTGACATACAAATTTATTGTATGCGTCTACGGAGTGGGAGAGTGATTCAAACGTCATATAATTCCCAAAACTCTGTGAATATGAGTAGTGCAAGTAATGCAGGCGTAGTCAGCACTAACGCTGTTGTGTCAACGGGGGATGCCAATCCTGCAATCACTGTTGCGCCAGTTGATAATATTCCTACAACCGTGGCTAATGCTACTAGTGCAAGAAATAATAGCACTAACAGCTTAGTGGCGAGAAGAGGTGTTTCCTATGCTCAAGTTGTCAATAGGCTTGACGAAGTTGGCCAAGGGACACTCCCGTCACCAACTTCCCCAGTTTTACAACAAATAAATCCGCCAACTACCGGATTGTCTCCACGGAGTGTTGTGAAATCAAACCCAAGAGGGACCACGCAACCTCTGCCACAACCTTTGTATGGAATGCCTTACGGTTCGACCACTGTCAACCCAAATACCCCATTTGCATACATACCATATCCAAATGGAGTAATGACGGATGCCCATACATCTGGACATGAAGGACCGTCGATTGGGGGGTAAATCCCCAGTCAAGCGAATGGGATAATAGGGTCAGTGGTGATGACCCATACTCGACAAGAGCATCCAGTAGTAAGGCCACAAGTATCCCCACTTAGACAACCCCCACAAAATATTGTTGGTCTGTCAGAGGCTACATTAGCTAATGTTCGACAACAAATTGATTCTAGTAACTTTGACATGGTGAATACATTTACTCAGCAAATGGGAACAGTGATTACGCCATTAATGGAAAACAGAAATAATGCATGCATGACATTGGCAAATGAGATATGTAGGTTAAATAGAGCCTTGGGTGTGTTGGCACCAGACGACAACCAAAATGCCAATAGAAATCCCAACAGGAATGTCAACTACGGTCAGAATAACCAACCACAGGTTGAACAACCACAAGTTATCCAACTCGATGGATCCGAACAAGATGATGAGCGGCCATAGCCCCATCGTCGAGTCCCCTTGAGACGTGGAAATGTACACTTTCTACAGCCAGAGGAAGACGAAGACTTTGTCATAAACCAGGGTACTCTTGGAGCGCTTCGTCAAAATGTTCTAAACCAGAATGTTAACCAAGTTGTCGAACAAGCATTGAATAGGTTTAGTTTTAACATAGGTAATGGCAATCAGTCATTTTTTGCATCGGCATTTCCTGACTGGGTCCAACATGCAGAAATGCCTGGAGGATACAAAATACCCAAATTGTCAAAATTCTTGGGGGAAAGTGGAGAATCAACCGTCGAGCACATTGGCCGATATACGATCGAATTAGGAGATTTGGCTTTAGAGGAAGGACTAAAAATGAAGTTCTTTCCTAGTTCATTAACTAAGAATGCTTTTTCTTGGTTTTTAACTCTGTGACCTAATTCCATACATTCCTGGAATCAATTCCAACAAAAGGTACCAATACAAAGTTGTCAAGAAGTTCAAACCGTCAAAGATAACCAAATTGACACGAAGCCACTAGTCCAGAAAACACTTTTAACATCGGTTAATTTTGGGTTTTAACATCAGTTTTTGAACCGATGTGTATACAGGTGATGTTGTATGTGCTGGTATTAGACATCGGTTATGAACCGATGTTGAAAGTACGATTTGTTGTTTTGGCTTCAACGACTCAAGAGAGGGGGGGGGTGAATTGAGTTTTCAAAAAATTATTTCCCTCTTAAAACTTTTTCACAAAGCTTTTCAAATCAGAGTTGCGGATTTGTGGCCTCAGGATCTTTTACAAGATCAATGAAGGGTTTATATAAAATATTGAATAGAAGGTGATGAGGATAAGAAAGATTGATTTAGAATTAATAGAGAATAGATTCAGGTTCAATAACTCAGTAATAAAAAAATACAGAAACTGATTAAACCTTTAAAGATTAAGAACAAGTTATGCAAGTTTCAAATACAAGCATGAACAATCAAGAACAAACTTGCAGGTTTCAGTAATAGTTTAGTTTTAGTAATCAAGAGTGGTTTTGATCAACTCAGTTTTGAACGCAGATAACACAAACTTGATTACAATCGAACTCAGGTTTCAATACAGTTTATACAAATCAAGAACAGAAATTATATTGAACTTTGAACATCAAAGTTGCGGGTTCTTGAACATAAACAGAAAGTAAAGGAGTTTGAGTTTAGGGATACCACACAACCATATTTATCCTGGTTCAATCACCCCCACTGTGACTTACATCCAGTTCCCACTCCACCTCTGGGATTTCACACACTAACACACAAGCTTTGCCAGGTAGCTTGAAAAACCTTTACACCACAGAGCACCCCTTCACCTCGAGATACCACACTCTTGTGAAGAGTCTCATTGTTCAACCTTAGGGATACCTCACCTTAATCACTCAGAGAGACTCCCTCTCTCTTACAATCGAAATGTAAAACAAAAATTGATTCCTAACTCTCAATAGTCAGATAAACAAATTGAAGCACTTATGAGTATTGAAACACTCTTTTCACAGTAAGCTCACGAAAGATGATGAATGATTTTCACAATTGATTTCTCAAATTGATTTTGTAAAACTGTGATATGTTATGATATTTGTATATATTGTAAAAGTGTTCCTTTGATCCCTCTTTATATAGAAAACAAGTTATAGTCGTTGGGATCAATCAAAACAGACTTGGATCTGATTTAACAGAATATGTTTTCTTGATTCTGGTTCTTGAAATAACATTCTGATAGTTCTTATTGAATTCGCGTCCATCTTGAAAATAACCGAGTCCAACTAGCCATTAAGATTTTACATTCGGATGGGCTAGTAGACGAGCTCCATATGCCACGTCAGCAGACGGGAGTACTAAAACACAAAGTAATTGGATGTGCTCCAACTAGTAGACGAGCTCCATTTAGTAGACGAGCTCCATATGGTAGACGAGCTCCATATGCCACGTCATTGGACGAAGCTTCTCATTAAGAATTTAGCTGGTCCAAAGACTTTTGTGGACGAGCGCTTCTGTCACCTTAGTGGACAAGCGCTTGTGTCACTTTAGTGGACGAGCGCTTGAATCACTTTAGTGGACGAGCACTTCTGTCACTTTAGTGGACGAGCGCTTCTGTCACCTTAGTAGACGAGTGCCTGTGTTACTTCTGTGTTGGACGAACGCTTGGATTAAAAAATCTTATTTCCAAAAATCATTTTCATTAACGAAAACTTATTCCTTTTAATGCAGGTTATGAAAAATGATTTTCTTCATGCATCTTTTTAATTGATCTATTTGTGAATAAGAGATTTCATCTCTTACAAATCATCTAAGACTTAAATCTAATTTCTCCTTTAAGCTATTGTCTTGATGATTCCTTGATCTTCGTCTTTGCTCTTTGATTCCTCCAAGTTCTTCCTTGAATATTCTCCTTTGATTGCTTATTGAACTTGTTGATCACTGCTTGATACCTATGTTTGCTATTTGATACTAAAACACTTGCATACACATTTAGTTGTATTTGTCATATATCAAAATCTCTAAATCATTGAGTCTAACAATCTCCCCCATTTTGATTATGACAAACCTTTTAATAAATTATAAGATCAGAGTATAAGTGTAGCAGACGCTAAATGTTTTTAGCAGATTTATATCATGGTATCAAAGCAGTCAGAGCAGAAGTATATCAGAGCAAAAAAAAAATATTATCATAGCAGAATTTGGTTTACTTCCCATTATCATGTAAGCTTTTAAGTTCCCCCCTCAACATATGCATGTATAATTTGTTATTATCCTTTTTCTCTTTATCATACCTTTTTTTCTCCATGTATAATTTGTTATTATCCCCTTTCTCTATATCATACTTTTTTTTTCTCCATGTATAATTTGGTATTATCCCCTTTCTCTATATCATAATTTTTCCTCCCCCTTTTGGCATTTTCAAAAAGGTAAAGAAAAGAAACATTTAAAGCGATAGAGAAGGTAAGCATTTAAACATTCAAACATAGCATATAAAATTGTTCATGATAGAGGGATAGAGATTATATATAGGATTGATCAATTATGCCCAATTCTCTTCTAATGAAAAAGAAGCTTTCCTTGTTCAAGGTCTTGGTAAAAATATCTGCAAGTTGTTTAGTTATATCAACATATTCAATCTCAATTTCTCTACGCTAAATATGATCTCTAATGAAATGATGTCTGATTTTTATGTGTTTAGTTCTAGAGTGCATTATGGTATTCTTAGTTAGGTTAATTGCACTTGTATTGTCACATCTAATAGGAACTTGGTTTAGTTGCACACCATAATCAACTAATTGTTGTTTCATCCATAAAACCTGTGGACAACAACTACCAGCTGCTACATATTCAGCCTCTGCAATGGATAAAGCCATACTAGATTGTTTCTTACTAAACCATGATACTAATGAGTTTCCTAGTAAATGGCAACTTCCACTAGCACTCTTTCTATCTAGTTTACAACCAGCAAATTCAGAGTCTGAATAGCTAATTAAAGTACATGTAGCTCCCTTGGGATACCATAATCCCATGTCTTTTGTTCCTAACAGATACTTAATTATCCTTTTAACTATTGTTAAGTGTGATTCTTTTGGATTTGCTTGATATCTAGCACACATGCATACACCAAACATGATATCTGGCCTACTAGCATTAAGATAAAGCAGCGAGGCTATCATACCTCTGAATTTAGAAACATCAACAGGTTTACCTTGCTCATCATTGTCCAGATAACAGGAGGTACTCATTGGAGTAGCCATCTCCTTAGTATTTTCCATGCCAAACTTCTTGATCAACTCATTGCAGCACTTGGTTTGGCTAATAAAGATTCCATTTTCGGTTTGCTTTATTTGCAGTCCAAGGAAAAAGTTCAGCTCACCCATCATTGACATTTCAAACTCACTCTGCATAAGACTTACAAACTCATTGCACAAATGCTCATTAGTGGCACCAAAAATTATATCATCCACGTATATTTGTACAAGTAAAATGTTGTGTGCCTTTTTCTTAGTGAACAAAGTTGTGTCAACTTTACCTCTTTTAAATCCTTTTTCAATGAGAAAATTACTTAACCTTTCATACCAAGCTCTAGGAGCTTGCTTTAAGCCATATAATGCTTTAGACAGTTTATAAACATGGTTAGGCAATTCTTATTCTCAAAACCAGGTGATTGACCAACATACACTTCCTCTTGTATAAATCCATTTAAGAAAGCACTCTTAACATCTATTTGATACAATTTAAATCCCATTATGCAAGCATAAGCAAGTAGCATTCTTATAGCTTCTAATCTTGCTCTTTGGTGCATATGTTTCATCAAAATCTATGCATTCTTTTTGGTTATAACCTTTGGCTACCAATCTAGCCTTGTTTCTTACAATTATACCATTTTCATCTAGTTTATTCCTACAAACCCATTTTGTACCTATTACTTGACAGTTCTTGGGTTTAGGCACGAGTTTCCAAACTTGGTTTCTTTCAAACTGGTTTAACTCATCTTGCATAGCCATCATCCAATGTTCGTCAATTATAGCATCATCTATGTTCTTAGGTTCTACTTGAGACACAAATGCCATATGATTACAAACATTTCTAAGAGATTGTCTAGTAGTTACCCCCTTTGTAATTTCACCGATGATGTTATCAATTAGATGATTTCTGACAGTCCTTCATTCCTTTAGTAGGTCAGGCTGTTGTTCTGCTTGCTCCTGCTGCAGCAATTCGTTCTTTAAGCTTTCATCTTCTTCATTGTCCTGTTTCTCTTCTAGGAGATTTTTCCCAATTGAATCTGCAAGATCATTAATAACAGAATCCTTTCCCAACCTTTTGGGGTTAGACTCATCAAATATCACATGCACAGATTCCTCAATAGTTCGTGCTCTCATATTATATATTCTAAATGCTTTAGTAGATAGAGAGTAACCTAGGAAAATTCCTTCATCAGCCTTTACATCAAATTTTCCAAGATTATTCTTTCCATTGTTAAGAACAAAGCATTTTCAACCAAAAACATGTAAATGTGCTATATTTGGTTTTCTTCCTTTGTAAAGATCATAAGGGGTTCTCTTTAAGATTGGTATTATCAAGACCAAAGTTAGCACATAGCAGGCTGTATTGACATCATCTGCCTAAAAAATTTTTGGCAAGCTAGAGTCGTTCAACATAGTTCTTGCTATCTCCTCTAATGATCTATTCTTCCTTTCCACTACTCCATTTTGTTCTGGAGTTCTAGGAGCAGAAAAATTATGTTGAATTCCATGCTCATCACAAAAGTTTTCAAACACTTCATTTTGAAATTCTCCCCCATGATCACTTCTTATAAAAACAATTTCACGTCCTTTTCATTTTGCACAATTTTTGCCATTTTCTTAAATGCAGAAAATGAATCACTCTTATGAGATAGAAAATATGTCCATGTATATCTAGAGTAATCATCTACTATTACTAATGTATACGAGTTACCACCAAACCTTTTGGTTCTAGATGGACCAAATAAATCCATGTGTAAAAGCTGCAAGGGTCTAGTTGTTGAAACAATGTTCTTTGGTTTAAAAGAGACCTTAACTTGCTTTCCATTTTGACATGCATCACATAGTCCATCTTTCACAAATTTCAGTTTAGGCAAGCCAACTACAAGATCTTTACGAATCAGTTTATTCAAGTGGTTCATGTGAATGTGTGCAATTCTTCTATGCCAAAGCCAATTCTCTTCTTCTTTTGAAATAAGACAGCATGCAGTATTTGAAGAGATATTATCTGAATCAAGCATATAGATGTTATCTATCCTATATCCAATTAATTTCCAATTTATATCATGCTGATTTTCTATTAAGCAACTATTGGAATTGAATTTTACCGTGAAGCCTTTGTCACATAGTTGACTGATACTTAATAGGTTGTGTTTCAGTCCCTCAACATATAGTACATCCTCAATGATTGTTGTTGAGTCACTTCCAATGTTGCCAATGCCAAGTATTCTCCCTTTATTATTGTCTCCATAGGTAACACTACCACTCGACTTAGGGGTAAAGGAAATGAACTTGCTTTTGTCTCCAGTCATGTTCTTGGAACAGCCACTGTCAAGATACCATTTCACATTCTTGGCTTTCCAACACACCTACAAAACAGAATCATGTTTTTTATTTAGGTACCCAAATCTTCTTGGGTCCTTTTGAGTTAGTTGCAGCAATAGTTCCTTTAGGAACCCATATATACTTAGATTTATTGTATGCTAATTTTCTGTATTGACATGTAGAAGCTGTGTGACATTTTCTAGCACAAAAATTGCATTTAACAAATGGTGTGTTTGATGTCTTAGGTGTAGCAAAAAATTTCTTCAAAGATTTCTCATGTATCTTATGTTTATAGCCTATTCCAGCCTTATCATAAACACATTTTTGCTGTCCTAACAAAGCATTCAAGTTATCTCTACCATTTGTGAACTTGGCTAAGTCATTTTTCTGCTTTTCAACTTCTTTAGTCAATGTACAACACTTAGAACAATTAGAGTTAGATTCAATCAAGACCTTATTCCTAGCTTCTAGTTCTCTTTCTTTCATTTTCAAGCATGCATAATCATCACGTTGTTTAGCAATTATTTTTCTAGACGAGACAAGTTATTTAGAAATCTTAAGATATTCAGCATGTAACTCATCAAATGCATCTTGCAATTCATCAAAAGTAGGTTGTGAATCAGAATTTACCTCACTTTCTGAATCAATATGATTGCTGGCCATCAAGCACAAGTTTGCCTCCTCAGATTCAGATTCTTCAGTGGCTTCTAGATCATTATCATCCCAAGCAATGTAGGCCTTTCTTGGATTTCTCCACTTCTTGTCCTTTGAGTCAAACTTTTAAGTTTTATCCTTCTTTTGCAGCTTTGGACAGTCAAGCTTCATGTGGCCAGTCTTTCCACATTCATAGCATGTGATGTTGTTGGAAGAGTTGTCATCTTTGCTGAAACTTCTCCTTTGAAAAGTGGATGGCTTTCTTTTGAAGTTGTCTTTCTTCTTTAGGAAATTCTTGAAATTTCTAACTAGCATTCCCATCTCTTCTTCAGATTCAGCCTCTTGTTCTGAATCATCACTGTCTTCTACTTCTTTGACTTGTGATTTCAGAACCAATCCCTTCTTTCGTTTATCAGTTTCTTCACTCTCATTCAGTTTGTTC
This sequence comes from Sophora flavescens, assembly GCA_030762895.1. Classification (NCBI taxonomy): domain Eukaryota; kingdom Viridiplantae; phylum Streptophyta; class Magnoliopsida; order Fabales; family Fabaceae; genus Sophora; species Sophora flavescens. Next base: position 108,041,891 of record CM061067.1, on the reverse strand, counting down.
AACTCCAATTCATGCTCTTGCAGTTTTCCAAACAATGTGACAATGGTCATTGATGAGAGGTCTCTAGATTCTGAGATTGCGGTGACTTTAGGTTGCCATTCCCCGCTCAAGCATTTCATTACTTTGTTATTTGATCCTCATTGGAGATTGTTTTTCCAAGACCAGCCAATTGATTTACAATGTGTGTGAATCGCTTTTGCATTTCAGTCATAGGTTCTCCTCGATTCATTCTAAACAGCTCATACTCATGTGTGAGGGTGTTCATTCTTGTTCTTTTGACATATGAGGTTCCTTCATGTGTTACTTGCAATGTATCCCACATCTCCTTTGCTGATTTGTAATTTGAAACCCTGAAAAACTCATCACAGCTTAAAGCAGATGTTATAATATTCTTAGGACGTGCATTATATTGAACTCTTTTCTTATCATCCTCATTCCATTCAGTTTTAGGCTTATTTCTTGGAGCACTATTAGCAGCTACAGTATAGGGGACAAATGGTCCATTTTATACTGCATCCCAAATGTCTACGCCTGCTGCCTCAAGAAAGATTACCATTCTTTCCTTCCAATAGATATACTCAGATCCATTGAAGGCAGGAGGGCATGCAAGGGAAGCCCCTTCATTAAAACAGTCATTGTAAGCCATACTCTTATAGTTGTTAAGCCAAACTTCAGAGTTTAGCTCTGATACCAATTGTGGTTTTGGCTTCAACGACTCAAGAGGGGGGGGTGAATTGAGTTTTCAAAAAATTATTTCCCTCTTAAAACTTTTTCACAAAGCTTTTCAAATCAGAGTTGCGGATTTGTGGACTCATGATCTTTTACAAGATCAATGAAGGGTTTATATAAAATCTTGAATAGAAGGTGATGAAGATAGGAAAGATTAATTCAGAATTAATAGAGAATAGATTCAGGTTCAATAACTCAGTAATAACAAAATACAGAAACTGATTAAACCTTTAAAGATTAAGAACAAGTTATGCAAGTTTCAGATACAAGCATGAACAATCAAGAACAAACTTGCAGGTTTCAGTTTCAGTAATAGTTCAGTTTTAGTAATCAAGAATGGTTTTGATCAACTCAGTTTTGAACGCAGATAACACAGACTTGATTACAATCGAACTCAGGTTTCAATACAATTTATACAGATCAAGAACAAAAATTATATTGAAATTTGAACATCAAAGTTGCAGGTTCTTGAACATAAACAAAAAGTAAAGGAGTTTGAGTTTAGGGATACCACACAACTAGATTTATCCTGGTTCAGTCACCCCCACTGTGACTTACATCCAGTCCCCACTCCACCTGTGGGATTTCACACACTAACACACAAGCTTTGCCAGGTTGCTTGAAAAACCTTTATACCACAGAGCATTCCTTCACCTCGAGATACCACACTCTTGTGAAGAGCCTCAATGTTCAACCTTAGGGATACCTCACCCTAATCACTCAGAGAGACTCCCTCTCTCTTTACAATAGAAATGTAAAACAAAAATTGATTCCTAACTCTCAATAGTCAGATAAACAAATTGAAGCACTTATGAGTATTGAAACACTCTTTTCACAGTAAGCTCAAGAAAGATGATGAATGATTTTCACAATTGATTTCTCAAATTGATTTTGTAAAACTGTGATATGTTATGATATTCGCATATATTGTAAAAGTGTTCCTTTGATCCCTCTTTATATAGAAAACAAGTTATAGTCGTTGGGATCAATCAAAACAGACTTGGATTTGATTTAACAGAATCTGTTTTCTTGATTCTGGTTCTTGAAATAAGATTTTGATAGTTCTTATAGAATTCGCGTCCATCTTGAAAATAACCGAGTCCAACTAGCCATTAAGATTTTACATTCGGATGGGCTAGTAGACGAGCTCCATATACCACGTCAGCAGACAGGAGTACTAAAACACAAAGTAATTGGAAGTGCTCCAACTAGTAGACGAGCTCCATTTAGTAGACAAGCTCCATATGGTAGACTAGCTCCATATGCCACGTCATTGGTCGGAGCTTTGCATTAAGAATTTAGCAGGTCCAAAGACTTTTATGGACGAGCGCTTCTGTCACCTTAGTGGACGAGCGCTTCTGTCACTTTAGTGGACGGGAGCTTGTTTCACTTTAGTGGACGAGCACTTCTGTCACTTTAGTGGACGAGCGCTTCTGTCATCTTAGTGGACGAGCGCTTGTGTTACTTCAGTGTTGGACGAGCGCTTGGATTAAAAAATCTTATTTCCAACAATCATTTTCATTAACGAAAACTTATTCCTTTTAATGCAGTGTTATGAAAAATTATTTTCTTCATGCATATTTTTAATTGAGCTATTTGTGAATAAGAGATTTCATCTCTTACAAATCATCTAAGACTTAAATATGATTTCTCCTTTAAGCTCTTGTCTTGATGATTCCTTGATCTTCGTCTTTACTCTTTGATTCCTCCAAGTTTTTCCTTGAATATTTTCCTTTGATTGCTCATTGAACTTGTTGATCACTGCTTGATACTTGTCTTTGCTATTTGATACTAAAACACTTGCATACACATTAAGTTGTTTTGTCAGATATCAAAATCTCTAAATCATTGAGTCTAACACGATTTACACATCGGTTAAAATTTTAACCGATGTCTAAAGTGCACTTTCAACGTTTCCTAACTCTTTTGAAAATAACTTTACACATCGGTTAATTGTCAAAACCGATGTGGAAAGTGTACTTTAGATATCGGTTAAAATTTTAACCGATGTCTAAAGTGAAATTTCAACGTTTTCTAACTCTGTTGAAAATCACTTTACACATCGGTTCCTTTATAAACCGATGTCTAAAGTCAACTTTCAACATCGGTTTTTATCAATAACCGATGTTGAAAGTTCTTTATTTTTTAAAAAAATCAGGCCTACACCAGTTACAATTCTTTCCCTGTTTCATTTGTACAGCCAAAATCCCAACAAACAGAAACTAAATATTCTCAACAGAATCCCTTATAACCAAAATTTCATTCAAAGTCCTATATTAACTAAAAATCTTAACTAAATACATAGAATGTCATAAATTCAAACTACATAATATGACACAAAGAAACTACACATAGAGGAGTATCTGATCACCCATTAATTCCCAGTTGATCAGCCTCTCGCTCATCTAGTTTTATGGCTAGTATGACCAGGGTTTTGTGTTAATTATATCCCGTTTTTGCACAAATTAGATTCGATTGTCCTCAAGCAATGTTTTGAGTCCTTTAGGTAGTTTTAGGTTAATTTAGCCAGTTTTGAGTCAAATAAAGCACTTATGGATATTTTGTTGTTTTCAGGATAATAAGAAAAGCAAGAAGGGAAGTGCATATGAAGCAGAGGCCATCATGCCCAGGCCGTGACACTGGTCACGGCCGTGATGAGAAGATCATGAAAGTCAGAAAGCATCACGGCCCAGCCGTGATACACATCACGGGCGTGATAAGGAAACCCAGGAAGTCAGAATTGATCACGGCCCAGCCGTGATGAAGGTCACAGCCGTGACAAGAGAGAAACCAAAAGTCAGAATGTATCACGGCCTGGCTGTGATAAGCATCACGGCCGTGACGGACTAGAATGTGAAAGGACACCCTTGGCAGAATCGGTCACGGCCTGGCCGTGACAGCCATCACGGCCGTGACGCGCAGCCCCCTATAAAACAAACGCAGCAGCAGACAGAAAACTATCCAGTTTTTGACTGTTTATCATATACCTTTGAGTTTTTCCTTCTGTTTGTAATGGAGAACTGAATTTCTTGGATTAATCTACTGTGAGTGAATTCCATCACACTTGAGGTTTTGTAATTCCTATTCTTTTTGTTTGCTTTTCCCTTTTCAATACCATATTATACATTTCTGTTTGTTACTTGTGAGAGTGTATAGTGTTGTGTTGATTCATTTCAGTGATGTTATGTTCCTATACATAATCGCGTTTGTTAATTCGCGTGTGTTCATTCATGTTCGTTAGTTCATGAGGGCTTAACCCCGTTTGTTAATTCGGGAATAGGAACATATATCCGTAGTAGCGATTTCGTTTGTAATTGTTGCTACAACTGAAAGGGGATTAGAATCTGCTTAGGGCTTGGGATTACATTAACCGATGATAGTTGTGAATTCGAGAACAGTAGATTAATCGTCTTTAGCTATTTGATAACCTTTTCACTTGCCTTGTTTTATTTCTCTGTTATTACTTTATTTTCTTAATTGCATTCAATCAAAACCCCCCCCCCCCCCCCCCCCCAAAACTGATTTTTGTGATAAATAGCAAGTAAGAGTCCTTGTGAGACGACATCCGAGTTGTCGCCCTAAACTACATTTCTATAAACCGCTCGTTCTTTTTGGCGCGTCTTGTGCAAACAGTATGACCAAAATTTGGCGCCGTTGCCGGGGACTCTGGTTTGTTATTTTTCGCATTTTATTTGTTTTCTTTTTTTCTTTTATTTGCTGTTTTTGTTTTGAATTGGTCTGGCTACTAGATCTAATTGCCTCGAAATGTGTGGTTTTGATCCTGAAATTGAAAGAACATTGCACACACGCCTAGAGAAATTCGGGCTAGTAGTAGTAGTGATTCTGATTCTAAAACTGTTTTTGACAATATGGGAGACCAAAGGACATTAAGACAGCTTGCTGCCCCTGATGTTAACTATAATGGATTATGTATTGAATATTCTGGTGTTGTCACTCCTTTTGAATTAAAATCTGGTCTAATCCATTTGTTGCCAAGGTTTAATGGTCTTGCAGGTGAGGATCCACACAAGCATCTCAAGGAATTCCAGGTTGTCTGCTCCACAACCTTGAGACCAGAGGGTGTAACTGAGGATCATATCAAGCTGAAAGCCTTCCCGTTCTCACTCCAGGGCGCTGCAAAGGATTGGCTGTTATACCTTGAGCCAAATTCTATTACCACATGGAACGATCTGAAGAAGCTCTTCCGAGAGAAATATTTTCCAGCCTCCGGAGCTGCTTCAATAAGGAAGGAAATATGTGGCATCAGGAAGGAAATGAGTCATTGGCTGAATATTGGGAGAGATTCAAGCATTTGGTATCCAGTTGCCCCCAGCATCAGATTTCTGAACAGCTTCTTATCCAGTACTTTTATGAGGGGTTACTACCTATGGATAGGAATATTGTGGATCTTGCTAGTGGGGAGCACTTGTGGATAAAACCCCAGCTGCTGCCAAGCAACTCATTGAAAATATGTCGCTGAACTCCCAGCAGTTTACTACCAGAAGAAATTCTGTTGAGACAAGAGGTGTACATGAGGTCCACAGTTCTTCTTCCAACCAGGCCCTTGAGGATATAATGGATAGGCTCACTTCTTTGGTGGAGAAAATGGCAATGGATAGGGTTCAGCCAGCAAGGTTGTGTGGCATGTGCAGTTCTCCTGAGCACCCATATGAGGCATGCCCCATTCTGCAAGGAGGATCAGTTACTGAATCGCCTCAGGCTTATGCAGTCCATCCTTATAATCAAGGCAACAGTCAGAACAGGTACAGCGCTCCAGACCTCTCCACAAATAGGTACCATCCAAACTGGAGGAATCATCCTAATCTGCGGTATGGGAATTCATCCCAACAACAACCGATGGCAGCACCTCAGAATCCTCCAGTGACCACTTCTGCACCTTCTGGACCTTCACTAGAAGACTTGGTCAAGTAAATGGCTGCAACCAATCTCCAGTTTCAGCAGCAGGTTGGACAGTTTCAGGCCTCACAGGCACAGTTTCAGCAGCGAACAGATGCTAGCATTCAGGCTTTGCATACCCAGGTTGGACAGCTTGCCACTTCCATAAATAACATACAGCAAGCTCAAGGAACAACCCAGCTGCCGGCACAAACAGTGATAAATCCAAATGCCTCCAATCCTAATGTGAGTGCCATATCTCTGAGATCTGGAAAAGTTGTTGAGGGAGCCTCTGGAAAAGATGAAGAAACTATTGAGGTAACTTGATGAGTGTGATTCCACATCATCTTTGTCTATCATTTTGCATGCATTTTCATGTAGTTTAGGCATATTTTTATTAGATTTTAGGTAAATTTTCCTTTGGAACGGGTAAGGCGGTTTTCGTGTGTTGTTTTACAGATATCAAGGGTAAATTGCTCAAGATCAACCATGATGAAGTTTGGATGAAGATGGAGCTTTAAAACTGAAGAAAATGAGCCAAACAGAGTCCATCACGGCCTAGCCGTGATGCCCATCACGGCCATGATCGAGCAAAACTGAAAAAGAACAAAGGTCAAGTCGAGTCATCACGGCCTAGCCTTGATAGCCATCACGGCCGTGACCCAAAACCACCACAAGTCAGAAGCTGTCAGGGCCAGGCCATGATGGCCATCACGGCCGTGATGGCCATCACGGCCATGACAGACCAACCAGTGAAGAATTTTCAAGGCAGAATCCGTCACGGCCAAGCCGTGATAGCCATCACGGCCGTGACGCGTATTACTTGGCTCAGAAGTAACAGAATTGGATCTAATTTGAGTTGGATTAGGACTCTAACTGCCCAATTCTATAAATAAGGGACCAGGCAGAGGCAGAAAACATCAGACCTTTGGGGCTACTACTCTAGGCATAGATTATAGATCTCTCTTCTCTTCTCCTCCTCTCATCTCTTTTCTGATTTTTCTATTATGTCGTCAACCCAGCTTGTCATCTCCATGGCAAGACTGGAGTAGTAGCTTATTTCTAGGGACTAGGGCTCTGCCCGAGGTTTGTAAATGTTGTCGATTTGATGTAAAATCGTTGTTGATTTCATTATTGTTTTAGATCTGATTTCTAGTGTGTTAATCACTCATAAATTTCGGCAACCGTTATTTGCGTGACGTAGACGTTCTAAGGAGGAACCTAGCGGTGAACTTAGGATTTCTAGGGTATTTCACTCGTAAAGCCCGGCAGCCACTGGTTTGTGAGATGTGAATGATCCAAGGAGGAACCTAGCGGTGAACTTAGGTTATTTGCATGACTGAGACATTTCAAGGAGGAACCTAGCGGTGAACTTGGGTGTCGGACCTATAGAAGTCAGACTTGGGACTGAAATCACGAGAGTTAGAAGCCGTCCCTCGAGGAGCAACGAGTTGTCACGGAACGCAAAAGGTCCAATCTGGGATCGACTACCACGAGAGTAGGGGTCGGGTCAATTGGGCACGGCTTTTGTAACCCGAGAGGGAGCTTAAGCTATTAGAGGATAAACTTGCCTTCAAGGCAATTTCGGTAATCAACAAAGGTAAATCAGATTAGCAACATAAACAACCTCAAAGGTAACCCAAATCCCTAGGAATCCGTTTAAATCGAAAACCCCAAAAAGATTTGTTTTTCTGTTTTAATTGTTCTCTGCTCAACTACATCTTAATTCAAATTCAAAACCTTTTTCAAAACCCTCTAAAAAGTCCAGATCTAATCGATTCGAAAACCGATTGCGATTCGAGAACACAGTCTCTGTGGGTTCGATATCTTTTATTACTTGACGGCAGTCCGGTACACTTGCCGGAATCGCACGAGCGCGTCGACATACGCGCGACATCATAACTCCTGAGCCTACTGTTGATGTTGAAGCTGAGAAAGTGTACATACCACCGATCCCCTTCCCACAGAGATTGCAGAAAAATAAGAAGATTGGTGGTGAAGATAAGGAGAGGGAAATTCTAGATGTGTTCAGAAAGGTAGCTGTAAATATTCTTCTTCTAGATGTGATCAAGCAGGTGCCTAAATATGCAAAATTTTTGAAGGATCTATGCACCAACAAGAGAAGGTTGAAGAGCAATGAGAGAGTTGATTTGGGAAGAAATGTTTCAGCTCTTATCCAGTCTAAGCCTGCACCAGAAAGAGTTGTTGTTTTATCCCCTACTCAGGCACTACCACAGAAGTGCAAGGATCCGGGCACTTTCACTATCCCATGCACTATTGGGGACAGAAAATTTGAAAACTGCATGTTGGATTTGGGAGCCTCCATAAATGTCATGCTGATAAGCCTTCGGCTTATCTAGTTTTATGACTAGATGAACTAGGGTTTATGTGCCAATTAGTCGAGTTCACTCTCGTTTTCGCCCAAATTTGCCTTGTTTTGTTCCTAAGTTGGACTTTGACTCGTTTTGCGTCTTTTTTGTAGTTTTTAGCTTATTTTGGATAGAATTATGCTTTTGGTTGCTTTTGGTGTTTTCAGGTCAATAAGTGAAGCTCCGGGAGTCAAGGAAAGCCAAGAAATAGTGGAAATTGCAATTCTGGAGACACTCGCCCCGCGAGTGTATGCTCGCCTCGCGAGACTGAAGGTCAACAAAGCAGCAAAAGTCATCATTTATGGATCGCCACGCGAAAATCTTCTCGCCCCGCGAGAGTCTGAAGACCTGCAAGACAGAGACTATCACGGCATAGCCGTGATTAAGGCCACGGCTGTGACAAATTTAGGTTTGAAATCTCGCCCCGCGAGAGACAGCTCGCCTCGCGAGAGCCTGAAGACCCTGGAAGACAGAGACCATGACGGCCCAGCCGTGATGAATGTCACGGCTGTGACAGATTGAAGTTGGAAGACTCGCCCCGCGAACACACCCTCGCCTCGCGAAAATCCAAACTTGAATGCGCGCCAAAACTAAAATTCGCGTCGCGAGAGTAAGCTCGCCCCGCGAGCGGGCGAGAAACAGAATCCTTATTTAAAGGCTGTCTCATATCAGAATTGGGGATCAAGTTGTTAGCCACTGTTTAGATCAGATTTTGTGCGAATCCTTGTTTCTGGAGCTGCGTCTCCCTTCCCTTTTCTTTTCTTTTTATTTTACGATGGTGATTATGTCCGATTGTTTGTCTATGAGCATGAGGAACAAATCCCCTCGTCCGAGGAAACAATGAAGCCGCCCATGGCGGTGTAGATTCGATGTGATGTATGTTTTCCTTTCCTTCTTTTAATTTATGTTTTCCAATTCTGATTTGATTGCGTTGGTCATATGTTTTGCGTGATTAACTAGTTAAACGTGTTTGAGGCCGAACGGCGATTCGCGTTTTAGAACTTGGATTGGAATCACTAATTGAATAATGAGCACGACAGTGGATTTAGGAGATTAGTGCAACCTTATAGGGAACAAGAATTAATCAAATTCGAGATTAGGATTATGAGACCTAGTAAGTAATTAATCCAATCGTCGAATACACCCTAATGAGCACGACAGTGGATTTAGGAGAATTTGGGGGTCCCGGTTGACATTGCAATTGAACTTAGGGAGGAATTCATAATCACTTGGGTATGCATGATTGGGTAGGTGGATTTGAGACCTTGGACATTTTAGTTTTCAGATTTTTAGTTAATTATTTTATTAGATTTGTTAATTTGAATTCTTGATCTTATCTTCTCCCTCAACCACCTTCTGTAACTTGACCAAACGTATCGGATTTCCCGCGGATTAGTCGAATTGGTAGCCCAATCCCTGAGTTCGACCTCGGTAATTACTTACCGTGTTTATTTTATTACTTGCGACGACCCGGTACACTTGCCGGCGTCACAACAAGTTTTTGGCGCCGTTGCCGGGGATTGGCACACCAATTTTCCTAATTTTTAGGAAACTTGATTGTTTGGTTAAGCTAATTTTTATTTTATTTTCTATTATTTTATTTTTATTCACCATTATCTCTCTCTACTTCTTTGATTCCACTTGGTCTTGCCTTGTTTTGTATGCGAGGTACACGAAGGAATGCTTCAGGGTTGCGAATATTGTAATGGGAACCATGACACTTGGAGTTGTCCGTTCTACTTCTCTCAAGAATATGTGGAACCATGGCATAATTTCTATGACAGCGTGCCCCAGAACAACTATCAGAGTCAGAATCAGTATTGGGGTGATATGAGTAGAGACCATCCGGATTTCGCTTTGAGTAATGCTGACGATGGTCTAGCCTGGCAACCACAACCTCAACAAAATTGGCAACAACAACCTCAACAGAATGGTGGAAGACAACCTTGGGAGTTGGCTTTTGAGAAGTTGAGTGCGACACTTGAGAAAGTGTCAATCAATACAAACGCAGCCATTGACAAGTTGGCAACTCATACAGGGATGGCACTTCAAAATCTAGAGATGCAGATTGCCCAGCTTACAAAGCAACTAAATGAGCCTCTCCCAGACACTCTCCCAGGTGATACCGAGAACAACCCTAAGAACCAATGCGAAGCCACAACAACTAGAAGCAGTGGGGTGTTGGGATCGACCGGGATGCAACTAGTTCTCAGGAAGTTGAGGAAGAACCACCACATGTTGAGGAAGAGCAACCTGAGGAAGAGGAGTGGACAAGTGACAAGGTACCGGAGCAAGGGGGTAGAGATCAAAATGCAGATAAAGTGGTAGAGGACTCCACCATGCTTGCCGAGCAATCAGATTTTGCTGCATTGGATAAATATGTTGGCTTGGATGCATGTGTGGACATTGGTAAGTTAGACCCTCCCACTCGTCTGGCACACTTCCTCGAGAAAACACCATTTGACCCGAGAGGAAGTGAGTTCATAATTGAAGAGGTCAATGGAGTTTTCACACACGGGGTTGGTGGAAGTATGGATAGAGTCGTATTACTCCTGCGAGGGCCACTTCATAAACCATGGGATCCGGGTGGAGGATCTCACATGATGAGCGTCTCTTGGCCCTTGTTTCACAGGCTATGGGATCCAGGTGGATGCTTCTTAATAAGTCAGGCTCGGGACGTTAAACAAGCGCTACTTGGGAGGCAACCCAAGCTAGGTATCCCTCTTCTTTCCTCACCTTCGTTTGTTTTATTTTTGTTTTTGTTTGTCACTCTTGAATAATTTGAGAAGATCAAGAGTATGTGTATGAATGTGTGTCGGCAAGCTTGTTGGATTTTAATTATATTGAGCATAGATTGATTGCATGAATTATTTTGACCATTGATTATTCTCCCCTAGGTTCTGAAATTAGAAAAATTGATCCCCACTTAAAAATTGAAAATTGAACTTTGAGAATTTTATTGTGATTACTTGATTTATGATAAGTTTGGGGTGAGGGGGTGCACACACTAGGAATTGTATCTCGGTCAAACAATTTGCAAAATGTCCAGGTGAGGATTTGAGCCTCCAACTCTGTTTTTGAATGTGTGAATCACTATTAAGTTGCACTTTCCCGAATTTGCTTGAATCTCTTTATGGTTTGCATGTTTATGTTGCATCAAATGATTTAGGCAATTTTCTTTGAATAGCTACTTGGCCTAAAAAGGACCATCCCTAATGCATGTTCCCTAGTTAGCCACATTGAGCCTAATTGACCTATTGTTTCTTGATGACCCTATATTACAAGCCAAAATCGGAAAAACCATGTTAACCAAATCTCAGGATTAGGAGAGCATGGAAGTTTAGTGAGAAAAGGATTGTGAGAAACTAAGTTTGGGGTGGCTACAAGGTGATGTGTCATATTGGGGGTGAGAAAAAGAAAATAAAGGTTGATGAAAAAAAAATAAAAAATAAATAATTGCCAAATAGAGAAGGGGCAACACAAAAAAAAAATAGCAAGGAAAAGGCTGTAGTCACCCGAGACAAGAAAAAAGAAAAATGGAAAAAGGAATTTGAGTGGAATATGTGTCAAATTCTCATGCTCTCTTAGTTCCTAGGGACTCAAGCCTAGTATCCTTGAATATCCTACCCTCGGCCCAGGCCCCATTACAACCTTTAAAAGACCTTCTGATGTTGCATGCATGTTTTCGTGGGAACCATTTTTGAGATGAAAATCAAATTCATGGGAAGTGCTCTTGATATGTGAAATTGAGGTAAAAGTTGATAGCCTAGACGAAATTGAGCGAATGAGTGAACTCTTACATACCCTTGTGAGGAAGGCGGTTGTTTGAAATTGGTGATCTTCCTTTTGTGTGTGACCCTGATCCTCAACTTAGATTAATGCTTGCATGAATGATAAAGTTCTCAATTGTTTAAAGTAAATGAATGTGGGGATTACATTGATGTAGGGGGGAAGTCATTGGAGAAAAACTGTTTTGAGTGCATGAAATTTGTGCGAAATCGATTGATTCCTTTGGGCTTGCCAAGTCTTGAGTCGTTTTTGAGTTTTAGCTTGCTTGGGGACAAGCAAGGTTTAAGTTTGGGGTGTTTTGATAAGCCTTCGGCTTATCTAGTTTTATGACTAGATGAACTAGGGTTTATGTGCCAATTAGTCGAGTTCACTCTCGTTTTCGCCCAAATTTGCCTTGTTTTGTTCCTAAGTTGGACTTTGACTCGTTTTGCGTCTTTTTTGTAGTTTTTAGCTTATTTTGGATAGAATTATGCTTTTGGTTGCTTTTGGTGTTTTCAGGTCAATAAGTGAAGCTCCGGGAGTCAAGGAAAGCCAAGAAATAGTGGAAATTGCAATTCTGGAGACACTCGCCCCGCGAGTGTATGCTCGCCTCGCGAGACTGAAGGTCAACAAAGCAGCAAAAGTCATCATTTATGGATCGCCACGCGAAAATCTTCTCGCCCCGCGAGAGTCTGAAGACCTGCAAGACAGAGACTATCACGGCATAGCCATGATTAAGGTCACGGCTGTGACAAATTTAGGTTTGAAATCTCGCCCCGCGAGAGACAGCTCGCCTCGCGAGAGCCTGAAGACCCTGGAAGACAGAGACCATGACGGCCCAGCCGTGATGAATGTCACGGCTGTGACAGATTGAAGTTGGAAGACTCGCCCCGCGAACACACCCTCGCCTCGCGAAAATCCATACTTGAATGCGCGCCAAAACTAAAATTCACGTCGCGAGAGTAAGCTCGCCCAGCGAGCGGGCGAGAAACAGAATCCTTATTTAAAGGCTGTCTCAGATCAGAATTGGGGATCAAGTTGTTAGCCACTGTTTAGATCAGATTTTGTGCGAATCCTTATTTCTGGAGCTGCGTCTCCCTTCCCTTTTCTTTTCTTTTTATTTTACGATGGTGATTATGTCCGATTGTTTGTCTATGAGCATGAGGAACAAATCCCCTCGTCCGAGGAAACAATGAAGCCGCCCATGGCGGTGTAGATTCGATGTGATGTATGTTTTCCTTTCCTTCTTTTAATTTATGTTTTCCAATTCTGATTTGATTGCGTTGGTCATATGTTTTGCGTGATTAACTAGTTAAACGTGTTTGAGGCCGAACGGCGATTCGCGGTTTAGAACTTGGATTGGAATCACTAATTGAATAATGAGCACGACAATGGATTTAGGAGATTAGTGCAACCTTATAGGGAACAAGAATTAATCAAATTCGAGATTAGGATTATGAGACCTAGTAAGTAATTAATCCAATCGTCGAATACGTCCTAATGAGCACGACAGTGGATTTAGGAGAATTTGGGGGTCCCGGTTGACATTGCAATTGAACTTAGGGAGGAATTCATAATCACTTGGGTATGCATGATTGGGTAGGTGGATTTGAGACCTTGGACATTTTAGTTTTCAGATTTTTAGTTAATTATTTTATTAGATTTGTTAATTTGAATTCTTGATCCTATCTTCTCCCTCAACCACCTTCTGTAACTTGACCAAACGTATCGGATTTCCCGCGGATTAGTCGAATTGGTAGCCCAATCCCTGAGTTCGACCTCGGTAATTACTTACCGTGTTTATTTTATTACTTGCGATGACCCGGTACACTTGCCGGCGTCACAACACATGCCCACTTCCATTTTCAATAACCTTGATCTTGGTCCATTGCAGTATACAGGTCTCACCATCCAGTTGGCCAACAGGACCAGTGCCAGCCCTATGGGAATGGTAGAAGATGTGCTGGTACAAGTTGATGAGTTAATCTTCCCTGCTGACTTCTACATCCTAGACATGGCAGGAGAGACACATTCAAGTAGATCACCAATAATCTTGGGCAGACCATTCATGAAGACAGCTAAGACTAAGATTGATGTTAATGATGGGACTATGTCTATGGAGTTTGGTGATATTGTGGCAAAGTTCAACATATTTGATGCTATGAAACACCCCCTGGAGGAGCACTCTGTTTTCCAATTAGAGTTGCTTTCTGAGCTCATTGATGATACCCATGAGGACCTTATTTCTGACTTTCCTTTCATTTCTGGTTTTGATGATGTATATTCATGTACTAACTGTACTGACACTAACCCGTGTGCTGTTTGTTCTGAGTTTCTTGATTCAGCTTTGCAGGGTGATAGTGATAGTGAGATTGAAGCTGTCTGTGCAGCAGAAGTTCTTGACCTCATGGCTGCTCCAAATGCACCATCCATTGAGCAGCCACCCTCCTTAGAGCTCAAGCCACTTCCTGGGAACCTGATGTATGCCTACTTGGAGACAAATGAAAGACTTCCAGTCATTATCTCCTCCAGCCTTGACTCTGACCAGGAAGCAAAACTATTGGAGGTTCTGAAGAAGCACAAGAAGCTATTGGGTGGACATTGGCTGACATTCCAGGAATTAGCCCCTCCAGATGTATGCACAGAATTCTATTGGAGGATGGGGCTAAACCAGTAAGGCAGGCCCAAAGGCGGCTAAACCCATTGATTCTGGATGTGGTGAAGAAAAAGGTGACTAAACTTCTACAGGCAGGTATTATATACCCCATCTCTGATAGTACTTGGGTAAGTCCTGTGCAAGTTGTACCCAAGAAGTCTGGCCTCACTGTGGTAAGAAATGATCATAATGAGCTTGTACCCACTAGAGTCCAGAATAGCTGGCGGGTTTGTATAGATTATAGGAAGTTGAACCAGGCCACCAGAAAGGATCACTTTCCTTTGGCGTTCATAGATCAGATGCTGGAACGGCTGGCTGGTAAGTCTCATTACTGTTTTCTTGATGGCTTTTCCGGGTATTTCCAGATCCATATTGCCCCTGAGGATCAGGAAAAGACCACTTTCACGTGCCCCTTCGGTACGTTTGCTTATAGGAGGATGCCATTTGGCCTTTGTAATGCTCCTGGCACTTTCCAAAGATGCATGCTTAGCATTTTCTCTGAATTTATTGAAAATTGCATGGAAGTGTTCATGGATGACTTCACTGTATATGGCTCCTCATTTGATGCATGTTTGCATAGTCTGAGTTTAGTTCTAAAAAGATGCATTGAGACTGATCTGATTTTGAACTATGAAAAATGTCATTTTATGGTAGAACAGGGGATTGTTTTGGGCCATGTTATTTCTAAAGAGGGTATTTCTGTAGATCCTGCAAAAATTGATGTGATTTCTTCATTGCCTTACCCATCTTGCGTACGCGAGATCCGTTCTTTTCTTGGCCATGCAGGTTTCTATAGGCGCTTTATAATGGACTTCAGCAAGATAGCTTTGCCATTGTCAAACCTGCTGAAGAATGATGCCCTGTTCAATTTTGATGATAATTGCAAGAAGTCATTTGACTATTTGAAAAAGGTGTTGACCTCTACCCCTATCATCCAGCCCCCCGACTGGACACTCCCTTTTGAACTAATGTGTGATGCTTCTAATTTTGCTGTGGGAGCGGTTCTGGCACCAAGGGTGGGCAAGGCTGCCCATGTGATTCATTATGCTTCTAGGACATTAGATGTTGCACAATCAAATTACACCACCACTGAGAAAGAACTGCTAGCTGTTGTGTTTGCACTTGATAAATTTAGGTCTTATTTGCTAGGTTCTAGGGTTATTGTTTTTACTGACCATGCAGCTCTGAAGTACCTATTGAAGAAACCAGAGGCAAAGCCAAGATTGATTAGGTGGATGCTTTTGCTCCAAGAGTTCAATGTGGAAATAAAAGACAAGAGTGGAGCTGAAAATTTGGTAGCCGATCACTTGAGCCGAATAGCAAGGGATGAGGATCCTTCTCCCATCCAGGATGATTTTCCTGATGAGCGGCTTCTAAATCTGTATGGGGTAACCCCCTGGTTTGCTGACATTGTAAATTTTCTTGTTGCTGGTGTTGTTCCTGCAGGTACAAGTAGATCCAAGTTCCACAAGCTTAAGAGTGATTGCAAGTACTATATGTGGGATGATCCGTACCTGTGGAAGTTTTGCAGTGATCAGGTGATTCGGAGGTGTGTTCCCGATCATGAGACAGAGTCCATCTTGCATTTTTCTCATGCCTCTCCAGTCGGAGGACACTTTGGACCACAGAGGACGGCAAGAAAAGTCCTGGATTCTGGGTTCTACTGGCCCACAATTTTTAGAGATGCCTATGAGGTTTACAGGAATTGTAAGGAATGCCAAACAGCAGGCCCTGCCATCACTCGTAGGAGTGAGATGCCTCAGTAGCCCATGCTTTTTTGTGAAGTTTTTGATGTGTGGGGAATCGACTTTATGGGTCCTTTCCCTGCATCTTTTGGTTTTGTATATATTCTTTTGGCTGTTGATTATGTTTCAAAGTGGGTGGAAGCAATCCCCACTAGGACTAACGATGCAAAAGTTGTTTCCAAATTTGTTAGGTCCAACATTTTTTGCAGGTTTGGCATACCTAAGACTATCATCAGTGACCAGGGCACTCACTTCTGCAACCGAACCATGGAGGCCTTACTCAGGAAATATGGAGTTGTGCATAGAGTATCCACTGCTTATCATCCCCGGACCAATGGCCAGGCTGAGATATCAAACAGGGAGATCAAGCAAATCTTGAAAAAAATGGTGCAGCCGAATAGGAAAGACTGGAGCCGCCGTCTGGAAGACGCACTGTGGGCTGAGAGGACCACGTTCAAGACACCAATAGGGATGTCTCCCTTTAGGCTGGTATTTGGTAAGGCATGTCACCTCCCGGTGGAAGTTGAGCACCGTGCATATTGGGCAGTCAAGTGCTGTAACTTGGAAGTGAAGGAAGCTGGTATTAAAAGGAAACTACAGTTGCAGCAGCTTGAGGAGCTTAGGCTAGAAGCCTATGAAAGCTCCAGGATTTATAAAGAGAAAACAAAACATTTTCATGATAGAATGATTGCTAGGAAAGAATTTTTTGTGGGCTAGAAAGTCTTACTATTTAATTCCCGCCTGAAATTGATGGCTGGGAAACTTAGGTCCAAGTGGACTGGACCATTTGTTGTTACTAATGTGTTTCCTTATGGTGCCATAGAGATTAAAGATGCAGGTAACAACAAGCCCTTCAAGGTTAACGGGCAGAGGCTGAAGTCGTTCCATGGTGTTGATGCTGGTGTTCCTCTGGATGCTAATGTTGAGGAGCTCTCCTTGGAAGCTCCCACTTACACAGACACCTGATCAGGGAGTATCCTTTCCTTTCCCTCACTCTAATTTATAGTTATGTTGTTCATTGGGGACAATGTATGTTTTAAGTGGGGGAGGGAACTAGTTGTAGTATGTTGTGTCTTGTCTTTCTTTTAGCTCTTGAATAAATTGTGTTGAGTCTTTTGTTGGCAAGTTTGATTGATTTTGATTGATCTGGCACAGATTGCTTGCATGAATTATGTGATGATTTCCCCTAGGTTGAAAAAAAATTTTGTTTTTGAAAAGTGATCCCCATGTGATTGAAAACTGAACTTGGAGATTTTGTTATGATGGCATGATTTATGATAAGTTTGGGGTGAAAGGAAGCACACACTGGGGATAGAATCTCTGTCAAACAATTTGCATGAATGTCCAGGTGAGGTTTTGAGCCTCCAACATGTTTTTGACTGTGTGATATCACTTTTGGATTGCACTTTCCTGAATTTGCTTGAATCTCTTAATGGTTTGCATGTTTATGTGTTTGCTTCAAATGATTTAGGCATTTTCCTTGTAAATAACTACTTAGCCTAAAATAACCATCACTAATACATGTTCCTTAGTTAGCCCCTTTGAGCCTGATTAGCCTGTTATTCTTGATAACCTTATGTTACAAGCCTAAAATCTGAAAAACCATGTTAACCCGATCTTAGGATTAGGAGAGCATGGAATCTTAGCAGGAAAGGGGTTGCAAGAAATTAAGTTTGGGGTGGCTACAGTAATGTGTTGTTTGGGATTGAGAAAAAGAAAAAAAAAATTAATAAAAAGGTTGGAGCCAAAGGCAAAGAAAAAAAATTCAAAAAGGTTATTTGAATAAAAAGGCTGTAGTCACCCAAAAGCATAAAAAAATGGAAAAAGGAACTTGAGTGAAATTCAAAGTGTAAAAAGTTTCATGCTCTCTTAGTTCCTAGGGTCTTCAGCCTAGTACCCTTGTTTATCCTACCTTTAGTCAGGCCCCATTACAACCCATAAAAGTCCTTCTGATGTTGCATGCATGTTTTCTGTGGGAATCATTTGGAGATGAAAATCAAATTTATGGGAAGTGCTTTTGAAAAGTGAATTGAGTGAATTGTTGATTGCCTGACAAAAACTGAGCGATTGAGTGAAACACTAATCTCCCTTGTGAGGAAGGCGGTTATTTGAATTTGGTGATCTTCCTCTTGTGTGTAACTTGGATCCCCTGCTTAGATTAGTGATTGTTTGAAGGATGAAATTCTCAACTGTTTGGAATGAATGATTGTGGGGGTTACTTTGTTGGATAGGGGGAACATTGAGGAAAACTGTTTTGATGAAATTGCTTGAATTTGTGCAAGGTTGATTAAATCTTTTGAGCTTGCCATGTCTTGAGTCTTTTCGAGTTTTTGAGTTTTAGTTTGCTTGGGGACAAGCAAAAGTTAAGTTTGGGGTATTTTGATCAGCCTCTGGCTCATCTAGTTTTATGGCTAGTATGACCAGGGTTTTGTGTTAATTATATCCCGTTTTTGCACAAATTAGATTCGATTGTCCTCAAGCAATGTTTTGAGTCCTTTAGGTAGTTTTAGGTTAATTTAGCAAGTTTTGAGTCAAATAAAGCACTTATGACTATTTTGTTGTTTTCAGGCTAATAAGAAGAGCAAGAAGGGAAGTGCATATGAAGCAGAGGCCATCACGCCCAGGCCGTGACACTGTTCACGGCCGTGATGAGAAGATCATGAAAGTCAGAAAGCATCACGGCCCAGCCGTAATACACATCACGGGCGTGATAAGGAAACCCAGGAAGTTAGAATTGATCACGGCCCAGCCGTGATGAAGGTCACGGCCGTGACAAGAGAGAAACCAAAAGTCAGAATGTATCACGACCTGGCCGTGATAAGCATCATGGCCGTGACGGACTAGAATGTGAAAGGACACCCTTGGCAGAATCGGTCACGGCCTGGCCGTGACAGCCATCACGGCCGTGACGCGCAGCCCCCTATAAAACAAACGCAGCGAGCATGTAAAACTATCCAGTTTTTGACTGTTTATCATATACCTTTGAGTTTTTCCTTCTGTTTGTAATGGAGAACTGAATTTCTTGGATTAATCTACTGTGAGTGAATTCCATCACACTTGAGGTTTTGTAATTCCTATTCTTTTTGTTTGCTTTTCCCTTTTCAATACCATATTATACATTTCTGTTTGTTACTTCGGAGTGTATAGTGTTGTGTTGATTCATTTCAGTGATGTTATGTTCCTATACATAATCGCGTTTGTTAATTCGCGTGTGTTCATTCATGTTCGTTAGTTCATGAGGGCTTAACCCCGTTTGTTAATTCGGGAATAGGAACATATATCCGTAGTAGCGATTTCGTTTGTAATTGTTGCTACAACTGAAAAGGGATTAGAATCTGCTTAGGGCTTGGGATTACATTAACCGATGATAGTTGTGTGAATTCGAGAACAGTAGATTAATCGTCTTTAGCTATTTGATAACCTTTTCACTTGCCTTGTTTTATTTCTCTGTTATTACTTTATTTTCTTAATTGCATTCAATCCAAACCCCCCCCAAAAAAAACTGATTTTTGTGATAAATAGCAAGTAAGAGTCCTTGTGAGACGACATCCGAGTTGTCGCCCTAAACTACATTTCTATAAACCGCTCGTTCTTTTTGGCGCGTGCGCGACAGCGCCACCACCAGTCAACTCTAGAAAGAAGGTTGCCCAATGATTCTTTATGTCCATAATGTCCTCTTTAGATAGTGGATACCGAGTGTCGAATATCTGCATGTAACATAAGATAAATTAAACATTACAGATAATCAGACTAAAACAAAACATAATTAATATATAACTTATTACAAATTCTATTACTTACCATCATCCATCCTTCAGTAATTCCACCGGATACAATGTCGACCATCCACTTCATAACATAGTAGCCGCACTCCCATGAGCCACGATGCCTATGAAACTACAAATGAACCCGATTTGAATATAACGAGTAAACACTTAACATCAACTATATTGTAAATTGCAATTGAATCTCGGGTACTAATAAAATACTTACGTTAGGGAAAATCCACTTAATAGGCCTAGGCCTAGTACCATCTAACATGCGACGTGCGTCGATAGATCTATCATAAAAAAATGTACACTTAAAGTATGTTACATATTTTCGAGTAATTAATAAAACAAATGCGGTACTAAATAAGAAAATTAAAAGCTTACGTTTCAACAATGGCCTTGAGTTCATTCGTCGCTCTTCTTCCCAACGAATAGAAGAGCACTACAACATTCGAACTAGGACATAAGACCAATAATTGCCAATGTCCACTGCAGTTGGGAACAATGAGTGACAAATCACAGATAATTAAAAATCACTTTTATACTTGTACTTACCTCTTTAGGTAAGGTGCTAGGTGTTGACGGATCTGGGCAAGTATACCCAGTCGTGCAAGTAATACGGTGGTGAGACCGGTTATCGTATCCACGGGGATTGGATGTCAACTACCAATTCACAAACTCAGCAACTATCTAGACTAAACTATAAATCAAGAGAAATCAAAACAAAAGCAATAAAATGTTTTTGGTCTTTTTGGGGACTTTTAACAAACACTTGGAGTGCAGAAAGGATATGTTGGGACTAGACTTCACCAAACCTCTAATTCATGCAATACCAGGACTAGATACCTCCGATTCATGCTTCAAATATTAAAATCAAAACACTAAATTACTCAAACCCCGATTCCTTGGATGGCAAGAGCCTAAATCCACTAATAGACCCTAATTCCTTAGGTGGCCTAGATTAATGAATTTGCATTAAGATTAGGGATCATGCGATTACTAGTAAACCTAACTCCATTCCTAGATGAAAGGGTTACTAGGTGATTAAATTCAATTCCGGTTCTAATACGAATTTCCCAATTGCATACCAAAACACAAATCAAGTCATGGGGGTGCTAGCCACAACAAGCATTAAGCACAGAAAAATAATCACTAATATGAAGGCATGAACACAGAATAATCAGTCAAGATAAATACATAAAGTTTAGTTTAGTTACATCTAATCCCAACAAACGGGATTTAACTACTCATAATTACAGAGAAAGCCAAACCAGAAAAGCAGTGGAGAAAGGAAGAAAGGGAGAACACCATTGAAGCTTCCCACTGTCGTCACAGCAACCCCCTAACTCAGCTCCCTTTTTGGGTTGGAACCCTAATCCAGCCGCAGCCTCCAAGTGCTTCCCCATCCAAGAACTCTTCAATTCTGCCCTAAAACAGCAACTTATACCAATCAGTTTTGCGCGCGCTCGCGAGGTGAATGTCTTCTCGCGAGGCGAATATTAAAAATGGCTTCAGAGAATTAATCACTCGCGAGGCGAAAGTTGCTCGCGTGGCGAGACCGAAAGGTTTTTCTCAAATACGCTCGTGATGAGTATCAGGGCCTGGGCGTGATAGCTTCGGTTCTTCAGACTCGCGAGGCGAGAGACGGTTCGCGTGGCGAGACAGAAATGTTTGCATTTTCTGGCACAGTCAGCCTTCAGGTTCGCGGGGCGAGATCCAGTCTCGCGAGGCGAATCTTCAGAATTCTGCTTGGCTCAATTTCTTCTCTTTTCAGGCTCTATTTCATCCAAGCTTCGTTATGGCCAAATCTGCACAGTTTTTCCTTAAGTTCCTGCAAAACAACACCAAGAAACCGCTTCACCCGTTCCAAGGGAAAATCTAACAAAAATCAAATAAAGAATGCCTAATCTATATGAAAAATGCATGCAAAAGTATATATGAAACATCATGTAAAATCACACTATCAAATCACCCTAAGCTTATTCAATTGCTTGTCCTCAAGAAATCACTAAGGCCAGAAGAGATAAAATCAAAGCATGGATAGTGAATTAAGAACCCGAGTACATGATCCAAGTAACAGGCAATTCAAACAATTCAGCAAGAGACAATCAATTCAAGTCCAATTAGAGGCTTAGGTTCCCTAGACTCATATTCTCACTGATTTTGGGCACTCTTTCTCACCTGAAGCTCACCCCAAGCTTGTTCATTTGCTTGGCACTCTTTCTACCTCACTCAAGTGTTTTAGGGGTATGTGACATTTCGCTCAATTTTCCTCAAGGAATGAATTCTACCATAGGCTTGACTATCAACCAAATCTCTACTTTATTAATGAAAACAATTTAGAATCAAGAGGTCTTTTACTTGGTTGTAACGGGGCCATGGGATTAATCGTTAGGTGGGGAAGTCAAGAAAAGGAAATTTCAAAAGGCTACACCAAGTATCAAACATTTCAACACATGACACCTTCTAAAATACCTTTTTGGGTTTTGATTCCTTTTTCCACCTTTCTTTCTTTCTTTCCTCTTATTTCTCATTTCTTTTTTTTTTCATCCCCTTCTCCATATATTTTTCTCTTTTTCTTTTGTTTTTCTTCTGCTTGGAGAAGGGGAGATTTTTCAACTCAAGAGAAATATTTTTCTGATTCTTTCATCCCATACGTTTTTCAACTACCTTTTTACCATTTTGTAATACTTTAGAAGGTATCCTATCAAGCACATTTATCAAAACATTTCAAGGTACCAAGAAAAGCATTTTATTCTTTCAGGCTCAAAATTGGGCAACTAAGGGGTAGCATTTATTCATTCAAAGCTCAGAAGGCCAGAAAAATACCTAGTGCCTCAATCATTTTCAAAAAAAATTTCAAAAATGTTTAAGCTTCAAAATGGTTTCAAGTCAAGTTCTAGAGAAATACAATCCAAGAGGAATAACACTCTAACACAAAGAATGGGGTATATTTAGTGAGTACCCCTTTTGGCTCAAAATCTCACATTTTATAGTTCAAAAATCAATGAGAAACACAAATCTACTGAACCATATGCTAATTATCAACTATCACAGATCATCTCAAGCATTTACATTTGCAGCCTTATCACAAGAATGAAAAAAATTGGGTTCAAAAATTCACTATCACAATTTATTTGGCACTTAGTTCTCATAATTGGATACAAAATTCAGGCAAGGGGGTAATCTAATAATGTGATCATGCAAACCATCATGCAAAACCATATGAATGCAACATGAAAAATGCAAGCAAAATATCCCTACCCCAAGCTTAAGAATTTACATTGTCCCCAATGTAAACAATCAAGATGGAGAGAGGAAAGAAAAATTGGAACGACTTACCGAGGCGGTAACGGGTGCTGACTTTGCTTTTTCTTGTCTTCTTGCTCTTCCCTCCTTCCTTCTTTCCCTGAAATCACTTGGCAATTTTATTAGTAAAAGAAAACTCTTGATCTTCTCAAATTATTCAAGAGGTTAAAATCAAAAACAAAGACTACTACGAAAATGAAAATAACTAAAGAGAAGGGTTAAGAAAAGTTGGGTTGCCTCCCAATAAGCGCTTCTTTAACGTCACTAACTTGACGTTCTAGGATTCTCCTCCCGGATCAAATGGCTTGTGGAGTGGCGATTGTAGCAGCAGTATGACTCTATCCTCAATTCCACCAAGCCATTGTGTGAAAGCACCATTGACCTCTTCAACTATAATAATGCACTTACTTCCTAGCGGGTCAAATGGCATTTTCACCAGGAAGTTTGACAGACAAGTGGAAGGGACTAGCTTTGCAGTGTCCACACATGCATGCAAGCCGACATATTTGTCCAATGCAGAAAATTCAGATTCCTTAGCAAGCATGGTGGAATCCACTACCACTTCATCTTCATCTTGAACTATCCCCAAAACCAGATTTTGCTCAATTTGGGCTTCAGGTGACTTTTGTACTAACTGTTTGCAAATCTCCTCAACTTGCGTTTTGAAGTTCTGCTTCACAGCTTCGATACTCTCACAATTGGCTTTTGCCTTGGCCTCAGAGGCGGATAGTTCTTGGGAATACTGTTCTAGAGCAGTTTTCAACGGTGTTTACTCCTTCCATTCCCATTCCTCCTCATGCTTCATTATCACACTATAAGCTTGTGCATGAGGGCAGTGACGTCCCCAGAGCCCGTAGTCTCCCAAGACTACATTAGGCCCAAAGTGATATTTTGTAACTCCATCCAAGGTGGGAAAATAATAAGTCTCCATTTGTTGCATCCACCTTGTACAAACACAACTCAAAAGAAAAAAAAAGTCAGATATATATACAGAAAAAAAAATGTCTAAATTAGTTGCCTCCTTTGTTACTAATGATATTGGCAAAACCAATCCCCGGCAAGGGCGCCAAAAACTTGTTGACGGATCTGGGCAAGTATACCCAGTCGTGCAAGTAATACGGTGGTGAGACCGGTTATCGTATCCACGGGGATTGGATGTCAACTACCAATTCACAAACTCAGCAACTATCTAGACTAAACTATAAATCAAGAGAAATCAAAACAAAAGCAATAAAATGTTTTCGGTCTTTTTGGGGACTTTTAACAAACACTTGGAGTGCAAAAAGGATATGTTGGGACTAGACTTCACCAAACCACTAATTCATGCAATACCAGGACTAGATACCTCCGATTCATGCTTCAAATATTAAAATCAATCCACTAAATTACTCAAACCCCTATTCCTCGGATGGCAAGAGCCTAAATCCACTAATAGACCCTAATTCCTTAGGTGGCCTAGATTAATGAATTTGCATTAAGATTAGGGATCATGAGATTACTAGTAAACCTAACTCCATTCCTAGATGAAAGGGTTACTAGGTGATTAAATTCAATTCCGGTTCTAATACGAATTTCCCAATTGCATACCAAAACACAAATCAAGTCATGGGGGTGCTAGCCACAACAAGCATTAAGCACAGAAAAATAATCACTAATATGAAGGCATGAACACGGAATAATCAGTCAAGATAAATACATAAAGTTTAGTTTAGTTACATCTAATCCCAACAAACGGGATTTAACTACTCATAATTACAGAGAAAGCCAAACCAGAAAAGCAGTGGAGAAAGGAAGAAAGGGAGAACTCCATTGAAGCCTCCCACTGTCGTCACAGCAACCCCCTAACTCAGCTCCCTTTTTGGGTTGGAACCCTAATCCAGCCGCAGCCTCCAAGTGCTTCCCCCTCCAAGAACTCTTCAATTCTGCCCTAAAACAGCAACTTATACCAATCAGTTCTGCGCGCGCTCGCGAGGTGAATGTCTTCTCGCGAGGCAAATATTAAAAATTGGCTTCAGAGAATTAATCACTCGCGAGGAGAAAGTTGCTCGCGTGACGAGACCGAAAGGTTTTTCTCAAATATGCTCGTGATGAGTATCAGGACCTGGGCGTGATAGCTTCTGTTCTTTAGACTCGCGAGGCGAGAGATGGTTCGCGTGGCGAGACAGAAATGTTTGCATTTTCTGGCACAGTCAGTCTTCAGGCTCGCGGGGCGAGATCCAGTCTCGCAAGGCGAATCTTCAGAATTCTGCTTGGCTCAATTTCTTTTCTTTTCAGGCTCTATTTCATCCAAGCTTCATTATGGCCAAATCTGCACAGTTTTTCCTTAAGTTCCTGCAAAACAACACCAAGAAACCGCTTCACCCGTTCCAAGGGAAAATCTAACAAAAATCAAATAAAGAATGCCTAATCTATATGAAAAATGCATGCAAAAGTGTATATGAAACATCATGTAAAATCACACTATCACTGGGTAGCACTGCTTGTTGCCTCGACCAAGCATGTGACGCATGCTCGCAGTAATCTCATCTGGGGGAAATGTCTCACCCTCAATGAGGCCAGGGTCAACGAATCCATAAATATGGAGGTTGCCCTAACAATACATTGGCGACGCAAATACCTAATATATTGAAAAAACATGTTAATTATAATAGTATTGAAAACTTATTTAGTTAAACTGACAAATAAAAAATGTACTTACGTGCACCATAATAAGATGCACAACCAGCAAACCTTTTCACCATCAAGAGCTATCTCCATAAAGTCCCTTGCGGGGAGATTGAAAGGTTGATCAGGCCTGCCATCGTGTTTCAACTCTATGGAAGCAGGATTTGTCGCAAGTTTCACAGCCATTACAGCCAGACGTTCAAGAGCATCAGAGTGATCCCCCTCGTCGATACACTAATCAACAAAGATAAAACATTAGTGAACACGGTTAAGTTAATTCAATTGTAAGTAATTGAATGATTATATGAACACCTTGCCAGAAGAAGACTTCACAAGTCTTCCCAGATGAGACTTTTTGGGTGGAACATCCTTTTCAAAATCCTAAACAACAAAAAAAACATTAATAAACACAATTAATAAATTTTAATTTTAAATATAGAAAAATACAAGTAATTGAATACCTTGGCTGAAACAAAAAACCTCAAAAGTCTTTGATGAGCCTCTGGTTGACTGGTTTTATAACTAGTAAAGACCTTGGCTTTGTGCTAATTTTATATCATTTTCACTCAAATTAGACTTGATTGTCCTTAAGTAGTATTTTGAGTCTGTAAAGTGTTTTTATGTTAATTTAGTTGATTTAGAGTTAAATAAAGCACTTATGTTATTTTCTTAATTTCAGGTTAATAAAAAGTGAAATAAATCTGGAGCCACTCGCCTCGCAAAGGATATCTCGCCCCGCGAGTCACCCAGCCCAGAAAGTCAGAGACGATCACGGTTTACCCGTGAAGATCACGGCCGTGACGCGCGGCCCTCTTATAAAAACAGAAACGCAGGAGTCAGAACAGGAAAGCTAAAAGGAATCCCAACAACTTTCATGAAGAACTCAGATGCTGAATTGGATGTATAGTGGGTCACATTGGGCCTTGAAGTCAGAACATAATTGCTGTCACTGGAACCTGAACTGGTCATGAAGATTGGGCCATAACTTGGGCTGTAGATGTCGGTTGGAACTGAAACCGGTGGCAAATGAAAGATCAAACAAAGAGCTTTAACTCTCATGAAGACCATTATTCCAAACAGAGCCGTTTTGAAGGGCTTTAATCCATGTGAAGTCAGAGGCGTTTCAGCTGCCCTATGAGTTGAATGTGGACATAACTCCCTCATTTTAATTCATAATTAAGCAAATTAAGTGGCTTTGGAAAGCTAAGAGGCAGAGATTGAAGTTAATAAAAGGAGCATTCAGATATTGAGAGAGGAGTTAGTCATAGTTAGGCAGAGTCAGAGAGTTGGCCAGTTTTGGCTAGTTCTTAGGCAGTAGTAGTAGTTTGTCTTCTTTTCTTAGATATGTTTTGTTTTCCTTTTGTAATGGAGAACTAGTCTCCTAGATTAATCTACTGTGATTGGTTTCCATTTACATTTGAGGTTCTGTAATTCCTGTTTTCACTTACTTTTCTCTTTTCAATACGATGCTATATGTTTCTGTTTGTTTAATTCAGGAGTGTATAGTATTGTATTGATTCGTTTCAGTGATGCTATGTTCCTATAATTAATCGCGTTTGTTTAATTCGCGTGTGTTCATTCATGTTCGTTTAGTTCATGAGGGCTTAACCCCGTTTGTTTAATTCGGGAATAGGAACATATATCCGTAGTAGCGATTTCGTTTGTTAATTGTTGCTACAACTGAAAGGGGATTAGAATCTGCTTAGGGCTTGGATTTATATGAACCAATGATAGTGGGAAACCGAGAACAGTAGGTTAATCGTCTTTAGTTTATTTGTTAATCTTTTAACTGCTTTGATTTTTTTATTGCTTTGTTTTCTTTATTTTAATTGCACTCAATCCAAAACCCCCAAAACTAACTTTTGATTTTCTGTTAATAATAACAACAACTAAAGAGTCCTTGAGAGACGATCTCCGAGTTGTCGCTCTATACTACATTATTTTAATAATCGTTCGTTCTTTTTAGCGCGTGGCGACAGCGCGGTCAAAAATTGGCGCCGTTGCCAGGGACTCTGGTTTGTTGTTGTTAGCAGAAAATAAAATTTATAAAAATAAAAAAATAAAAAAAAATCTCTTTGCTAATTAGTTTTGTCTGCATTGTCTGGTTGTGAATTTTAGCACCCCCCATGGATAATTATATGCGAAATTACATGCCTAATGTTTACTATGAACCACCACCATGTATATATTTTCCTGATTTTCATGGGTTATCACACTGGTTGCCAAGGTTTAGTGGTTTTGCAGGTGAAAATCCGCAGGAGCATCTGAAGGAATTCCAGATTGCTTGTTCTATAATGCTGAGACCTGCAGGAATAACAGAAGATCACATTCAGATGGAAGCTTTCCAGTTCTCACTTGAAGGTGCTGCAAGAGATTGGTTGTATTGTCTTGATGAGAATTCCATCTCAAGCTGGTTTGTTTTGAAGGAAGCCTTCCTGTTCAGCTACTATCCTGCCTTCAGAGCTGCACCTTCCGAACCTTCACTGGAGGACCTGATCAAGCAAATGAATGCACAATTGGAAGCAAACTTTCTCGAAATTCAACAGATGATGGAGGCGAGCAATCTTGAATTCCAACAGAAGATGGAGGCTGAACACCAGAGGAGCCAAGCTGAATCTCAGAAGTTGTCCACTCTAAT
The DNA here is from genome assembly GCA_030762895.1 of Sophora flavescens. NCBI lineage: Eukaryota > Viridiplantae > Streptophyta > Magnoliopsida > Fabales > Fabaceae > Sophora > Sophora flavescens. The sequence goes on along the minus strand of CM061067.1, from coordinate 108,013,347 downwards.
TGATCAAGTTAGCGCCAACTCGGCTGCAATGCTAACTCCACAGCCCCTTGAAGAACATAAAGATTCACAGATGGTTATTCTTGAAGACACTTCTGATGATAATGTTGATAATGTTTCTGATGATGAATCGTGTGTTGAATCCCCTGATTCTAATGCATGTGATGATTGTTATTGTGATGGCACTGCTTTGTGTGTAGAATGTTATTTTGAAAGGTATGTTAAGCAAAGCATCCATATGGAACAGGAGACAGATGAGGTTGAGGGCCATGTTCATATAGGAAGTGAGCATCAGGAGGATCAGGAGGACATCTGCTTCCCTGTACCTGAGGATAATGAAGAACCTTTGGAAGTAGATGATCCAATTAAACCAAATGCATGTGTTGAGAGTAATGGGGTGGATGAATTAATTGCTGAATTTCCAGACATTCAGAATTTTACTGATTCATTTTATTGTGATATATGTACTGACTCTACTAACTCTAACCTTTGTGTGGTGTGTGCTGAAATTTCTGCATGTATAGCAGGTGATAAATTTGTTAGTACGGTGAAGGAAGACCTTGCAGAAGTTGAAGCAGCACCAGTAACCCCAGCTAACTGTTTGCCACCTCCCCCTAAGGAGCCACCAGTGATGGATTTTGCACCCTTGGATTTTGCACCATGGCCAGTCCAAGAGGTTGAGCCCCACTTCTATTGGGAGGATTTTATGGACTTTGTAGATAAAGAGGTCAGCTGTGACCCGAAGGGGAGTGAGAAGTCAACCGCACTCGGTGAAGTCGTCATAATTGTCAAGTGCTCACCCCCACATCAAGGCTGCGAGTTAGGGAAGCATGGAATGAACTCCCACTCTTTGTCCATCACGTGGGCCTTATGCTACAAGCAATGGGATCCTGGTGGAACCGCCCTTCAATGAGTTTTTCTTAACCCTTATCTCTTTTAATTTTCTTTTTCTTGCTTTATTTCTGCTTTGTTTTCAATAAAGCTCCTGAATAATTTGAGAAGCTCAGGAGTTGTGTCGAGTCTTTTGTTGGCAAGATTATTGGATTTTATTGATTTTGCATAGATTGATTGCATGATAGTGTTGACTGTTTTCCCCCTAAGATATGAAAAATTTTTGAAAATTGATCCCCATATGATTGAAACTGAACTTTGAGATTTTATTATGATGGCATGATTTATGATAAGTTTGGGGTGATAGGAAGCACACACTAGGGATAGAATCTCTTTCAAATAATTTGCATGAATGTCTAGGTGAGGTTTTGAGCCTCCAACATGTTTTTGACTGTGTCAAAATCACTTTTGATTGCACTTTCCTGAATTTGCTTGAATCTCTTTTTGATTTGCATGATTATATGTTTGCTTCAAATGATTTAGGCATTTTCCTTGTAAATAGCTACTTAGCCTAAAATAACCATCCCTAATGCATGTTCCTTAGTTAACCCCATTGAGCCTATTAGCCTGTTAATTCTTGATAACCTAATGTTATAAGCCCAAAAATCTGGAAAACCATGTTAACCCGATCTTAGGATTAGGAGAGCATGTAATCTTAGAATGGGTGCAAGAAATTAAGTTTGGGGTGGCTACCCGGTGCAATGTGTTGTTTGGGATTGGGAAAAAAAAAGAAGAAAAGTGTAAAAATGAAAAAAAAATAAAAAGAAAAAAAAAGAAAAAAAAAAGAAAAAAAAGAAAGAAGAAAAACAATAAAAATAAAAAGTGTTGAAATAAAAGAGGCTGTAGTCACCCCGAAGCATAAAGAAAAAAATGAGAAAAGGAACTTGAGGGGAATTTCAATGTAAATAATGTTCATGCTCTCTTAGTTCCTAGGGTCTTCAGCCTAGTTCCTTTGTATATCCTACCCTTAGCCAGGCCCCATTACAACCCATAAAAGACCTTTTGATGTTGCATGCATGTTTTTTGTGGGAATCATTTTGAGATGAAAATCAAATTTATGGGAAGTGCTCTTAAAAGTGAAACTGAGTGAAATGCTGATAGCCTGACACAAACTGAGCGGATGAGTGAACACAAATTTCCCTTGTGAGGAAGGCAGTTGTTTGAATTTGGTGATCTCCCTCTTGTGTGTAACTTGGATCCCCTGCTTAGATTAATAATTGTTTGAATGATGAAATTCTCAACTGTTTAGAATGAATGAATGTGGGGATTGCTTTGTTTGGAAGGGGGGAACATTGAAAGAAAAATTGTTTTGTTAAATTGCTTGAAATCTGTGTAAAGTTGATTGAATCCTTAAGCTTGCCATGTGTTGCCAAGTCTGAGTCTTGTTTAAGTTTTAGTTTGCTTGGGGACAAGCAAAGTTTAAGTTTGGGGTATTTTGATGAGCCTCTGGTTGACTGGTTTTATAACTAGTAAAGACCTTGGCTTTGTGCTAATTTTATATCATTTTCACTCAAATTAGACTTGATTGTCCTTAAGTAGTATTTTGAGTCTGTAAAGTGTTTTTATGTTAATTTAGTTGATTTAGAGTTAAATAAAGCACTTATGTTATTTTCTTAATTTCAGGTTAATAAAAAGTGAAATAAATCTGGAGCCACTCGCCTAGCGAAGGATATCTCGCCCCGCGAGTCACCCAGCCCAGAAAGTCAGAGACGATCACGGTTTACCCGTGTTGAAGATCACGGCCGTGACGCGCGGCCCTCTTATAAAAACAGAAACGCAGGAGTCAGAACAGGAAAGCTAAAAGGAAGCCCAACAACTTTCATGAAGAACTCAGATGCTGAATTGGATGTATAGTGGGTCACATTGGGCCTTGAAGTCAGGACATAATTGCTGTCACTGGAACCTGAACTGGTCATGAAGATTGGGCCATAACTTGGGCTGTAGATGTCGGTTGGAACTGAAACCGGTGGCAAATGAAAGATCAAACAAAGAGCTTTAACTCTCATGAAGACCATTATTCCAAACAGAGCCGTTTTGAAGGGCTTTAATCCATGTGAAGTCAGAGGCGTTTCAGCTGCCCTATGAGTTGAATGTGGACATAACTCCCTCATCTTAATTCATAATTAAGCAAATTAAGTGGCTTTGGAAAGCTAAGAGGCAGAGGTTGAAGTTAATAAAAGGAGCATTCAGATATTGAGAGAGGAGTTAGTCATAGTTAGGCAGAGTCAGAGAGTTGGCCAGTTTTGGCTAGTTCTTAGGCAGTAGTAGTAGTTTGTCTTCTTTTCTTAGATATGTTTTGTTTTCCTTTTGTAATGGAGAACTAGTCTCCTAGATTAATCTACTGTGATTGGTTTCCATTTACATTTGAGGTTCTGTAATTCCTGTTTTCACTTACTTTTCTCTTTTCAATACGATGCTATATGTTTCTGTTTGTTTAATTCAGGAGTGTATAGTATTGTATTGATTCGTTTGATGATGCTATGTTCCTATAATTAATCGCGTTTGTTTAATTCGCGTGTGTTCATTCATGTTCGTTTAGTTCATGAGGGCTTAACCCCGTTTGTTTAATTCGGGAATAGGAACATATATCCGTAGTAGCGATTTCGTTTGTTAATTGTTGCTACAACTGAAAGGGGATTAGAATCTGCTTAGGGCTTGGATTTATATGAACCAATGATAGTGGGAAACCGAGAACAGTAGGTTAATCGTCTTTAGTTTATTTGTTAATCTTTTAACTGCTTTGTTTTTTTTATTGCTTTGTTTTCTTTATTTTAATTGCACTCAATCCAAAACCCCCAAAACTAACTTTTGATTTTCTGTTAATAATAACAACAACTAAAGAGTCCTTGAGAGACGATATCCGAGTTGTCGCTCTATACTACATTATTTTAATAATCGCTCGTTCTTTTTGGCGCGTGGCGACAGCGCGGTCAGTCTTCTTGGCCAAGAGATGAATTACCGAGGGCCTGGCCTACTATTTGAACATCCTCAGTGGGCACAGGGACTCGAGCATCAGCATCTCGAATATCTTCAACCACCACCCTCACCTCATCATCTCCTAATGTCCGGTTGTGTAAGGTATTCCCCAAGTTGTGTGCCCTCCCAAATGCCACTAAGTGATCATGATTATCATCAACATACAGCTCACACATGTCAGGATCCTCCTCCATGTCATCAGGCTGATGAGGAGGATCACATGACCCCTTGGTGCTCACACGGACAGAGGGTGAGACACCGGTATTTTGCTGGGAAATAGCAAAAGTTTGGATCTGCTGGGCAATCTCTCGTCTAAGCTCATCTGCAATATCTCGTTTTAACTGTTCTCGATCTACATCTTCCCTGGGGCAATGGTGTGAACATGAACCATGGTATTGGCGAATGCCAACGCCCCATCCAAGACCAATGACACGGCCAGGGTGGTCTGGCTTACCAATCGCAGTAGCCAAAATATCTTTGCGCCCTTTAGGCACAAAACTTCCTTGAGTGGCCTGCTCGTCCAAGGAATCCTACAACATATAGAATGTCACATTAATTTGTGTAAGACAATGGATAAGATTGTTAAGATTACAATTAGAATTCAAAATAAACTTACAATCTTCTCGGCTACCCGACGTGTCTCCTCTGTTGTATATTGTCCCGATTTTCTTAGTCGGGTTCTCTTCCATGACTTATGGCGTGGGGCTGGAGGTGGGTCAACAACTTCTGGAGGGTTTTCAGCATTAGGATCAGCTTGAGATGCTTCTTCCTGAAGTCTTTTCTTTTCCTCTTCCATCATTTTTATATTAAGACCATCATATCCTGCACGTGCCATGACATGGGGGTAGACATTATTTTTTTGGATGTCTTGCGCCTTTTTTCCTTTTCACCTGTTATAAATGACAGACAACCGTATTACGTAAATTAATAAAATTAATTAAATTAACAGATGACTCAATTAAGTTACCCTGGTGGGAGGACTCATGTCGGGACTGACCAAAATGATCCCAAGTCTCCTGGTCAAGAAACGAGTATGTTTCAAGTGGGGACTTGTCACGCTGCCCAAATATGTAGTATCTTCCCCAGTCCGCCTTAAATTACCTCCAATGCTCACCCACATACTTTATCCATGTCCTCCTCATACGCTCGGTATTGGGCACTTCAAAGATGAGCTATATTACACAACAAAATGGAGAAATTAGTGTATGATATTAATATGGTTAAATAAAATAAATACAAAAAAGACATTAAAAGTATAGATATCATGATGCTATCCCATATCTGATCCTTCACACTCTTCGGTACATGGTCCCAATCCTCAATAAGAATACTAGTCTTGCTTCGAGCAACGAAGCCCACAAAAATGTGGAACTGATCAGCCATTCGCCCTACAGGCTTCCAACGTTCATCAAACTGGATCTGTATCCTTTGATTAGCACCACGATTGACAGTCAAATTCCTTAACCGTGTGGCACCTGTACCTTTTTTGCGTTTAGGCGGGGTATCCGACCCGCTGCGCGAAGGAGGGATGTCCTCGTGATCAGCCATGTATGCCTATTTAGACACAAAAAAAAAACATAATGTCAGTAAGAATCAATTTATATCGAACATAACTTAAATTAACTAGCAAATATCAAGAAAAATAAAACTTGTAAATATGACTTTAAACAAGACTTATAAACATAACTTATAAATATAACTCATAAATACATATGACTTATAAACATAACTTATAAGTATAACTTATAGATATAACTGTAAACATAACTTACACTATGGTCAAGTAGTAATGTTCTCCCATAACCCTTCTTGATGATCATCACGAGTGGCATGTATATCGTCTACTTCATTTTCCTCATTGAAAGTAGGCACCCGTATTGAGAAAGAATGAGTATCAGAAATATCAAGAGTTGAATCTTGATTTTTCTCACTACCATTATGCATGCTTTTTCCTTGGAGTACCACTGACCACCTTTTGTTAGAAGGATCACTGATATAAAACATTATTTTGCTTGGAATGTCATGATGAAAGGCTCTTCCTTATAACCTACCTTGTCAAGGTCCACCAATGTAAATCCCAACTCATCAGTTTGTACACCGCTGTTACTGTCGACCCACTTACATTTAAAAATGGGCACTCTAAATTTAGTGTAATCGACCTCCCAAATCTCTTCAATGACTCCAAAGTAAGATACGGATGCTATAACAGGGTTTGTATCTTATGAACTAGAGAAGTGCATGGACTCAGCCACGATCATAACCCCAATGTTTAGCACGGTACTCTTGTAATCCTAGGACTTTGTATAGGAGGAAACCTTATTGATATCGTATCCACTCCAACATATGACATCAAAGTTAGGTCCTTGTGCTAGCCATTTTAATGTATCAGAAGCGGTACCATCAATTGCAATTTTTTATTTAAACCAGTTTAAGAAAGTTTTGTTATGCTTGTTCAACAACCATTTTTCATTCATTCGAGGATAATTTTCCTTGACAATGCTTTTGTGATCACGTAAGTAAGGTTCAACCTCGTCAGTGTTATTCAATATATACAAATGTGCTTGAAGCACTTCCTCTCGACCCATGCTCTTAACAGTAATACCTCGTGTACCCTTACCATCACATCTTCCCTCATGACAAGATTTAGGAAGCCCTACAGGTTCCGCTTCTAACACGTAGTCTGTACAAAACTCAATAGCTTCTTCTGCAACGTACCTTTCAACAATAGATGCTTCAGGACGGTGTGGATTCTTGACATACCCTTTCAAGATCTTCATGCATCGCTCAACGGAGTACATCCACCTTAAATAAACTGGTCCACACAATCTAATCTCCCTTACTAGATGAACAATCAAATGAACCATAATGTCAAAAAATGAAGGGGGAAAATACATCTCCAATTAGCACAAGATAATAACTGCCTCATTTTCCAACTCATCCAACTTTTCAGTGTCAATGACTTTGCTACATATAGCATTGAAGAATAAGCACAACCTAGTTATGGTGTGTCTAACTTTTTTAGGCAAGATGTCCCGAATAGCCACTGGTAGTAGTTGTTGCATCAAGACGTGGCAATCATGAGACTTTAAGCCAACTAATTTGAGAACTTTCATTGAGACAAGCCTCTTGACATTTGAAGAGTAACCTTGTGGCACTTTGACGCCCCGTTGACACTCACAAACTTTTTTTCTCTTTTTTTTGATAAAGTATGATATGCTGGGGGTAAATAAGTCTTCTTACCACCTACTGATTGTGTAGCTAACTGCTCTCGTATACCCATCGCAACTAGATCCAGACGAGCATTCACACCATCTTTTGTCTTGCCCTGAATGTTGAGAAGCATTCCGATTACACTATCACATACATTTTTCTCCACATGCATCACATCAATACAATGTCTTTGATGGCGCTCGAATCCGCAAGTGCACGGCTTCGTCGTCAAGTAATAAAAAGATAAATCCCACAGAGACCGTGATCTCAAATAACAATTAATTACTAAATCAATTAAACTAGACTATAAAAGATAAAGATTTGGAAAACATTTGATTTTTGAATCAAGTAGCAAATCAAATTTAAAGTTGCAATTAACACTACAAAAAAAAACCTATTTAGCGACCGAAGATTTCGGTTGCTAAACATGATAATTCGGTTGCTATATTGTGTAGCGACCGAATTAACGACCGAATTAAGGGGGTAGCAGAAACCCTGGTGGCTAAATGTTTAGCGACCGAATTTGTATTTCGGTCACAAATTTGCGACCGATATTTCAGTCACAAAATTATATATTTCGGTCACCGTATAGTTGGTCGCAATCGAATTTGGTGACTGATATTCGGTCGCTATTTCGGTCACAAATTTTGAAATTTTTTTCTATAAAAATTTTCCTGTAACTTAATCCTACCGACCAAATTTTCCTGTAACTTAATTCTGATATAAACAAAAATACACCAATATTTTTTTTGAATAAATAGAAAACGTAAATATGATGTACTAACGATCCAAAACACCACAATCAATATGATCAAGAAAACACATACATTAATTAACGCAAGTTTAATAATTGGTTATAAAAAAAAGTTTAATAATGTACTAATTAACGATCAAAACATTAAAACACACCACAGTCAATAAGTACTAATCAAAATATCAAAACTCATCAATCTTCCAAAGGGATAAATATGTAGAAGTGAGAACCCCCAAGGTACTTAAACTTTGTCAATGCACCAGTGGACAACAAATACAACTCCCTGATACCATTTGTATCTGTTGCAAAATATGGGCGATCCTCATGGATTACTATATTCCCATTGAACAGATTTCCGCATTTGTCTTCAATAGTCACAACACGCGGTATTTCTTGTCCCCAACGACGGTAGAATGATCGCGGGATTGAAATCAAATCCTGCAAATACACAAGAACAATTTAGTAATGATTAGTTTATGCCTTAACCATCATTACGTGAATACGATCGGTATTCTTAAGTTGATGAGATACTGTACCTGGTCTAAATGGATGGTTGTCTCAAAACATTTAGTCGTATCCATTTTCTGATAAAACGATAAGGAAAACAAGTCATATGTCTAAACTTCATCAAGTGATAATAAGAAAAAATGGAAAGATCCATGTAGCATACTAGCATGTTAAAATAGAACAAAGAAATGCAACTTCACATGCAACTTTACAGATTAGTAAACATAGTAGCTTTCAGGAAAACAGATGCTTTTACGCCGTTTTGAAGGATGGTCATAGAGAGGACCTTTCCTACTGGAAATGCCTAGATAACCTAGTAAGGATGGTCATCAACAACTATTTCTGGAAAGCTCCATTGCCTAGTGAAACAAATGAGTAGAAAACCAGAGTTGCTTTCATAATATTATGTACAGAGCTGCTTTCTAATGTGAATAATGTTTGAATGATGACGGCACGTCATGTGCCTGGCAAATTGTGCCCCACCCTTCATTTTATCTAACCCTGTACTTAATATTTCATTATCTAATTTCATCATTCATACATAAGTAGATATACCTCATTATCGTCAATATGACCCAGTGGGTGTCATTGCCATTGCACACTATATTTTACCAAGTCAGATCAGCACTACAAATGAAAGAAATACACGAATGCATCTGCCAAAAGAAAAGAAATACAAAAAAGATAGTTTTCCACCTGCTGCAGCGCACAACCCCTTTATTGTTGTTAAACTGTAATGCACCCAATTTACCCACTCACCTCAAGCATTCCCTAGCAACACCCAAGCAATTCATGCAACATTTCCAAATACATAGTATTCAAAACCACCAAAGTCACTTTCATTCCAATCCTCATTCTTTGGACGTGTTTTAATTCATGGTGAACCATAGTTGCAAAATAAGTCAAGTAGTTGGGAAAATGCAGAAATTAGAGCAAAGGAAAATTAATTTTCTCAAGTATGCTTAGTAAAGATGTATTTGGATTCACTATCCTAATCATCTCACAGTTGAAACAACAATGTACTTTAGTAATCTAAATAAGAGAAAGCTAACTTATATTATCTATCCAATAAGTTATTTAAATCAATATACCCCTACTATCAAAATTTCTCTACTCTGGATTTCACTAGAGCAACATCAATGATTAATTTGACAGCATAAAAACCCATACTGACAGAACTTCCCTAAACCCTAACCTGAGACAGAACTGATCAGAGGAGACTGTGGGGGTGGTGGTTGCGCAAACATAACCCCTTGAGATGGTGGTGGTGGCCGGAGGAGGAAGTGACAACACCTGAGAGAGACATTAGGAGAAACTGAGACAAAGAGAACCGAGCAAGAGAGAGAGAGAGCGAGATACACAGAGAGAGAGAAGAGGAGACCTTACCAAAGAAGGAGGTCACGGTGCTACAGTGGTGGTCGTGGTGGCGGTGGTGGCACGGTGCTGCTGGGAGGAGGAAGAGAGAGTGAGAGACGGAGAAGGAGAAACACAAAATGAGAAGGATAAGGGGAGAACCTTACCAAGTGGTGGCAGGAGGAGGACGAGACGGTGAGAGGTGGTGATGCGCTGCCGGAACAGGGACGGCGCGGAGCAGAGCAGCTGCGCGAGAGAGAGTAGAAGAAAAGAGAGAAATGGGGGAAGAGAGAAAGGAAATCACGATTTAGGGATTTCATTTTTAGCGACCGAATTAAATCGGTCGCTAAATGGGTTAATTTGAAATTTGAACTCATAAATTTAGCGACGGATTTTTAAATCGGTCGCTAACACACACTATTTTAAATTTTGTTATGCGCCGTTTAGCGACCGAATTAATATCGGTCGTAAATATAAATGAAGTTTAACCGTTGCATTTAAATCGGTCGCTAAAAAGTCATAAATTTCTGACTTTTACTTTCCTTTATTTAGCAACCGAACTAGCGACCGATAACTCTGCTACGCTCTATTTCGGTCGCTATTTCGGTCGCAGTATCAACTCTAATTAGTGTTTCATGTAGATCCTATAATCGGTCGCCATTTCGGTCGCAAAAAGCAACCAAAAAATTCGGTCACTATTTTCGGTCGCTAAATAACCTTTTTTTTGTAGTGTAAAACGAAATCAAGAACAAAATTGGAAAGTAGATCAAATCTTAGATTTCAAAATATCAAAAGGGGTTCCCAGGAATTGGGTTACCAACAAGACTGTTCATGTTACTAAATTGACTACTCCTCTTGTTAATTATCGAAATTTGCTTTGAAGGCGAATTTATCCTAAATAAGTTAATGTTCCCTCTCGGGATACAAGAACCGTGCCCAATTAAACTAACCCCTACTCTCGTGGTAATTGAATTTAAATTGAACCTTTTAAGCTTTGTGACAATTCGTGAACCCTCGAAGGACCGCTTCTAACTCTCGTGATTTAAGTCCTAAGTTCAATCCCTATAGATCCAATACCTAAGTTCACCACTAGGTTCCTCCTTAGAGTATCTATGACATGCAAATAAGTGCGCACCAGGTTCACAAGTAATTCATGCAATAGGAATCAAATCGAAAGCAAATTGAAACTAACAAGAAGTAAAACATCAATTCATAACACAAAACAAATCTTGGGCATAGCCCCAATTCCTAGAAATAAAAAGACTACTCAAGCATTGCCATATTCATAGCAAGCTTGATTAACAAAAGCATAAAAAAACCTAAGAGAAGAGAAGAAATTGAGAAGAAGAGAAATCCTAGTTTTTGCCTAAGGTAGCAGCCCAAGGGATCCTATTTTCGAGCCTCTAGGTCCTATTTATAATGTAGGGTAACTTGCATCCCAAGCAATTACAAAATCAGATCAAATCAGCTTTTAAAATTCTAGATATTGCGCGTCACGGCCGTGATGGCTGTCACGGTTGGGCCGTGACAGATTCTGTCTTGGAAAACTTGGCATTGATGGCCTGTCACGGCCGTGATGGCCATCATGGCCTGGCCGAGACAGGTTCTGACTTTTTCGTTCTTTTCTTTTCAGTCTTGCTCGATCATGGCCATGATGGCTATCACGGCTAGGCCGTGATGGGCTCTGTTTGGCTCATTTTCGTTACTTTTCAAGCTCCGTCTTCATGCAAGCTCCATCATGGTTGATCCTGAGCATTTTAATCCTCAATTCCTGCATACAAATACCACAAAACCGCCTTACCCATTCCAAGGTAAAAACTAACAAAAATCAAATTTAAAATGCCTAAACTACATGAAAATGCATGCAATATGATAAAGAAATATGAGGTGAAATCACACTCATCAGTCTTACATCAAGCTTGCACCAGCATGGAAGATCAAAGAAGATCAACCTTTTCTTCCATATTTTTTTCTTAGTAGCCTTCTTTTGGGTCTTCTCGTAGATAACATTGATGTCCTTCACATGTTGATAAACTTGCTCTCTAGTTAATGCCGCTGGAGCAATTTCATTATCCGGAAGTCCATTGAAAGCTTTTCTCAATCTACGATAAGGGTGATTAGGTTCGAGAAATCTCCGATGCCCAAGGTAAATTGTCTTCCTTCCATGTTGCAGTTGATGGTAGCATGTTCCTTCTTCACATATAGGACATGCTTTATGCCCCTTAACACTATACCCGCACAAATTCCCGTATGCTGGAAAGTCATTGATGGTGTAAAATAACATGGCACGCATCTTGAAAGTCTCATGGCAGTACCCGTCAATCATATCAACACCTTCATCCCACAACATTCTTAAGTATTCAATCAAGGGACTTAGATAAACATCTATGTCATTTCCTGGCTGTTTTGGGCCCGAAATCATCATAGATAACATAATGTATTTGCGCTTCATGCACAACCAAGAAGGTAGGTTGTAGATTACCAGGAGAACAAGCCTTGAACTATGAATACTACTTAAGTTACCATATGGATTCATTCCATCCATAGCAAGTCCAAGCCTAAGGTTTCGGGGCTCATTGCCGAAATCCGGAAACAAACTATCAATTTTCTTCCATTGCAAAGAATCAGTCAGATGGCGAAGCTGTCCATCACATTTCCTCTCATCTACATGCCATCTAACGTTCTTTGCATCATTTACATTAGCGAACAATCGCTTGAACCTCAAAATTATTGGAAGATACCATAACACCTTCGCAGGAGGACCCTTTGTGACCACATAACAACTAGAATCGCCATCCTTCACTTTGTAGCGTGATACCCCACACCTGGGACATTCGTGCATCTCTTCAAACTCTTTCCTGGACAATATGCAATCATTGGGGCATGCATATATTTTCTTATACTCCATACCCATCGGGCACAATATCTTCTTCGCCTCATAGTTACGGGATGGTAATGTGTTACCTTCTGGAAGCATGTCTTTCAACAACTCAAGCAATTCGGTGAAGCTTTTATCACTCCACCCATTTCTCGCCTTCACGTTGATCGATCTTAACACTGCTGTCAACCGTGTGAAATTAGTGCAACCCGGATACAAAGGCACTTCTGCATCACTGCACAAAGTGTCATACACATGTGTTCGCTGAAAAGACTCTTGCCCAATATCATGGATCATGTCCTCTAGTCGATCATCCATATCTACGTCATCAACTTCCTCTCTTTGATACACCCTTGACCTGTCTAACTATTCACCATGCCATATCCATATTGTATAACTCTTGCAAATCCCCTCACAAATAATATGCTCCCGTATCTCCTCAGCTTCTAGTCGTCTCCCATTCAAACAATTAACACAAGGACAATAAAACTTTCCGTTACTACTATCAGGAAGATTTCTTTTAGCAAATTGTAGAAAAGCTTCCACTCCATTCTCATACTCATCACTTGTCCGTCTAGCATTCATCCAACCGTGATCTATAGCTACAACAATAACTTCGTAGGATTGAGTTAGTATGGTTTAGGGAAATGATGTATGCAAATACCACTATTTCTAACTTCTAACTTTTGCATGTTTAATGATAATCTTTCTAAGTCATCCTATAATAGGGATGTCATAATTTTAGCATGATTTCTCTCAAAAGAATATGGTTAATGCTTCTCGGTAAATATATAAATATGGTTAAGTGCAAAAGAAATTTAAAACAAAAAATGATATACAAATGTACTTCCAAACGTGTTTATCTCAGCCAGAGATTGGAGGATGAAAAGTGAGGGACAAAACTTGCTTGCCAGTAACTTGGCTTTAATTGTGGCTTAACACTAATAAGGTCACTGGTGCACCAATCAGGATCCCCCCATGATAACACTTGGTGATTAATTAAAACAAAGTACAAATAAGCTTTCTCCATCATCATCAGTGTAGCTTTTACAATAATGCAAAATACTTCTTCACGCATTTCACCAGCACTGCATTGTTTTAAGTGATGTACCATGTCACTAAACAGCTACCATTTGAACAAGATCCTATAGTTCTTCCGTAAAATAATTTAAGTTATGCCATTAAGAAATGGGGGTTACTGGCAGCCACAAGGCATTGTTTTACCTGAAATATTCTGAAACATCTTTAAATAAAATTGATGCATGTTATGTATATGCCTATATATAAGAAAAGTCCTGGTCTTAAACTCTACGTTTCAAAAAGCAAGTCAAAACACCTTATTCTAATATGATATTATATGTTGATATTATAGATTGCATCCTTTTATACATATACATCAAAAGATAACAAAGTCATAAATTACCTTGACGAACTGGAGGGACCAAAACAATCTCATACCACAAGCATATGTAAAATGTCACATTGATACTTTTTCTTATAAATAAAATTTTGGCATAGTAAATTATGAAAGATATCTCACTAGAAGCAAAAGATAAACATGCTCATAGCCACAAGCATATGCAAAATTTGTTTCATACAGTTTTTTTCTATACAGAGTCCTAATGGATTTTAAAAGAGAGAACTTATTCTTAGCATCCCAAAAGAATCTTAGATGAAATCTAGATCAGCACCAATAATGACTCACCAGCCAAACAACAAAATAAATAAAAAATATTGAAGACAAACCACATTCATCAACATCAGTGTTTTAAACATGCTCAGCAATTTTGAAGAAATAGCATTGTTGATAAATTTCATCGAAAGGTTAAATAAATTTGTCTAGAAGAAGGGTTATGTTTTTCAGCTGATAACATGTCTAGAAAGTCATTCTGTTGCTGAACAAGTAAAGAGCACAAAATGCCATAGCACAACAAAACAACTCAAACAACCAAAATGCCATAGTACAGACAACCAAGTAATCAGTCCTAATACATGTTGTGTCAGTCCTAATACAGTCCTAAGAAGAGAGAAATGTAAACTCACCTTTGAATGGATAATGAGGTTGTGTCACTTCACTCTTCTCGGTTCCTTTCTCACAAAATAATCCCTAAACACAGAAAATTACAAAAGTGAAAATCAGCACGTAAACACCTTATTTTCCTTTCCAGTTACCCTCTTAAGCACCACCAGAATTGTGATCTAATTCAGGCACTCCAAAATGACAAGAATTAATCCCCATACACTAATCTTCAACACATCAACTTTATGCAGTCTTATCTTAGATTAATAGAATAAATCATGGGATCCACATAGCGTAGCCAAAATATTCACCACGGAAAAAGAAAAAAAAAAGTAAACAATATGGTAATCACTGTAAAGTATCAAAGATTGGATTCTCACATAAACAGTAAGAACTTAACAAGCAAACCATCAAACATCAACTTTACAAAAGTCAATATCTTTTAACTTTAGTCTATTTACAGAACAAGCCAATACGTACATTACAGATATCCAAACTAATATTATATTACTACAATTGGAGGTCTGGATCTCTTTATTTATAACACGAAATACCTCTTCAACCTAATCATATTTTGTCCACACTACATACCTATTTCCCAAATATGGATTTGATCCACCAAATGTTGTTGGTGTCATGGGGGCCTTCTTCCTCTAGTGGAGGATAATTCTGTGGAGTCTTGTGGAGTTTGCTCACATCATACCCCTCTGTCTTAGATTTCTCAACAAGCTGGTTGTAGATTTCATCATCCAAATGGGGCTTCCTGGATAATATCTAGGGACACCAAAATTGATCCCAAGTTATGGTAGCACAAATGAGCATGCACAATTGCAAGTTTATCATCAATTTTTTATTTTTGATAAAAAATTTTCATCATTTAACCCAACTCCTTAATTAGGTAAAAGGAATCTCCCACTGCTTCATCCGACGAAGCTCACAATCCCTGCTCTCCAAAAATAAAAACATAAAAACAAAAACCAAAAAGAAACCCAGAATTTATAAGCTCACTCATCTTCACTTCCGTTTCAACGTGTTACCTCTGTGATATTTTAAAAAGTGAGAGAGAGAGAGAGAGAGAGAAGAAAATGAGGGAACACCCAAGTTATGAAGTGGAGGAAGAGAATGGGTTACCTATGTGATGAGAACTGAAGAGGGTTGCGTTGATGGGGAGCTTGAGTGGTGAGAACCAAAGCAATGAGAATAGAGCAGAACAGAGATGGACCACCTGCGATTGGTGAAAGCAGAGATGGACCACCTGCAATGGCGACGACGGACACGCACGACGATGGACCACCTTTGTGTTGCTCCAACCTCTGCCGACGGTGAACGACGGAGCAAGCGGACGGTGCACGACAGAGCAAGATGACGGCACGAACGATGAAGGTTTAGGTTTAGGGAAGGCAAGATAAAAGAAAGGGCATGAACGATGATATTGGAGGGAATGAATAAAACAATATTGGTTTTGGGCCTTTAGACATCAGTTCAAGAAACACCTGATGTTAAAAGTAAAGCAATTTTAAAATTTGTTTTTGATTAAAGACATTAGACATCAGTTAATTAGAGAACCGATGATAAAAGTAAAGCAGAATTTCAATTTTCAATTTTTGTTTTATTCTTTCACATCGGTTTACAAAACGAACCGATGTATAACACTTTTAACATCGGTTATTTTAATAACCGATGTCAAAAGTTTTGACATTAATTTTAAAAATGTCACCGCCTCGTTTTAGACATCGGTTAGAAAAGAACCAATGTTAAATCCCGACATGAAAAGCATATTTTGCACTAGTGAGCGGTTCAAGACATTGAGTAGTTAGTGGGATTACTTGACAAAACAGTTTAAGTATAAAACTTAAGAGAACCGCCAAAGACATGTGGCCGTCTTTTATATTGGGAGTTATTTCTAGGTAGTTATTTTATTTGCCTATAAATACTAGCAAATCACAATGTAATAGAGGTCGGTTACTTGATACACATCCTACACATCTCGATCACACAGCAGATTGACGGTTAACATTCAAGTATTCCCTCCATCCATCTTATTTCAATTGAATATGAAAACCCAGTGCAATACTGGTTGTGTTCTTCAAGTTCTTTACTTGTTCATCATTATTTCCAGTATTTCTTTCAAGTTATTCATCTAAGTTCTTTCACTTTCCACAAGTAGTATTGTTTGGATCTTATTTTCTTCAACCTTTCTTTTGAATTTTTGTTCTTAGATTTTACTTTACCTACCCTCTCTTTTCAAGACTTTTGTTTCTTGGAATTTTTGTTCTTTTCAAGACTTTTGTTTCTTAGATTTTACTTTTACTTAACCTCTCTTGATGATTATAAACTGAGTTCAATTAGGAAGTTATTTTCTACAATAGGAACTACTTTCATCTCTTAAAATTTTAAAGTTCTCTTTTCTATTC
The DNA here is from genome assembly GCA_030762895.1 of Sophora flavescens. Taxonomy (NCBI): domain Eukaryota; kingdom Viridiplantae; phylum Streptophyta; class Magnoliopsida; order Fabales; family Fabaceae; genus Sophora; species Sophora flavescens. The sequence continues at coordinate 107,996,347 of CM061067.1, read as the reverse complement.
TTCTTTTAAATGCATGCAGTTTCATTGTCAAGTTTTCCTTGTTGACGATAATTTTAAACATCATTTTCAAACTCATAAACTTATCATAACATTAAGTCTTTGCCAATATATTATTAAATTTGACTAAGTTGTCAAACGTGTACTTGACAGACGTTATCATCAAATAACATATTTTTTATGAGATTACCACATAAGTCATATATCTCATATTTGTTTGATCTTTAATTATTTGAAATGAATGAATTTTGGTCAGCAACCAAAAAAAAAACCACATTAAAAGGCTTCCAATTCACCAGCTCTCTTCAACGTACCCTCTAATTATAAATACACATTTCTTTCAATCTGATCACGTAGTTCATACACAACGTCAACTCTAGGTCCCCCGAAAGCTATATCATTTCATACTTCTGATGTTGTCATGTTGTGAAAGCGGGAGAAACTGAGATCGGGATATCAAATATGCATGTTGATTGATAAGAGAAATGATAATTATATATGTTTTTTCGACAGATGTATAGATATCATATGATATGATAAGTTATTTTGAAGCGAGATATATATATATATATATATATATATATATATATATATATATATATATATATATATATATATATATATGTATGTATGTGTGTGTGATTGATTGATAAATTTTAAAATAAAATTTGTTTACCATTATCTACATGACGTGTCTCTATACCATTCGAACAAGGAAGTGATGTTGTCATTTGAGAAAAGCCAAACGAATTGTTCAGCATAATTTGTTTGCTACTGTATACTGCAATTAACTTTGGATTGGGATGGACCTGTGCCGCCATTACGCACGTCTATGAGTATATCACAGATTTTGGACGCGTCAGCATCTTCCTCCTCCGCCCAATAAATAGCTACTTTTGCAGTGCGAATTATTCAAGATCATAATTGCTCAATCGTCTAACTAATTAATAGTCCAACATTTAAGCCATTTGTTAAATTCCAACCCATCTTAGTCTTGTTTCTTCAATTCGTGAGTATTAAAAAAACCCTACTTACCAATATTCTAAAGACATTAATTAAAAATTTTAAAATAATATTCTATGAAAATTTTAAAAAGCTTACCTTTTAATAGATTAACTAACTAACTTACCATTATTTTACTATCATTTAAAGAAAAAAAACAAAAGAAAATAGTAAACCACAAGGACAGAAAAAGACAGGTTACAATCATGATGAGACTTTCTTGTGTTGTGAGCTTTTATAGAGATTCCAAAATGAAATAAAGCCCAGACTTCATAGCATCCTGCTACTGATTTTATAGGTTAACCGGACATCAATGACAGGATATGATTGGATAACCATTATAAGACTTTTTTTTCCATTTAATTTCTTCTGAATGCAGTCCCATAGTCACAGGCCATCACCAATTTTATAATAAAGGATTTTTTATAATAATAGTTAAGAAAAAAAATTCTTTACTAAAATGCTCGTGGTACAAGATTATGTACCAAATTACTCGTGTCTTTGTTGAAGCTATTACAACATATTCGGGGTTTAATAGTATTTAATTTCGGTATTTTATAACGTTTTCGAGCACTGTCTATCTTGACGTTATCGAAAGTTGTAAATAATGATAGCGCTTCTAAGGCGATGTCTTAGGTTTAACCACAATAGAGTTTGTCCGGTGAAACGTTATAGTCTTTCACACTAAAATGTCCATCCAGAAAACAGTGCTGACGTGGGTTCACAATAAAGATAGTCCAGACTAAAACATGCGCTATCTTAGTTAGCCAATAACCATAGAGCGATTTCATTAATGCGTTATCATATTTTTAACTATGATAATGTTTTGTAAACAAATGTTGTCTATTATCCATATTTATTTAATTGTTATTTTCGCTGCTAGCTTACTACGCATTCTCTTGCATTCACCAATCAAAAACAACATTCAGTCATCAAAAAACAACATTCAACAATTAAAAAACAGCATTCAGCCATCAGAAAACAACATTCAACCTTCAGTAAACAAAAGATTAATCAACAAAATCCACCATAATCAAACTTTGGTGCTTAAAAAAAAGAAGCCTATATACCTCTATCAAACAAAAGATTAAAACAATTCCGCAAGTTGAAAGTACTATTATGATTATGCATTATTGAAACATGAAAAGATAAAGATCTTAAAGGACAATGACAATTCTTCACTTCACTAATGTCTTCTTGTCATGCAGAATAAGCTAGTAACAAGAAGCAAGTTCTACTCTTCTGTGTAGACACGTGACTGGGACTCTTGGGTGCTCAAGCACTGGCTTCAGCACGCTTGAGCGTGAGCGTGCCAAACTACCCAAGAAACCCTAATTTGTGTTCTCGTCCGATTCTGAGTCGATCGTTCGCATATCATTCAAACATGCTTTCAAACACTTAAACATACTTCTTAAGCACATAAACAAGGTCCTAAAACATGGATGTTACATTACTACCCCCCTTAAAAGAAATTTCCTCATAAAAACTATGGATACTACTGCTATATATTTGCCTCAAGCTCCCATGTAGCATCTTTTGTAGTCCCATCCCAAATAACCTGAAACAAAGGGACCTGTCTACCGCGAAGGTCCTTAATCCTTCCATCGGTGATCCTAACAGGTAAAGCCTCATACTCTAGATTTTCTCGCAGTTGTATTGATTCAGGCTCAAGTACATGTGAAGGATCAGGATAATACTTTCTCAACTGAGAGACGTGAAAGACGTCATGAAGGTTAGAAAGGTTAGGTGGTAAGGTAATATGGTAGGCTACTGGACCAACCTGTCGAAGAATCTGTAAATGGTCCAATGAATCTGGGAGTAAGCTTTCTATATTTGATAGCTCTGCCAATTCTAGTCTTCGGAGTGGCTCTCAAAAACACGTGATCACCCTCCTAGAACTCTAAGGGCCTCCTCCTCTTGTTACCGTAGCTCATTTGCCTATCATGTGCTTCCTTCATCTTCTCCTTTATCTAAACACAACAGGGTCCTACACTTCCTGCCATACAAAGCCTCATACTGTGCCATCACGATACTGCTATGGAAACTGTTATTATATGTAAACTCAATCAAAGATAAGAATTCATCCCAACTGCCAGTGTGCTCCAACACACAGGCTCTCAAGAGATCCTCCAATGATTGAATCGTCCTCTTTGACCGTCCATCGGTCTGGCGATGATAAGCAGAACTCATCCTAAGGTTTGTCCCCAAGGCATTGTGCAACTGTCTCCAAAATCTAGATGTAAATCTAGGATCTCGGTCGCATGGAGTGCCGTCGAGTATCATCTCCGATCGAGATCCTAGATCTAGTGCTACCCTGACTCTCCCCACGCGTGCGTCTGTAAAACCTGCCATGGTGGTCACTATGGTGGTCCTGATGTCATCGCCTCACTGCTAGATAATATAAAGACACGACGACGCTGGTGCATCCGACGATACTGAAGACTCCGGAGGGCATTACCTGTAGGGACCACTCTAACTGGTCCTACCACCTCAGAGCTCTGGGCTGCCCACTGGTACGGCTGTGGTCTCAGCGGTGGATGCCAAAAGTGATGATAAAGAAGGCATTGTCCAAGGCGAAAGACTCCGATGAAACCAGAGTATGGCGCCTCCCCGAACTGCATATAAACAGTCATTGGGCCCGTATACATAGAGAGATAAGTGGTCGGGTCCACTTTCCACCCTCTCTCGTCATGAAACTCTAACTCAATGGTTCTCATCATTGGGAACCCTGTAGGCTCCGTCATCCATGGGTGATGCAGGTGTGGCATCTCTCTCAACTGGCTCAGCTTCACGTACCAAGAACAAAACTTACATAGAAGGGAAGTAGAGAGATAACAAACTATTCTATCATCATATACGGAAAAGAATACATAACATATATACAATAGTAGAACAAACACATGCAACACATAGATATCAATCATCCTCGAGACATATTATCATCCTCTACCCTTACCCTCATGCAGCTAGTCCTGGATGTTGTCGTGGCCACCAATAATCCTATCACACATCCCTCCTCTGATTAGGGATATTAGTCAGTCTTCCAAACGAGCACTCCCCTCTATTACCTATATACTTATATAAGTGGTCTGAAACCACACATTAGCCCATAGCTACACACAATAATAATACAAATAGCCCGAAGCTACACACAGAGTCGCTCGGTGAGGACTACAAGAGTATCACAGTAGTTTCCCCATTCATGTTAGGGAACTGGCCCATGATATCAGGTATTCGTAATCAGATACTTTGATCTTGTGTGTTCCACCCACATGGTTGTGAACAACACCATGCAATCTATATGAGTCTCACCGACTCGCATCAGATCATAACCTAGTGTCTTAACCTTCCACCACAATCTCATATAATTACTCAGATCACATCGCATAAGTTCATCACATATAAAAATCATATTTCATTAGGCTAGGCACATCTCACTACAAAAAAACAGGCAAATAGCGACCGACAAAATCGGTCTCTATTTAAGAGAATTCGACCGCTATCACCATTAGCGACCGAATCAGTCACCGATCTTTAGGGGTCTCTAAACCCTAGTCGCTAACTAGTTAGCGACCGGTTTTTCACACCGGTTGCTATTGTAGTGCTGACAGGTTGGTCACCCGTTCATGGTAACCAAAATAGCGACCGACACGGTCGTAGCTAATTCGGTCGCTGTTTTGGAAATATCCTAACCATAGTTAGAGACTGAAATTGCGGTCGCTATTGTGCACATTGTCTAGGCATGTTTAGCGACCGATTTGGTGGTGGCAATTTCGGTCGCTATTGTTTTTTTATAATTAAATTATATAATATTATATTAGTTATGGAAGTTAATTTATTAATGTTTTAATGCTATAATTAACCCTAATAATAATATGTAAACAAAAATTAAATTTGCATTTAAAGAAAATTGTAACCCAAATAAATAAAAGTACTATATATATCATCCATGCAAAAGCAAATGTTCATGACATAATTAAAGAAACATCCATAAAAGTACTAACAGTCGTCGAAATGTAACAGTACAATCAAAATAAGAAGGATCACGACGGAGGTGGGTCGTCGTCCTGTTGTGCATCAGCATCGACATCCTCCTCGCCGTCCTCTGCAGTAGGCGGCGGCGGTGGTGGTGGTGGTGGTGCAACCGACGACTGAAGATCCAGGCGAGACAAGATGAATCCTGTGGTGCCTCTCAACTCATCAATCTTAGCCTCCAAGGTCTTCTGCTTGGCATCCTTCTCGACGAGCTCATTAGTCAGGCGTGTAATATGATGCTGTATCTGCTCTACGACCTCTGGAGAAATGCTTGCCATGCCAATGTCTTCAGACGAACAAGACGACAAGGCCACATAATGACTGCCCAACTGCCCAAGCCCATACACATGCCCCTTCTTATTTTTACCTCCCATAACCTCCAACATATTAAAGAACTTTTCTGCTTCGGGATTCAGATTTTTCTCTCTTTGTTGGGGCTTCATCACATAATCATGTTCCAAAGCCTGGCCTATAGAAGGTCCAGCATGATCCATGATCATCTGCTCATACGCATTCAGTTCTTCCATGCGGTCACCAGTTCCATAATACGACTCTTCGACAATCGGCTTGGGAAACGGGGCAATTCCTCACCGTGGTTGGTCCACCAATAATAATTTGCCATGAACCCCTTGTTGTAAAGATCTATCATTACCTCATGCACAAACTTGAAAACTCTACACTTGCACTTTAAGCAAGGACACCTCGTCTTCTCTTCAATGTTCCTTTTGAACTTCTCTTGACTAGTAGCGAACTCTAGGAACTCATTAACTCCAGCTCTAAATTCTACCGTTAGATGTTTGTTGCGATCCAACCTTTTATACATCCACATCCGACTCCCGGGAATACCCATTACTGCTATCTGAGAGAGAAAGAATAGTTATCCCACAACAATCAGCTCCTTATTGTTACATGGTATGAACCTATCCCATCTGAGAAAAACCTCTTCGACACTCAATCGGTGAATAGTTATTCCCATATTCAAATACATACTTGATGAAATTTCGGCATCTTTTCCCCATGGTCTCTAATACACGGCTTTAGTGAGGTGAGATCTACTGCAATCAAGTATGCACCCAGAGAATAGAAGGAAATGCATCGGACCAAAATTTCATCAGGCATATGAGGCATGTGAAAGACGAAATGACTATAGACACGAGTGTCGAAAAGGTTTTTGTCAAACTGTCCCACTTGGACAATTCAAGATCCAATATAATGAACGGTACCTTTTCAAAGTACGTATGCTCATTACTATTGTATCTCAAATAGGAAACTAAGGCTTTTCTAACTCATTAACCATAACAGAAGATACAAATCTAACACTATATACATAACACAATTTTAGAAACGAAAAAGTTAATAAGGACATATAAAAACGGCAAACAAGCATGAAATTAATACATCCATCCTAATGAGCTCAGCTCTTCACTAACAAATAGAATACAAAGTTTGCAAGCACATGCATCATTTATAATCTACCAGCACACAACCAGTATTCTATTGAGCTCGGCTTTCCACTAACAAACAACATATAAAGTTTGCAACCACATGCATATTTCTAATCTAACAGCACACAACCAGTATCTTATTGAGCTCAGCTCTCCACTAACAAACAACATATAAGCAAAGCATCCTAATGAGCTCAACTCTCCACTAACAAGCAACAGATCAATTCAAAGTATTCAAACATAGAAAAGAGGAAAAAAAGAGAGTATGACTGATCGCGCTGTCGCGCACGCGCCAAAAAGAACGAGCGGTTTATAAAAAATGAAGTATAGGGCGACAACTCGGATGTCATCTCACAAGGACTCTTGAAGTGTTATTTATCACAAAAATCAATTTTTGGGGGGGGTTTGGTTTGAATTGCAAATAGGAAACAATGCAAAAACAGAACAATAAAACAGAGAAGTTGAAAAGGTTATCAAATAGCTAAAGACGATTAATCTACTGCTTTCGAATTCACAACTATCATCGTTTTATGTAATCCCAAGCCCTAAGCAGATTCTAATCCCCTTTCAGTTGTAGCAACAATTAACAACGAAATCGCTACTACGGATATATGTTCCTATTCCCGAAATAACAAACGGGATTAAACCCTCATGAACAAACGAACATGAATGAACACACGCGAAATAACAAACGCGATTATGTATAGGAACATAACATCACTGAAACGGATCAATACAACACTATACACTTCTGAAATAACAAACATAAATGTATAACATGGTATTGAAAAGGGAAAAGCAGATAAGAAGAATAGGAATTACAAAACCTCAAGTATATGGAATTCTCATACAGTAGATTAATCTGGGGGACTCAGTTCTCCATTACAAACAGAAGGAAAAACTCAAAAGTCTAATGTAAATGGTGAAAAACTGGATGGTTTTCTGTCTGCTGTGTTTCTGTTTTTATAAGAGAACCTCGCATCACGGCCGTGATGGCTGTCACGGCCAGGCCGTGACCGTTTCTGCCAAGGGTGGCCTTTCACATTCTGGTCCATCACGGCCGTGATGCCTATCACGGGCAGGCCGTGATGCATTCTGACTTTTGGATTCTCTCCTGTCACGGCCGTGACCTTCATCACGGCTAGGCCGTGATCACTTCTGACTTCCTGAGCTTCCTCATCACGCCCGTGACGTATATCACGGCTAGGCCGTGACCCTTTCTGACTTTCATGATCTTTTCATCACGGCTGTGACCAGTGTCACGGCCTGGGCGTGATAGCCTCTGCTTCAGTTGTACTTCCCTTCTTGCTCTTCTTATTACCCTGAAAACATGAAATAGCAGTAAGTGCTTTATTTGGCTCAAAATCAACTTAATTAACCTAAAACTACTTTAGAGACTCAAAAAGTTGCTTGAGGACAATCACGCCTAATTTGGGCAAAAACGGGATATAATTAACACAAAACCCTGGTCATACTAGCCATAAAACTAGATGAGCCAGAGGCTGATCAATGACCAACCTCAAATCCAAGAAAATGGTGGAAAAAGAAGACAACTGGAGCTACAACCAGCAATTGAGTAATGCTGCCACCATATCAATTTCACTAAGCAAAGAATATCAACAATATCGTACAACAGTATAATCAAAACTTATTTTATTTACTATATTAAAGAGGACTTGTAGTTAGATGCACTTGAACAATGAAGCTCAACTTTAAGCTTATGCTGTTTTGTTTAGCTAAACAAACAAGTTTGTTCGAGTATTTAACTAGCCTAGTAGCTCAAATACTTCATAAATAAGTCGACTCATTTCATTTACATCCCTAACAATCATAAACTTGATATTGAGTCTCAATGAAGAAAGATAGTAATTGATAAACAATAACATTCAAAAAGTTTCTTGGTGCAAGGAGCACAAGACTACTTGGCTACATACTGCTCGTTATTTGCAAGCATGAAACTTAGAAACACAAGCAAAAGCATAACTTAATTTTATAGTAGCTTATCCAACCGAGGTTATATAGAAGTAATTAAGTAAACTATGTTAATCAAATGGAGACAACCTATTTAACAGACTACAAAATGGAATAAAGCAACTAAATAGAGTACACACTAAAAAAGAACAACAAGTACACATTTTCTTTTATCAACAAATAAGTATGTATTGATGTATATAAATATAAGCACCAGAGGTGCCAAACATATACAGAAGAACCAACAAGTCACGGTCCCCCAACCCAAAAAAATAAGCCCACCTGCACCTAAAAGATAACTGTCCTTTCCTATTTCCCAGCGCATCCAAGAAGAAACCAAATAACAGAAAAAGCCATATGCACACTAAGGCTAGACAGCAAACAAGAACACTAAAATGCCACCAATCAGTACACCCATCTGAGGTAAATTAAAACCAGAAACGTAACAGACAATAGAAAAAGGGTTCTAAGTATCATTAATAACCCAAGTAAAAAACATTATTCTTTTGTAACAGCATGCCTGATGGATTTATAGAACTTTCCAAATAACAAAAGGTACACATTAATAGAGTACAAAATGGAATAAACCCAACCCTAGAATTAAAACCGCAACAAATACAAAATGGGGAGGGAGAACCTGAGAATGCAAAGATCGAGATTATTATGAGGGAACCAGAGAACCTGAGAAGCAAATAAAAATGAAAATCAATTTTTGGATTGAATGGAAACTAAAGAAATTGGAGAAGAAATTGAAGAAAATATACCTGGAAGGGGGAGGCGTCGTCCGCGGTGGTGGCTTGGAGGCGCGGTGGTGGTGCGGTGTCGGACTGGGTGGGGGCACAGTGGAGGCTCAGTGGAGGTGCAGAGAATGAGAGTTGAGAAGGAGGGAGTTGAGAGGTGGGGGAGGCATCGTCGCGGTGGTGGCTTGGAGGCACGGTGGTGGCTCTGTGTAGAGAGTGGGAGTTGAGAAGGAGAGAGTTGGGAGACTTGGACGAAATGGGGAAGAAGAAAGGGAAAACATGGTTTTAGGGATTTTAGTTTTAGCGACCAAAAATTTCAGTCGCTAAAACGGTCGCTGTATGTAAAATTTAAAATTCGGTCGCTATAGTAGTCGCTAACTGAAGCTGGGACTTTTCCATTTTCGTTAATTAGCGACCAAAATCAAATCGGTCACTAAAAGGTTCCAAAATAAAAAACCCACTGACATTCGGTCGCAACAACGGTCGCTAAATGGTCAATTATGTTGATTTTTATGTTTTTTCGGTTGGCGACAGAAATAGCCACCGATTTCTTTGCAACTGCTAAATTCGGTCGCTATTTCGGTGGCTAAATGTAATACATAATTGTTTTTTAGGAAACACCATTCCGGTCACAAAAACGGTGACTAATAGCGACTGCATATTGTCGGCTGCTATTTTTGGTCGCTAAAACGACTTTTTTTGTAGTGTCTAAGTCTCATGTCACACTCTCCCCAACATGCATAGCTCCAAACCAACATATATCATCACCTAGAGGCCAACGTAGCATATACTAGCAAGTATAACACATGAAATATTTAAACATTATAGAAGCTTAGTTAGATGAGTTCCAAACAAACTTGTCACATGTAACGATCACGTCTTTGGACGTCTATTAGATAAACCCAGTATATTAACATTGGTCTACTATGCTAGTCGTCTAGTGTCTTGGACTTGTCCGTTGGTCTAATGGATTTTATACGTTCCTGCACACTTGAATAAATTAGTTAGTCCAAAAAACTAACTTTGTTCTTCGAATTTAATCTTTTTGTTAACATCAAGTTTTAGGGATCATTAACAATAATCACTTTGGTTACAACATTAGAGCTGGTTTATCACGAATCTGATGGGTGGCAGGTCGACCACTCATAGTTCTTCATATATTGTCTATGTCGGCCCAATGAGAATCTATATGAGATTTGGTGGAGGTCCATTCTTTTCACTTCTCGGTATGTTTCGTATCGCTCAGAGGACCGTTTTCAGAGATGTTGTATTTGCCTTATCAGAGAGAGTTCCCTGACGATATGTGGAACAACGTCGGCAACTCTCGTGCGTGTACTATAGTTGGGATGGTGAGAAGAGGGAGGAGGAGGAGCGCACAGTTCATGGCAGATAGCAGACATCGTCGGATTGTGGTTAGCAGCGACGAGTCTGGTTAGGAGCATCAGGCGAGAGTGTACAGACGTCGCTACATTACGTCTGTTGGGTTGTGAGCCTCTTTGAGCTGATTTGTATTTTGTTGTATTTTGAGAGGCGGGCCGAGTATCTCTAGGACATTTTTCTTCTGTGACCAATATCTATGTATATGTTTCTATTTCTAGTTTCAGTGTCAGAATGGTTGATGTAGGTGATCATGGTCCGATGGATGGGACTTTACGCACTCTGATGATGTACCGTACATATATGTGTATATTTCATTATGGTTCTGTTTGGGTATCTTTAAATGTTTTTATTTCTTTCGGTTTTTAAATACCTTATTATTTTCAAATGTAATAAAGAATGCTAACGTTAATAACAAATTAAGGCTTAGCTAATTAGGTTTTTCTTTAATGGAACATCAGGGTGTCTCAACTACAATGTTTTGTATTACAAACGCTATTGTAGTGAAATCTACGACAGTGTATCGAAAGCACTATCATTGTTTACAACTTACGACAACGACAAGATAGATAGAGCCCGAAAACAATATGAAATGCCAAAAATACGTGCTATTAAATCCCGAATTTGGTGTAGTGAATATTAGTTAATTAGTGGCTCTCGTAAAAATATATATTATTAGGTAGTATCATTTGTGTCATTTGCTATTAAAAGATCTACATACTTTCAACGAGGTAATGCTATTTATGCTCATAAATTATTGGTGCTACTTGATTTTATATTCATTTTACATGTGATTAAAGAAATCATGAGAAACACTATATATAACAAGCTTTTGCCAAGCTTTACAACATATAGTTTCTAAGATATTTTGAATGTCATGTGTTTAGTATATACCTTGCACAAAATCATTTATTCAGAAGTTAAGTGATTATAGTTTGAAAACTCACTTTGAGAAAGTTAGTTCTTTTTGTTCATAAATCATACTCCTCTTTATAAGAGGTTTCATAAATCAAACTCACTTTTTGTTTCAAGTTTAATGAAATTCTTTGACTTTTAAAAAAATGTTTAAAATTATATATTTCATTTTTCAAAACAAAAAAAAGTATTATTTTTTTGTAAAAAACATAGTATAAGATTAATCTTTTTTTAAAAAAAATTAGTATATATAAATCAAATAAATAATTATAAATAATTTTTTAATTTTAGTAACTTTTTAAGTCAACAGTTATAGTTATCACTAAAAAAACATAGCAGTGTATAATTTATAATCAAATTTGGGATTTGTTATTATTTTTAGAATAAAGACCCAAAATGGTCATTGATAAAAATATATGGTAACATTTTATAGTCCATGAGAAATAAAAAATATCAATTTGGTCATCAAGAATGTAAAATACAGGTTAAAATAGTCTCTGATAGGAACTAAAATATCCCGAAAAAGAACTAATTTAACCCACATTTTTATATTCTTGAGGACTAAATTTATATTTTTCATTTCTTAGGGACCAAAATATCATCGTGTATTTTTTGTCAAAAACCAATTTGGATATTTACTCTTATTTTTATAAACTTGAATATTGCTATGTGATTTGTTTCATATAGTTTGTTTCTATATGTTGATTAATTTTATTTTTATTTTTTGTCATTTCATGTCATTTATATTTGCTCTTGGCTCTCTTCATATCAAATTGATCATAGGTATAATGCTTTCACACACACACACACACACACACACACACACACACACATATATATATATATATATATATATATAATTCCAAAATACTTTTATCATGAGAGACGTTATTCTTTATATAAGATCTTGAGAGCATGGCAATTTCTCGTACATAGGACTTTATTCTTTTCTCGCACTTGACATTAACAAATTCTCCCAACAACAGTAACCCATGCATGGATGCAGTTGGGAGGAAAAATAACAAGCTATGAAATACTTATTGTCAAACTTATAATCAATGCGTTTACACTGGACATAAGGGTTGATTACGGGAATAATGAAACCCTGACACCCATGAATAATAATAATAATAATAATGAAATTTTAACTTGTATTGTCAGGTTAACTTACAAAATTGACAAAACGACCAATTACCAAATTTTTTTTTGACAAAACGACCACCAAAGAAGCTTTTTTTCCGATAAGTAACACAAAATTCATTAAATGATCTAGGATCAATAATGAAATTAACATATTCTCGTGTTTTCTATTGTTCCGAGAACTGAAAGTTAAAAACAGAACCAAAATACCTTTAAGATATTCTCAATTTCTTGTTTTAAAAACTGAAAAACAACTATTGTTTTTAGAATACATTTTTACAGAACAGTGTCAACAAACTAATTTGCTAAAGTGTTCTCAACACGTTTTGTTTTATGAAAAAAAATGTTCTCAACAAATTTTAGTGAAGCAAAAATAAATATATCCTTATTTTTTCAATTTATATTTTTTTCTCACTTTAAGGAGCTTAACAATACAATGAATTTTTCATCGTGTTCTAGAAAGTATAGAAACTATCCACGAGCAATTGTTGTCAGCTGTCACGTGAATTTAATTATAAACACGACGTAACCCGATGAATGACTATCTTGCTCTGATTATAGACCAAATGGGTATACGTGTGCACGCGAGGCAGGTTGCTGCTAATTGGTAGGATCACGGTATTAAAGTTGGCCCTACATGCTACCAAATATTAAACAACAAGGTTTTGGATTTGGTTTCTTGTATTGGATTTGGAAACAACAAGGTTTGGTACTGCTGATGAAAAGAGTTATAAAATTTGGATTTGACACTCATTAAAGAAACAAAAAAAAAAAAGTTTATATAGATAATCAGTATATTTAACATTTAAAAAAATAAAATATTTGATTTTTTTAATAAAAATTTATTTTTCTTGACTTCTTAAAGAGTGTTCTAAAAATACTCGTTGGCATGACCCATAAATTTACTATAATTTTACGAATAAAAACTAACTTATCAAAGTTTCACCTCATACGTACCAAAAAGCAAAAACATGGAATCTAACGGCCTCAAAATTTCTACCTCCTACCGTTAAAAGGGCCTTCAGTTTGCTTAATGTTAGGGGTGTTCGCAGATTGGATTAGATCGATTTTCAGCTAAAAAGTCATTCGATCCGATGATAAAAACAACGTGCGATTTGGATTGGATCGGTTTGCTTCATGAGAAAAATCCGATCCGATCCAATCCAATGAAATACGGTTTGGATTGGATTGGATTGGATAATTCGATTTTTGTCATTCTTTATTTTTTTTTTTCTTATGCCAAGTGTTTTTTCTACTTATTTAATAGTGGACAAAAGATAATCTTCGTTTTAATTCGGGAGTTTGAGAAAAAATAATTATCGATATTTTTAACACGTTCTTTTATGTTATTTCTCTATATCTACCGTCACTTATCCTTTTTTTTTTTTCTTGAAATGACTATAAATAAATTGTAGCTAATTATCTTTAAATTTACTTAATATATTTCCCATTTTTCATGTTTACTCAATCAAGTATATATATGTTATGCATCAAAACTTTTAGCAAAATATTACTTCAAGACATTAATATTTATTCTAAATAGTATCATATATGTCATTCCAAAAATATATATTAAAGAGAATGAGGAATATAAAAGTATGAAAAACAATATTTAAGTATGACTAATACTATAATTTCAAAATAATAATATATGTATATAATAGATCGATTTGGATTGGATTGGATGGGATTTCACTAGAGGATCCAATATCCGATCCAATCCAATATAAAAATGCGGTTTTTTCGGTTTTCGATTTTTTCGGTTTTCGATTTTTTCGGTTTTCGGTTTGTTCGGTTCTGTTTTTGTGGTTTGAATCGGTTTGGATCGGTTAATGAACACCCCTACTTATTGTTATAAAAAAGAAAGCATGACTTAAATCAAACTGAGCCATAGGTTCAAGCTTCCCTTTTCCTTTTTCTAGCTGGGTGTGTATTATAGGATGTTTTGCTCTTCAATTCTAGAATCTTTCTAGAAGGTAAGAATAGTAATCACTTTGATGTAAAAGCTTAAATGAGCTTTAATCCCATTTCCATATAATACTATTAATCATTGTCTCACGCTAAATGAGACATGTAAATAATTAAAATTATTAAAAGTACCGTAACTAGTTAATAAAAACATCATTTAAGAAAGTTTAAATGATAAATGTGAGAGTATTAACACTTTTATTTAAGTGACTTTATGCGTATTGCCACCGTGGAGGATGCGTTTGAATTCTCAATGTTTTATTGTTAGGCCCTCTCATCTATTACTGATTCTTGTTTTTTTCTTTTGTTTTTTTGAAGACATCTATTATTGATTCTTATATGCTAGTTATAGTTCAATCCCTTTTGTTCCATGATCTCATTTTGTATATATTACACTATTAATTTGGAAAAAAAAAAGCTTAACTAATTTGCACCTGAGAGAGGTGATGGTTGAACGTGTTCAGTTGAAACAAATAATTTCTTAAACTGAGTTTTAATGAAATAAACTTTGTAGAATAAAATATTTAAGTGTTTCTGAAAATATAAGGATTTATAGTTTGTATTTAAGATGTGTCATATCAATCTTAGAAAGAAAGTTTCTGTTAGATTCCTTTAAAATTAATTTGGTTTTTGAGAAAAAGAATCAAAAGAAAAAGAGAGGAGGGAAAGAGAACATTATTTTCCCTTGTTTTGGAATGAAAGAAAAATGAAAGAAGAGAAAACTAACGTTGGGATCCAAAAAAAAAAACTATTTCTTCCCATCATGAGTAGAAAACCTAGGGAACGCCTGGTTAGTTGTGCTTTTTGAATAAATTCACCAAAAAAAATACTTTTACTTTTATTTCAATTAATTGATTTAAGCTGAGTCCTTATCAATAAATTCTTTCTCCTATAAAAAAAATTCTGATGTCATGATATTTATGTCATTTTAAAAATATATATTTTCTTTGTTTTCATTTTATATCCAATCAAACAAGAGAAAAGAAAATATTTAACTTTCTTTCCTTTCATTTTCTTTTTTATTAAATAATTAAACAATCATTTCATTTTCTATTCATTATCTCTTATTTCGCATTTAATTAAACAATCATTGGTGAAGAAATTGTGCATCAAGTTCTGTACGGGGTATCTAACCCTAGGAATAAGGTTGCTTCGATCCAAGCTTATTCGAAAAGGAACATTTCTGCATGTCTTGCTGATCAATTGTGTCATGCCAAGGACCAGTGCTCGAGACAATGTCAACAAGATGGATAAGTTTGCCCTATTTCATCTCTTGAGCTTGATGAAGATAGATATCAATGATTTGATCTTTACGTATATGCTGAAGATGGTGAAGCCTCATAACAGAACCTCCTACACCTATGGGATGTTGATTACCAAAATGTTGGATATTAGAGGCATTCCCCTCACTGGAAAAGTTGATATGACAACTGCCATAGATGAGAAGACTCTCTGTCAGATGAAGCTGAGAAAACCAGGAAAGATTCTTGATTCTGATAAGGAGGATATTGGAAGGAAGCATTCAGAAGAGTCTGAAGGAGAAGAAATTGAGGATTATGATGACTTAGAAGCAACTGAGATGTCTGTACCTTTGGATCCCAAGGTCAGACCTAAGCTTCAAGTCAAGAGAAAACTGGCCATCACAGAGGATTCTGATGATGATGATGATGATGATCAACCAATCTCAAAGGTTTTGATGAAGTAATTGTTTAAGGGGAAAGCTGCTAATCCTCACAGGGAATTAAAGAGGAAAGTTGTAATTGCAGCTACACCAGTTACAAGGTCTACAAGGCTGAAGATTGCTGAGCCTGTACAGGTCCCTCTACATATCAATTCACCTACTGTCTCACCAGTAAGGTCGTCTGAACCCTCACCCCCCTCACTTGTTAATTTACCATCACCTTCTGTCTCCTCCTCTACATCATCACACAACACTCCACTTCATAACCAATTCACAATTGTTGAAAACCTTCTTGCCTTATCTCTCCGAAATTTCAACTTAAACCTCACTGCTAATAACATCTCACCAGAACCACAACATTATCCTTCACCATATCACATCTCAAATTACCACTCATCACCCTCTCCCTCACCACAACCAGAAAATCAAACACTTGTCTCTGTTACAAAAGTATCTGAATCCCTCATCTTATAAATTTCTAACTCCACCACCATCCATTTCATCACAACCATCACGTCACATAAACATATCAAAAACCTCTAACCATCCTTTCAGATACATTTCTTCTACCCCACAGCCAATTAATCAAATCAACCTGAACCTTTTTAGTTCATATGATCTTAAGACAATCAGCAACCTAATTGATGAGCAGGTTGCAGTAAGGCTGAATCAGGCCTCTTGGAAATACAAGCCAAATCCTTCTGCTTGTATGGGGCCAAATACAGTTTTGAAGATTTATCTTGACAGAGGAACTTTTTAAAAGAAACGGAAGTTGAATCCTAAGTCCGAGAAGCTCTTTGTTTGGCCGGAAATGAAGTATAAGAAGCTGAAGTTTACCAAATGGTCCACATCCTTTATGAGCCATCCTGAACCAAGAGTCTTTCAAGACTCTGCTCATCAATGTGGATCATATTTGGTTGAGAAGCTCAAAACTCCTACTGAAAAAGCCAGACTCACTTCTTATCAGATTCCGTGGATTGGATATCCGGAGGAAGAAAGAGCAGATGCAAGGCAACTCTACCCCCTCCAACCAACCTTTTTATTCACTCCATTTCTTTTCATCTTACCTTTGCCTTTTTATGAAAACCCTTTTTCTGTTTATACTTTTAATTTTCCTATTGTAAGATGTGGAAACGGTTCTTAGTCGAGAGGGGGGGGGGGGGGGGGGTGAATTGACCTTTTTTAAAACTTTTTGAAAAACAATGTTTAACTTCCCTTTTTCAAATAGAGTAGCAAGATATTGAACTTTCCTTGAAGCTTAAGCAAGAAACAACTGTAATACCAATTCAAGAATGCACTTAAAGAAAGATATTCAATTGTATAAACTAAGAGATGCTATCATACAACAATCATGCACCATAATATCATAAGCATAGAACATAAAGAATCATGCATACGATAATAAAGATTGCATGAAAGTATAGAGAGTAGGGATAGAGAAAGTGACACAAGTATTTTACTGGTTCGGCCCACAACCTGAGTGGCCTATGTCCAGTCCCCAAGAATCCTCTTGGAGCAATTCACTATGATAAAGTTTATACAAGAGATACCACACTTCTTACAAAAGTCACTCTCCCTTGTAGGGTACCTCACCCACAAGTACGACACTCTCAAGAGATACCTCACTCTTGAAACTTGTTGGATACCTCACCAACAACTCACTAAGGAATGCCCCACCCTTACACCTTATTGGATACCTCACCAACAATCCACAAGAGATACCACACTCTAGCCAACAAAGGGATGCCTCACCCTTACTTTGAAGGATACCTCACCAAAAAAGATTTTTCTCCAATCACTACAAAAAAAACCTATTTAGCGATCGAAGATTTCGGTCGCTAAACATGATAATTCGATTGCTATATTGTGTAGCGACCAAATTAGAGACCGAATTAAGGGGTAGCAGAAATCCTGGTGGCTAAATGTTTAGCGACCGAATTTGTATTTCGGTCACAAATTTGCGACCGATATTTCGGTCACAAAATTATATATTTCGGTCGCCGTATAGTTGGTAAGATAACCAAATTTGGTGACTGATATTCGGTCACAAATTTTGATTTTTTTTTAATAAAAATTTTCCTGTAACTTAATCCTACCGACCAAATTTTGTTTTTCAACTATTACCCCATTGATTTTTAATTTCGGATATAAACAAAATACACCAATATTTTTTTTGAATAAATAGAAAACGTAAATATGATGTACTAATGATCCAAAACACCACAGTCAATATGATCAAGAAAACACATATATTAATTAACGCAAGTTTAATAATTGTTTATAAAAAAAGTTTAATAATGTACTAATTAACGATCAAAACATAAAACACACCACAATCAATAAGTACTAATCAAAATATCAAAACCCATCAATCTTCCAAAGGGATGAACATGTAGAAGCGAGAACCCCCAAGGTACTTAAACTTTGCCAATACACCAATGGACAACAAATACAACTCCCTGATACCATTTGTGTCTGTTGCAAAATATGGGCGATCCTCATGGATTACTATATTCCCATTGAACAGATTTCCGCATTTGTCTTCAATAGTCACAACACGCGGTATTTCTCTTCCCCAACAACGATAGAATGATCGCGGGATTGAAATCAAATCCTGCAAATACACAAGAACAATTTAGTAATGATTAGTTTATGCCTTAACCATCATTACGTGAATCCGATCGTTATTCTTAAGTTGATGAGATATGATACTGTACCTGGTCTAAATGGATGGCTGTCTCAAAACATTTAGTCGGATCCATTTTCTGATAAAACGATAAGGAAAACAAGTCATATGTCTAAACTTCATCAAGTGATAATAAGAAAAGATGGAAAGATCTATGTAGCATACTAGCATATTAAAATAGAATAAAGAAATGCAACTTCACATGCAACTTTACAGATTAGCAAACATAGTAGCTTTCAGGAAAGCATATGCTTTTACGTCGTTTTGAAGGATGGTCATAGAGAGGACTTTTCCTACTGGAAATGCCTAGATAACCTAGTAAGGATGGTCATCAACAACTATTTCTGGAAAGCTCCATTGCCTAGTGAAACAAATGAGTAGAAAACCAGAGTTGCTTTCATAATATTGTGTACAGAGCTGCTTTCTAATGTGAATAATGTTTGAATGATGACGGCACGTCATGTGCCTGGCAAATTGTGCCCCACCCTTCATTTTATTTAACCCTATATTTATCCTTCATTATCTAAGACCTTGGCCTTAAGGCAGAATTAAAGAAAAACCTCAAACTTCAAGAACCCTTCAAGCACATCCAAAATATTGAATGAGCATGCGTGCCCTGAGAAGGTACCCATGCTCATTAATATTGAATCTCAAATAGGAAACTAATTAAGGCTTTCGTAGCTTAATAATTAACTCTAGCAGAAAATAAAGCCATTGACTTATAAGGATTGTAGCATACTTCAACAAATATATATTGAAGCATATTTCAATACAAACTTAGATAAAATATAGTAGCAAACATCCTATTGAGCTCCGCTCTCCACTAACAGGTAACACATAATTGTCAAACACATGCATAACTTCTAAATTAGCAACACACAACAAGCATCTCGCCTTTTTGACAGGATCACATCCTATTGAGCTCTACTCTCCACTAACAAACAACACATAATTGCAAATAAATGCATTCTCAAGTATGCTTAGTAAAGATGTATTTGGATTCACTATCCAAATCATCTCACAGTTGAAACAACAATGTACTTGAGTAATCTAAATAAGAGAAACAAGGATGAGCAAGCCTTAAAAAAAATATTACAGGACATAGATCGACTCAAGTTGTATTGCAGGGTGTAACATAATCATTTTCAAGGGACCTTGACCTTGGAATTCAACGGTTCAAGAAGTTTGAAAACAAATGTTTCCTCCCACCATCCCTCACTTACCAATCTCCATCGAAAAAAAAGAATCTCAAAGGCCAGCCATTAATTAGCCATCAAATTTTTATCAAACCTCCATACATTCATATACCCAAAGAACAAATATAAAGTGTCCAACTCAACAATGAAAATTTACAAAATTTACAAGTTACGGTTAGGACCCTTACCTCCACATTGACTTGGTCTTCAAACTCATATTAAAATAGTCTTCCTTATGTCTAATACAATGTGCCTGTAATTTACTAATTACATTCTTGGCTTTATATATTCTTATTTTATGCAGGGATGGCCATGAAACTTATAGTAGTCCTACTTCCAAGCATTACAGTCGAAGAGATAGTGAATCAAGAGGAAGCTAACTTATATTATCTATCCAATAAGTTATTTAAATCAATATACCCCTACTGTCAAAATTTCTCTACTATGGATTTCACTAGAACAACATTAATGATTAATTTGACAGCATAAATACCTATACTGACAGAACTTCCCTAAACCCTAACCTGAGACAGAACTGATCAGAGGAGATTGTGGGGGTGGTGGTTGCGCAAACAGAACCCCTTGAGATGGTGGTGGTGGTCGGAGGAGGAAGTGACAACACCTGAGAGAGACATTGAGAGAAACTGAGACAAAGAGAACCGAGTAAGAGAGAGAGAGAGCGAGATACACAGAGAGAGAGAAGAGGAGACCTTACCAAAGAAGGAGGTCACGGTGCTACAGTGGTGGTCATGATGGCGGTGGTGGCGGTGGTGGCACGGTGCTGCTGGGAGGAGGAAGAGAGAGTGAGAGACAGAGAAGGAGAAACACAAAATGAGAAGGATAAGGGGAGAACCTTACCAATTGGTGGCCGGAGGAGGACGAGATGGTGAGAGGTGGTGATGCGCGGCTGGAAAAGGGACGGGGCGGAGCAGCTGCGCGAGAGAGAGTAGAAGAAAAGAGAGAAATGGGGGAAGAGAGAAAGGAAATCGCAATTTAGGGATTTCATTTTTAGAGATCGAATAATTCGGTCGCTAAATCGGTCGCTAAATGGGTTAATTTGAAATTTGAATTCATAAATTTAGCGACGGATTTATAAATCGGTCGCTAACACGCGCTATTTTAAATTTTTTACGCGCCGTTTAGCGACTGAATTAATATCGGTCGCAAATATAAATAAAGTTTAACCGTTGCATTTAAATCGTCGCCAGATCAGTCGCTAAAAAGTCATAAATTTATGACTTTTACTTTCCTTTATTTAGCGACCGAAATAGCGACCGATAACTCTGCTACACTCTATTTCGGTCGTTATTTCGGTCGCAGTATCAACTCTAATCAGTGTTTCATGTAGATCCTACAATCGGTCGCCATTTCGGTCGCAAAAAGCAACCAAAAAATTCGGTCACTATTTTCGGTCGCTAAATAACCTTTTTTTTGTAGTGAATGGCCACTTTGATGGATACCTCACCATCAAAATATTTACACCCCTCTAGAGATGCCTCACTCTTGAGAACCTTGGGAATCACACTCCCAATACAAAACTCAGAAAACAAATTGAGTAGAAGAGAAAATCCTAGCACAAACACTTGTGCATCAAAGCTTGTAAGCTTCTAAGATCACTTGTAACAAAGGATGAATAGATGGATTTCTATTTTGGCATTATAACAGTATATTTTTGCATATGATTTCGTTGCCAAAACTCTTAAACATATACCCTTTATATAGGTTTCAATTGGAGCTGAAAAACTGAAGTTTTGCTGAATTTTTTGGGTGAGTATTCAAATACACTTACAGGGTATTCGAATACTCCCTATAACAGAACCCAACAAACTTAACAGAATAGGTAGTATTCGAATACTAACAGGGGTATTCGAATACTCCCTTCAAAAATTTCCAAAATGCATGAGTAGTGGCATACATGAGTTGGTATTTGAATACTCTTAAAGGAATTTCGAGTTTTCCTTAAAGTAGACCAATATACAACAATGTATGTGATTACTTATACCTTAAAAACATTTTCCAACATTTGGCATTTGATAATAGCTCTAATTGATTACTAGTTTTCGGTTTATCATTATTATCTTCTTAATTTTGTTAAGTCATCTAATCAAACTAAATTACTTATGACTTACATCAAAACCTAGAAATGCAAACATAAAACATCCAAAACAATTACATCAATATCAATCTTCATAATCATCATCAAAACACTTTTCATTTCTTCACTATTGATCATGGGTGGAGATATTCTTCACGGAAGCATATTTGAGACTTGAATCTCATCATCATCTATACTTATTTCTTCTACAAACTTATCTTGGTTTTTCAATCATCTATCTCCTCTTATCTCTTACTTATCCAATTTTGAACACACTTCTTTTAGAATTCCTTGTTTGATACCTTTTGGTTCGTTGCACTCAATGTTTCCTTTAACCCTCTCTTTTCCCCGTTGTAACATCATGCTTTTTATATACACTGTATTACCGGTAACGATATATTTATTTATATTTTTATCTGAGACTAAGAAAATGATTTTGGATAAAATAAAATCATATTTATACTCTACTTCATGGTAAAATTATAAGGTTAAAATTTGGGTTTAAAATTCAGACGGTACCCAATCTTCGTTTTCACTTACAATAAAATTTTACTGATAAGAAAACCTAATTTTGACCCGAGAACAAAAAATTTTAGTTTTATATCTCATTTTCAACAATATAGGCTACTTTGAAATGTATGCTCAAAAATAAATTAATATACTTTATTCAGGTGAATTTTTAAAGAAAACGTTCGAGAAAATCAAAATCGGGTAATCGATGGAGTCGGGAACGGATGTGCAGATATAGAACCGGACACCGGATGGAGGTGACACTTTCCACCTAGGGGTGTGAGTCACTTGGTGAGTCACCACCATGACTCGCCAAGTAATGATCGAGTTTCAAATTAAATGCTAACCTACTTAAGGAAATGTCCTTTTTGCCCTTGACCTTTCTTTGTATTTCCAACCTTGTCCCAACAATTTGTGACCAAAATGCCCCGCCATACACTGTTGCCTCCCCATTCAAGAACTTGGACACTTCATTTTCTTCACTTTCATCAAATTACTCTAAGTTCATTCTCTCAAAAACTCTAAGTTTCCATTGTTGAAAAGCTTGCATCTTTGATCATTTTTCTTCACTTCCTTCATCATTTAGAGGTATATCCTCATCAACTATGAGCATGACTACTCTTCTATCCATTCATTTCAATTTATGTATGTCAAAATCATTATATTTTCATTCTCTTGGGTTTTCTCCATTTAATCCTAGAAAATCATAGAAAAATGATTTTGATGTGTTGATAATTTCTATGAACTCTCTAAGGCCTCTAGATTCTAGATCCAAAAGGATGAGAGCAAAAGAAATTTCTAGCCAATTTTTCCTATCATGGCTGAAACCCAATCTAAGTGGGTTAGATGAGTTTTGTTTCAAATTTTTGACTCGTGACAATCTTTCTATGCTATCTAAGACCTTAGCAATTAGTATCCAAAAGATTGAAATGTGAAAAGAACCCTAGCTTCCATTTTGTTTCTTGGGTGAACCCTAGTCCTTTGTTACTGTAGATGGATTTTGTTAACTTAGCTTGTTCTATGTTGTTTTGTTTGAAGGTTGATTGGTAGCTTGTGGTGTGGCAAAGAGGAGCTTCAATTTCGTAATTCCAGTGTTAGCTAACTCAGGTGGGAGAAAGAAGCATCATATTGTCGGAACGACTAAGTAGCATATTTTATAATAAGGGCGTAAGGCGACCTAAACCTTACTAGTGGGCGAGTAATTGACAATACCAAAATCACATTGGCAACTACCTCGTAGTACCAATGATGATTTGGGGATTGTATGTTTATCACCCTTAGGATAATTTTATTATATTCGAGGATGTATGGTTTAATCCATGTTGAGCTGCTTGTGATGCGCTGGTTGTGATAAGCCGCTTTATGTGATGTTTGGTGATAAATGAATATTTTATTATTATTTTACTGTGTATAATATGCTTTGTCTAATAACCTGCAATATATGTTGGTTTATGCTTAGTTGACATCTAGGCAATGATATATGTTGGTCGGGAGATTTGCATATTGGGGAGAGAATGAATGTGAATTAGAGGTGCCTAGTCTAATTAATATTATTTTATATATGAGATGTGACATAGAATATGTGTTGAGACTGTGATGAAAGGTTGAGGCACTAGGTTGTAACCGATGCGAGTCAGTGAGACCCATATAGAAGCATTGTTGTTCACAGTCGTGTGAGTGAAACACACGAGGTTAGTGTATCCTATTACTGATACTGGATATTGTGGGTGAGTGCCCTACGGATGCTGAGGTTCGAGGAAGACTATCGTAATACTCCTTTAGTCCTTGACGAGTTGCTCTGAGTATCCTATCGAGAATAGAGGTACTATGTATTTTTTACTTATGCACTATTTCCAATGGGGGAATAGTGGCGCACTGTGCTTATGCACTATTCCCTACTAGAGATAAGGGAATAGGGGTGCACCGAGTTCTTGGTACCGCACCGTTTGGACTACTAACTAACATCCCTAACGGAAATGGGGAATGGTGACAGGAGTAGAGTTGGCCACGTCAGCATAACGGATTAGTTGCATGAGATTAAGGGTAGAGGATGATAATCGTAAATTAAGAATGAATGTTAATTAGATGTGATGCATGTCTTTGACTATTATTGTATTGTATGATATGTATTCCTTTTCCGCTTATGATGATAGAACTGTTTCTTATCTCCTATTTTGCTATATTGTATATGTTTTGGTTATGTGATCTTATGAGAAGACCCTGTGGAGGAGCCAGCTACTGAGGATTTTGATGGAACTCCTTAAGAGCTAGATGTTGGATAACGAGCTATGGATTCTAGTGGTAGAGTTTAGGGTCTATGGCCAATGCGTCTTTTGAGACTTTTTTATTTTACTTTGTTTAATTATGACAGTTTGTATTAGTATGTACCTGCAGGGGATCCTACTGATGGGATACCCTAGGCAGTGTTGTGTACCTTGAAGGATAGACGTATGTTGTGTATATGTATTATGTCTATGGTGTGCTGGTTTAAATTTCAGAAGTTAAATGTTTTATAATTAAGTTTTTAATATCTTTGTTTTTCTGTATATATGTTTAACGTTAAAGTCGCGATTAAGTTTTAAAAAATGAGGTTTTTCATTTAATGGCACAACGAGGCATAGCAGGGTGTCTCACCCATCATCTTTGATATTTCTATCATTTATTCTTCTGGTTTCTCCCTTCCTTGGCACTTTCTAGAAATCGTTCCTTATGAGCCATCTAAAGATATCAGATGCCACTTCTGAACCCGGTCCTTCATCTTCATCTACACACGTTGACTTTGATGAAATGGAATCCACTATCATTGGTATGGATCTTGTTGCTAGAGCTGAAATCAGCGGTCTTCGTGAGACGATGGAAACAGTTGTGACCCTTCTTAAGAAGTTTATTGAAAATCAAAATCCTTGATTTTCTTTCGAATATTTTCTTTGTATCAGCAATTTACTTTTCAATGATGTTTAATATCAATAAATGATTGCTCAGTTTTATTTCTGCATATATCTGTTTTTGCTGATGACAAAGGGGGAGAAAAACTATGTATGAAAAACAATGAAAAACAATATCCATATTTTAATATGTCTGAATATAATTCTCTATATGCTCTGATCAAAAGTATAGAATATATCTAATGCGTCTGAATGATATTGTGAATCATATCTCCCAAATGTTCTGGCTATGCTAGTATAATTTAAAAGTCAAACCCTAAAATATGTTTAAAGTAAGCATCAGTTTAGGGGGAGCATTACTATCTCAGTTAATCATAGCCTTCACTTTTGTTTTAGCTGAATTTCATTAAAATCATAAGAAAGTGTTTGTCATCATCAAAAGGGGGAGATTGTTAAGTCTAAGTTTTTTACATATCTGATTTTGATGAATCCAAACAAAGAATGACTTTAGATGAACCTTTTGAAATCTGCTAATATATGTATTAAGTATGCAAATCATAAAGCTAGAGCTTTCTGACAAAAACAACATGTCTTCAAAATGCGTCTTTGTTATGACAACACAATGCGTCTGAAGGAAGACTCGGTACCTACAAGCTACGAAAATGCATCTGACCCTACAACTTGACTAGAAGTCCTTCACTTCACTTATATTCGAAGGTCAAGAATAGTCCCTTGCATTTTCTAATCAAGAAAATCGAATTCAGAAGCTCAAAGCATCAATCAGTGTATGAACTTTCTTTTGTTGCAAAAGGCAAAAAACGTTTAATCGGTCGCAGACCCGTGTTGTACAAATAAGGAAAGTTGTGCTGCTCAAGTCTAAAAAGCAACAAACACTGCTCTGAATCAGGAGGCACTCTGATAAAGCAATGCCAACATATACATTCAACTTGTCTTGAAGCTCTCCAACGATCATAAACATTAAATCCAAGTTCAGAATGACTCTTCGACATTAATGAACAAAGAACAAAAGTTTACTCATCTGAAGTACTCTCCAAAACAGATTTATTACTGATCATTATAAATAAAAGACTTTGAAGATTGTTGAACACACACATCTGAACTTATTCACTCAAGCATTCAATACTCTCTTCACATTCAAGCTCTCTCGGTTCTTCTTCTTAGAATACATCTCAGCTCAATCTTTTGTATTTATTGAGAAGTCTTTATTGCGGTCATACCTACTCAAAATACGTATTCACTCATTGAATGTCATTCGGTTGACTTGCAAAGTTGTAATCTGTGAAGCTGCTGCTTCGTTCAACTCTTACCATTTGTAGAGCCTGAAGAGGCTTGTTGAAAGAATACTTGTTTGAGCCTGGAGAGGCTAGCTGTGCAAACAATACTTTTTAGTTGAGCCTGCGGAGGCTAGGTGTGCAAACAATACTGATCTGTAACCTGATCAGTTATAGTGTCAATACTTGGTGAAACCAAGGACTGGACATAGCCCAAGGATTGGGGTGAACCAGTATAAATCTCAATGTCTACTCTTCTATCTTATCCTCTCAGTTTACTTTATATTTATTGTGCTAATTGGGTTGATAGTGCTAAGCTTTCATAATCTGTCTTTATATCAGACGGATCCCTATGTCAGAATCTTTATTTGAAGAAAAATTTGTTATTTGTGAAAAGTTAACTAAACCACAATTCAACCCCCCTTCTCGTGTTTTAATCTATTCATTTCAATGTGCTTTAATACCGTCGAATGTCATCTATAATAGGATGACTATAAAGTCGGTCATTGGGTACACCGCGAGTCATGCAGGGGGTGTGAGTGATCTAGATGGGATTTTGTCCCTCCTACATAATAGGAGCGATATCTGTGAGCCCCATTATATTGTGAGATTGTAGAATGCATGGCCGTGCTGAAATGAGTCAATATGAGATATTGACCTCATTTATTATTAAGTCTACTTGGGTATAAATGAACGTGATATTGAAATATACAAGGGTGACACGTTCTATGCATTGTGTTCAATATAGAAATCAGGACAAGGATAATAATACACGTGAACATTGGTAGCGGAAAGGTCACGTCAAATCATTGACTTTCTCATTACTTGGGTAGCAATGATATGTTGCTAGACACCGTTTATTGTTTATAATATTAAATGTGATTTAATATTATTGCCAACATTGTGGGAAGCTATAGGGTCACACACGTAGAGCAGATTAATCAGAACTAAAGAGAAATTGAGTTAGACTCAAATTTCTATTGGGTCGCGCTCATTTTAGATGAGCCCATGAGGGTCAGGTCAAACTCTTTCCACCAACAAGTGCGCCATGCCTATAAAAGTACTGTTAGCAGTGCATAGCCGCATAACACATCCCTGACCGCACCCTGCACTCAGTTTGCATGAAAGAGAAAAGAGTTGTCTCGTCTTGTATCTTGTTGTGATTAGAGACGTGCTCCAAGAACAAACACATGGGACATATTTATCTACTCGTGTGGACTTCGTAGAGGCATTGTTGTTGGTGCAGTGCTCGTGATTTGGAACACGACTCAAATCAAAGGTAAGCGCTACTAGAGGTAAAATTTTTGAACATTTACCATGACCATTGCATGGATTCTTGGTGGGAATTTTTCCGCTGCGTCTTATTTAGTACGCAAATTCCTAACAGCCACCCATCCCATAATTTCTCCAAGTCAAGCATGCTTAACTTTCGAGTTCTTAAGTGATGTGTGACACCCTTCTACCCCACATGTTAATATAAAACATTTACTTAAAATAGGTAATTATAAAACATGCATTTATTTGGAAAATGTAAAAACTTGGATAAAAGGGTTTCACATCTCAACAAAAACAATGCGGAAATAACATAGTTTTAAAACGGTAAAACATAAACAAAACAAATAAAGAAAAACCCAACCCCGATGTCACATACAGAGCTGGTATAAGCAAAATCCGGATACATCATGGAAACAAACTAAAAAACTAACAAAACTATCAACTATAACTCAGCATTCTAACTAGAGTCGTGGCTCCTCAGAGTCACTCCTCCGCTGGCTGCTCACCGTCCTCTGCATATGGAAATACATGCAACGGCAGAAACAGGAAAACATGGAGTAAGAAATCGTGTAAACACAACGACATGGGAATAGGGAATAAGATGAACATACATCATAGCATGGCATAGCAGTATAACAACATACAATATTTATACATCATCATATAATACCATAGCAACATGTTAATCATCTAACATATGCTATACGGTACAATGCAACCCTACTCCACTACTCCATCAATACATGTGGATGCAACTAACTCAGTAAGTCAATTTCGGAGTTACATATCCGTATTGGTCAAAAAGCACCAACACCGGCAGTTCCCCAAACCATAGAGGAACCCCTTGGATAGTCGACATATCATAACTAGATACGCCACCTTGGGGTCGCACGGTTCATCAAACCATGGGTGAACCACCCGAGACTTGGGCCGGATCATCATAACTAGGACGACCTCCCCTATGTTGAACATCCCCCTCAACATCAACTCCAATGCTCTATGCAAATGGCACAACAACACACAAGGTAACCACCTCCTTTACTTGGGCCTAAAAGCACCCAAGATTTATCACCAACATCAACATTAACACCTTAGGCCCACACCGTGGGGTCAAGGCTCCCTTGGCCAAAAAGCACCAAGGTCCAACATAACAATATCTCGACCAAAAAGCATCGAGAGCACTTTGACCAAAAAGCACCAAAGAGTGACAACGTGCGGTAACCCATCGGGTACTGACTTAACCAGCATATCATTCTTTGTTATCTTAATTAATCTTTAATTTAGTTATCTAACTTGTTGTCATTTGATTATGTATTATTACATCATCTGGGGATAATTGGGGTAAGCACCCCCTTAATTCATTAATCTTAAGTTCTGACCAGTAGGGGGAAGCACGGGCATACTAAACCCTCAGCACGGTCATGCTGCTACTTAAGTGGAGCACGGTCGTGCTCACTATCATGCACGACTGTGCTCAATGTTTGGCCTGCCTTCCGAAATTTAACTGGGAGCACGGTCTTGCTCCTATTCAGTACGGTCGTGCTCCTGGGCAGGGCCATACTATTCTGGGCAGAATTTAAGTGTTCTTGGAGTTTAGGCTCCCTAATTCTCTCAAATCAGATCCTAGGGTCTTAACTAAAACATTAGGCATGAGCTTCACCCCTCACTAACATAGTTCATGTCTTATGAAGCTTGGGGAATTAATCCCTTAATTCCTATGTTAACTAAGAGTCCTAATTAAGTCAATTAGAGTCTTATTAACATTATCAACATAACGGTAACATCATCATCAACATGTCCAATCAATGTGATCAACATAATCCATGTCGTAACAACAACATTCATAATCATGGGTATTTGATGAGTGTGATTACACCTCATATTTCTTTATCATATTGCATGCATTTTCATGTAGTTTAGACATTTTTAATTTAATTTTTGTTAGTTTTTACCTTGGAATGGGTAAGGCGGTTTTGTGTTGTTGTTGTGCGGGAATTGAAGATTAAAATGTTCAAGATCAACCATGATGGAGCTTGCATGAAGATGGAGCTTGAAAAGCAAGAAAACCGAGCCAAACAGAACCTATCACGGCCTAGCCGTGACAGCCATCACGGCCATGATCGAGCAAGGCTGAAAAGAAAAGAACGAAAAAGTCAGAACCTGTCACGGCCAGGCCGTGATGGCCATCACGGCCGTGACAGGCCATCGGTGCCAAGTTTCCCAAGTCAGAATCCGTCACGGCCTAGCCGTGACAGGCATCACGGCCGTGACACGTAATATCTGGAATTTTAAAACCTGATTTGATCTGATTTTGTAATTGCTTGGGATTCAAGTTAACCCTACATTATAAATAGGACCCAGAGGCTCGAAAATAGGATGACTGGGGCTGCTACCTTAGGCAAAAACTAGGATTTCTCTTTTTGTCAATTTCTTCTCTTCTCTTAGGTTTTTTTTATGCTTTTGTTAATCAAGCTTGCTATGAATATGGCAATGCTTGAGTAGTCTTTTTATTTATAGGAATTGGGGCTATGCCCAAGATTTGTTTTGTGTTATGAATTGACGTTTTAATTTTTGTTAGTTTCAATTTTCTTTCGATTTGATTCCTATTGCATGAATTACTTGTGAATCTGGTGCGCACTTATTTGCATGTCATAGATACTCTAAGGAGGAACCTAGCGGTGAACTCAGGTATCGGATCTATACGGATTGAACTTAGGACTTAAATCACGAGAGTTAGAAGCGGTCCTTCGAGGGTTCACGAATTGTTACAAACCTTAAAGGGTTCAATTTAAATTCAATTACCACGAGAGTAGGGGTTGGTTTAATTGGGCACGGTTCTTGTATCCCGAGAGGGAACATTAACTTATTTAGGATAAATTCGCCTTCAAAGCAAATTTCGATAATTAACAAGAGGGGTAGTCAATTCAGTAACATGAACAATCTTGTTGGTAACCCAATTCCTGGGAATCCCTTTTGATATTTTGAAATCTCAAATTTGATCTACCTTCCTATTTTGTTCTTGATTTCGTTTTAATTGCAACTTTAAATTTGATTTACTACTTGATTCAAAAATCAAATCTTTTCCAAATCTTTATCTTTTATAGTCCAGTTTAATTGATTTAGTAATTAATTGTTATTTGAGATCACGGTCTCTGTGGGATCGATCTTTTTATTACTTGACGACGAAGCCATGCACTTGCGGATTTGAGCCACATCAAGTTTTTGGCGTAGTTGCCGGGGACTGTGCTTTCTTGAATTTTAATTTAATTTTTAAATTGATTTTTCTGGACATTTTTTTATTTAAATTTTTTTCTTTCTTTTTCTAGTATCTACCTCTCTCTTTGCAGGTATTTTTCTCTCTTATGAGAAGATCCCAAAGTCTTGGAAATCTCATTGAAGTTGACCCCGAGATCGAAATGACCTTTCATAGACAAGGGAGACTACAAAGACAAAGAGCGAGAGAAAGGTCGATTCCTATTCCACTCATGGAGAATCTACCGGATACCAAACCACTGAAGGACTACGTAGCCCCAAATGTTAGGGGTTTGCCAACTGGGATTGTTAGGCCAGAAATTTAGGCGGAGAACTAACCCATACCGCCTCTGTTAATTGGCATGATTAGGCAAAATCAATTTCGAGGATTACCCTCGGAGGACCCGACTGATCATGTGGAAACATTCTTGGAGTTCACTGATGCAATAAGAATTCATGGTACCCCGATTGATGCTATTCGCTTAAGGTTATTCCCCTCCTCTCTGACTGGAAAGGTAAAAGCTTGGTTGAAGCAAGTACCCGCAAATACTTTGTCAACTTGGGACCAACTGGAGCAGGCATTCTTGGAGAAATTCTTCCCTCCATCCAAGACTGCTTACCTACGAACTCAGATCACCGGCTTCTTCCAAAAGGACGGAGAATGCTTATCTGAAGCTTGGGATCGTTACAAAGGATTGCTGGAGTCTTGCCCACATCATGGGCTCAAGAGGTGGTTGTTAGTGCATACCTTCTACAACGGATTGTATTACTCTTTGAAGGTGTCACTTGACTCCGCAACTGGTGGAGCCTTTATGAATAGACCTCTGACTGAAGCGTTCAATATCATTGAAAACGTAGCCACCAACTATCACCAATGGGGTTCGGAAAGAGGTAATAACCCGAAAAAGCTTTCGGGGGGTAAGTTTGAAATGAATAGCACTGATCTAATTATGCCTAAATTTGACTCATTGAATAAACGTTTTGATAAGCTTGAAAAGGCTAATGTGAGTTCAATAGGTGCTACTAATGTTGTTTGTGAGATTTGTGGAATGTAGGGATATGACATAATGGAGTGCCCACATGGTATTGCTCCTGGATATGGTGCTTCGGGGGAACAAGTGAATTCTTGTCACAATTTCTATGACACGAACTCGAAGTTGCCAAACTATGTTCCCCCAAATTCCTACAACCAAGGAAGGAAAAATA
The DNA here is from genome assembly GCA_030762895.1 of Sophora flavescens. Taxonomy (NCBI): domain Eukaryota; kingdom Viridiplantae; phylum Streptophyta; class Magnoliopsida; order Fabales; family Fabaceae; genus Sophora; species Sophora flavescens. The sequence continues at coordinate 107,963,679 of CM061067.1, read as the reverse complement.
GCCCTTATATCTCCTACGGGAACTACAACAACACGTTGAACCACGAATTCCAGGAAGGCCAAGGTAATAGGAAACCTGCATCTGGGTATCCTTAGGTACAAAAGTCTAGACTTGAGTCTCTTTTGGAAAATTTGGTAGAAACTCAAACAAAGCAAAATGAAGAGTTTAGGCAACAAGGTAGGGCAGTCAATGAGGCAATAAAAGAGTTAACATCTAAGGTAGATAACTTAGCCATCCATAATAAGATGTTTGAAACTCAGATTGCCCGACAAGCTAGTACATATTCTAGAACTAAGGGTACGTTTCCAGGACAACCTGTAGTTAATCCCAATGAGCACTGTAATGCTATATACTTGAAGGATGATAAGCTTAGGGTAGTTGAAAAGGATGTGGAATGTGAGGTGGACATGAGTGAACAAGAAGAGATAGAGCTAAAGTATGTCCCTCCACCACCTTACCAACCCCCAATATCTTTCCCACAAAGGTTGGTCAAGAAAAAGCAAGTAGAAAAATAAACTAAGAGCTTAATTGAGGAGCATGATGCCATGATAAAAACTAATATGCCTCCTAAACTAAAAGATCCAGTAAGTTTCTCTATTGCTTGCTCAATTGGAGAGTTAAAAATAGACAAAGCCTTATGTGACTTAGGGGCTAGTGCGAGTTTGATGCCACATACCATCTTTGAGAGGTTAGGAACCAAGGAATTGAGTCCATCCAAGTTCTCTTTACAATTTACGGATGGCTCAACTAAAACTCCTCTAGGCATACTAGATAATGTTCCCATAAAGGTAGGGAAACTTTTCATTCCTACCGATTTCATGGTGTTGGGCATGAACGGGAATTCTAAATTCCCTATCATTCTTGGAAGGCCATTCTTGGCCACAGCTGGAGCAATAATAGACGTAAAAAATGGTAAGCTCTCCTTGAATGTAGAGGAAGGTAGGGTGGATTTTGATTTGACTAACTCATATAACAACCCTCCTTTTGAGAGTCATGTGTGCAGGATTGAGATAATGCCTCCAAAGGTGAAGGAAGAGCTTAACATGGAAGCAACTCCGAAACTTTGCATGACAAATGATGCACCAAATAGTGATGAAGTTGGAGTTGCTCAACATGTGGAGTTAAAACTTCCGCCGGGAGGATGTAATGCCATGAAAATCAGAGTGAAAAGAGTAAAGCGAAAGCGCAATTGGTCATATGAACAAAATAAGCTCTTTGAAGGACTTCCATGGAAGAGAGGTGTTCTTGCACTTCCAAGCCCAGCTGATCCCGGTTGATTGAAGGGAGTATGGTCAAGATTAAGACCGTAAATAAGCGCTTCTTGGGAGGCAACCCAAGTTTTCTTTCCCTTTTCAATTTGTTTTTGAATTTTGTTTTGGAATAATTTGTGAAGATTAATAGAAGAAAGATCACTAATTGATGGTTTTGCCAAGTATTCTCAGGTTATGAAGGCAGGAAGAGCAAAAAGTCATAGAAAAATAAAGTCAGAGGAGATCACGGCCTAGCCGTGACAGAGGTCACAGCCGTGATTAGCCAACAGTTGAAGATCAGAAAGGAACACGACCCAGCCGTGATAGCCCTCATGGGCGTGATGAGGAGGACCTAGAAGACCAGAATGTATCATGGCCTAGCCGTGATGGAAGTCACGGCCGTGAGAGGCCAGCTCCTATATACCCGAATTGATCACAGCCCAGTCGTGATGTATATCACGCCCATGATAGGGACTCGTTTGACACCAGAACTGGTCACGGCCTGCCCATGATGAATGTCACGCCCGTGACGCATCCTCCAACAGCTCTATGACTGGTATTTGAGCCAACACCCTCCACCACCTCGGTGAGTTGTTCCATTTTTCTCCTCCCTCTGACTTGATTATTTACATTGGGGACAATGTAAGTTTTTAGGTAGGGGTATTTTTGCATTTTTTTTTTTACATTTTTGCATTTTTCTTGTTGCATTCATATAGGTGTAGTTTTCCATAATCACATGATTAGATTGCCCCTTGCTTAGAGTATGCATCCAATTGTGAGAACTTTGTGCCAAATGAATTGAGACAGTGAATTTTTGAACCCAATTTTTGTATTCTTGTGATAGGCTAAAAATAAAAATGCTTGAGATGATCTTCTGATAGTTGATAATTAGCACGTGGTTCCTTAGATTTGTGTTTCTCATTGATTTTAAACTACTAAATGTGAGATTTTTTGAGCCTAAAAGGGGTACTCACTAAATCTACCCCATTCTTTGTGATTGAGTGTTTTATTCCTCTTGGATTGTATTCTCTAGAACTTGACTTGAAACCGTTTTGAAACTTAAAATTTTTTGAAAACATATTTGAAAATGATTGAGGCACTAGGTATTTTTCTGGCCTTCTAAGCTTTGACTGATTAATTGCTACCCCTTAGTTGCCCAATTTTGAGCTTAAAATAATAAAATACTTTTCTTGGTACCTTGATTTATTTTGATGAATGATGCTTGTTACAACACCTTTTAAAGTATTGCAAAAAGGGAAAAAAGGTAGTTTGAAAAATAAATTGTGGGATGAAAAAGTTAGAAAAATATTTCTCTTAAGTTGAAAATCTCCCCTTCTCCAAAAAATAAATAAAAATAAATAAAAAAAATGGAGAAGGGGATGAGAAAAAGAAAGTGAGAAAAAAAAAAGAGGAATAAAGAAAGAAAGAAAGAAAGGTGGAAAAGTGAATTATAGCCCAAAAAGGTATTTTAGAAGGTTGTCATGCTTTGCATTGTTTGATATTTTGTTTAACCTTCTTGAATTTTTCCTTTCTTGATTTCCCCACCTAACGATTAACCCCATGACCCCACTACAACCAAAATAAAAGACCTCTTGATTCTTATGTGTTTTCATTAATAAAGTAGAGATTTGGTTAATAGTCAAGCTTATGGTAGAACACCTTCCTTGAGGAAATTGAGCGAATTGTCATATACCCTTAAACACTTGAGTGAGGTGAGAAGAGTGCCCAAATTAGTGAGATATATGAATTTAGGGAACCTAAGCTTCTAATTGGACTTGAAATTGATTGTCTCTTGGGTACTTATTTGGATGTTCCTATTACTTGGATTTATTACTCGGGTTGTTGGTTCACTGTCCATGCTCTGATTGTCTATCTTGTCTAGCCTTGGTTATTGCTTAAGGACAAACAAAATCTTAAGCTTGGGGTAGTTTGATGAGTGTGATTATACCTCATATTTCTTTATCATATTGCATGCATTTTCATGTAGTTTAGGCATTTTTAATTTAATTTTTATTAGTTTTTACCTTGGAACGGGTAATGCAGTTTTGTGGTGTTGTTGTGCGGGAATTAAAGATTAAAATGTTCAAGATCAACCATGATAGAGCTTGCATGAAGATGGAGCTTGAAAAGCAAGAAAACCGAGCCAAACAGAACCTATCACGGCCTAGCCGTGACAGCCATCACGGCCATGATCGAGCAAGGCTGAAAAGAAAAGAACGAAAAAGTCAGAACCTGTCACGGCCAGGCCGTGATGGCCATCACGGCCGTGACAGGCCATCGGTGCCAAGTTTCCCAAGTCAGAATCCGTCACGGCCTAGCCGTGACAGGCATCACGACCGTGACACGCAATATCTGGAATTTTAAAACCTGATTTGATCTGATTTTGTAATTGCTTGGGATTCAAGTTAACCCTACATTATAAATAGGACCTAGAGGCTTGAAAATAGGATGACTGGAGCTGCTACCTTAGGCAAAAACTAGGATTTCTCTTCTTCTCAATTTATTCTCTTCTCTTAGGTTTTTTTTATGCTTTTGTTAATCAAGCTTGCTATGAATATGGCAATGCTTGAGTAGTCTTTTTATTTCTAGGAATTGGGGCTATGCCCAAGATTTGTTTTGTGTTATGAATTTACGTTTTACTTCTTGTTAGTTTCAATTTGCTTTCGATTTGATTCCTATTGCATGAATTACTTGTGAATCCGGTGCACATTTATTTGCATGTCATAGATACTCTAAGGAGGAACCTAGCAGTGAACTTAGGTATTGGATCTATAGGGATTGAACTTAGGACTTAAATCACGAGAGTTATAAGCGGTCCTTCGAGGGTTCACGAATTGTCACAAAGCTTAAAGGGTTCAATTTAACTTCAATTACCACGAGAGTAGGGGTTGGTTTAATTGGGCACGATTCTTGTATCCCGAGAGGGAACATTAATTTATTTAGGATAAATTCGCCTTCAAAGCAAATTTCGATAATTAACAAGAGGGGTAGTCAATTTAGTAACATGAACAGTCTTGTTGGTAACCCAATTCCTGGGAATCCCTTTTGATATTTTGAAATATCAGATTTGATCTACCTTCCTATTTTGTTCTTGATTTCATTTTAGTTGCAACTTTAAATTTGATTTGCTACTTGATTCAAAAATCCATTATTTTCCAAATCTTTATCTTTTATAGTCCAGTTTAATTGATTTAGTAATTAATTGTTATTTGAGATCACGGTCTCTGTGGGATCGATCTTTTTATTACTTGACGACGAAGCCGTGCACTTGCGGATTCGAGCCACATCAGTATTCATACCAGTTCAACCAAAACTCATGGCATAATACAATTCAAATGGGCATACCACATCATGAACAACTCAACAATTATAACAAATAGGCATACTAATTAATCCAATTAAATATATAAACAATTCAGTCATACAACCAGGCAGATCATGACATCAATACATTATAACAACAATAAACGGGGCTATGGGAACCCCTCATCTTACGCTACTCCCTAGCCTAGTGCATACACTATTCTTCTCTCATACCTGGTACGAGGTTCACGTTTCAAAAGAAGAAAGAAGATCTACTAGGGTCCCATCTCACTAGCGCTTGTTTACGACCTTAAGGACGCCAAAGAGACACTTTGGTTCAACTCTAAGATCAAGAAATCAAAAGTAAGAGATCAAGAACTTGAAAGAAAGAACACAAGGGATAAGGTGCATGATTTTTACCTTTTCTAAAGTCCCAAACAACAAGCACAACGAACTCCTATTTGTAGCGATGTTCTCCTATCAAGAAGCAATGAAGAACGTTGCAAGAATGGGTTCCCTAGAGAGAGTTTTAGGGAGAAAAACCATAAGGATTCAAAGAGGAAGGAGGGAGGCAGTTTTCTGAGTGTTGGGGTCGTGTAAACTAGGTTTAGGTCGAGTCTAATGGTATATATATGAGTTTGGGTCATAACGGGTTCCTATTTCAGCCCAAACTGTATATAGTTCGGTATTTTGACCATACGTTGAGCTACAAGTTTCCGATTGAGGAGTTATTGGCGTCTTTAGAAAGCTTAGAGAAAGATATATAAATTAATGTCTAATGATCGAATCCTAAATCGAACTCTAAGATGGTCAAAAGTTCGATGGCAGTTTTGCAACAGATTTGGTAGTTATTCCTAGATAGGATCATTAGGAGATTATGATAAGATCTTAAGATATAAACAAAAAGAGGATGATCCTATATTGATAAGGACTCAAATCTGATTGGTTGAGGGGCTAAAATCTAAGAATAACACTATCTCTATTTAAATACTAAATCACATGATATCTTATCATATCATTCTTAATCGCTTATTATTAATAAAATCACATATCATATATTAACATATAAAATCAAACATTAAGAGACACAATCTCATATTAATGTAAATAATCATATATTAATATACATATTATCATATGCAATAATATATACACATATATATAAATATCAAACGTATCAAATATATATATGCCAAAACTAGCACATATAAACATAAGGGTGAATCTTGAGGTGTTACATGATGGACTCCCGAAAAGAAGATGTATATTGTTGATATAGGTAGTGAAATAGCACAAAATAACCTTGGGGGGGGGTGGGGGTGTTGAAGAGTATTATTTCAAAAACACGTTTTCTTGGCACAAAAAAAAAAACCAATACAGATCATATGCTTTTTCTCTGATGACTATTCAACAAAGTGAAATACTTAGAACTATTGCAAACACTCCCAAAAATGTTAATAACAGTAAATTAATAGTACGTATAAGGGTAGGAAAGGGAAAGTATACTCAGAGGTTTATCCTGGTTCAGCCAACAACTTTGGGATACATCTAGTCCTTGGGTTCACCAAGTTTTTCCACTATAACTAATCAAGTTACAAAAAAGTATTATTTTCACACCTAGCCTTTTCAGCCTCCACAGCAAGTATTGTTTGCACACCAAGCCTCTTCAGGCTCAACAACAATTATTATATTAGCAAGCCTCTTCAGGCTTTACAAGATATGAAATTTGTTTTGAAGCTACTGCTTCAAGTTTACAGAGTTTCAAATCAACCAGTTAACACTTCAGAGAGTGAATAGGACTTAAGAGCAGGTAGATTGCAGAGTTTGATCATCTCTAAGTGATTTGTAGTTTGAGAGAAGACTATCAGAGTTTATAAGATCATTCGTGAGTGATTTATTTTGGATAACTCTGACTTGTATTATGTATTCTGTATATGTTCATAAATCTAGAATCTCTTTCTTCAGTCTTCGTGTTCTTCCTTTTATACTCAACCAAAAGAGATTTGTTGAGAAACATTTCTTAGTTTGCATGTATCTTCTCTTTGTCTTCTGGACATAAAATAGTCGTTCTAGCTTGCATTTAATATTTATGAACGTTGGAGAGCTTTGTTGACCAGAGAGTTGAGCACAGTTGCTTTTCTGACTTGGACAGTGTAGCTTTAATTATTTGTGGAACATTGAGAGAGGCTCAGAGAAAGATGCTTTTATCTTATTGCGAGAAAGAAGGTTGATGCAGAAACTTTATGCTTTCTGCTTTTGAACCTTTCTGAGAATAAGATAATTAATATTGTACTCCTTTTGAAGGCTTAGTTTCTTTCTTCGATAATTCTCTTTCCTTCAGATTCCAGAATGAGGCTTCAAGTAATATTCTTCCTTTGGAGTTCCTCAGTAACAAAGATTATGATAAAGCTCAAATGCTTTCTTTAACATATGCTCCAACATCTGTCTATTTCCTTAGACGCATTCTTTGTTCTTGTCAGTTCTAACATGCCTTCAAACGCCTTCTTAGTTCTACCAGGTCTTCAGACGCTTTCTTCTATAACTTTACCTGAAGTCTGCTTTATGGACACTTTGGAAGAATTGATAGATTAGTCTTGTAACTCGATCTTGTTTTGAATACGACATCAATATTTCTTCAGAGAATTGCAAGTTTAGCTTTGTAATCTTTCTTGGAAGCCACCGGAGAACAGTCTTGATGCAGCTTCTAACAGTTCTTGATATTTGCAATCTTGGTGCAAAGATGTAAGAGTCCTGTTGGTCATATATCTGATTCACAACAAGAACTTTGGGAAACTCCAGTCTACATTATGTAGCTTCATCTTCAACTTTTGATCTACTCTTCATACACATTTATCTTTTGAACTCTTGATTGTTATCATCCAGACTTTTCTTGGATTAGCACTGAGTTGCTTCTTTGTCTTCAAGAGTTCTGATGACATCTATTATTGGACATCTAATCTGAACTTCATATAGTTGATAACTTATCAGACACTTTGCTGATGATCCTTAATTCTTAGGAGCCATACGCATAGTTTGCACTTTGATTCTTTCAGTCTCAATATGATCTGTACTCATATTGCCTTTCCTGCACATCTCAATTAAAGGATTAGCAATTCTTAGATAGTTCAATTATAATCATTTGCTAAATGTTTGGATTCATCAAAACACAAGGGTCAACTTGAAACAAAGGCAGACGCTTGACACAGAGTCAGACGCTTTGTGACATAATAGGTAATACCAATCAATAATTATAAGCATCCCTCAACTGCACAATCCTATACCAGCACAGCCTCAGGATCCCCTCCATTGTACAGTCCTATACCTGCACAATCTCAGGTTCCATCTAATTCAGATGTGCAACCGATTCACTCATGTGTCCTTCCACCAAGAAGCACCGCCAGAGCCGCTCCTTGACCATGCTTCCTCTCGCACCGGTGATAACTCCCCGCCCTTGTCAGCCACGAGTGTCAAAGATAGCGCTCAAAACTGAATCTTTCCATGTATGAATAGTAACTAGAAGTCTTTGGGTAACACACCCAATGTAACTCGTCAATTTTGCATGGTTTTTGTTAATTGGTTGACCCTTAGCATTAAATTTAACATAATAAAAATGATAAAGTAAATCTTTCCATTCCATTTGACACAAAATGATAAAAATCCTTTACTTCATAAACGGATGTTCTCCTTCATAATGATCGGCCCATGCTTGGACCTCGTTTTCTAAGAGGTGGAAGAACTACGAACATGAACAGATGCACTACCGGCCAGTTGGTGTGGAAGGGCTAGCGCGATCGAGAGAAGGCATTTAACTGCAACAAAATGACTGGAAGTAACCCTTAGTAGCCCTAAAACAATCAAAATGATTTTCCATCTGAAGAGACCCTAAGTAGCCCTAACTACAACAAAATGACTCAAATTGAAGAGACTTACTAGTTTACTTGTGGAAGACAGAGATGGTGATTTGCTCGGTGGTGGTGGTCAAGTGACAGAAGGGATTGAGGGAAGGATCCTAGTGAGGGTCAATGAGAGGGAATGATGGTCTGAGAGCGCACGTGGTTTTGAAAGAGTAGGAGAGAATAGTTGTCACTTGAGTCTTTTGTTTTTTTTAAATAGGGGTAGGATAGCGTTTAAATAGAGCGCTATTAAAGGTTTATACTTTAACAATGCATTTTAGGGTTAATGCTATTATATCGTTAAACAATAACACACAAAAGAAATGCTTCTATAAAATGTCCCTTTTAACAATGCTTCTTTAAACAAACATTGTTATATCATTAATATTATAATGTGATACATTTAACATCACATTGTTGGATATACGCTATTATAGCTTTAAGCAATAATACACACACACACAAAGCTGAACAAAATAATTTTATTTTGTATTTGTGAAGCATTAAACAACTCTATATAATATGTTATATTTTTAGTAAAGCATCATCTCTATTAGTTTATTTCATCTTAAACTTCTTCATTAAAAAAATTTTCTTTACTAAGCTAATTAATATTTCAGAAACCCCAAAATCCATTTCATTAAAACAGAATCAACATGGTGAATACATGGTTACAAAGTTAGATTAAATGTAAATAAATAGTGAGGACAATGCAGAACACAATTTGGAAATTGGGATTAAAAGAGAATATTTTGATATATTCCACCCAATACAATGAGCATCAACAAAGATGTTGGATCCCATCAATTTCTCTTCCAGATCCTCGTCTGATACTCTTTTCCATTTTGGACTTCATTATGCCTCATCAGCAAATTTTCTCATACCCAACCCTTTTGCTAGTAACATCTTTTGTGGACATTCTCACCAAAGGAAAGAGGTTGGAAACAAGCTAATTATCTTCCAGTTCCTCTTAAGCAACATTGTTCCTTACATTGAGGAACTTGAGGAAGGAATAGTATAGAGAAAGACCTGAGAATGAGAAGGAAGGGATCCCTTTATACTATAATAGAGAGGTAGAGTTCCCCCTTTTTTATGAAAAAACCCACATTTTTGACTTCATTGTGCCTTAAAGCTTCTCTTTTGGACTTTATTGCGCCTTACATTCTGGATTTTCTTGAGTTAGATTTCTTCTATCTTTCCCATACAAGAAAGGGAACTCTGGAAATGAAGAACTTGATGGATTGAAAAATATTTGGATTTGGTAAAATTTGGAGTGTGAAGCATAAGAACACATGGGATAATTATTTATAGGAGAGTTTGGTTCATTAAAGTTATTAAGGAAGAATTGATTAGGAAAAATTTTCTTTGTGTTGAAGGTTGAATATCGAGTTTTATATGTAGAGCGTTTATTGTACGTTCTAGAACAATGTCAACTAACGGGCAGAGACCGGGTCACCTAGATTGTTTTGGTTTTTTATTTTATTTTTGCCAAGGTGATCCTAAGTCACCATAATTTATTAATAAAAAGAAGAAAAACAAAAGAAAACAAAATCATGGAGGACATAAACGAAAACGCATGCAAAGGAAACAAGAGTCATTTAAAATCAAGATTATGTTTTCTATTGTTTCTCATATTATACTTTTGAGATTTAGACATAACCATCGTGAAATGAGAATCAATTTCAACATCATTATCATTATCCAACTGCTCTGCTGAGAGAGAGTCATTCGATAGATCATCCTCATCCCTATTTCCAAAAAACTTAGCAAGTGTCTTCATATCATGAGCAATATTAGGATGAATAGGGGTAGTCTAAGGAGTCTTAGGATTCTTACCACTAACTGTTAATCACAGGTAGCCCTGGAATGCTTGGGCACTAGAGTCAGAGTAATCTTGGTTATAGAGTCAGAATTAGTTGCAACAGAATTTGAGATATGTTGAATGGAGTTTGAGACATGATCAGGAGACTCATCATAAATTGTCTCAACCGAATCATTGTCATTAAAATTTTCACCTAGTGATGTATCAATCTGTTCATTGTCTTCATCTAGTTTTTGCTCTGGAACCTTAACCAAAACATTGTCATTCAAATTTACATCCGGTGATGTATCAATATAGCCATCAACTGGTTTACGCTCTGGAACCTTATGGACATATGCTTACTGTAACACCCCCCTTGGGCATTATGATGCAAACAAAGAATGATATCCAATTTAAGGCCAAATTGAACTTCGATGAAAATTTTATTTTCATTAGTGATGAACCCGTATACTAGTTTTGACTGTATCTTAAGCTATGGATCTCCGATTAATGCATTCTTTGGTTCGCTGGAAATCTTAGGCAATTATGTACAAATCATATATCAAGCTTCTTGACCTAATTCGGCTTCTATCATGGTGAAAAACGGGATCGAAGTTTAATACGAATATTTGGACGAGTTTGGGCTTCAAAAGAGTGTGACTTTTGGCTTGCATGCCTAAGTAACTACTTTTTAGAAGTTATGGATCATTTTTATTATTTTGCTTAAGTATGGTAGTAACTCCAATTAGTGGAGAGTTATGTCTTTAATTAGCCACTTAGTGGGTAGTAAATATTTTTATTACTCCATTAGTACAATAGTTATGTTATGCTAGGGGTTATGTCATCTTATGATGATCTTTTGTAAGCCTTCTCTTGGCAGCCCCAATTCCCTATATGTATACACCTATTACATGATGAAATACAACTTTGAGTTCATTTTGGATTGAATCCATTTGTGAGGGAATTGTCTATCTTTGGTTCTTGGTTGAACCACCCTTATTTTTATCAAGAATCCAAGATTCTTGTGGCGAACTTCACATTGGCTTATCAAACCCATTGGTTTGTGCTGCCATATTCATCTCTTACCTTTATTCATTTCCTTATTTTCTTCTTCTTCTTGAATTTTGCTTGGTCACTCAAGGATAGATCCGAATTTCTATATGTTCCTTATTAGGATCATATCATTTGGTATCTAGAGCCATCATTCCTAGAGTGACTTTTGATTTTGTTCTTCAATTTTGTTCAAAAAAAAAATTTCTTCTTCCCATCACATATCATGGTAACACTATCCTTTGAAATGAAAAGATATCTAAGACGCTTGGAGAAGGGTTTTCCTCCAAAGGAAGCTTGCAAGACATTCAATGAAATTGAAGATGTGATTCCCAAGGAAGCTTGCAACACAATCAATTGAAGATGTTATTCCAAAGGAAGAATGCCAAAAATCAATTGGAGTTAAATTACAAGAGGAAGATAAATAGATGAAGATAACTAGAGAATGACCTATCCCTAAAGCCGCGAATAACTCTTCAAATTCACTTGGGGAGTCATGGAAATTTTTTTACTCTAATACCTTCTTCTAGATTAGCTTGTGGAATCAAATGTTGGGATACTTCTACTTTTGTTCATTTGTCTAACATTTTTCCCCTAGGTCACGAAGAAAAGAATGGTGAAGGCCAAACCAACAAAAGTAAAGAGCAAGAGAAAAATAGTGAGAAGGAAGAGAATGAAAAAGATATTGAGGAAAAAGTAGAGAGTCTGGAAAAAGTAGAGAGTCTCGTTATAAAAGAAATCAAGATGATGTTCCTATCATTGGCTAGAGGTGATGATTCTATTTTGAAGGAAGTTGAAAAAGTAATTCCAAGAGAGGTTCCTCATGGATTCAAAAGAGTTGTGTTTGAACCCGGAGGATGAGCACGATTCCCAAAGGCAATAAATTCGAGGTCAAATTCTCTTCAAGATGGAAAGAATGATGCAAACCAAGAATGATATCCAATTTAAGGCCAAATTGATCTTTGATGAAAATTTTATTTTCATTAGTGATGAACCCGTATACTTGTTTTGGCTGTAGATTGAGCTACAGATCTCCGATTTATGCATTCTTTGGTTCTTTGGAAATCTTAGGCAATTATATACAAATCATATCTCAAGCTTCTTGACCTAATTCGGCTTCTATCATGGTGAAAAATGGGCTCGAAGTTTAATACGAATATTTGGACGAGTTTGAGCTTCAAGGGAGTGTGACTTTTGGCTTGCATGCCTAAGTAACTACTTTTTAGAAGTTATGGATCATTTTTATTATTTTACTTAAGTATGGTAGTAACTCCAATTAGTGGAGAGTTATGTCTTTAATTAGCCACTTAGTGGGTAGTAAATATTTTTATTACTCCATTAGTGCAATCGTTATGTTTTGCTAGGGGTTATGTCATCTTATGATGACCTTTTGTAAGTCTTCTCTTGGCAGCCCCAATTCCCTATATGTACATACCTATTACATGATGAAATACAACTTTGAGTTCATTTTGGATTAAATCCATTTGTGAGGGAATTGTCTCCCTTTGGTTCTTGGTTGAACCACCCTTGTTCTTATTAAGAATCCAAGATTCTTGTGGCGAACTTCACATTGGCTTATCAAACCCCTTGGTTTGTGGCGCCATATTCATCTCTTACCTTCATCCATTTGCTTATTTTCTTCTTATTCTTGAATTTTTCTTGGTCACTCAAGGATAGATCCGAATTTCTATATGTTACTTATTAGGATCATATCACATTACCTCCTAATTACATGTAGAAATAAATTAAAATGAAATTCTGAAAAATATGGGGGTAAAAAATTTTCTTTTTCTTTTCTGCGGTGTACTTCATAAAAAAGTATGCACAACACGATAGTACAAATTATATTATACTCACCAACATACATAGACTGATTTTATTCAAAAACAACTCTTCTATAATATATAGATTTCTCTTGAAAATATTTCATTATTCACAACCAAATTTCAAACAGGTTTGCAGACCACCTAAAACGACTTTCTCAAAATGTACAACCCCAAAGAGAAATCCAAAACTAGTCGTTTTAAAGACAACTACTAGAAGGAACTCTATAGTTCTCACCACAAAACCCTCGCCAGCCTCTTCAAGGATTGGAAGTACTATCCTTGAGTGAGGTTAGGAACTTCTTGACACCACTAGTCCTCGTATAACAAAGCACCATAGCAAAGGGCCAAGAAAAAACCTGATATATTGTAAGGCTGAGATACCAATATATGGATGAATTATGACAACTACAAGCCCAAAACACAAACAACAAATACAGATAATCAATCATATTCAACATATAATTTCCAGTAAAAGCATAATATCACAGAATTCACCGTCATTTATGAAAAACATATGTCACTTCTATATTTCAACGTTCTATTCTAATCTCCGGAGATCCCAACTTCTTTGAAAGATGAGCTGATCAGGCTTGATAGCCAATAAGGCACAACGTGTTTTTCCACCGCACTGCCCAAAACTCCTGGCAAGGTGATCAACGTGTGTGGATGTCCATAGCATACTGTCCAACACAAGGCACAACAAACCCAGGCATATGGACTTCATTGTCCATCAAGGCACAATGAAACAACGTAGCATGAAGTACATGTCCCTTCAAGGTATTCATACGAAAAACAACGTGGGCACGTCTGCCAAAATACATGAGAAAATCATTTTATTTTCGCAGCTTTTCTTTGTGTTTCATTCTTCCCTTTATCGGAGCCCAAGACTCACAACCTTCCATAATTTTTCAACGTGTTAAAACTCTTATAATCAACACAGGACCTTTAAGTTCGAGTGTCTAATCACAACAGTACTGGACCGATGCACCGGTCTTGGACTTTGTGGTCATAGAAAACAACTTTCACCTTTTACTACGTTCACCACGTTCATCACGATGTAAATGGGATACACAGTCCACAATAACGTATATAGGACGCACAATCCACAATAACATCTGTAGGACACACAGTCCACAACAACTTACATAGGACACACAGTCCACAACATCGCGAAACGGATCATAGATCCATGTAACATCCTAAAAAATTCAAATATAATTATTTTAATAAAAAAGGGGTAGTATAAGAGTTTATTATAATTGTTTTCTTTATAATAAAAATCCAGTGGGTTCCACAATAATGTAAAATTGATTTTAAAAAAATAAAATAAAAATAGGGATAAGAACCTACCCTAGACTAAATTATTGTGGCAATAATGATATGAAACATAAGCATATCAAGGCCCATGCTGTGTTACCTATTATAAATAGATAGTTTGAGTGTTTTAAGCTCAATTTCGCATAATATGACTAGATACCTAACTTCAGATGGATATTTCGTAACCAAAGAGAACTTGTTTGAATTCGAGATCTCCATAAGAAATATAGCCCCGTCTCTTAGCTTTCCATAGACACCAAATTCGTCCAAATTGGATTCTTTTAGCTCAAGTTATGAACGAATTCGTATACAGTATTCATGTTCCAGCGCCAGAACCGTTTTTTTAAATTCTATCCACGTTTTGACTATCTAAAAGCCGGTTTCAGATTTTGTGGTCTTCATAACAGTTGTATAAAATTCTTTTATATTTCCAACGATATAAAATTTATAATTTTTGAATGTCTATAACTCAAGATATGGGCGAAATACAGCACCATATGCAGAGTAAGCGGGCTTAGCGCTTTTTTACATATTTTGGGCTATTGGGGGCTCTATAAATAGAATCTTAACACTCTTAGGGTGCATTTTTGAACCCTAATTACACCTAGAAACTCATAAACGGCTAAGAAGAGAAGAAATTCAAGGATTAAGAGGAGATAGTTGTGGAAGAGGGAGTCTAGGAAGAGGAAGATGATGATAACTCTTGGCAAACGTTAGGATTCGCAGTAGGAAACACTTAGAGCTATTTGGAGATCTTCAAGAGGTGAGTAAGAATACTTTTTACGAACCCTTTCCATGGTATATATGATTGTTTGTGTTGAAAATGAATTACCATATGAAATTGGGAGTCTTTAATTGATTTGATGCATATTGCCAGTAACCTAATTTCTAATATTGGGGGTTTTTGTTAAAAGGGGAATAAGTTGATTAATTGATGTTGTAAGATGCTTATTCATGTATGATATATTGTGATATTCGTGATTGCTTGTTGTTGGGAGAAAATTATTTGTTTAATTCGTGGAAAATAGTTTGTTACATGCATGAGACATGACATATTTGAGTTATAGTATGTTGGATGATGTTTGCCGTAATACCACCTATGATAGGGGTATCGAAAAGTAATACCACCGTAATGGGGTATCGAAAGTAACATCCCATATAATTGGGATGTCGAAAAAGAGCAATACCGCCTAAAAAGGGGTATCGAAAGTAACACCGCCACACGTTGGGGTGTTGAAAAAGGGAGAAATACCGCCATGTGCACATGGGAGGTATCGAAATAGAAATGTCCCCGACAGGAGGGTGACATCGAAACATTCCTCATGAGTAGGGGTGGGCAATGGGACGCCATTGTCGTGTGATGTGTGAGATTTATGGCATGCCGACAAGAGACCAATTTAGTTATGAGGCCTTCGAGCCACTTGGATTAATTTAGAATTTACTTGGTATGTGGAATGTGATACATTGAGATAAGTTGTTGTTATGTTATATGCTATTGAGTTGATGAGATTTTTGTTGTTATTAAAAGTATTCTTTTTATATATTATTTTGGAAAATTAGCGGGTACCATGGACAGTTTTTTGGTTATCGCAGACCTACCGAGAACAACACTATTTTTCGAAACATTTTATAAATGTATTGTTGTGCACTGGGATTTTATATCTCATTATAAGTGTTGTTTTCAGAGCCCGAGGATATCGCTGTTGAGGATCCAGAGATCTAAAGAGTTATCTTTGATTAGCTAGTTGGATAGTAATGTAGTATGGTTTAGAGTATTATGCGGACGACGTTCTTTGGTTTACATACTATTTTTCTCAGATTGTAATTAGACGCCCGGTTTTGAGGCTTTTAGTTTTTATTCAAATGATTGGATTTAATAATATTTTTCAATACTTTGTAAATACTATTATTTTATTTAATACGAGGTATTTTCATACTTAGTTATTTGAGAAAAAATTTATGACTTGTGTTTTTTAATAAAATGTTTTGAAGGATTTTTATTGAAATTAATTTGGGTTACTAATGTAATGAAGGGCGTTACAATCCATGTGCTTTCAAAACACCAGCATACCGACGTCTCGGTTACAAGGTTCACCTTTCAACGTTCTTTTTCGTTCAGTGAAAATACAAAACGGAAACTTCCCTAACTTATCCAAGTTATCGGATAATTTTAAATTGGATAAAATCCTTTGAAAAACTACTTTTGAAATCTATTTAAAAAAAAATCTTAAGTTACAGAAAATCTTTTTCTTTTATAAAAAATCCATTTCATTTTAGAAAGACCACTTTTTTCTAAAACTTTTAAAATAACTTTTTGAGGAGAACTGCTCTAAAGGTGTTGGAAATAAAAATTTCCTTTTAAAGGACTTGAAAATGAGCTTACTTTTCTTTGTGGTCCTTTTCCCTGAGTTATCCTAAAAAATTCATATTTTTCTTAAAATAAAATCTCTTAAGTTCCAAAATAATTTCTTTTCATCTTCATAAAAATTTATTTTGAAGTTCTTAAAATTTCACCAAACGTTAAAAGAATATTTTTCCTTCTCCTTTATTAAAATGTTGCTTCAAAATTCAAAATCTTTATTGTGTGGCTTTCCTCATAAGTTTTCTTAAAGCTTTTATCTTATATTAATAATTGAGCTCTAACCAAAGGTTAGGCTTCCATGCAACAACCAAACAACTTGCAACAATTACGACAAAGCCAACAAAATACGTGAAACAACCAAACAACTTACAACAATTATAACATGGTCAACATAATGCACATATTTATAATTCATCATTAATCATACAAACAAGTAAATCAATCCAACATATCATCAAGGTCATAAAATTCAAGATTTTTACTAAAACAGTCACATCAACAGTCAACTTCAACAACCACATAAAATCAAACACATCAAGCATATAGTTATCATAATTTAAATATCCGTCAGGCTTTCTCCCCTTACTTGATTCGACGGGTAGTAAGAGTCTTTGTGTTTCCGGTGCTGCCCAGAGCGAACTTTCTTTGCTCACAGCATGCCGCATGTCTAAGAATTAAGCGAATGCCTTAAATTAAAACAACAAAGTCACCTTATATTTCCATGTATAAATTTTGGCCATGGCTAGAAAAATTATGCTAGAGATGTCCAATCTCTAAAAAAATTTCTTGGATTACATTTGATCCAAGACTTACTTTTATATATATATATATATATATATATATATATATATATATATATATATACATATACACACACTTTAATCCCATATCTTTATATTTTTACATTGACACTTGTTTATAGTCCATTTTCTTGATTCATGTTAAAATATATTATTTGGAAAATCATGTTTTTTACTCAAAAACTATGATGAACTCTGTTATAAAGTATTTTCAGAATAGCAGTGGGTTTAAATTATGAATGATCACTTAAATGAACTTTAATATTTTTGACAATTTAGTTGAAGGTACCCAATTCACATATAAACACATTTCAGTTGGTCTCATGTCAAAATTCGAAGGCATTAATTTGTTAAAAATCATACACTGCCTCTAATTGTACAGGATTTTTCAGAAATCCGACCAACATGCAGATTTATGAAATTGTTTCTCTTTATATACACATGTAAAAATCTCAAATCTTCAACCAAACTTTAGTTATACTTTAGTTTTAACCCAGAATTTTTTCTAAAAATTTTTAACCTTCAAAATCATACTCAAAATAATCATGAAACCCATGATGTTTATAATTTCGTAGACAGAATTTTGTTCTACTTTGATAGGTGTTTTGATCTAGTAAATCTTATTCAAATACTTACATATCATATATCAAATTAAAGCCCCAGAAGTCTTCTTTCCAAATATGTATTTATTTTTTAGAAATAATTTTTTTATAAAAACTTATGGGCTTACGATAAAGATATATCATGCTGCCAGAATCACATTCTACACAAGTTTATCCACACCAAGTTATTACCTTCACTCTAGCATCATCCACAAGCCATAAAACCAACATGCAAGGGTCCTAGGCCCTCAAAAACACACATGCAAACATATAATATAAGGAAAATCATAAAATCATTCTATTTCTCTCATGCATGTTAATTAAAATGATGATCAACTCATCAAAGCATGTATTTTTCTTTAAAAATTGAAACTAGGCTACCTTAACTCATATATTTAGAGTTTCGGCCCTATCAATTAAAATGAGAAGGAAATCTCATTTGTTTGATGTAGTTTAAGAGCTTAGAAATTATATGCATTAAGATTTTAAAGACATGCATGTGAGAATTTTAGCAAAACCTTAACTTTCTCCAACTCATGATTTTCGGCCACCATTAGAAAAATAGGTTTGGAAAGTTTTTCTTCACATGCAACCCAACAAGATGAAAGTAGAGATGATGGTGAGCTCAAATAAATTAGTCTCTTGTTCAAAAGATGTTTTCTAATGATTTTTCTCAAAATTTCTAACTACGATATGAACATGCAACAAAAGAAAGGACATGAATGTTGATATAAACAAAATCTCCAAGAAAATAAAGAGTGAGAGATGAGAGTTATACCCTCTTGATGATGATAAGTAGGAGATGAACAAGCTTCTAGCCTCCAAGAACAAGAGGTTGAAGATTATATAAGCGAGTGAGTAAGAGTGTGAGTAAACTTAGAGAGAAATTGGAGAAAGTGAATGATAGTGGAGGAAGAGAGTATTTATAGAAAGTGAAAGAAGAGGGGGGGGGGGTTGACTGACAGTGAAAACTCAAACCGGAATCGTATGAAGTTTTCTACCGAAAATTCAACCGTACTCTTCTAAAATAAAATAAAATATGAGAATAAAATTTGGTTTATTTAAATAATTCTTCATAAATTAAAATAATAAACATTCAATTACCCACATAAATGCTGATTATAACAAAGCAGAAAAATCGAGGTGTTACACTTGCTTAGTCTTCTGCACCAGTTGCGAATCATTATGCACCATGTTCTCCCTGCCAAATTTACAAGTCGAAGCAAAGTGCCCGATTGATTTAAAATGAGAGCAAAAAGATTGAAGCTTGAGACACCCCGTTGTGCCCCATTATATTATTAAATTAAAACCTCATTATTTATTTACTTAATCGCATGCTTATCGTTAAAAATATGTAAAAAATTAAAACTTAATTAATAATTATATAACTTCTGCAAATTCAAACACCCAATGTTAAAATATATAAATGCACACATATTTATCCATTATCTTACAAAACACTGTTGGAGTTTATGGCTTTGTGTGTTTTTGGTGAAGAAGGAAATGAAACAAGAGTGGTTTCGGGGCGGGGCGGGGCGGGGGGGGGGGGACTACCTTGGGTTTAATGGGTAGAAATAGAAGAGATATTTTAGCTTAAGGCCATGTTTGGATCAACTAGAAACAATTGATGGGTTTTGATTTAATATAAAAGCATATAATCACTTAACTATTGTTAATAATTAACTTAACTTGGATTAATTGATAACTATGGTTAAGATTATGTGGTCCATAAATTATGAAGGGTGTGGCTGATTTTGGGCCACACAAAAAAAACCTTGGTTCCTTAACCATGGTTAACATTTAACTAACATCGGTTAAGTTAAGCTTAGGGGTATTTCGGTCATTTCACTTGAAAACTCATAATTCCTAACATCAATTGCTTCATAAATTCTTGATGAGTCCAGGCTCAGCTCCTCAAATGTCCGGTTCCATCTCTACAGTTCCGTTTCTGATTCCGTCGGTTTCACGATTAGGATTTTACGCCTGAATAAAAGCATAATATTTCGTTTTCGATTGAAAATTTTCAAAATAACCAAACTCGTTGGAAATATGATTTAAAAATAAACCATTTCTTTCATGAGTCAAAATTAGGTTTTCTGGTCATTAAAATATTACTGTCAGTGAAAACACCGACCGTTTTCCATTCGAACTTTCACAAAAATTCGTCCGAATAAACATAATATTTTATTTCCGATTAGAAATTTGGAAAGTAGAATTCCACACGAACAAAATATAAAAAATCTACAAATTTTCAGTTTAGGGTCAAATTAGGGTTTTTTGCCGGTATAAAATTATACTGTCAGTAACAACGCAAACCAGTTTCCGTCTGGGTTTTAAACCCAAAATTTCAGCGTAACACTCTATCATAAGATAGAGTATGAATATGATTTTGTTTTATCCAAAATCATTTTATTGGTCTCAGATAAAAATATAATTAAATATATTTTTACTGTTAAAACAGCGTAATTAAAAACAGACTATTACATTACTACCCTTCTTAGAAAAAATTTCGTCCTCGGAATTTACATACCTCAGAAAAGATGTGGATATTGTTGTTGCTTATCTGCTTCACGTTCCCAAGTAGCATCTCCAGTAATTGCATCCCATATATCCTTAACCAAAGAAATTTGTCTACCGCGAAGTTCCTTAATCCTTCTATCTGCTATCTTAATAGGTAAAGCCTCATACTCTAGATTCTCTCACTGTTATATAGACTCAGACTCAATAACATGTGAAGAATCAGGATAGTATTTTCTCAACTAAGAAACGTGAAAGACATTGTGAAAGTTAGCAAGGTTAGGTGGTAAAGCAATATGGTAAGCTACTGAACCAATCCTTCGCTGAATATGGAAAGGTCTGATGAATCTAGGAGTAAGTTTTCTACTTTTGATAGCCCTGCCAATTCCGGTCTTCGGAGTGACTCTCAAGAACACGTGATCACCCTCCTGGAATTCTAAAGGTCTCATCCTCTTGTTATTATAGCTCCTTTTTCTATCTTGTGCTTCATTCATCTTTTCCCTTATCTTCCTAATTTGTTTTGTAGTCTGTTGCACCACATTTGGACCCAAGATTTGGTTTTCACCAATCTCATACCAACATAACGGGTTCCTACACTTCCTACCATACAAAGCCTCTCATATGGTGCCATTTCAATACTACTGTGAAAACTATTGTTGTAAGTAAATTCAATCAATGGCAAGAACTCATCCTAACTGCCAGTATGCTCTAACACACAGGCTCTCAAGAGATCTTCTAATGATTGAATTGTCCACTCTGACTGTCCATCTGTCTGGGGATGTAAGCATAACTCATTCTCAATTTGTCCCCAAGGCATTGTGCAACTGTCTCCAAAATCTAGATGTGAATCTAGGATCTCGGTCTGAGACAATGCTTGACGGCACGCCATGTAACCGAACAGCTTCTTTGATATAGATCTGGCTCAATTTCTCTAAACTATAACTCTCAACAATAGGTAAGAAGTGAGCACACATCGTCAACCTATCAATGATAACCCAAATCACATCATGTCTCTTAGGAGTTCGTGGTAACCCAGCCACTTAATCCATAGCGATGCTATCCCATTTCCATTTTGGGATATCCAACGATTGTAATAACCTTGCTGGCTTTTGATGTTCAATCTTAAGCTTCTGACACACCAGGCAAGATAACACATACTCTGCTACCTCTTTCTTTATCCTCGTCCACTAAAACATTTTCTTCAAATCATGATACATCTTAGTGGATCCAGGATGAAAACTCAACTTAGTCTTATGTGATTCTTCTAATATCATTTTCCTAAGTTCTAAATCCTCTGGCACACATATTCTATCCCTAAACCTCAGCACACCATCTATTCCTCTATTAAACTCAGAAATCTTACCCTCATCTATATCTCTACTTATTTCCTGTAGATATAGATCCTGAACTTGTTTATCCCTAAGATCTCTCATAAAATCACTACTAATAGTGATCATACCTAAGCAAATTTTATCATCAACCAACTCCATTCCTAAGTTCAAATCTCTGAACTGTTCCAGTAATTCCAACTCTTTAACCATCATCGTGGATATATGCAATGATTTCCTACTCAAGGCATCCGCTACAACATTCTCCTTCCCAGGATGGTACGGTAAATCAAACTCATAGTCTTTGATAAACTCCATCCATCTCCATTATCTCATATTCAATTCTTTTTGGTCGAACAGATACTTCAGACTTTTATGGTCACTGTAAACATTAAACTTCACTCCATACAGAAAGTGTCGCCATATCTTTAATGCAAACACTATGGATGCCAACTCCAAATCATGAGTCGGATAGTTCCTGCCATGAATTCTCAATTGTCGGGAAGCATAAGCCACAGCTCTTCCCTCTTACATCAAAACACAACCTAAATCTTGGTATGTCGCATCACAATATATGTCAAATTGTCCTAAAGGATCGGGTAGAGTCAACACAGGTGATGTAGTCAACCTGTCCTTCAGCTTTTGGAAACTCTGCTCACATTTGTCCATCCATACAAAAGCTGTATTTTTCCTCGTCAACAGCGTCATTGGCAACGCAGTCTTCGAGAAACCCTCTATAAACCTCCAATAATATCCAGCTAACCCTAGAAAGCTTCGTACTTCACTTACTGACTTAGGTCGTTCCTACTTAAGAACTGCCTCGACCTTAGCTGGATCTACTACTATACCTTCCTTGTTGATCACATGTCCAAGAAATTGGACTTCTTCGATCCAAAACTCACACTTGGAAAGTTTAGCATAAAGCTGCCTATCCTTTAGAACTTGCAGCACCACTCTCAAATGTTCCTCATGATCTTCCCTTGTACGAGAATAGATAAGGATGTCGTCGATGAACACAACATCAAACTTATCGAGGAATGGTCTAAATATCCTGTTCATATAATCCATGAACACTGCTGGCGCGTTAGTCACACCGAAAGCCATAACTAAATACTCGTAATGTCCATACCTTGTCCTAAAAGCAGTTTTGAGTATATCTTCCTTCCTTACTCTAATCTGATGGGATCCAGATCTGAAATCAATCTTGGAAAATATTGCTTATCCTTTCAATTGATCCATCAGATCATCTATCCTAGGCAACGGATACTTATTCTTAATTGTTACCTTGTTCAACTGCCTATAATCCGTGCACAACCTACCACTCCCATCTTTCTTCTTAACAAACAACACCGGAGCTCCCCACGGTGAAACACTCGGTCTTATGAACTCGTTCCCCAACATGTCATCCAACTATTTCTTTAATCCACCAATTCTACAGGTGACATCCGATAAGGCGCTATAGATATAGGTCTTGTCCCCGGTACAAGATCTATGGTGAATTCCACCTCTGGCTCTGGTGGAAAACCTAAAACGTCGGGAGGAAAAACTTCAAGAAACTCTCTCACAATAGGCATAGAATCTATACTAGGAGTCTCATTAGCTTCCACTGCAAACATCATCACGTACTGCCGAGAATCATTACTCCTCATGGATACTCCTTCATTGGCAGAGACTACACTAGTGGACTCAAGAAATGATAAGGTCTTACTAGAACAATCTAGCATTACATGGTTATCCGAAAGCCAATCCATGCCAAGGATAACTTCTATCGGTTTCATAGGCAAACAGACAAGATCTACAATAAATATCCTATTCTCAACAACTATAGGACATTGTAAACAAACATACATAGTAGTCAAAGGGTTATTAGTTGGAGTAGATACTGTAAGGGTATAAGGTAATTGAGAAATAGTTAATTTTAAATTATCTATACACTCATGCGAAATAAATGAATGTGTAGCACCTGAGTCAAATAATACACATGAGAGTCTACCAGCTATCAAACACATACCTTGTATAAGATCCGCAGATTGAGAGGATTCAGATCACCTTACGGTAAATACTCTTCCAGTGGCCTGAGGTCTAGCCACTTGTTGTCCTGCTGTTGGGGCTCATCTTCCAGCTCCATTTCTATTGTCTCCATCTCCTCTACCCGCAACTGCTGGCTGTTGAATAGTCCGTTGTCTGCATTCTCGAGCCATATGATCTGGTTTCCCACAATTGTAACAACTAGTTTTCTCCCTGCATTCTCTAATATGATGCGATCCTCCGCATTTGAAACAAGCATAGCCTTGCTGTTGCTAACCCGCTCTGACCACTGGTGCTGGTGCAGGTGTCTGCACTGGTCGGGCATATGGTCTCTGTCTCCGTTGAGAGTTACTACCTCCTCGCCTCTGAAAACCCGGCCGAGTATGACCTCCAATTCTCAGCTGTTTCTGCTCATTAGCCAGTCTCTGATCTAGCTTTCGATTGCACTACATCTTTCCACTAGCTCCGGGAAACTCTGGATATCGAGAGATACTATAGCCCTCTGGAGTTCATGTCGGAGTCCTTCCTCAAATCTTCAACATTGCCAATATCCATCTGGAAATCTCTGATAAAATTCTGAATACTTAATCAGAGCCTCAAAACGTGATGCATAATCACAACAGTCATGTTACCTTGTTTGAGACTCATGAATTCCCTCTCTTTCTCGTGTCGAACAGATGCGAAAAATATTTTTCAAAGATGCAATCGTTAAACAACTGCCAATTGATCATTCTGCCCTCGGCCTCCAGCAATCTTCGCTTGCCTCTCCACCCAGATTATGCTCCTCCAATTAACATGAAGGATACATACGTCACTTTCCTATCCTCTCTGCAGCGCAAGGTATCAAATATCTTCTCGATATCTTGTACCCACCATTCTGCCTTTTCTGGGTCATAATCTGCTCGGAATTGGGGTGGCTTCCCTTTTAGAAAATTAGCCATTCCAGCATCTTCAGCCGCTGCAGCTCTCCTTTGATTCTGTAGTTCTTGCTGCTCTTTGTTCATCTGCAGCATCTCAGTATTTTGCTATGTTTGTAGTAACAGAACAGTAGCTATGTTTTTCATGGTATCTCAAGTCTCAAATGACTCTCCTCCACTTCCGGTATGATTATTATCCATGTTGTCAGCTCCAACAATTCTATCTGGAGTTCTGTCACCACTATCGATTGAACGTCCTCTTCCACGAGCCATGATTCTATAAAAGAAATTATTCGCTCTCATCAGTATGACATATAATACTACTTAGACAAGTATACAATTACTATATGCCAAACTAATGTTAATTACCGCGTCAATTTCAGACACACTGCCCACTTCTAAGCATAGTTAAAATCCGATGTGGATTCAACTAGACACGGCCAGTAACAACATCATAAACCTCATAGTTCGATTAAAATTGATCTGCTCTAATACCACCAAATGAGACACCATGTTGTGTCGCATTGTATTATTAAATTAAAACCTTATTATTTATTTACGTAATCGCACACTTATCGTTGAAAATACGTAAAAAAAATTAAAACTTAAATAATAATCATATCACTTCTAAAAATTTATACCCCCAACATTATAATATATAAATACACACATATTTATCCATTATCTTACAAAACACTGTTTAGGGTATTCTATCAGTATGATCCCTCACAGGTACTTATTTATACAAACTTCTTATAACTAGTGGAAAATAAAATGTCTTATAAGACTCACTGGCCCTAAACTTACTACACTATATTATTAGGTTCTGTTGCTTGTCCTCCAACATCTCCTTCATACGAAGTTCCATCCAATTCCTCAGCAACCTCCATTTCATACAGAGTTCTATCCAGCTCCTCAGCAACGTATTCCTCCATTGGGTCTTCTAACGTAATCAAGTAGACATACAAACAAATAAAAAAATAGGGAGATAAGAAACAGTTCTATCATCATAAGTGAAAAAGACTCATAGCATATAATATAATAGCGATCACAGACAAACAACACTCATCATTAACAATCATCTTTAACTCACAATACTCTCCTCTACCCTCAATCTCATGCAACTAAACTATTATGCTGACGTGGCCACCACCAATCCTATCACACATCCCTTGCCCGCGAAACTATTAGGTCGCCCTACAACATTATTATAAATTATATACTACTTATCCATTCCGACGATGGAATGGTTCTTTCTCCCACCTAAGTTAACCCCGGAAACACGAAATCGAAGATCCTCGTTATCACGCCACAAATTATCAAGTCCACCTTCAACCAAATCAACAATAAAACAAATTAATCAAATCAATCCATATATGGTGCTAGGTTCGGCCAACTCATCAAAATGAGGCTAGGGTCATTTTCTTATTCCAATCTTTTAGATACTAGTTCCTAAAGTATTAACTAACATGAATCAAGTGTTACTAGTTAAAAATATGAAACAAAATCTTCTAACCAACTAGGTTAGGGTTTCGACGCAAATAGGATAAATAGGTTAGGAATTTTAGTTGAGTTCAAGCTTTTGGATTTAGAATATATAGGTATTAGAGAGCTTAAATCAAGCATTAGTTTTCAAAAATTGAACAAAATCTCCCTTGCTCAACCTAAGCATAGTTTCGATCTTAATAAGAAAATTAGGAAAGAAAATGATTTTGCTTACATGCTCTTAGATGATGATAGTAGGAATCATTTATATATCATAGTAATTGGTTCACATTAAAATGATTTTTCTACAAATTTCTAGAATTATTGGATGTTCTAGATCTAGGAATGGAAAATTCATGAAATAGCATGGAAATGAGTTCAAGAAGTAGAAGAGATGATCATGGATCATCATGTTACCTCAAGTGTGTGAAGAAAAAGGAGAAAAGTTGATGATCTTGGCAAATTTTCTACAAAGGCTTCCTTACTTGAGCTCTTGAAGATGGAGTTGGAAACAAGAGTGGTTTAGGGGTTTAGGGAGGCTGCCGTGGGTTTAATGGGGAGAAATAGGGAAGATATTTTAGTTTAAGGCCATGTTTGGATCAACTAGAAACAATTAATGGGTTTTGGTTTAATATAAAATCATAAAATCACTTAACTATAATTAATAATTAACTTAACTAGGATTAATTGATAACTATGGTTAAGATTATGTGGTCCATAATTTATGAATGGTGTGACTGATTTTGGGCCTCAAAAAAAAAACCTTGGTTCCTTAACCATGGTTAACATTTAACTAACATCGGTTAAGTTAAGCTTAGGGGTATTTTGGTCATTTCACTTGAAAACTCATGATTCCTAACATCAATTACTTCATAAATTCTTGATGAGTCCTCCCATAGCTCAGTTCCTCAAATTTTCGATTCCATCTCTGCAGTTCCGTTTACGATTCCGTCGGTTTCCCGATTAGGGTTTTACGCCCGAATAAAAGCATAATATTTCGTTTTCGGTTGAAAATTTTCAAAATAACCAAACTCGTTGGAAATATGATTTAAATATAAACCATTTCTTTCCCGAGTCAAAATTAGGTTTTCTGATCATTAAAATCTTATTGTCAGTGAAAACACCGACATTTTTCTGTTCGAACTTTCCCAAAAATTCGTCCGAATAAACATAATATTTTATTTCTGATAAAAATTTTGGAAAGTAGAATTCCTCACGGACAAAATATAAAAAATCTACAAATTTTCAGTTTCGGGTCAAATTAGGATTTTCTCCGGTATAAAATTATACTGTCAGTAAAAACGCACACCGGTTTCCGTCTGAGTTTTAAACCCAAAATTTCACCGTTACCCTCTACCATAAGATAGATTATGAATATGATTTTTTTTTATCCAAAATCATTTTCTCGGTCTCAGATAAAAATATAATTAAATATATTTTTACTATTAAAACAGTGTAATTAAAAACAGGCTGTTACAAAGCTTCTCATATCGATACCGATAGAAAATTCAAAGCTTTCACCTTCAACTGTAATCTCCTTGAGTAACTTCCCTATTAGATCAACATCCACTAAAACTTGAGCATAATGATCATATGTCCTAGTACGGGTAGCTTCATCCAAACTTATTGGAGTACCTAAACCGCCTGCAATTTCAATTAACAATTTCGAGCGCCAATATTCCTGCGGCAAGTCATGAATTCTAATCCAACATTGAGCATGAGATTGTTTCCGCTTATTAGGAATAAAATTTGGAGACAACTTAAAAGACCCTATAGCCTTGGTTGAAGGTTCCAAACCCCAACATCCAAGACACTTCACAAATCCTTTTGAGAAGCAAAACTGAATTCATAGAATCCCTAATGAAATCATTGCCCATTAACCCAAAGTCTTCCATAGTTTTGAAAGTTTGTCACGTAAGTCGGAGATCTTTACAGGGATATCACCCTTCAACAACAACAAGCGGCCATGAAGGTTATTTTTTGCAACATTCCAACCCCCTTTGATATTCATCCTCAGATATTTTGATAGAGACAGATTCTCCCTTCACCCACGACTAAGGATGTTGACTAATCGAGATGCAATGAACCATTCAAAGCTTGAGCTAAAGATTTTCGAGGTGGAAAAGGTAAGGCTTTCGAAGAAGGATATTCCGGATTGAGAAACGCCCAAGGACAAGCCATGACACAATCTCATAATCCAAAACAAGGACGCACAGAAAAATGCAAATCAAAACAAGCACGCTATAAAACCAACGCATAACACAGCCAAAAAGGAGCAACCGGAGATGATGAAACATTGGAGAAAGCGGGTAGCGTGTGAAGGATTAGGGAGGTCCCCGAATGATAGAACGAGAAAGTCACGAGACGAGATCTCACCGGGTGAAGGGGCGATAGGTCTAGGGTGGTGTTGGGAGGAAGCTGATGGAAAGGGAGGGTGAGATCTGGCCGGTGAGTGATGGGATGAGAATTCGCTGGGGGCGGGAGAAAGATAGTGTTTTCTCAAGAAGATGCTATCATAGTAACACGTATAATAGCTCTTATCCGTAGAAGCTTTGTAAAAGGTGGAGCGCTATTTTTAAATTTTGTAAAGATAACATTTCTTTGGGGACACACTATTAAAGGTGCATATTAAAGTAGCATAATTATATTTTTTAGAATTACAACTTGAAAAGATTAGATATGAAGCAAATTTTTTTCATCGTTGCAAACAAGAGTTACATTTCGCTACACAATTTGGGATATTCCAAAATTGCAAAGTTACAAAATTTATTAACAATAAAATGCAGAGTTACAAAGTAGAATCTTGCAATACAAAATTACAAAATCTCATTTCTGGTTATCCTTTGAAAGAAAAATTGAAATTGAAAAATCTTCCAAGTCCAATCCGTTGACATTCAGCTCCAACTCCAACTCCAACTCTAACTCCAAATCCGATTCACTCTCAAAGAAAAGCAAATTGATGAATGGAGGTTGCAAGGCAGAGAGAGCGGCAGCTTCTTGATGACACGTGTGTGATGTCAACAGATGCCTCACACTCGTTTCTTTAGTGCCTTCGCTGCCCATATATTTTTGTCGTATGTCATGACTTTTAATTAGGAGGGATTGTCATCTTATGGATCATAGTGTGGTTCATAAGTCATAAAAGATTTGAAGAAATGAAGAATACATAGAAGAATGAGAGTTTATAAAATTTGTGTGTGGGTTATAACTTATAAGAACACAAACAAGACAGTTATTTATACGAGAAAATTGCTCAGATTCAATATCTATTAATGCAAAATTGATTAGGAATAGTTTTCTATGTGTTGAAGGTTGAATATCAGGTTTTTGTACGGAGTGTTTATTTTACTTTCATGAACTATGACAACTAACGAGCAGAGAGTTTTAATACGAAGAAGAGATAGCGTCTCCTCACTAAAGCACTATGATAGTTACAATTTCAATAGAGTTTAAAAGTATAAACGATATTAAAGGCGCTAATTAAGATAGCGCTTCCTCGGTAAAGCGTTAATAACGTTTGACCGTATTTTTTCAAAACAAGGTATAGGGTAAATATAGTAATTTTTTTTTGGAATCCTTTCAAAGGTGTAACTTTAATAGCATTTCTCAGGAGAATGGTTTTAAAAACCTCTGCACATTTTTTTAAAGTGGTGCCTCCCGAAATCGCTATTAAGTGTGTGTTATTAAATATCGAATCTGGCGTAGTGGGAATGTCCAGAAAGCAAGCAACAAAAATACCAATTAAAAAAAATGTGCAAACAGACGGTATTTGTTTAGAAAACGCTATTATAGTTCAACCTCAGATAGCGCTTTAATGAAATCGCGCTATCGTTATTGGGTAACTAAGATGGCATATTTTAAGTCAGTGCTATCTTCATTGTGAACTCACGTTAGCATCGCTTCTTGGATGAGCATTTTATAGTGTGAACTACTATAGCATTTCATTGGACAAACACTATTGTAGTTAAATCGATGATAGTGTTTTCGAAGCGCTATCCATGTTTACAACTTTCAATAGCACCAAGATAGATAATGCCCGAAAGCGCTATAAAATGCCAAAATTAAACGTTATTAAATATCAAATCTATTGTAGTTATACACTATCATAATTTAACAACTTTAACAAAGTTTCCATAGGAAAGCACTATTAATGATCAAAATCATTAATATCGCTTATTTAAGAAAACGCTATTATATCATTATATCGTCCTTTTTTTAAAAAAAAATTAATTAGGTACAATAGAAATTTTAATATCACTTTCTTGAACACCCGCTATTAATGATTGACCTTTAAATATTACTTTCTTGACAAAGTGCTATTTAAACTATTCCTTTCTCTTTTTAAAATAATTTTCATTCCTTTCAATTTTCAATGCAAGCAGAACATTCTATTCGCTACATTTTCCATGGACAATAGTCAATTTTGTTTTTCAATTTACAATGTACATACACGATATTTGAGTTTCCTATACAGTGATAATAAAAATCTGTTGATGTAACACCATGATTGATAGAAGCATGAATGGCTTGAGTATGTGGAAAGAAGCATATTCAGATCCATATTAGTGCACTATTATTAGTGGGCTTATTATATAACAATTAAGTCCAATTTTTATCCTTTTATTTTTAATTTTTGTTATATTTTTAGGATGAATTTTCTGATTGAACCAGTATACTTGATTTGGTCATATCTTGAGTTACAGATCTCCGGTTGATACATTCTTTGGTGCGTGGGAAAGCTTAGGAAATTATCTACAAATCATATCTCAAGCCTCTTGATCAGATTCGGCTTCTATCATGGTGAAAAATCGACTGGAAGTTTGACACGGATTCTTTGGACGAGTTTTAGTTCTTAGGAGGTTAACTTTTGGCTTGCATGCCTAAGTAACTCCTTTTTAGAAGTTATGCATCATTTTTATTATTTTCTTAAGTAGGATAGTTATGTTATTTTAATAGCCACTTAGTGGAGAGTTATGTCTAGTTATTAGGAGTTTATGTCATCTTATGATGACCTTTTGTTTTCTTTCCCTATGCTATATGTACACACCTATTACATGATGACATACAACTTTTATGTTCAATTTGGTTTTTACCAATTGTGAGAGTGTTCTCTCTTGAGTTCTTCACTGAGCCAACCCTTTGATCTTATCAAGAGTCCAAGACCCCTGTGGCGATCTTCAACTCGGCTTATCAAATCCCCTTGGATTTGTGGCGCCTACCTTCCATTCCTAACCTTGTCCATTTTCTTGTGTTCTTCTTCTTTGAATTTTGGTAGTCACTCAAGGATAGATTCGAAATTATATATGTTCCTTCTTAGGATCATATCAATGATTTTTGCATAAGGGTATATATTACCATGGATGCCTAGTTGTTGTTGTTGTTGTTGTTGTTGTTTATTATCATTATTATTATTAATTTTGATGAATTTAGTATTATTATTAATATAATTGATAATGTAATTGTGATAAGTGTTGTAGATGATATCTTAGTATACTCTAAGACTAAAGAAGAACATAAGGAACATTTGAGGGTAGTTTTGCAAACCCTTAAAGAAAAGCAGTTGTACGCTATGTTGTCCAAGTGTGTGTTTTGACTAGAAGAGGTGAGCTTCTTAGGACATATCTATAAAGAAGGAATAGTTGTGGACCCAGCCAAGGTAGAGAGTGTGCTCCATTGGGAAGTACCAAAGTCGCTAACAGAGATTAGGAGCTCAAGCTAGTCTCTCGATGAAGCCTTCGGTGTTAAGTGATTTTTCTAGCTTTGTATAGACAAGAAGTTATGTCAAGTGGGAGCTATCGCACGCTTATAAATGACCGACTACTATAATGGAGTGAAAACAGAGTCGACATGTGGAGGTAGTTGAACTTCAGAATTCTGTCGGGCTTCAGAGAAGCAACCTGCTACCCTCCGGAGAAGCTTATAATCACGTTGGTGCTAAGGCTTAGGAACCAAAGTACACGTCTCACCGAAGGAACCGCTTTCGTTTTGTGCTTGTTTTATGTTTCTATGGCTAGAAACATATGGTCTCCTCTTAGATGAATTAGAGGGTTATTAAACCTTTAGTTTCTACCCTAGGAATAAGGAGTTTTGCTAGCATTGCCTGATAAGAACCTTTGAGGAGGGAAGTATAGTTATAAGTTTAGGGGAGACTATTGAGGTAACATATAGCTTTGCATGGGAAATTATACATAGTAAGGGGTAGAGTAAAGTAAGGATTAGATAATTAGTTGCTAATAGGAAGGGCGTCAAAGACAAATAGACGAATGGCTTGGTTGTTATGTTGTAAGAAGGATCTTTAATAGAGTTGTGAGGGTAATTATATTGCGTGGACATAGTTGCAATCAAGCCCCTATCAAAGACCCTCGTAAAAAAAAAGATTGGCTTATGGAATTATTATTTCTTGGGTTACCGAGCTTGACAAGTAGAAGGGACAGATCACCCTAATCACTTGTCGCCGGTAGACGAAGTAATGATAATTGTTATGGGCATTATGGCATTAAGGTTAGTTGCCTTAATTGCTTAGACACGAATCGAGTAGAGACTAGTCGCTTCGATAGTAGACCCGTAGTGGCCATGACCAAGAGTGTTAAGATTGTAATCATAAATCTTGAAAGTTTAGACTTCTAACTCGTGACTAGTGTATATTTTCCCTATGAGTGGAGGTCTAGTTAAAGAGTAGCTAGATGGAAAGAGTAGCCTCGTTGTTTTCTTGGGACTAGTCATGGAAATTTTGAGGGCGATATTTTTATAAGGGGTGGAATTATAACACCTTGATTTTCACATAAGGGTATATATTACTATGGATGCCTAGTTGTTGTTGTTGTTGTTGTTGTTATTATTATTAATGAAGTTAGTATTGTTATTAATATAATTGATAATGTAATTGTGATTAGTGTTATAGTATTTTTATACATAAATGATCTTATATGAATATGAGATTATGTCTATTAATGTGTGATCTTATATGAATAAATGATTTTGTATGTGATTTTATAAGTTAATATATAATATGTGATTTTATTAATAATAAGTTATTAAGAATGATATTACGAGATATCGTGTGATTTAGTATTTAAATCGAGATAGTGTAACTCTTAGATTTTATTCCTTCATTCAATTAGATTTGAGTCCTTATTAATATAGGAGAATCCTTTTTTTGGTTATCTCTTAAGATCTTATCATAATCTCCTAATGATCCTATCTAGAAATAACTATCAAATCTATCTCTAAACTTATATCGCTTTTTTGACCATGTTAGAGTCCTATTTAGGATTTAATAGTGCAATACGAACTTGTAGTTATTTCTTTAAGCTTTCTAAAGACACCAAGAACGCCTCAAACGGAAACCCATAGCTCAATATATGTGCAAAATACCGATCTTTACACAGTTTGAGCTGGAATAGAAGTCCATTATGCCATAACTTGTTTTTATACCATAAGTCTCGACATAAACCCTATTCCTCATGACTCAAGACTTATAAAAGCTTCCTCTCTTCATCTCTTAGGTTTTTCTTTAATTTCTATTAAGAATTCTTGAAGGAAATTGCCCCCGTTCATTGTTTTTCGTCGTTTTTGTAACATCCATGTTTTCACATATATGTTTAATTGCTCTATTAAGAGTGATTAATTTTTCTAAATGTTTATTTTTGTTTATTTTTATGCCGTATGGTTTGAGTAATTTTATTTACTCATTTTAAAAATGTTTTACGGAGTACGTTAGCACTGCGTTGTTACTGGGTGTGCATGCTTGCTAGACATTAAGCTATTATTCTTTGTTTAGAAAAATACAATCTAAAATTATTTTGGTGAAAAAAAAATTACTTTCATGGTCCTTAAAAGAGATTATTAGCATCTGAAAATTAAATGGGGCATATTTTTTACTTGGCTAAAAAGCTAGCCACGTTTCACTCCTCTCACCCACTCCCTTTTTCTTCTCTTTTCTTTCTTTTCTCTCTCTTCTCATGGTTTTCTTCTTTCTTCTACTGCATAATATTATCATCTTCTTCTCCATAACTCCAAGCTCATCTCCTCCACTCCTGCACAGCCACGAACCGCACCACCACCTCAGCCCAGCCGCACTGCGCCACCCTCCCTGAACCGCCGCCAGAGCTGCGCGACCCACACATCTGATAACTCCTCACCTGCTCAGATCCCGTTCCTCCGCCACCTCAGCCGCTCGAAAATGTGCTCCGCCACGGTGAGTCGAGTCCGCCACCGCCCTCCATGGTGGTTTCCACCATGTGAGTTCCTTTCAAGCTCATTCTTCTTCCTTTGGGTTTGATGTATCTCTCTTTTTGTTGTCACAGAGAACGAACCACCGCCACGGACGTCACGAGCCGCCATTCGCCGCCGCCACAGCACCACCACTAGCTCTTCTTTCTTCTTTGGGTGAGTGGTTCTCACTTACCCTTGTTCATTTCAAGAACCCCAATTTGTTTCTCAGATTAACCTTAACCTTAGGTTTTGATTTCAGTTCTCAAAACATGAAATTAATTGGTGTTTTATGATATTGGGATCATGATTAAGTGTTTCCCTAAATCAATTTTCTCAATCTCTTGTTAAATTGATTTTCCCCAAATTTTCATCTTGAGCCTAAAACCCAAATCTATTTTGATTTAAATCAATGAGGGTTTTGAGAAATTAAGTATGTTAGTGAGCTACATGTACAGTGTTAACATTGAGTAATTAATTTTGTGATTTGTCTGGTTGTTTCTATGCTTGGATCGGCTCTCTGGGATTTTTTTTTCATGTTCGTGCTTGCTCTAGGGAAGCAGAAATTACTCTTGGGAACTAATTGGAGTAGACTGCATAGCTGTAAAGTTCCAGAATAACCTCCGAACACCTTAAAAGGTGGGGGAAGATATTATGTTAAGTGTAGTATTGGGTTAATGCGGGCTAGTATAACTGCTTAGGAATATTGTGAACTGTTTGATATGCTTGCTCAATATTTTAAATGTCGTTATTATCTGTGTAATTTTAGGATCTTGGTTATATCTGTTTAGATTTAATTTAGCGTTGTGCTAAATTGGATCTAGTTGAACTGGCGTAAGGTTCTAATTCGAGAATCTTACTTATCTTCGTAAACCACGTACGTTAAGCATTGCATATAATTCCAAGTAACTAGGCTCTAAGTATAAGCCTTATGTCCGATCGTTAAGTCGCTTAGGGACTTGTTCTGATGTGCATTTTGTTTCCGAACTTAGATTCGGGAGGTGTTGGAATGTTATTATTAGTTGGTATCAATTTCTCATTTATTGAATCTGTGAATTCAATCTTAAGGTTTATCCTTATTTTAGTTTTTTTGTGTTTTGGGCACGAAAAATTTTTATTATACGAAGTTGAATAATTTTTTGAATAAATAGGCCAATGGTCCATTCGAGTCCAACTCTTATCAATAAGTGTTTTTTTAAATTGATACCGACGCTTTGGAACTTTTAGTTCCTGCTTTGTTTGTCTTCGGACAACATTCCAACCTACTCATAGTCGTTGTCGTTCTGGAGGCATAGACACCTATGATAGGATATTAGGGGTGTGGGGGCCAAGGAGACCTCAAGGATAGTCCATGCGTGGATCCTGCCAATGGTTCAGTGTACAACTGCACTGATGTCGGTGGAGACCTAGACATCAGAGCTATCTTGAAACTCCACCAAACTAAATACTATTCAGATGTTAAGTACTCTCGCGTGAAAGTGCCAAGGAGATGGCTTTTAGCATACTCCGATTGTGGGCTTGTGCACCGAGTTGTTTACAAATATTTCCTGAATGTTATCTCGACAGAACGTTATGACAACAATAGTCTCCATGGAGCAAGGTTAGGTCAAAGTCTTAGTCATGCATTCGAGTCTCGGCCTTTTTCTGAAATTATATATATATATATATATATATTATAAAAGTTTCCCTAAATATATGTATCCACTTGATTGATTGTTTGTCATCGTATACCCATATCTACGTTATATGAGATTGGCATAGAATATTACCTCCATATGCGTTTCTTCTTTCTTCTTGTGTATGTGAGTAGCTGATTTTGATGGCCGCTCCATATGTAGGACCGAGTTTCCTGATGACTGATGATGTATAGTTTGGACTTTGGTTTCTTTTTGGAGGATCCCGTTCTTGAGGGATATTTGGAGAATCTTCTTTGTTTTATGATGTATATATATATGTTAGGGGGAACTTTGAAGTTTTGTTGTATCGGCTTGCAGGATGGTAGTTCCCTATGTTTATGACTTTATGTACATTTTATGTTAAAAATGAAAACTTCTGCGTTTGTATGAAAATTAATTTGGAATTACCGTACTAATTATTATTTTCAGTCTTTATTATAGTTGAAGTTTTTATTTTTCCGCTCCTGGCAGTTGATGTAAGACCAGAGACCAAGTTTGGTTGGATAAAGTATTTGATGTTATAAACAGATTTATCAAGTTTTTCCGACTTCATTCAAATCTCCGTTTTTCAAAGGAGACATTTCGAAAATGATTTGTGAAAATCCCTATTTTAATCATTATAATTAGTGTTAATTAAAACTAGGCGTCACATTATGGTATCAAAGCAGTAGAGCTTAACGGGATCTGGGATTATGATCCGACTATGTCTTCTCTGTGTGATCTGTGTTGTGTGAATTATATGAACTGTTTTAGAATAAGATAAGATAGTTAGATCTAAGATCTCGTGTGAGATTTATCTTAATGGTGTTAGTTTTACTAGCTACTCATTTGGTAACTAATAGTTTATTGAGGATTTAGTGATTTGATATATTTATTTTATTGGTGGATTAAAGTTATGTGAGGATGATTTTGATCAATATTAGTGTTTAATTTTTAATTTATATTGATTGGATGATTTAGTGTATTCCTGTCTTTGTTTTGATGGTTTTAGGATTTCAATTAAAACCTTAATGGATGTTGTGTTATTAGAGTATCAATGGATTTGAGGACTATAGCTAGCATTAATGTGAGATGGATTCCTGAATAGGTATTTTGATTTTGGTTTATAAGTTAATGTTAAATTAAGTTTGATTTGTGGATTCTAAATGATATTTTGAAGCTCTTAACAATTAGATTGAAATTCCTCAAATTTTAATGCTACTTTTGGATTGAGTTGATTTCTAGGATTTTAGTGTGAGTTTGAGGAAGTTCTAGCGTTTAATTGTTTTTGTCAATGGTTATCTATTGGATATATTGGTAGAAAGTGAACTTGAAAGTGTAATTATCATATTAGTGTTTAATGATTAAAGTCACCTTATTGAGATTATGAATGATCCTAAGTATTTGATGGATTAGTGGGATGATAACCTTGAATTAGTGTTATGAGTTTTTATTTGAGTTGTTAGAGATGATTTAGCATGGAATTAGACCTCTTAAGTGTGGATGAATATTTTGATGAGAGAAAATATGATTAGGCTATGATTTTGCTAAAATTCGAATTTGGAGTCTAAGTTTATAAGTTTTTGTGGATGGACTTTAGAGCGTATTAAGATGAAATGAATGAGTTCAATTGTGCAGTATATGAGTAAGAGTTTTTGATTATTCGAGAACTATTGAATTGTTAAAAGTCATGTTATAAAGGGTAATATGAGTTGGAGATGTTTAGTGATGATAAATTAGTATTTCGAAATATTTTGTTGATAGTATATAATTACTAACTATTATTTTGATTGTGCGGGATAATCAAATTTTTTATACTATTTTACATTTCTTGTGGTTGTAGTTTATCTTTCTATCTTGGTTATATTTTTGCACTTGGTGCATGATGCAAAACGTGTTACTCTGTATCGCGTTTCAACATCATTTATGTTTCTTTATATCGTTTTCGCTTCTCATTACCACTTTGGAGGCATCATAGACTCACCAAGGAAGTGATGGAGTTAATTTCTCCTTCAAGTATCTTACTCGGGAAGATTGTCGAAATCCAATTCAGTAAGGCTTTTTTCCTGAAAATTGGTATTGTCTCCATTAGCTGCTCATCATTTAGTCATGCTAGTTTTGTTTTGGCTAAATGTCAATTGTCCCTTATACTTGAGATTTTCTTTCTCATTTGCTTTCATTACTCGTGGTTGTAGTAGACAATTGAGTTAACCGTACTCATGACCAAATATTGATATGACAGTTCCACTCTTATTTCGAAATTCATTATGACTTTCTCTCATTGAGTCGCAAGTTGTATGGAATTTTGGGAACCTAGATTTCTTAGTCAAATTACTCTAAACACCTCTATTTCTAGATAGAAGTGATTCAGTCTAATCATAAAGTCAGACTTACTTTCTCCAAAATACGATTTGATTGATGTTCCATTTTATAACTTCAATTTCTTGGAATCGCAAACACTCATTATTGATTTTTTGATTCAATGGAAGTTCTCGTGGAGAGAGAAACTTTAGTAGACTCGTGATTGTAAATATGTGTCTGTACAACACATTTTTACTCTCGGGAACCTATTGAAGATTCTTTTTGTATATTGAATATTCATTTATCCTTCTACTTAGTGATTTCTTCTTTGTACTTTCTTGTGAAAGTAAAGAATATTGATCCTTTTGAAAAGTTTCTCTTCAAATATCTAAAAATATTGTCTCATCACTCGTTTGATGAGATTTGTCACTTGTTGATCAGTCTCAAAATTCTTCTTTTAAAAAGGTCATCTATGTTTGTTCTTTCTCATAGTATCAAAAATGTTTTATCGAACCTTTTATAAAATAAAAATTTGGAGTACCTTCCGGTATCCTTTCGAATTGAGATCCAAGGTTTACATCACGATTCTGGGTAAAGTCTGGGTGAAGCCTTGGAAACGAAGTTGAGAAAGAGTTAAGCTTATCATCCTTAGACTGATGGACAGTTTGAGCGGACCATTCAATCATTGGAAGAGATGCTGAGTGTCTGTGTTGAAACAATATGAGAACTGAGATTAATGCAGGTTGTAGAATTGTGTGTTTAGAAAATTGCATGAAATAAAGTGTATGAAATGACTAATTAGAGTGTTAGAATTTTATTTGTGTGGATTGTGTGATTAGGATCTTTATGATGTTATGTGAGGTATTATATTTTCTCTTTTGGATGATTTACGTGATATGATAAAAAGATATGTAGATGTGTGATTGGTTGGAAAGTGGAATAGATGGTTGGGGATATATTTGGATAATTTTCTTGAAACCTTGTCAAATCTGTTTATCTTTGAATTATGTTGGTTCTTGAACAGAAAGAGTGTTGGACGGTATTTGTGGGTAGTAGAGATTAAAACAAAGAGAGGGAATATGCTTCCATTATTATGCCTTTGGCATGTTCTAGTATCTATTGTAGACTTTGGGCACGTAAATTGTTTGAAGACATAATTTCCTTCTCGCTATTGTGAGAATTTGAATTATAGATACAAGTCATTCTTATTAATAATTATTTCTTTTAAGGTACAGATCGAAAGACATGGAGAAACTTCTTGGCTGTGATTTGATTTCATTGAATAAATTATGATATTTGTTTAATGATGGTTAAACTCATGTCATCATGGAAGGATGGTTTTAATGGATATAGGAGTTGAGTAATAGTGGATGAGTTTTATCCATAGGAGTCAAAGTATGATTATTAGTGATGAGTTAAGTTTAAATATGTTGTAGGGTACGTATAAGGCTCCAAATTTTGGTGACTTGTGACGTATAATAAATGTTGAGTGTTGTTTCGATGTTAAGGACACCAATCGGATAAGTTTAGGTATGATCTTAAGCATTGATTGATGATTGATGGAGTTGGGATATAACTCTGATTTTATGATGTCA
Source organism: Sophora flavescens (assembly GCA_030762895.1). Lineage (NCBI taxonomy): Eukaryota > Viridiplantae > Streptophyta > Magnoliopsida > Fabales > Fabaceae > Sophora > Sophora flavescens. Next base: position 107,923,438 of record CM061067.1, on the reverse strand, counting down.
AATTCGAGATTTAGAAGGACTTTAAGTTTTGTGGTTAAGTTGGATAAATTCTAGGGTGAATTTTTTAAGGGAATTGTAGATATATTAGAAATTAGGGAAATGAGTGATTTGGTTTTTAGTTGTCGATCTTGCTTAAGCTGGAATTAATTGGAACGATCATAGGCTTGGATGTCAGTTATGTTAAATTCAGATTTAAAAGGAGACTTGTCTTATGAGTGCCTCTTGGTTAAGATAAAAGACAAAATGGCGAAGGAACTTCGAGTGAAGCAGATTACTGTAATTAAGGTATCTTGGTTCATCACCGCTAGAGTTACTACATGGGATATACCAGTGTAGACGTTGGAGTAGTATCTGTCTCTCTTTTGAGATATATCAAATTTCGGGGACGAAATTTATGTTAGAGGTGTAGTAATGTAACATCCCTGTTTTCACATATATGTTTAATTGCCCTATTAAGAGTGATTATTTTTTCTAAATGTTTATTTTTATGCTGTTTGGTTTGAGTAATTTTATTTACTCATTTTAAAAATGTTTTACTGATTATGTTAGCACTGCGTTGTTACCGGGTGTGCACGCTTTTTATACAGTAGCATTAAGCTATTATTCACTGTTTAGAAAAATACAATCTAAAAATATTTTGGTTAAAGAAAAATTACTATCATGGTCCCTAAAAGAAATTTTTAGCATAGAAAATTAAATGGGGCATATTTTTTTACTTGGCTGAGGAGCTAGCCACGATTCACTCCTCTCACCCACTCCCTTTTTCTTCTCTTTCCTTTCTTTTCTCTCTCTTCTCACAGTTTTCTTCTTACTTATGTTGCATAATATTATCATCTTCTTCTCCATAACTCCAAGCTCATCTCCTCCACTCCTGCACAGCCACGAATCGTGCCACCACCTCAGCCCAGCTGCACCGCACCACCCTCCCTGAACCACCACCGGAGCTGCGCGACCCACACTTCCGATCGCTCCTCACCAGCTCAGATCGCGTTCCTCCGCCATCTCAACCGCTCGAAAACGTGCTCTGCCACGGTGAGTCGAGTCCTCCACCGCCCTCCATGGTGGTTTCCACCATGTGAGTTCCTTTCAAGCTCCTTCTTCTTCCTTTGGGTTTGATGTATCTCTCTTTTTGTTGTCACAGAGAACGAACCACCGCGACGGACGTCACGAACCGCCATTCGCCGCCGCCACAGCACCACCACTGGCTCTTCTTTCTTCTTTGGGTGAGTGGTTCTCACTTACCCTTGTTCATTTCAAGAACCCCAATTTGTTTCTCAAACCCTAACCTTAGGTTTTGATTTCAGTTCTCAAAACATGAAATTAATTGGTGTTTTATGATATTGGGATCATGATTAAGTGTTTCCCTAAATCAATTTTCTCAATCTCTTGTTAAATTGATTTTCCCCAAATTTTCATCTCGAGCCTAAAACCCAAATCTATTTTGATTTAAATCAATGAGGTTTTTGAGAAATTAAGTATGTTAGTGAGCTATATGTACAGTGTTAACATTGAGTAATTAATTTTGTGATTTGTCTGGTTGTTTCTATGCTTGGATCGGCTCTCTGGGATTTTTGTTCTTGTTCGTGCTTGCTCTGGGGAAGCAAAAATTACTCTTGGGAACTAATTGGAGTAGACTGCATAGCTGTGAAGTTCCAGAATAACCTCCGAACGCCTTAAAAGGTGGGGGAATATATTATGTTAAGTGTAGTATGGGGTTAATGCAGGTTAGTATAACTGCTTAGGAATATTGGGAACTGTTTGATATGCTTGCTCAATATTTTTAATGTTGTTATTATCTATGTAATTTTATGATCTTAGTTATATATGTTTAGATTTAATTTAGCGTTATGCTAAATTGGATCTAGTTGAACTGGCATAAGGTTCTAATTCGAGAATCTTACTTATCTTCGTAAACCACGTACGTTAAGCGTTGGATATAATTCCAAGTAACTGGGCTCTAAGTATAAGCCTTATGTATGACCGTTTAGTCGCTTAGGGACTTGTTGTGATGTGCATTTTGTTTCCGAACTTATATTCGGGAGGTGTTGGAATGTTATTATTAGTTGGTATCAATTTCTCATTTATTGAATCTGTGAATTCAATCTTAAGGTTTATCCTTACTTAAGTTTTGGGCTCGAAAATATTTTATTATACGAAGTTGAGTAATTTTTGGAATAAATAGGCCAATGGTCCATTCGAGTCTAACTCTTATCAATAACTTTTTTTTTAAATTGATGCCGACGCTTTGGAACTTTTAGTTCCTGCTTTGTTTGTCTTCGGACAACATTCCAACCTACTCATAGTCGTTGTCGTTCTGGAGGCATAGACACCTATAATAGGATATCAGGGGTGTGGGGGCCAAGGAAACCTCGGGGATAGTCCATGCGTGGATCCTTCCAATGGTTCAGTGCACAGCTGCACTGATGCCGGTGGAGACCTAGACAGCAGGGCCATCTTGAAACTCCACCAAACTAAATTCTATTTAGATGTTAAGTACTCTCGAGTGAAAGTGCCGAGGAGATGGCTTTTAGCGTACTCCAATTGTGGGCTTGTGTACCGAGTTGTTTACAAATATTTCCTGAATGCTATCTCGACATAACGTTATGACAACAATAGTCTCCATGGAGCAAGGTTAGGTCGAAGTCTTAGCCATGCATTCGAGTCTCAGCCTTTTTCTAAAATGATATATATATATATATATATATATATATTATAAATGTTTCCCTAAATATATGTATCCACTTGATTGATTGTTTGTCGTCGTATACCCATATCTACGTTATGAGCTTGGCATAGAATCTTGCCTCCATATGCGTTTCTTTCTTCTTTCATTTTATATTAAAAATGAAAACTTCTGCATTTGTATGAAAATTAATTTGGAATTACCGTACTAATTATTATTTTCAGTCTTTATTGTAGTTGAAGTTTTTTTTTCCCGCTCCTAGAAGTGGATGTAAGACCAGAGACCAAGTTTGGTTGAATAAAGTATTTGATGTTTTAAACAAATTTATCAGGTTTTTCCGACTTCATTCAAATCTCCGTTTTTCAAAGGAGACATTTCGGAAATGATTTGTGAAATCCCTATTTTAATAATTATAATTAGTGTTCATTAAAACTAGGCCAGAAGGACATCACTGACGATATGGCCTTCTTTTAGTGTTGACTTTTTCCTTTTTTTCCGAATTTTGGGCTTCAAACAAGGTAAAATTTAGTGTGCCTTGTTCTCCTTATTTTTCCCATTGAGTTTCTTGATTTAGAAGCTTAATCCATGTGTTTTCGTTGTCGTTCTTGAGGAAGTGATCAAGCATTTGTGAGACGAGCCTCAAGGTAAGCCATTCCTCTTGTTCCCTTTTCGATTCTCTATTGGGTTTGGGAGTTGTCGTCCTCTTTGTGAACTTTTCGTATTTGAAATGGTAGGAACCGACAAAGGAGGCTTTGATTCGACACTCTCATCCCTTCGAGCGTTTCGAATTTGATTGAGGTATGGGGTGAAGAGGTTAGTATAACATGAAGGCCTTGGGGTAGCGTAAGATGAAGGGTTAACCCATGACCCTATTGTGTGCTAATTGCTTAATTGATGTTGTTTATTATATGAATGGCTATGTTTTCTATATGCTTGGCATGTTGTAATTGTGAATTATTATTGTTAATGATGATGTATACCATGATTGAATGTATTGATTCTTAATGATTGATGTTATGAGGTGAATGTCGTTGTTATTTTAAAGACTCTAATTAAAGACATAGGGGCATTAGTAACCGAGCAAGAATTAAAGGTTAATTCCTAATGTTCATAAGACATGAACCTTAGTAAAGATAAGTGAGGTTAATGCTCAACGGTGTAATTAAGACCCTAGGATTGATCCATGAGTACTTTAGGGATGTTAGTAATGAAACAAGAATTAAAGGATTAATTCCTAATAATCATAAGACATGGAGATTAAGTGAGAGGAACAATATTAATACTTGATGGTGTAGTTAAAAGCCAATAGGATTGATCTTTGAATGCCTAGGAAGCACGGTGTAGTTCCCAAACCTTCTGCCCATATTCGTATGGCCATGCTCCAGTAAGCACGGTCGTGCTCGATACACAGTACGCCCGTGCTCAATACCAGCACGCCTATGCTGGGAGTTAGCACGACCATGCTCCCCAAACAGAATAAGACGTTAAGTGGAAACAAGGGTAGCTCCATCCAAACTGTCTCCTATAATGAAATAAGGCATCAAACAGATTAAAGTTAAGATGAATAGTCTATTTAAGCCTTAACAAAGATAATAAAACATAAAGATGCTAAAATGGTTAAGACGGTAACGATAAGTTACCGCACGTTGATAAACTTTGAAACTTATTGGTCAAACTTACCTTGATGCTTATTGGTCAATGTGTTGATTGTGTTAAACTTTGATGCTTATTGGCCAAAGTTGCCTTGATGCTTATTGGTCAAGGTGTTGTTGTTGTTAAGCCTTGATGCTTATTGGTCAAGGAGTTGCTGGTGTTAAACTTTGATGCCTAAAGGTTCAAAGAGGAGGTGGTGGCTATGTTGTTTGATGTTTTTGTACATGCATTCACATATTGGAGATGTTAGTGGGGGAAGCTTCAAAATAGGGGACGTCATCCGAGAGTAAGGCGATCTGGCCGTCCGCGGTGATTCATCTAGGTGGATTGTGCGCCCCCGCGGTAGTGCATCCGAGAGTAAGGTGTATCAGCTATCCAAGGGGTTCACCCATGGTTTGGCGAACTGCCGGCGTTGGTGCTTAATGGCCAATGTGGATATGTAACTCCGACGTTCTCTTCCTGAGATAGTTATGGATCCACATGCATAACGGAGTAGTGGAGTAGCACTTCATCGCATATCATAAGTTGTTAGATATGATATGATGAAATTAATATGCTAAATGTTGTGATTAAGTGATATTGTGATTAAGTGATATGTTTTATATATATATATATATATATATATATATATATATATATATATATATATATATATATATGTTGTATGATCATCTTGCTAACTGCCCTAATGCCATTATGTTTATACAACGGTTTCTTACTCCCCATCTTCTGTTGTTTCTGTGCATGTATCTTCGGTTTATGAAGAGGAGGGTGAGCAGCTTATTGAGGAGAGACTCCAAGGAGATCGCTCGCTCGTAGTTTAGGATTTTAACTTTACGTAGTTATTTCAGATGTATTTTCCGGATTTGGTTACCAGCTCTGATATGTGACATCGGGGTTTTGGGTTTATGTTTCTTTTGTTTATGTTTCATATTTAGTTTTCCGCGTTGTTATGTTTTGATACATGTGGTACCCGCTACCTAATGTTTTTATTTTACTTTATTATAAATGAATGTTTTATTTTATATATACTAAATTGTTCGGGGTAGAGTGTCACGGTTGAAAGGATAAAAATTGCACTTGAAGATGTTGAGATCAAATAAAAGAGACTTAAAAGAATTTTAATGAGGAAAACTATGATGGTATCTTAATTTAGTTTCATCGCATCTCTATCCGTTTATTCTCGGGATCACTGACCATATCGATAGTGATTTGTTTCCATGATTTGTTCTAATCTTTGACCCACTAATCTATGAAGTTTTTTTAAAATAAAAAAAAAGCATGCAAAGGCATCACGATAAAGCTTGACATCCCAGCTAGGCTGGCACCCCAAACCTTGCCTATCATTGACAGCACACCTAAATTTATTAAATAATTAAAAAATAGAAAAAACATGGGGGGACATCAACCAAAATCCATGAAAAATTATTTGAATCTAAAATTAGGAAGACCTATCCTAGTTCGATAGAAATCTTCACTAATACAACTAGGAGCTAGATCCCACCAATTGTACCCTTGGATAGAAGTCCCAAAGTTAGCCAATTTGTCAGCACAATTATTCAATTCCCTAAAAATATAGGTAATTGCAAAATTCATATTTTTAGCCAATAACAAACAATTTTTCCATCTATTCCTTAGCTTCCAGGGCACAATGCTAATAGAAGTATAAGCAACGATGACAAGTTTAGAATCACATTCTATCCATAGGTTATGCCAACCTTTGTTATAAGCCATTTCAATGGCAATCACAACCCCCATTAATTCAGCATGAAGAGCATGAGAGGTCCCAATATTGGCCGCATAGCAACCTAGAATTTCATCCGCATGACCCCTGAAAATACCACCACAACCAGCTATCCCAGGAGCTCTTTTTGTTGCACCATCGGTGTTACATTTCACCCATTTGCAAGGAGGAGGATGCCAATTTACCTGGACAATCGAATCAGCCCTTCTAGGCTTACAAACAATACCAAAGGATTTTAAAATTGAAAAATCCTGAATCGAATGCATACATCCACTGCTAACGTTGCCAATCAATGTTACATTCGAAATTATCATAGCCACTGATGAGTTGAAAGGAACTCTCTTGTTATCAAATTCTATCTTGTTTCTTCTAAACCAAAGAATCCAACAAACATTGACAACATAAGCAAGGATTACATCTTTAACTTGTGGTGAATATTGCCTATCACATATAGAAATAATGGATGAATTTGACACAGGCAAACACAAGAAGGGGGGTTGAATTGTTTTTGTTAATAATTTTTGAAAACAACCTTTTCCAAAACTTATTTTCTCACACAAGGAAAATAAGGCAGATGCACACACAGAAAAAGATCTTTTAAAAGCTTAACAAAATCAAGTTCAAATCCCCACAATCATTATAAACAAATAAAAATGAAGAGATAAGGGATTAGAATATTCACGCAAGTGTTTTATCCTGGTTCACTCTCTTCCAACCAAGAGCTACTTCCAGTCCCTTCGACTTGAAGGTTTTTCTCCACTATTTCTCCAAATAGATTACAACAAGTATTCAACACCTCTCCAGGTTACAAGCATTCCTTTCTTACCAAGCCTCTTCAGGCTCTAACTCTAACAAAGAGATTGTTTGATTTTGATCTTCTAACTCACTATGTGTGATATGAAAGTTTAAGATCGGTTGAATATTACAACAATATTCAAGGTAAAGAATTACAGACTTTTGCTCTTGAAAGAATAAAAGAATGAGAGCTTGTAGATTGGCACAAGTTCAGCTTGCAAAAGTTGTTCTTCAGCTTACAAATGGAAGCTAACCAATTCCATAAAGCCTTAGCTACTCTATAGTCACAGAATAAATGTTGGATAGAATCATCAGCTTCACCACACATACTGCACATCGAAACTGTAACAACACCTCTAATCCAAAGGTTGTCATCTGTTGGCAACCTATTGTTAAGAATTCTCCATATGAGAATGGATTTTGAGGGTGGAATTAATTTGTGCAAAATCAATTTGCTCCAATGATCTACTTGGCCTGGAGGATTATAAAAAGAATAAGCTTCTTTCAAAGGTAAATCACCCGAATCTGACTTGTTCCATCTCAACTGATCCTCTGCTTGGAATTTGGGAATAGAGATGGGTTGCAATTCAGAGGAAATGTCAGGAAACCTAGTCCTTAGAATATCAGGAATGATCCACTCTCCATCTTCAATAAAGTCAGAAACCTTAGCATTAAGACAATGATACAATTGAGGCTAAATATTCAGCAAAGTTACCAAAGGCTGGGATAACCATAAGTCAGTCCAAAAATTGATACTTCTACCATCACCAACCTGCCACTTTGAGTTCTGCATTACTGTGAATAATTGGTAATTTATACAAATCCAAATGGGAGGCTTTATGCTATACTTCACCATGATACCCTTTCTAATTGTCCTTGCTTAAGAATGTCAGTCCACCACTAATCTATGAAGTTGTTAGTGTAATTTTTATTTTATTTTTCATGTTTAAAATTCATACATTTAAGATCACTTATCTCTCTATAAATAGCACAAGATCGTCCCTATAGAGTCTCAAATTTGTTAACTCATTCTCTAATACATATAGTACTCTCAACTATATTTTCCCATATTTTGCTTATTTGAGCATCGAAGTACTTTTGTATGTATTTTTAATCTTTGCAGGCTCAAGAGAACTAGGAGGAGAAGTGCAACGACCTGATTTTATAATATGTTTTATGATTAATGTTTAAGATTAAGACTTAAAATTTTGTGGTTAAGATATTTGTTAAGGTCTAGGAAATTTTGCATAAGAAGTAAGAAATTATCGGGAATGAGTTTAAATGTGAGTAAAACTTAGGATTTTCCCGATTATCGTCTTTAGGACGTTTGAACGAGAAATAAGAAATTTGGAGTTAGGATTGAGGTTAGGAATTTTTAATGGTTGGAGGTTGCTCATTAGGTCTTAGTGAGCCTACGTCTCAATTTTGGGATCAATCGGACTTCGAACAAGCCCAGAACGCGAAGAAACGCGCGAAATCTATGTGGCTGCCAGAAGGCCAGTGTTGACCACTGGAGGGTGGCGCTGAGTGCCCAGTCACTGATTAGCACTGACACGTGTCAAGCAAGCAAGACCCTCGGTTGCATGCCCAACGCTGGGCGCTGGTGAATGGCACTGAGCGCCATGCTCAGCCTTGGACAAAAATAAAAGAGGTTCAACACCTCATTTGAACCTCTTCATATGGCAAATACAGAGCAGAACCAAAGATAGATAGAGAGGAAAAAATAGAGAGAAAGGAAGATAGAAAAATAGAGAGAGAAATAGAGAAAAGAGGAGGAGAGCTACTGATATGAGCCAAGGGGGGCAAGTCAACTTTTCAACAAGAAAGATATGAGCCCAATGAAGACCATGGATCAAGAAGAAATTCAAGGACTTTGATGAAAATCTTATTTTCATTAGTGGTGAACCAGCTGACTTGTTTTGGCAGTATCTTGAGTTGTGGGTCTCCGGTTGATTCATTCTTTGGTGCATTGGAAAGCTAAGGAAATTTCCTACAAAACGTATTTCATTTCTCTTGACCAGATTCGGCTTCTATCATGGTTAAAATAATGGTGGCAGTTATGAATGAATTTTGCACGAGTTTATTAGTCTTTTATGTATTTTGTTAATTATGTGGGAGTTACACTTTTTAATATGAGAAGTAAAGTGTGGCAGCCACATAATGGTGGAAAGAGAATAATAAACTCACCATTAGTGGCTGAGTTAAGGAGGGTTTAATGAGTCATTTAGTGGCATGATTAGGCTAGTTATGTGGGGGGTTATGGTATCTTGGGAAGACAAAGTGTAAGCCAAAAGTTGGCAGCCACCATTCCTATATGTATCATGCCTAAACACATGAATAGGATAACTTTGATGTTGAATTTGGACTGAAATCCATTTGGTAGACTTTGTTCTCTTTCTTTCTTGGTTGAGCCTACCTTAGTTCTTATCAAGAATACAAGATTCTTGTGACGAACATCATAGGCTTATCAAACTCTCTAGTTTGTGGTGCCACCATCATCTCTTTCTCATCCATTTTGTTTCTTTATTCATCTTATTTTGGTTACAAAATTGGTTACACATTAAACTTGTCAAAAATTCAACCAAAAGATCATCAACAAGGCAACCTCACCATTTGGTTGTCATCAGCTACCAAAACCCAAAACTTCCATTGTTGAGAGCTTAAAGTTTGAAGCTGAGCAGCCTCTGTAAATCTCTCTCCACACCTTCTTCCACCGTTAGATCGTGTTGAAATTTCATAGAGAGGTTCTGGGTAAATATTAGTTCATATCCAACGGTTGACACTTCTAAATTATTCCCAGAGTGTGAGTTATTTAACTCAGATGAATGAGAGAAACTCAACCCGTGTAGCTCCTGACCAGTCACCTTGGAAGGTTCATCCTAGGCTTGTTCACCGTTTGATCGAGATGACATTTTTGAAGAAGGTAAAGGAAAGGTATTTCTTTATTCCCACCGTTCAAATTTTTAAATAAATGTCTGGATTGTGATATATAGAGCCAAAAAAGTGGCGGAATTTGTGGCGTTGCTTCAGATTTTAAGTCCCTTACAATGTGTCATTCACAATGTGATATGTAGGTGGAAATTTTGGAGACTAAGGGGCCTTAGTCCGTGTGAGGTAAATTCGAGAAGAGTAGAGGATGGGTGGTTTCGTAACGTTGCGGTGGTCGCACGGCTTTCAGGTGGGGGAAAGAAATCATTTAACGTCGGAAACGGCGCGGTTACATTTAATTCGATAATAGCATAGGGCGACCTAAACCCTACATGAGAGCGAGTAACGGACAATGTACATCTCACATTGGGGACTACCTAGTAGTACCAATGATGATATTGAAATTGTGCATTTATCGTCGTTACGATAAAAATATATTATTTTATTATTTTATGATTGTCTGCTTGGACTGTTTGACTGGTTGAATTTATATTGGTAATTGATGGATGATGATGTCATGAGTGTTGTGATTATTTTGTGATGAACATGTTATATAATTATTTTATTATTAACATGGTCTGGTGGACCTGAAACATGGTCATGTGGGGTCTATTCCTCGGAGGGAGAATTCCCGGGGTTTAGGCTAACGGTGGACCGTCCCAGACATTATTTCATTTTAGTTGCAGCTATAGTTCATGCTTTTCATGAGAACCCTGGCCGTGGTTCAGAGGTGTGCACCGAATTGTGTAGCTATAGTGCCATTGCTTTGCATGGGCATCCTCCATCCGCGGACGAGGGTGTGCGTCGGTGCTTCTGGGACATGTCATTGTGTTGGATATCCGGATATGGCTGATACCTGATGAGATGATTCATACAGCATTTGCATTGCATCATGATGGAGGATAGAGGAAAAATCTTAGATGTGGATTGAGGATGGTTGTGTTATATATATATATATATATATATATATATATATATATATATATATATATATATATATATATATATATATATATATATATATATACTTATACTTTTTGAGATGGATGTTTAGTGTGCTATTATAGAATTAAATGTTACTAAACCCTTTCCATGTTTGACGTTATATTGTTTCTTATCCCCATTCTATTTTGTGGTTGCTTTTGTTTCCTGTTTCACCGTAGATCAGGAACTCGCCGATGGCTCACTGGGACCATCCTTGGATGACCCAGCCGGCTGGATTTCCCCTCACTGGGAAATTTGAGTTCGAATGCGTAGACCCCAATGGGTGGCTCGTGGAATCGGTCACCCGTTTTGCTGTATATACGGGCCCAGTGTCGGTGACTTCTGACTTCGGGCATGGAGCTCCCCTAGGTATTGTCGGCACCTTTCGAGCCGGTGTGACGCTTCCCTTCCCGGTTGGTTTTCCAGACGCACCACCCACCCCACCAATGCCGCCCATGGACGAGCTGGTCCCCAGTACCCTTCATGGTACCTTTTGATGCCGTGGTACCAGGACCCATACTAGCACCAGCACCAGAGCCTGGACTTGCCTCAGTTCCGGAGGATGAGGACCCCGCAGATCCAATCTATGACCCGTTGCCACAGCACCACCCGAGATTAGGGCCACCGGGTCAGAGTCCTCCCAAGTATCCTCCCGACGACTACCATCCAAAGATGCCAGGGATAACCGACAGATGTTTCAGAGATCTACCACGAATAGGAGCTCTTCCAGTTGTAGTGGAGGAGAGGCAGGTCCATCAAGACATCGGGCTTACACCAGGGGTAGTAGTCTGTGATAGCCTAGGCCAGGGCTATTCATGTATGTGCATGTGTGAGGCTTTTGATGTATTTTGAGAGGGGACGGGGTGTGGAGAGAATTTGTGAGGCATCTTTCTTTAGATCTTTGATGTATTTTCGTTGATCTTACCAGTTTGTACCTATTGGGATCCTACTGATGGGATTCCCTCTACTATACTGTATCAGGTTGTGGTGTGTATATGTTATGCATGTATGTATATATGTTGTTTATATTTTAAGTTTTTAACTTTCCGCCGTTTTTAATATATACACTTAACGATAATAACACGTTTAGGTCCTAAATATTATGGGTTTTCTTTAATTGGGCGTCGGGGCGTCTCATTTGGTGGTATCAGAGCAGTTCAGTTCTGAAACGGACTGTGATTAGGGTGAAGTGGCCTTTTAGTTGAATCCACACCAGATAACAGCTATGCTTAGAAGTTGGGTAGTGAGTCCGAACGCGACATTTCTATGACATAATATTTATATTCTAGTTTTATGTAGTATTATATATCATATTGATGTGGGCTAATGATTTCTTTTAACAAGATCATGGCTCGAGGTAGAGGTCGAGGATGTGGTAGACGGGGTGGTAGAGCTTTAGTGGGTGTCGAGGATGAGCAGTATCAACCTGAGGTAGGGATTGGAGGTGGAGGAGAGTCCGCCGAGACTCTTCGGACTATCCGCTAGTTAGCATTCGTTCTGTGGCAACAGGCGCAATAAAATGTTCAGAGGGTACAGAGAGAGACAGAGATGCTAGAGCGGCAGGATAAGAGGAGAGCCGCGGAGACTGGGGATGCAGGATTGGCTACCTTTCTGAAAGGTAAGCCACCATAGTTTGGAGGAGAGTATGATCCAGAGCGAGCAGAGTGGTGAATACAGGAGCTCGAGAAGATCTTTGACACCATGAAATGCAGAGATGATAGGAAGGTGACTTATGCCGCCTTCATGCTAACCGGAGGGGCTGAGTCATGGTGGAGAGGCAAGAGGAGATTGCTTGCGGCTAAGGGCAGGTTGATCAGTTGTGTGCTGTTCAGAGAGTGTTTCTTCGAGATGTACTTCCTGCGGTTAGTCAAACGCAAGAATGAGAGAGATTTCATGAGTCTCCAGCAGGGAGACAAGTCTGTTGGTGATTATGCGTCCAGATTCGAGGCCCTGATTCAGTTTTGAGTTTTACCAAAAGTTTCTAGATGAGGATTGGATGTGCCAGAGATTTGAGGAGGGTTTACGGCACGAGTTGAGGAGGGCTATAGTGCCCCTAGATATTTTGAGCTTTCCAGAGATGGTGGAGAGGGCCAGTACTATTGAGAGTATGGATCGGAGACAGGCTGCAGAGCAGCGGCAGCAGTGTGGTGAGGGTCCTACCCGAGCAGGTCACCAGAGATGAGGGGACAGAGGTTCTCAGTGGAGGAGAGGACCATACACTAGACCCGGTCAGAGTGCTCAGACATCTGTACCACCAGGACCAGTTAGCACAGAGGGCCAGCAGCACAGAGGCCCAGTACGTTTTAGATGCGGAGGTCCGTATTATATTAGAGACTGTACAGATAGATCTGGTTGTTACATTTGTGGCAAACCAGGTCATTTTGCTAGAGATTGCCGACAGAAAGCAGGACAGCAGCAGCCAGCTGCCGACAGAGGAGCCAGTGGTTCTAGAGGTGGAGCTGGGAGAGGAGTTCCAGCGGCAGGGTGACAGACGGCCAGACCTCAGGCCACGGGGAGGGTGTTTACGGTGAGAGGATATGAGTCCTCTCAATCTACAGATCTTATTCAAGGTATGTGTTTACTATCTGGTAGACTCTCGCGTGTGTTGTTTGACCCGGGCGCTGTACATTCATTTGTTTCGAATGAGTGTGTGGATCATTTACATTTTCCCGTTTCTCAACTACCATATACTTTGACAGTATCTACCCCTACCAGTGATCCTTTGATCACTATGTCTGTTTGCCTACAGTGTCCTAGAGTGGTTGAAAATAGGACATTTCTTGTAGATCTCATCTGTTTGCCTATGCAACTGATCGATATTATCCTTGGCATGGATTGGCTTTCAGCTAACTATGTAGTGTTAGACTGTTCCCAAAGGACCCTATCTTTTCTTGAGCCTTCTAGCATAGTATCTGCCAATGAAGGAGCAGCTATGAGGAGTGACGATTCTCAACAGTATGTGATGCTTTTCTCTTAGGAAGCAAAGAAGACTCCGAGCATAGATTCTTTTCCTATCGTGAGAGAGGTTCCTGAGGTTTTCCTTCCTGATGTTCCAGGTTTGCCACCAGAGAGGGAGGTGAAGTTCGCCATAGATCTCATACCAGGGACCGGACCTATATAAGTAGCCTCTTATCCGATGTCACCGGTGGAGTTGGCAGAATTGAAGAAACAACTGGATGATATGATGAAGAAGGAATTCATCAGACCGAGTGTTTCACCTTGGGGAGCACCGGTTTTGTTTGTGAAGAAGAAAGATGGAAGTTCTAGGTTGTGCACGGATTACAGGCAGTTGAACAAGCACTAGTGGAAAATATGCTTTTTGCATCGCAAATTCTACAACGGTTGCATTGAAACCATTGTAGAAAGTAGTGCGGCGGCATTTTTGTAATAAAATGGACTTTGAGAATAACTTTCTACAACGGTTGCAAAAGGAACCGTTGTAAAAAGTAATACAGTGGCATTTTTGTAATAAAATGAACTTCTGTAATGACTTTCTACCAGGGTTACATTTTCAACCATTGTAGAAAGTAGTCTTTCTACCACGGTTGCATTGTAAACCGATGTAGAAAGGCTAATTTCAAATAGGTAGCTCCTTGCGCAAGAACCCTTGTGCATTTCATTCGTCCCCATCAACGAGTCAGAACCCTTGCTCCTTCGCCGTTCACGCGCAGGCCAAACTATGTTCGGTTATTGTTTATTCGTGCTGTTCTCTTCCATTTGCCCAAGCTTTGTTCATCCGTCGTTCACCCAAGCTCCGTTCTCCGCCCTTCACCCAAGCTCCGTTCACACGCGTCGTTCTCTGCCCTCTCTGTCACGCTGTCTCTGTTATTCGTCAGGTTAGTGTTCACTGTAAATTCCTTTTGCTACTTGTGGTTAGGGTTCCATTCATGGTTAGGGTTCCATTCATGGTTCAATGTAGAGCTTTATATCCTTCAGTTAATGACAAAGAGTGATAACCAACTATGACAGTGTTCTTTTTCTTCTTCCTCAAGAGGATATCTAAAACCACCATGATATCTTCCTTATTGGAAGAGGCTGCTAATGCTGACTCAGCGGGAAACACTAATGGGGTTTTCTTTTGTGGAGAAAAGAGAAAAAAAAGTGAGGGTCATCAAGTTCTCATGGATTTTGTGTGGAACTACTTTTCTAATAAAAGCTCAATTCAATTTGGCCACCGGCGTGTTATTGTCAGTGAGAAAACGTAAGTGAGGGTGCATTTTAGTACACATGTTATAATCCTTACATTCCTGTGAATTTTTAATTACAACCCACATTATAATTACAACCCACATTATAATCCTTACATTCCTGTGAATTTTTCTGCTAACTATATTCTTTGGACGAGTAAGAGCTCTATTAAGTCACTGAGATTCTGAAAAATTAGAAGAAGTTTTAGATATATTTTCTACCTACCTCTCTCTGTTATTGTGTGTAGTTATTAGAAGTATTGTGAAACATACATGTTGTGTAGTAATGATGGCATCCTTTTAATTGTTGTGGGTTATCACTATAGAGAATTGTTTCTCTAGAAAGATCGCTTAGGGATAAAGTTGGATGGCAGAAACTCATAAAATGAGGAATGCACACACTGAAGAAGCCACAATACCAGGTTTTACTTCTTTTCCCGAAAATTTGTAATTACCTTGCACCATTAAATGATATGAGGCTTGATGGTCTTGTTTCTATTTCAGTTGTGTTATGTTGATCCTGGCATTGCCAGTAAAGAGGTGTTGGAAAAACTCAAGACAATTGATAGTGTCTTTCTTGAATTCTAGACAACCATATAAAGAGGTTTGTGTTACATCTAGGTTCCATCCTATATTTCATGTCATGTAACTATTTTTCTTTACATTTTTTCTGACTACGACAACCAAATTTATGCTCAAGAGCTCTACATTGAAGAGGATGTGAAGTTTGGTAGTGTTGTTGTGACTGAGATTTGAGACAAGCCCTTCTGAAGTAGAAGCCACAACCATTAGCACTGTCTTTTTTCCTTTACACAATTGACTATGCAATTTCTCTAAGCATTAGAAGCATGATACAAGAACTATCTTAGTTTTTTACACATTGCTTTGTTTCGATTGACCAAAATTAAGAGAAAAGGAATGACAGCAGGGAGACAAGAGTATGCTTGATAACAGGACTATCAGAATCAACTTGTGAGCCAATTTATATTCGATTGGTTAACAATTCAATGAGTTGATAATTTTGATTTGTCTTTCTCTCTCTTTAATTTAATATATGCTAATGTTTTGATTTTATTTTTTATGTAAATATTTTTTTAAATAAGATTTTGTCTAACTAAATTACATTCATTATGAATTTGGCTCTATATAGGAATGATATACTGTGTTCTGACTTATGTTATTATGTCTTCATGGTTGTTATTTTGCTGAATTAGGTTCTAACTTATGTTATTATACCAAAATATGTTTTGTATTTGCTTTAGCCATTCCTTGGTTTTCCCTCGACTAAAAAATCACCATACTGAGGATCAATTATGATGTTTCCAACCTTCGTAAGCTATATGTTGTGGATCAATCTCGCCGGTTAGTGGCTTACGACAAGATATACATTTTAGGGGATACCGTGCACCACATTATCACAGAGCTATGCAGGCATGTAGTAGGTTGGAAGGTAAAAGCAAGGTTAGGAGAGTAAAGCCTAAATGGATTCGTTGCAATGTAAGTAGTTAACCCGAGATTCAATTGGAAGTTATATATATAATAGTAATTATTATATGTTTACTCATTATTGTCTATAATTTGTAGTCTAATCGACAACAAGGCAACTGGGAGTGTGGATATTTTGTCTTGAGACATATGTTGACTATTGTCTCCGCCGGTATTAGTGATCGATGGGCAGAGGTAATTAATAGTGTTTTTAAGTACAAGAGTTAATTATTATATGTTTGTTTTACTCTATTTGCTAATATTGTTTATCTTATGTTATTTGAACTTGCAGAATTTCAACAATGCGGAACCATTCTCTTATGATGAAATTGAGGACATCAAGAAGCGTCGAGTAAAATTCTTTCTTGATTATAGTAAACCATTTGTATCTTAGATGTATTTAGTTTGACATTTATATAGGTTTAGTTTTTTTGTTGATATAGCTAGATTAATTAGTACTGGTTAACTATATATATGGATATTGAATTATATATAGGAATGTTAATGTTAATTGTTGAGTTTTTGTTGATTTTGTTGATGTGTACTAGAAACTGAATGAAAACACGGAAAGGAAGTGAGGGAAGAAACAAATGATGTTTTTATAAAAAAAATACAAGACTTTCTACATCGTTTGTGACCTTAACCGATGTAGAAAGTCCACAATAATAATCAGGAAGCATACTTTCTACAACGGTTGGTCAAAAAAACAGATGTAGAAAGTTAACTTTTTACATCGTTTGGTCAACACAACTGATGTAGAAAGTCCACCCGAGTCCACAATTTAGATGTAGAAATCACACTTTCTACAACGGTTGTGTCTTCCAACGGATGTAGAAATGTACTTTCTACAATGGTTGGACAACCGTTGTAGAAAGTCCCTACTTTCTACATCGAGCGTATCTACAACGGTTGGTCAACCATTGTAGAAAGGCTTTTTTTTCCACTAGTGAAGGTTACAATCAAGAACAAATATCCGTTGCCTAGGATAGATGATCTGATGGATCAGTTAAAGGGAGCTTCGGTGTTTGCTAAGATAGATTTAAGATCAGGATAACATCAGATTAGGGTGAAGAAGGAGGATATACCTAAGACAGCTTTCAGGACGAGGTATGGACACTACGAATACCTAGTTATGCCTTTTGGTGTAACTAATGCTCCAACGGCGTTCATGGATTACATGAACATGATCTTTAGACCGTTCCTCGACAAGATTGTTGTGGTGTTCATAGATGATATTATTATCTATTCTCGTAGCCGGGAAGAACATGAGGAACATCTGAGAGTTGTGTTATAGGTGTTGAGAGATAGGCAGTTGTATGTTAAGCTATCCAAGTGTGAATTTTGGTTAGAGGAAGTGCAGTTCCTAGGTCATATAATCAACAAGGAAGGGATAACTGTTGATCCAGTTAAGGTAGAGGCAGTGACTAAGTGGGAGAGGCCTAAGTCAGTGAGTGAGGTGAGGAGTTTTCTAGGTTTATCCGGGTATTATAGGAGGTTTATCGAGGGTTTCTCGAAGATTGCATTGCCTATGACACAGTTAATGAGAAAAGGTACGGTGTTTGTTTGGACAGAAAAGTATGAGGAGAGCTTTCAAAAGCTAAAGGAGAAGTTGACTATATCTCTAGTGCTGACATTACCAGATCCATTAGGACAGTTTGACGTGTACTGTGACGCATCATATCAAGGATTGGGTTGTGTTATGATGCACGAGGGAAGAGTTGTGGCTTATGCTTCGCGATAGTTGAGGGTTCATGAAAGGAATTACCCGACCCATGATCTGGAGTTGGCAGCCATAGTGTTCGTATTTAAGATATGGCGACACTATCTCTATGAAGCTAAGTTCAATGTGTTTAGCGATCACAAGAGTCTCAAGTATTTGTTCGATCAGAAGGAGCAGAACATGAGGTAGCGTAGATGGATGGAATTCATTAAGGATTATGAGTTTGATCTTCAATACCATCCAGGGAAGGCTAATGTTGTGGCGGATGCTTTGGGTAGGAAATCTTTGCATGTGTCCGCAATGATGGTGAAAGAGATGGAGTTGCTTGAACAGTTTAGAGATATGAACCTAGGTATGGATTTGATTGGGGATAGAATATGCGTAGGTATGATCACCATCAGCAGTGAGTTTCTGAGAGGTCTTAAGACTAAACAGGTTCGGGATGAATATTTGATAGAGGTGAGTCGAGGTATAGATGAGGGGAAAAGTTTCAGAGTTTAGGAAAGGATTCGATGGTGTGTTGAGGTTTAGAGATTGGATATGTGTGCCGGAGGACTTAGAGATTAGGAAGATGATCTTAGAAGAGGCACTTAAGAGTAAGCTGAGTTTTCACCCAGGAGCCACTAAGATGTATCAATATTTGAGGAAGATGTTTTGGTGGCCCAAGATTAAGAAAGAGGTGGCGGAGTATGTTCTATCATGTTTGGTTTGTCAGAAAGCTAAGATAGAGCATCAAAAACCCGCAGGATTATTGCAATCTGTGAATATCCAAGAATGGAAATGGGATAGTATAGCGATGGACTTTGTGGTTGGATTACCACGAACTCTGAAGAGGTTTGATACGATTTGGGTTATAATTGATAGGCTAAAGAAGTGTGCTCACTTCTTACCTATTGGTATGAGTTAGTCTTGTGAAGTTGACCCATATCTACATCAAAGAAGTTGTGAGGTTGCACGGTGTGCCATCGAGTGTTGTCCCCGACCGATGTAACACCCCCACTAGGTATTACTACGTAACACATGCGGAATTTAAATTAAAAAGATAATTTGCTGGTTGCTTTCGGAAAATAATTTATATAAGTACGTAAGCGTCTGAAATTGGGTATAAAGATTTGTCACGACTCCAAACCTAAGCCTTGATCGGAACACAAGCTTATAATTCTAGCCTGGCAAGCCTATTAATTTAGAGATATACTTGAATAAAATGTAGTATTTTTACAAAAATTTCGACAAATTCTTCTCTGTAATTCGAACATCCCAGGTAAAAGAACACCTGCTAAAATAATTACATTTTCATTCCAGAATTCCAGTTACACCAAATACAACCAGGCAATAATATGCTAAAAATAGTTATATCAATAAGCTATATATGACCAAAAGGAAATGCTTAGGTTTTCATTCAAAAGAGATGCTCTCCGAGCCATAAACATTCCATTTTAAAATAAAGACTCCCTGAGCCATACTCATACATACTATCAAAAATCTAAGTCTCAAACCCTAAGCTGGTCATTCTAAAAGTTATTCCTGAGGAAAACTCACGTGATCATTCCACAATCAAATACTTCATCAAACAACCAAATCAAAGTCTCTGAGTGACGTAGGAAGACTCCTCTGCACCATATGTACTAAAGTACCCAGGGTACGATAGCGAACCAGAAGAAACCTGATATATCTGTAAGGGTGAGATACCGACAAATGGATATATCACACAACAACCATATACATAATACATACAACACATTGGCATATTAGCATTTAAGCATTATTCATAGATAA
The DNA here is from genome assembly GCA_030762895.1 of Sophora flavescens. Lineage (NCBI taxonomy): Eukaryota > Viridiplantae > Streptophyta > Magnoliopsida > Fabales > Fabaceae > Sophora > Sophora flavescens. The sequence continues at coordinate 107,903,483 of CM061067.1, read as the reverse complement.
AACAACAAGTGTTATATCAGTAGGTCTCATACCCGAATCAATCAGTTTTATAAAGATAATGCATGACACTTCAATCATCAGGCTCTAAACTTAATCTCATGAGATACCATCACTGTTTTATCATTAAGAAAGAAACAGTTGATCAGGCTCGCATTCCACATTGGAAAGTTGTCTTCGTCACCTCATGAACCCGGATCAACATCATTACGAATCCCTTATAACGGCCATTCGGATGTATACATCATCGAATACCACATCTTAAGCAGGTATTCGGTAACTCAAAAGCACATTTGCTAAGGGGAAATGCATATGAATAAAAGACTTTTCATTATCAAGACTTTTATTTGTGTTCACTCTTTTCCGTTGTCGAAGCCCAAAGCTAACGACTATTCACAATTTTCATTACTTGAAAATCAATAACACAGGACGCGCAGTCCGAGTGCTCAATCACAATACCTTAGACCGATGCCACAGTCCAAGGTTGTGGTCGTAGAAACAATTATAATTTTATCCATGTTTTATTTCAACATGATAAGGACTCCTAGCCCATAACAACGAAATTAGGACACACAGTCCTCAATTCCAAGATTAGGACTCCTAGCCCATAATATCACGATTAGAACCCCTGGTCCATAATTCTTGACACGGATCCCAGATCGCGTGCATATAACTGAATGCTAGAGGCGACGTCTCGCGAACTAGATTCTCTTTCACATGTGCTTACTTTTCGCTCAGTGAAAATCAAAAACCAAAATAAAACCTCGGTCACTTATCCAAGTAACCGGAACATTTCTAAATCATTTAGAAGAAAATCTTTTCCTTTACAAATTCTTTTATAAAACATTTAGGAAATTCGTTTGCTTTTGAAATCCTTGATGGAATAAAGTCAAATATTTTCAAAGGGTTTTTCCTTCATAAAACACACCGCTCGAAAAGGTTTTCTCTGGTACAAAACTTTTGATCATAAAAAAGGTAGTTTCATTCAACTTAAAATCACTTCAACATTTTTCTAAAAACAAATATCTTATTCTTCTGAAGTAAGCACTGTAAACAAGGAACTTTTATAAATGAACCCAAAACTTTCAAAGTTCTATTCAAGGCTTATTAAGGCTTTTAATCCTTATAGTCATTGGGCATAGACTCAAGTCCGGCTTCTCAAACTTAAATCAATAGTAATATATTCACAACAATAATAATATCACAGTTAATGACAATTCATCACATATATATAATTCATAACACTTTAAAGCAAGTAATGTTCAACTTCAAGTAATAACCACAATAGTTCAAGTAAACAAGTTATTCAAGTATATTGGCTCAATATCACAATAATATTCACAACACTCAATTAAACACCTACACACATGCATATAATTATTGAATATCCCTAGGCAAGCTCCCCTTACCTTTGAAGACAAGTAAAGGATCCTCATCTTAATGCTCACGTTAGCTCCAAGAGTGTAACTATCTACTCCATCAAGCAAGCATAGCTGTGTCAAACGTCTCAGAGAGGGAATCCAACAACGTGCAACAACCAGAAATCAAGAAATCAATTACACATGATCAAACACACATTCTAATTTGATCTAAGAACTTAATCTTATTACCAAACAAGGTCATTTTCAAAGAAAAACATGTTTGGAACTTAAGCTTCACAATACCCTTTGAGGAAACTCTGTTTTGATTAAAGGATTGTGAAAATGAACTTAGGAATCATCAATCAAGAGTCCTAATTGCACTAAATCATAATTAATTTCACAAAAACAGAACCAAATTCAAATAAAATCAAATTGGGGTTTAGGGTTCCTAAATACAATTTGGGGAAAACTCATTTTAACTAAAGAATAATGAAATTGGTTTATGGAATCACTAATTCACAGTCTCAATAGCATAAAACACTATTCAATTTCAAGATTATAATCTGAAATCGAAGGGTTAGAGTTAGGGTTTCAAAATCAAATTTGGGGGTTTTGAATCTGAGACACAAGAGAGGATTTTGACTCACCCAAGGAAGAAGCAGATGTCATGGTGGTGACTATGGTGGTGAGCAGCGGCAGTGGCAGCTCTGGCATGGTGGAGGCCACGGTTTCCTGACTAGAAAAAGGGGTTATGGATTGTACTTCAAGGGAAGAGAATGACCAAACTGAACTGAAAAGTAAAGAGTGGCACGGTGGCAGGAAAAAGCGTCTTTGCGACGGTGAGAGACGAGGCGGTGCTCTTAGCGAAGAGACGAGCTGAACGACCAGACGCGTGTTGTGTCTTTCTCCTCGTGACGTGGCTGTCGGAGTCTCTCCCAGGGCGGCGCTCGCGGCTGGTTGGTGTTCCTGCGGATGGTGTCGATGGTGGAGGGGGATGACGGTGAAGCGTTTTCGCGAGGCGGTGACGGTCCAAAATAGAACTGGACAACCATCAAGTGCAGGACAGCAAGCTTTGCTACATGGCCAAGCTTCCCTCTCCAGGCGTGGCCGCGATGGTGGTCGGATGGAGCCACAGTGACGTCGGGGCGTGGTTGCGAGCCAGGGAGAAGGAAAAGATGAAAGTTTGAAACTTTATGAGAGAAGGGAACATATGTTTTCTGAAGGAAGAAGAAAAACGAAAAATAAAAGAGTAAGAAAAAAAAAGAAACGTGAAAAGAAAGAAAAGAAAGAAGGGTGGGGTGTTGTGGAATAATAAGAACCAGGGAGTTATTTAATTTTCTTTTTCTCTTTTTTTTTTCTTTTAGTTAGTGTAGGTGCAAAATTAAGTGATTGAGATTGAGTTTTGAAAAACAAAATGGTTTTAAATCTTTGGGTCTAAAAGTAAAGAGGGAAAAATATAAAATTTCTAAATTTGAAATAGGATGGAGATTGATGATTGAATTTATCAATCAAGGAAATCAATGATCCAAAATTAATCTCCGATTAATTTTAAATCGTCATATTTTCAAATCTAAAATTAAATAGAATCAAATATGAAAATAATTTTATTTCAATCATAACATTTAAAATATTTTTCTAAACACATACTACTAGTGACAATAACATCATATTATTGTCTAGTAATCGTGCATACACTGACATATGACAGTATCAACGCACTAAGAATTAATTTTCAATGAGTAATTAAAATTACTCAAACCAAACCCACATAAAATAAACAGAAATAAACATTCAGAAAATTAATCACTCCAAATAAACATATACACATAGTTACTATTATTGAAGAATAGTAAAAACCGAGGTGTTACATTACTACCCCACTTAAAAAATTTTCGTCCTCGAAATTTCGTGACTCAAAACTAGATAGGATTTCTTAATCCCTATGTCTTACATTGTATTTTTCATCGCTTCATTTCTTTTATTCCTAACTCCATAATATAATCAATTCTTACATCGTTCTCTTTATCCTCAAAACTTTCCACTACCACGTTATTCCCACTACCTTCGACACTTCACCTTAGTATATTGCACTTTAAAGAACAAAATCAACACTTAATCATCGTTCAATATTGATCCATTAGAAAACTTTATCCAACATCTAACTTTCATAGCTAATATCAAAATCAACACTAACTTTCCATAACATGCATTAACCTTCTACTCAAGGTATGCAATCATAGTCTTAGTCCATTTAGGCTTAGTCTACTCTTCTAGTCATATCAATTTCACACTTTTCAAGTCTCCAATTAAAACGTCATAACATTCCTTAAGGTAAACTAAAATAAAAAAGAAATCACATCGGCTAGGATTATCTAACTCATCAACTTTGAACTTCTTCAGAAACTGAATTTTCACAAGCGCTTATCTATTTCGCTTGAATTCACTTAAGTGAAATTACTATAGACACGCTTCCTGTTACTCGTCCAAAATTCATACAATCAATCCTAACTACAAGTACTTGAAAGTTACTCTAGATTCCCTTGGCGATACTCTTCCTCGATCAACATTTGTTTTATAATATTGGTCTCACTTACGGATATTGATCTTAAAGGTTCATATCTTACCAATCACAACTATACCTCAACAAAATTCCCATCACTTCTTGTCTATGCCGCTAAAGGGATGATCGTGGTTAAATAATACACTTACTCCAAATTAACTTTCTAAGGTCAAATCATTTTTCCTGTTTCACACACACGAGTCGAGGGTGATCCGTTGAACTCAATCTCAACTTGGTCCTCAACACTTGGAGCAGATGTTACCAAACCGTTAGTAAACTTCAGGTCTTTATCTGAAACGACACTTAAAGCTAATCCATGGAGTCTGCTTAGTCCTCTGATACATATTTCGATTAGCTTATCCACTGCATAGTGGATCTAAACAGATAAGAAAGGTGTAGACTTCACCAGTTGATCCACGATCACTTGAATTCAAACAAGACTCATGTAGGTCTTCAGCAAACTCATAACAAATATTCAAGGAATGCCAATATCTTAACAAGGAAGGTCTCAATTATTAAACTATCCCTTTTTCACTGTACTCGACTAACTCTGACATCTTGATGTGGAGATACCCAACTCATGACTGATGAGATAGGTCACACATCGAGGACATTTGGAGAATACGTAGAACTCAGATGATCAACGACGACAAGTACTTTTGAACTGCAATAAGACATGACCTTGGTGATCATAAAAGAATTTCTCAAGAAAAGAAATTTTTCCTGATTTCACTTTCACATAAGCATAGGAAAGAATTTCATTAATTTGAAGGATACAAGAACATCCAGTATGGAAAAAGATCCTTCCATCAGGTTCGTGGGTGTAAAAATGCATGATCAATACACATTTGCAAACATGAATCTAATAAAGTTCATTCTTCCACAAGAATCTTACAGCGGATTTAAGGAATCAAGGGTGAATAATTTCTAATCCAAAGAGGATTAATTCTTATTCTTAGTACAAAGAATTTATAAAATGATAACCTTCACCTCTACCAAAAATAGAAGCAACGAAACTAAGTTTCACCAAGAAACTTCTGCTATCACGAAATTATCTGTGTTATAACTCAAGAAATAGTCATAACCACTTCTCTCAACAAAATGTGAAGGCATCCAGACCAATGGATTCCATTAAATCAATTTACTCATGACGCAGCTGTCGGAGTCTCTCCCAGGGCGGCGCTCGTGGCTAGTTGGTGTTCCTGCGGATGGTGTTGATGGTGGAGGGGGACGACGGTGAATCGTTTTCGCACGGCGGTGACGGTCCAAAATAGAACTGTACAACCATCAAGTGCAGGACATCAAGCTTTGCTATGTGGCCAAGCTTCCCTCTCTAGGCGTGGCCGCGATGGTGGTCGGACGGAGCCACAGTGATGCCGGGGCGTGGTTACGAGCCAGGGAGAGGGAAGAGATGAAAGTTTGAAACTTTATGAGAGAAGGGAACATATGTTTTCTGAAGGAAGAAGAAAAACAAAAATAAAAGAGTAAGAAAGAAAAGAAACGTGAAAAGAAAGAAAAGAAGGAAGGGTGGGGTGTCGTGGAATAATAAGAACCGGGGAGTTATTTTAAATTTCTTTTTCTCTTTTTTTTTCTTTAGTTAGCAAACGTACAAAATTAAGTGATTGAGATTGAGTTTTGAAAAACAAAATGGTTTTAAATCTTTGGATCTAAAAGTAAAGAGGGAAAAATATAAAATTTCTAAATTTGAAATAGGATGGAGATTGATGATTGAATTTATCAATCAAGGAAATCAATGATCCAAAATTAATCTCCGATTAATTTTAAACCGTCATATTTTCAAATCTAAAATTAAATAGAATCAAACATGAAAATAATTTTCTTTCAATCATAACATTTAAAATATTTTTCTAAACACATACTACTAGTGACAATAACATCATATTATTGTCTAGTAATCGTGCATATACTAACATAAGATAGTATCAACGTACTAAGAATTAATTTTAAATGAGTAATTAAAATTACTCAAACCAAACCCCATAAAATAAACAAAAATAAACATTCAGAAAATTAATCACTCCAAATAAACATATACACATATTTACTATTATTGAAGAATAGTAAAATCCGAGGTGTTACAACCGAGATCCTAGTTTTACATCTAGATTTTGGAGACAGTTACACAATGCTTTGGGAACCAAGTTGAGGATGAGTTATGCTTATCATCCTCAGGCGGATGGACAATCAGAGAGAACAATTCAATCATTGGAGGATCTTTTAAGAGCTTGTGTGTTGGAACACATTGGTAGTTGGGATGAATTCCTACCTTTGATTGAGTTCACATACAAGAATAGTTTCCACAGCAGTATCGGGATGGCACCGTATGTGGATTTGTATGGGAGAAAGTACAGGACTCCGTTGTGTTGGTATGATACTGGCGAGAGCCAAGTGTTGGGTCATGATATGGTATAACAAACCACAGAACAAGTCAGGAAGATAAGGGAGAAAATGAAGGAAGCGCAGGATAGGAAAATGAGCTACAGTAACAAGAGGAGGAGACCCATAGAGTTCCAAGAAGGTGATCACTGTTCTTGAGAGTCACTCCGAAGACCGGAATTGGCAGAGCTATAAAGTCTTAAAAACTTACTCCTCGATTCATTGGACCATTTCAGATTCTTCGACGAATTGATCCAGTAGCTTACCAAATAGCCTTACCGCCTAACCTTTCCAACCTTCAAGATGTCTTTCATGTTTCCCAGTTGAGAAAATATTACCCAAATCCTTCTCATGTAATTGAGCCAGAGACAATACAACTCCGAGAGAATCTAGAATATGAGGCTTTATCGTCTAAGATTGTAGATAGAAGGATTAAAGAACTCCGTGGTAAACAGATTCTCCTGGTTAAGGTCATTAGGGATAGTGTTACCGGAGATTCTACTTGGGAGCGTGAGGTGGACATGCAGCAACAGTATCCCCATTTGTTTTCAGGTATGTAAATTCCGAGGAAGAAATTTCTTTTAAGGGGGGTAGAAATGTAACGGCCTGATTTTATAATATGTTTAATGATTAATGTTTAAGATCAAGACTTGAAATTTTTGTGGTTAATATATTTGTTAAGGTCTAGGAAATTTTACATAAGAAGTAAGCAATTATCGGGAATGAGTTTAAATGTGAGCAAAACTTAGGATTTTCCTGATAATCGTCTTTAGGACGTTTGAACGATAAATAAGAAATTTGGAGTTAGGATTGAGGTTAGGCATTTTTAATGGTTGGAGGTTGTTCATTAGGTCTTAGTGAGCCTATGTCTCAATTTCGGGATCAATCGGACTTCGAACGTACTCAGAACGCGAAGAAACGCGCGAAATTTGTGTGGCTGCCAGAAAGACAGTGTTGAGCGTTGGAGGGTGGCGCTGAGCGCCCAGTCACTGATCAGCACTGACACGTGTCACGCATTCAAGGCTCTCGGTTGCATGCCCAGTGCTGGGCGCTGGTGAATGGCGCTGAGCGCCCGTGCTCAGCCTTGGAAAAAAATAAAAGAGGTTCAACACCTCATTTGAACCTCTTCAGATGGCAATACAGAGCAGAACCAATGATATATAGAGAGGAAAAGATAGAGAAAAAGGAAGAGAGAGAAATAGAGAAAAGAGGAGGAGAGCTACCAAAACCCAAACCTTCCTTTGTTGAGAGCTTGAAGTTTGAAGCTGAGCAGCCTCTGTAAATCCCTCACCACACATTCTTCCACCGTTAGATCGTGTTGAAATTTCATAGAGAGGTTCTGGGTTGATATTATTTCATATCCAACGGTTGAAACTTCTGAGTTATTCCCAAAGTGTGAGTTATTTAACTCAGAAGAAGGAGAGAAACTCAACCGGTGTAGCTCCTGACCAGTCACCTTGGAAGGTTAATTCTAGGCTTGTTCATCGTTGGATCACGTTGACATTATTGGAGAAGGTAAATAAAAGGTAGTTCTTTATTATCACCGTTCAAATTTTTAAAAAAAAAATGTCTTGATTATGAGATGTAGAGCCAAAACAGTGGCGGATTTTGTGGTGTTGCTTCAGATTGTAAGTCCCTTACAATGTGTCATTCACAATGTTATATGTAGGTGGAAATTTCGGAGACTCAGGGGCCTTAGTCCGTGTGAGGCAGATTCGAGACGAGTAGAGGAGTGGTGGTTTCGTAACGTTCCGGTGGTCGTACGACTTTCAGGTGGGGGAAAGAAACCATTTAACGTCGGAAATGGCACGGTTACATTTAATTCGATAATGGCGTAGGGCGACCTAAACCCTACATGAAAGCGAGTAACGGACAATGTCCATATCATATTGGGGACTACCTAGTGGTACCAATGATGATATTGAAATTGTGCGTTTATCGACGTTACGATAAAAATATATTATTTTATTATTTTATGATTGTCTATTTGGACTGTTTGACTGGTTGAATTTATATTGGTAATTGATGGATGATGATGTCATGAGTGTTGTGATTATTTTGTGATGAACATGTTATATAATTATTTTATTATTTTCATTATTATTGGTAATGATGATTATTTTGGAAATGATGATATTATGACGTGATGGTAATGATGATGATTTTGATAACAAGATGATATGATGGTATGATGCGATGAGTGTTAAGATTATGCTTAGAGGTTGAGTAGGTGACAAGTTATGTTGAGACATGATGATGTATTGGGGAATTCATATTATATGTGCTAGCAGTGCCTAACCATGATGATTACTATGATATGATGATGAGATTGATGAGACGAGATTATTATTGAGGTTACTTATGAGACTATGATGAGTGGTTAGGGCACTAGGGGGTGACCTGAAACATGGTATGTGATATGGTTGACCTAAAACATGGTCTGGTGGACCTGAAACATGGTCGTGTGGGGTCTATTCCTCGGAGGGAGAATTCACAGGGTTTAGGCTAACGACAGACCATCCTAGACATTATTTCATTTTAGTTGCAGCTATAGTTCATGCTTTGCATGAGAACCCTGGCCGTGGTTCAGAGGTGTGCACCGGATTGTGTAGCTATAGTGCCATTGCTTTGCATAGGCATCCTCCATCCGCGGACGAGGGTGTGCGTCGATGCCTCTTAGAGTTCTTCATCAAAGCTGTTCATCTTCTTAAGGGTAATACTTCTATGTAGTTCTTTTTTCAAAGTTTCATCTTTTATTTCAAAGTTCTCTTCATATGTCCTTTATGTGCTTTTAACTTCTAAAATCTCTCAAAAATGGTAGAAAACTCCTTTTGAGTTGAAACCACTTTCTATATTCTTGTATTTACTCATACTATCACATACTAAAAGGTTGTGTAAAACAAATTTTCCTAACCTCTTCTTCCTAAGGAGGCTGAAACCATGTATATGGTTTACGTGGATCTTGTTTCAACTTTTACATGTATGAGTTTGTATTTGAGTTTCATTTCCAAGATGATCATGGACCAAGGCTCCTTTATGTTAAAGGATGCTATGTCTAAGTGATTGGAAAGTTTAAAGATTTTTACCCTATTTTTTTATGTAAAGACCAAAACCAATGAGTTTTAAGGCAATGGTGTTTAAGTTTTGTTTTCCAAAATGATAATGGATTAAGACTCCATGATATAGAAGGATGCTAAGTCCAAGAGATTGGAAAGTTTGAAGATTTCTAACCCTTATTTCTTGAAAAGGCCGAAACCTTAAATGGTTATGGCAAAGATGTTGAGTTTTGTTTTCCAAAGTGATCATGGAATAAAAGGCTTCCTTATGTTAAAGGATGCTATGTCTAAGTGATTGGAAAGTTTAAAATATTTTCTTGCTTTATTTTCCTATGATGGCCGAATGTAACATTTGACCTAGGATGTGTTATTTTATTTTGTTTTCCAAGATGATTATGGATTAAAGCTCCTTCATGTTAAAGGATGCTATGTCCAAAAGATTGGATGATTTAAAGATCTCTAACCTCACAAACTTGTTAAGGCCGAACCTAAGAGTTCATGGTCTAAGACATTTGATTTTTCCATTTTCTGAAATGATCATAGTTTCAAGCTCCTTACTATGTATGGATGCTAACCTAAAGAGATTGGAAAGTTTAGAAATTCCTAGCCTATTTACCTATGCTTGGCCGAAACCCTAAGTCAAGTACTTAGTGGGATTTTTAATTCAACTTTGTTAAAAGATTGTTGTTTATGAACTTCTAGCACTTTAGGATCATAAATCCAAGAGTCGCATAAATTTCGAAAACCCCTAATCCTAGTTTATTGTATGAACCGAACCTATACCTTATGGTTAGTGTTCTCAAGTTGATTTTTTTTAACTCATGATTTTATGTTGGTAACCTTACACTTCCATCGCCGAAGAAGCGAGGACATTCGTGAACCTTCTTTTCAATCCAAAACTCTTAACTCCGACGTGAGGTAAGAGGGGATTTCCTAAAGATATTCAACAACTGTATGCATGTGTGTATGTGTTTAACTGGATATTTATATGTTGATTGAGCTTACTTGGTTATCTAATGTACTTTAACTGTTATGCTATTATCTGATGTTGAACTATGCTTGTTCTAAATGTTATAATGCATATATGTGATGAACTGCTTTCAACTGTGATATTAGCATTGAACTGAGAATATATATACTATTGTTGATTGAAAGTTTGCTAAGTCAGACTTGTGTCTGTGCTCAACTGTTATAAGGATTAAAAACCTTAATAAGCTTTGAAGATGAAGGGATTGGTGTTCTTTTCCAAAAGCTCATTAACTTAAAGTACTTGTTTTAAATGTTGAAATGGCTTTGTTGAACTATTATTATACAAGAGAAAAATCATTTTTGAACTATGTGTCTTCAAGTGAAAACTTTCAAGATTATTTGACAATATCCTATTGGGGGTTTTCAAAGATAAAAGTATTTCAAAGATGCTTTATAAAAGATTTTCAAAGAAAAGGTTTTATCCTAAATGTTTTAGAAACTTTCCGATAGCCTGGATAGGTTATCGAGGATTCGGTTTTGAATTTGATTTTCACTGAACGAAAAATAAGTACTTAAGAAAGAGAATCTAGTACGCGAGACGTCGCCTCTAGTATTCAGTTATACGCACGTGATCTTGGATCAGTGTTAATTCGGGGCCATGAGTCCTATTCATGATGTTCTGGACTAAGAGTCCAATTCTCGAAATCGAGGACAGGATGTTCTGATTTCGTTGTTGTGGACTGTGTGTCCTAATCATGTTGTTGTGGACTGTGTGTCCTAACCTCGTTGTGATGAACGTTGTTAAAGGTGAATGTTGTTTTCTATGACCACAAGCCTAGGACTGGTGCATCGGTCTCAGGCGTTGTGATTGAGCATTCGGACTGTGGGTCCTATGTTTCTAAGTTTTCAAGTGATTGGGAAATGATGATTAAGTCGTTAGCTTTGAGCTGCGACAGCGAAAAAGAATGAACACAAAGAAAACCTTTTGAATAAAATATTTTCTCATGTGCATTTCCCCAGGAAGACGTGCTTTCTTACATATCAGATACAAGGTGGTATCTGGGAGTCAGTCCATGTGACCGGTTCAGAGGCACATGTGACGTTGCTCGTCCTGAGACCTTAAATGCATGATGGTATGGAGGCAACTGCTTAGTGGGCTAGAGATTGACCATCTCTAATTCTTATCCGGTGGAAAATGGTGTTGATATCTCATGAGATTAAGTTAGAGCCTGATATTGAAGTGTCATGCATATTTTCAAAGATTGACTGTGCGGGTTTAAGACCCTTTGATATAACACTGTTATGTTATGAATATGCATGATTTAACTGCTTATATGATTATGTGATGTATGTATCATGTATATGGTTGTTGTGGGATATATCTTATGACGGTATCTCACTCTTGCACATCTGTATGTTCTGTTCTTTTCTTCTTGTATCGGGTATGCGCGTGCTTTTAGATGGATCTGAACGTTCCCTTGGCACAGTCGAGCTTGAGGAGCGAAGTGTTTGATCATGCAGGGACGACAGGGAACTGGACTATACATGAGGGTACGACGACCGCGACGTATCGAGGACCATTCACAACTACCGAGACGAATGCTAACAGAGTGCCCGTACGAAGGATTCATACCGTCGAGACGAGTGTAACACCCCGATTTTCACTGTTTCAAAATAATCGAATTGCGAACGCTTATTTGTATATATTTATATGAGTATTATAAAATTATTTTAAATAAACGGAGTTCATCACTCAATCCTACTTGAATGTAGGAAGCTACGATTAAAATTTAGGTTGAAACGACGGGCGAATCCCGGCCCGCTATTTTCACTGACAGTATATTTATACTGCTCAAAAGACCTAATTTTAATTCATGAACGAAATACTTAAGGTTTTTATTTTATTTCCTACAACTCTGTATTTTTAGAATTATTTCAGAAAAAATAAAATAATTTACGTTTTTCGGGCGTAATACGTAATCGGGTGAGCGGCAGAATGGATTTCGGAGTTTCCAAGAGCAGATAAAGAGTTTATCTTAGGATTTTGAGATGATTCATGGGGATGAATCATATTTTTAAGTCTAGAAGGTTCTACAGGGTTTAAGTGACAATTTGTTGAATTTACGCTTAAGTCCCTGAACTTTCTGTTAATTACACTTTGGTCCCTAAGTTAGTTTCTAAGTTTTTTTCAAGTGAATTGGGCCAGAATCCTTGTTTCCAAACCCTTATTGGACCGTGGCTATGAAGCCCAAAATTCTTGTCCATGGATTGATTCCATAAAGCCTATTTGAAACTATACAAGTTTCCTATGTCATGCTTAAGTTTAAATCTTTAAGTAGGCCCCACACAAAAAAATGAATCCAAGCCCAAATTTAGTAGGCCCATGCGCAAGCCCATTAGGGATAAGGGGCTGCCCTCATAAATTTTGGATGAATCAAGAATGTTCTAGAATGTTCTACATTCTTCCACATTATTCTACAACATTCTCAAATCTTCTTCAACATTCTAGGGTTTTCCTAAAATATCTATGACAAAATCAGCCCAAAATAGTCAAGATAAGACCACATTTAATGTGGCAAATAATCATCATTACAATTTATTGGCAATTTGCAAAATAGTCCTTATACTTTTGACATCTTTGCAAAATGGTCCTTAGGAATTAATTTCACTTTAATCCTTTGAGAAATCACCTCCTTTCTACTTGGTCCTCAAAAGTGGCGCACAACATGCCTATAAATACCTTGCTCTCACATTTCATTTAGTTTCTATTGCCTTTTCTTTCAAAAACTCTTTAAGTTATAAGTCTTTTAGCATCACTTTGTGAAGCAAGTCCTTGAATCTTCACTTGTTTTTGATCTTCAAGAGGTGAATCCTATTCTTCTTCCTTAATCATGTCTATGTTCTTCAATAATTTTCATGATTCAAAGTCTATTTCATCTATGTTCATCACTTTTAAGTTTCTAGATCTAGAACTTTGAAAATTCATAACTAATTCTAGAAAAATCCTTTTGACATGAAACCAATTGCTATGATCTTATAATCATCTCTATTTCCATCATCTAGAAGCATATGATCATGAGAAATTTCCTTCCTTGATTTCTGGACTGGGCCGAACCTAGGAGGATGGGTTTGATAGGGTTTTGTTCATGTGTTGTCATGTATGATCATGTATTTCATATGACATGTATGCCTACACACTCTAATCCATGATTAGTTTATTAAAATGAAAATCCTTACCCTAAAATCTCTATGTTGGCTGAACCCTAGGTGGATGAGATTTGATGAGTTTTGTGCAAAGTTTTCATAAATGATCTTGGTTGATTAAGGACCATTAATCTATGACTTAATCATGATTAGAAATTTTAAGGATTTTGAACCCTAAAAGTCAGCCCTTGGCCGAAACCCTAACCCTAAAGGTTAGAGGATTTTGTTTCAAATTTTAGTCTTGTAATAAGTAATCTATGTTAGTTAAGACTCTAGTAACTAGGATCCAAAAGATGGCATTAAGAAGATAATCCTAAACCTATTTTCTAAGTCTTGGCCGAACCTAGCCCTAAAGTGTCATAGATGGTTGTTAGTTGATTAATTATAGTTATGTTGTTTGGATGAAGGTGGTTGTGTTAACTCGTGGCGGGATAACGAGGATCGTCGTGTACGTGTTTCCGGTGATAACTCAGGTGGGGAAAAGAATCAACCTATCGCCGGAATCGATAAGTAGTAGATTATATGATAATTGTGTAGGGCGACCTAAACCCTACTGGTAGTCGAGTAATCGACAAGACCAAAATCCCATTGGAAACCTTTTCTGTAAAACCAATGGTGATTCGAGGATTGTAGGTTTATCGACATTGAGTTGATTTTAAGTATTTGAGGATGTTTGATTTTGCTATCGAATTTACTATGATACGCTGGTTGAGGTATTCCATCTGCATGTGAAGTATTATTTCGGTGTTTGAATATTTATGATATTGAGGATGTTTGTTGTCTGTCACGGCCGTGATGGCTATCACGGCCAGGCCGTGATGGCTATCACGGCCAGGCCGTGACAGAGTCTGACTTTGTTATTTATTTGGTTTGATTATTATGAGTTGGTGGTGATAAATTGCTTTATATGATATTGAGATATTTGAATATTCTGTTGATTAATGTGTTATGCATGATCTGTCTGGGTTTAATATTGTGCTTAGTTGATTTTTAAGTAAGGATATGTGTTGTTCGGGAGATAATTGTTTGGGTGAGAGAATAAAGGTGATTTAGAGGTGCCTAGCCTAATTAAGTGGTGTTATCTATGAGGAAAAAGGTGTTGAGACTATGATGGAAGGTTGAGGCACTAGGTTATTATTGATGTAATTGTTATTCACAGCCGTGTGAGTGGAACACACGAGGTCAGGATATCCTATTTTGGGATATCGGATATTGCGAGTGAGTGCCCTACGGATGTGGATGCCGAGGTAGACTACCGTAATACTCTTTAGTTCTTGACGAGTTCGCATGTTCTTGGCACTGGACCGTTATGGAATGATATTCCTTGACGAGTTTGCATGTTCTTGGCCTTTGGACCGTTACGGATTGATACTCCTTGTGGCGTTCGTATGTTATTGGCACTGGACCATTTTAGACTAATACTTGTTTAGTCTTTGATGCGTTCGAAAGTTATTGGTGTCTTGGACCGTCCTGGACTCCTTGACTAACGTGATAGGAATAGAGATGGCCACGTTGGTATAAAAGTTTAGTTATATTAGATTGGGGTAGAGGATGATACATTATTTTGAGGATGACTTGTTAGTTATGTATGTTGATTGTGCAGTGACATTTATTGTATAATTTACTATTACTCTTTTCCGCTTTTTGATGATAGAACTGTTTCTTATTCCCTATATCTTTCTGCGTGTTGTATTTTATTTACGATATGATCACATGCGAGAAGACCCGATGGAGGAACCAATTGCTGAGGAGTTAGATGGAACTCCTTACGAACCAGATGCTGGAGGTCGAGCTGTGATTCAAGGCGATTAGAGTATAGACATTATGACTAGTGTGTCTAAAGAGTATTTATATTTCCGCTAAGTATGTCTGTAGTGAAGTTTATGCCTGTGAGGGATCCTACTGAGAGGGTACCCTTAACAGTGCCCTTGGAATGTAATAAATAAACAGGTGTGTATTTATGTAATATAGTTTTGGTATGTTTTATATCTACATAAGTTATATAATTATTAATTAAGTTTTAATTTTTACGTATTTTCAACGATAAGCGAGCGATTAAGTAAATAAATATTAAGGTTTTAATGTAATAATACAATGGGGCACAACGGGGTCTCTCAATGAGGACTGTGGCGCTTCCACCTCCATGGTACTACCTTCATACGCTACAAGTCACCGGTCTCCTTCATGAGCATTTTGATCCAGTTGAACCGCTTGCGGAGGATCCAGTGGAGGAGGATCCCGAGGAAGAACCCCTTGAGCTGATAGAGGTCGAGGACAAGGAGGAGGAGGAGCCAGAGTATACCATCCGCAGGATCCAGGAGATGACGACATCCCTATCGATGATGGCGGTGACGTTATCGATCCGGCATCTGATATCTCGTCTGGGGGTAGCATCAGTGGTCACTTTGCAGGCAGGAGGCATTGGTAGATCGTTCGTCGGCTTTTGGAGTTGTCCCGATAGTCCCTAGGCTTTTAGAGCCATCTTTTGAGTCTTGTACCCAGTTCCCTATCCCCGGTTTGATGTTTCTTTTTACCTGTCTCTTCAGTAGCTGTTTTAGTGTATGCTGGCCAGTTCGACAAGGCCTGTTTTGTAATCAAACCTAAGATCCCAAGTGGGATAGTTATATTTATATGAATGATGTTTATTTTCATGTTCCCAATGTTCATCACCTTTTCTTAACTTCTTTTAACCAAAAATAAATAAAATTGAGTACCCTTTTTCAGTAACCCTATATAAAAGGTTATTCTTCCGAAAGCGACCAACGTTTTAAATAGGTTTCTTTTCCGCAATGGGTAACCATGTGATGCCGGGTTTTAGGGTGTCGCAGCTGGCCCCAGTACCCTTCATGGTACCTTTTTATGCTGTGGTACCAGGACCCATACTCGCACCTACACTAGAGCCTGGACTTTCCCCAGTTTCGGAGGATGAGGACCCCGCAGATCCAGTCTATGACCCGTTGCCCGTTGCTGAGGCCCCAGCACCACCCGCGATTAGGGCCACCGGGTCAGAGTCCTCCCGAGTATCCTCCCGACGACTACCATCCAGAGATGCCAGGGATTACCGACGAATATTTAAGAGAACTACCACATATAGGAGCTCTTCCAGTAGCAGTGGAGGAGAGGCAGGTCCATCGAGACCTCGGGGTTACGGCAGGGGTAGCAGTCTGTGATAGCCTAGGCCAGGGCTATTCACGTAGGTGCATGTGTGAGGCTTTTGATGTATTTTGAGAGGGGAGGGGGTGTGGAGAGAATCGGTGAGGCATCTTTCTTTAGATCTTTGATGTATTTTCATTGATGTTACCAATTTGTACCTATTGGGATCCTATTGATGGGATTCCCTTTACTGTATTGTATCAGGTTATGATGTGTATATGTTATGCATGTTTATATACTGATCGGGATCCTAAATATTATGAGTTTTCTTTAATGGGACATCGAGACGTTTCAGGAAGCAGAGCCTCCACTGTAGTGAATTCTGAACCTGGTCTCAAATTTCCAACCGGACAAATCCATTTCAAATTAGATCAAGTAAAGTTGTATTTAGTAAAATTCGAACTTGGTTAAAAAAAAAACCTCAACATCAACAAGTTATTATTTCCGAAATCAAAATAAGTTGCCGAGATGGGTTTGATAGTTCAAGTGGTTTGAGCTAATGGTATAAGGAGTTGGAGGAATAGGAAGTCCAATGTTCAACCTTTGACAAAAGAGAAAAAATTAACATAGCAACTAATTACTAATATTGACCTATAATAATAAAAAAAAAAGTTGCCTATATTTTCACTTAAAAATGGCCGACGATGGATAGTATCATCATCAAGCAGTCATCACAAAGTCTGACGTTTAATTACATTGAAAACAACTTGTTATATGCAAAAGCCAAAATCATTAGTCAGTAAACAGCGACTACAATATTTCGGGAGAAAAGTTCATACAACGTAAGCCAAATTTGAAAACATCCGTACTAACGATTTTTATTTTAAAATTTTTTAATGAGTAGCCTTATAACATTTGTTAAGAATATAAAAATAGAAATATGATATTATATATACGAAGAGTTATATATTTGAATTTGCCATATGGATGTTGATTTTATCATGTAACTTCTTCTTTTTTTGTATTTTTTTTCATTTATACATGCTCCTTTGAAATTGTTCTTTGTTAGTATATGTCTTATTAATTATAGTTAATGAAATTGGTACTCCAAATTATTTATTCACATTCCCTATTCCCTATTAAGAAATCATTGTTTTAAGTTTTATTTTCACAAAATTATTAATCATTGAGGAATGTGAATAGACAATTATAAATTTTACTCCATGTTGTCCTTAATATAAAAAACAAAACCGTAAAACACACAGATCAAGGAAATATATTGAAATGAGTTAATTGAAATTGATATTCATATAAATTTCCAAAATTACCCCTTCTAATTAATGAACAAACTCACTTGTATGGAAAATTGATATATCTCGTAAATAAAAATCATATTATAAATGAGGGTAATATGAGAATTTGCATTTAATATATGTGAAAATTGATGCATATTTCTTATATTTTGGACCAAAAAAAAAATACCAATTTGTTTCTTAATTATATTAAGGACCGAAGGGAGTAATATAGTCTCATTTATTGACTTTTTTTTTTACAAAAAATGGTTATTAGGGATGACACTCCTAAAATTATCGAGCAGCATGCCAATGACATACTAGAACTGCTAGCGCCAATGACATACTAGAACCGCTAGCAAAGACCCAACCCAGAGAACTGCATAGGCCCAGATCAGAAGAAGTGTCACCCAATTGCAACTACTTCACTTGTCCATGAGTGAAAAGGGATCTCTGAGGGGGTTGCCCACGAAGACGGATTTTAATGATGTTAGGGTATTTGATCCCTTGCCAATGGGGAGAGTGAGAGTTCAACTACGAATCTTTAATCACTTGTGTCAACCCGCATTGGCTGTTAACTACTTTTATATATATATATATATATATATATATATATATATATATATATATATATATATATATATATTTACTTTATGTTATTTTTTCCCTTTGTTTAATATGTATGATAATCTTTAAGGAATATGTAAGAAGTTTATTAATTTGAAAAAGTTTAATGTCTGCTTCTTTGATTAATTAGAAGCAAATAATAGAGGTTATTAAATGCTCCATAACAAATGCCTTTCATACATTCGTCAACAAAACCTTTTATTTATTTTTTTGGTAGAGTCAACAAAACCTTTTAATTCATACAATTTATTGGACAAGTAAAAGATATTACCAAACTACCATTTATTACACAGTAAAAAATACTTATATTTTATTAAATAATAATTATATATTATATTTAAAATATTCATATTATTTTTTTTAATTTTATCTCTCGATTATTAACATTAATGATAAAGTCAAAAAATAGTTGATGAAAAAAAAAGAGTATTTTATTTTCTAAATAGACAAAAAAAATATTCCAACAATTAAAATAAAATATTTTTTTACTGAGAGGAAGAGAATATTTTATTTGGGTGTTTTTAATGATTGTCTTAAAGACACTACTTAAAAATTATAAAAAATTTATAACAAAAAATATGGCATTTAATACATGAAAAATTAAAAATTTATATGCTTATTTAATCCTTACCATTTTTAAAGAGGCTTTTAGAAAACTGCATTTTAATAATTAAACGCTGAACAATTAATATTTAATATAATTGAATTAAAATATTTAATTTTTTGTTAAAAAATTAATTTTTTTAATTTGTTAACAAAAAAAAAAAAGACAACTTTTTCCTTTCCGCTATTTTCTGGTGTTTCCACTGTTCCCATATTGATTGCCCCACTGATTTGTGCGTATAATAATTTATTGAGAAAGGGAGGGAAACAGAGAGAGCTGGACGCATAGCTGACTTTTGCAATGCATGAGTAAATGCAGTTGCTGTCGGTTTTGACTCTTTTTCTTTTACCTCATTTTCCTTGGGTCAGCGATTTTAAACGTAGCCTTGTGTTCTCTTGTCTTTATATAAGTTTGCTTAAAATGATATCATGGCAGCCCCAGTTGTAAACGCTTGTCTCTGCATTTCTATGAAGGAAGAAAAGAGCAAGATTTTCATTCTAAGAATTGAGAGTCTACAAATACAAACATATAAAGGAGACACAATCAACCCTTTTGCATAGAGAACTCAAGGTAACTAGCTAGCTAGCTATATCATTTCTTTTGACATAACATGGGGAGACCACCTTGCTGTGACAAAATTGGGATTAAGAAAGGGCCTTGGACTCCAGAGGAGGACATCATCTTGGTCTCTTACATTCAAGAACATGGACCAGGGAATTGGAGATCAGTCCCTACAAATACAGGTATAAGACTAATTATTCAGGTCCTAATATATATAATTTTTCCTTCATTTATTCAGGTCCTAATATATATCAATTTTTCTTTTCTTTTCCAGGTTTGATGAGATGCAGTAAAAGCTGCAGACTTAGGTGGACTAACTATCTTCGACCTGGTATCAAACGAGGTAACTTCACCGATCATGAGGAGAAAATGATAATTCACCTCCAAGCACTTCTGGGCAACAGGTAGCTTGTTAGTTGTTAGCTTATTATATCATTAGAAGAAGTGATTCAAATCTTACCTCTTATACCTCCCGACATCTCTGTATTACATTCTAAACCACCCGGCTACCTTATAAGTCCTGTATACCTGTTTTATCCTTATATATGCAATATCTCGTGTTTGAAAGAGTTAATAATAGAGTTTAAAATATTTCCAAATTTTGGGTGTGATCTAGTATATCTTTGGTGAATTACCAACAAGAAGTAGGATGGTCAAATTAAGAAAAAGAAAGAAACAAAGTTTCGGGGTCTCTGTTTTTGCTTTAAATTGTTAATCAATTGTTTTTCAAAGTTTCTGACATGAGGTATATTGAATGGAGCAGATGGGCTGCTATAGCTTCCTATCTTCCACAGAGGACAGACAATGACATAAAAAACTATTGGAATACCCATTTGAAGAAAAAGTTGAAGAATCAAACAGATGGTCATGACAAAGCAGGACACTCTTCTAATTCACAGCCAAAGGGTCAGTGGGAGAGAAGGCTTCAAACAGATATCCACATGGCCAAGCAAGCTTTGTGTGAGGCACTGTCCTTTAACAAACCCTCAAGTTCCCATCAAAACCCTACAGCCAATGTCGCAACACCAAAACAAGCACCCTCATATGCATCCAGCACTGAAAACATAACCCGATTGCTCCAAAACTGGATGAAGAAATCACCATACTCAGCTGAATCAAACTCAGGAAATAATTCCTTCAGCAACATGGTAACCAGAGGATCTAGTTCTAGTGAAGGAGCACAGAGCACTATCACGTACACACCAGATAATCATGCTTTTGACTCTTTTTGGAGCTACAACTCCTTCAACTCTGAGGGTTCCAAATCTGACAAAAAATTGACAGCTCATGAGGCTGGACCCTCCGATGAAGAAAGCAAGCCAAATTTGGAGACACGAGTCCCTCTCATGTTGCTGGAGAAGTGGCTTTTGGATGATGGAGCAGTTCAATGCAATGAAGATCTAAAAGATCTAATGAACATGTCACTGGAGGAAAGTACAGCAGGGTTGTTTTAGAAAGTTGCGCAGCTTAGCTTATTAGAGCTCTTGTAAATGGAACTAAACTACTTTTCTAGGCCTGAGAAGGAAGATTAGCTTCCTCTTATCTTAGTCGACAAAGAAAAAGTGTACATTACAAGTACATCTACATCGTTAATTATGCTGTCTACAAGATAATAGAGTTGAAAGTGTATTTTGAGCACTTATAAAATGAAATTTAACATAATTAAAATTTATCCAAGTTCAAAAGCTTAGTCCTTAACTTCCCTTCTACGTCGTCTCCCCTTTTATCATTGCAGGCATTTCGGTTCCATACAGTGAAAATTTATTTATTTATTTATCTTTCTTTTTCCTAATAAATCCTTTAGATTAACTTATATTGGTGGTAGATCTGAGAAATATTGATCTATTGTTTTTTATTAAAATAAAAAAATCTATTTTCTGGCTTTCGTGGCAGATTTTGTGTTTTGGTGTTTTATTTTTTGTCTGGGTAATGTTTTCTTTTCCCTTGGGTTCTATCATAACCTTCATTTCTTGGGCAAAAAGAAACAGTGGGTTTTTATTTTTTTCACCCTACCAGATTTTAAAAGAAAATGATTTTAACATTCAATAATTTAAAAATTATATTTTAGATATTTTAAAGAAAAAAAAAGATATTTTGTATTGGTTTACAATCACAAACAAGCATTTTTTTTAAAAACAGTTAGTAATTTTAATTTTTTTTTTTCAAAAGTTGATAAAAGTAGATTTTTATTTTGACCTTAAAAATGATTTTTTTTAAAACAACCATTTAAAAGGAGTAATTCTTGTCAGAGTTATTTCGCTTAATAACTTATCAGAGATATTGAATTTCAATAATCCGATCGTCAAATTAAAATTTCTTATTGAGTAGATCAACTCCACAAAGTTTCATAAAATTTCAAAAATATTTCATAATTCATCGAGTAACTTCGATTGAACGTATAATATGTTTTCTAAAAATATGAGTAAATGTCGACTATAAGATTACATAGCTATGAATGTCCAATTTTTCTGAAATTTGGTATGCATGATTGTTAGGATAATATAACAATATTCAACGGTTAGATTGTTGAAATTCAATGTCTCTGATGAGTTATTAAGCGAACTAACTCTGACAAGATTGACTACTGGAGTAAATGGATCCCCACCCTCTCTCTCTCTCTCTCTCTCTCTCTCTCTCTCTCTCTCTCTCTCTCTCTCTCTCTCTCTCTCTCTCTCTCTCTCTCTCTCTCTCTCTCTCTCTCTCTCTCTCTCTCTCTCTCTCTCTCTATATATATATATATATATATATATATATATATATATATATATATATTTGTCTTCATTTCTCTTAAATGTAATTGATGCTAGCATTTATTGGATTGAATATATTTAATAAATGTTGAAAAGTATCGTAGATTTTTCGTAAAATTTGCATTAATGAATCAATTATTGCCTTTCAGTTACAAAACAAAATTTTTACTCTAATGCGTTCACTATACTTTTTCTCATTAGTTAAAAGGAATTCATAACATTTTGGTCGAATATCATTAAGTTGGAACCAAAATAGTTATGGTTCATGATCCTCAAATTTTGATATTAATAAAATGATTAAATTAGAATAACATGAAATAGACATATATAAACACGAGAAGTGGGTTGAATTGTGTTTATCAGGCTTTTATAAAAAGTTAAAATCTTTTCGCAAGCACAAACACAGAACAGACCAGTGAAAAACTTGTCAGTCAGACAATTAACTTGTCTGAAGGTTTTCAACAAAAAATACTCAAGCATGTAAGATAAAAATTTGTTTGATATTTACAGTTTTAACCCCTTTAGTTAGTTAACAGCTAAAATAAACAAATAACTAAAGAGATAAGGAATAGAGTTACACACAATTATTTTATCCTAGTTCACCCCTTAACAACTAGGGCTATGTCAAGTCCTTGGAAGCAACAAGTTTCCTCCACTATAACTAATCATAATACAGGACAGACAAGTATTCTTTGCACACTTAGCCTCTCCACGCTCCTAGACAACTATTGTTTGCACACCTAACCTCTTCAGATACACTCAGATTTGTTTGAAAGAAAGTATAATAAATACAACTTGCAAGTCTTTCACAAACACTCAGAAGAATAAATTAAATGTGAAGTTTGAAAGACTGCTTAATAACTTCAAATGATTGAAGAATAAATAATGAAAGAATGAAGACTTAAATGCACAGAGTAATTGCTCTTGAGTTAATGTTGTGTTCTATTTTCATCTTCAATGTCTTCTCTATTTATATCCTTCAATCAAAATAAATTCGTTACAGACATTCCTTCCGATTTTTGGCTTCAAGTTAAGCTTCATTAAATGCAACAGAGTTGTTCTGAGCAGCCATTAATGCTTAGGAACGTTACTTGTACTCTAACAGAGAAGTTCAATGCTTTATGCTTTATGAAGCAGCCAAATCAGGGTTCTTCAGGTTGTTTTTGTACTTTGCTGTGTACATTTCCTTTTTCGTGTAACTTCCATGTGTACTAGGGAATAAAGCATTTTGGTAGTACTCCCCTTTTGAGTTACAAGGTTGCTTTTGAATATTTGGTCTTCTGAAACATTGATCCTTGTAAGAGAGATCTTCAGCATATTCTGACTTAAGTAGACAACTCACAAAACTATTCAGCCTTGAGTTTGTTCTTCACTGAGTGTTAGCATACGGGTGAAGACATTGTTATTACTGATGAACATAGTTTTGAGATTGTATTTAACCCTCATACATAATGTTTTTAAACATCATTTGAGTTTAATTGATGGGTCTTGGGTGCATTTCATGACTTTGGGCCGATATTGGGTCTAATTGTATTTTTCAGCATAATTGGCATCCAGACATTGTTTATGTATTTAGAGCATAACTTTTGTTGTAGACATTATAAAATTGTGATTTAATTTTTTAGGAATTCTAAGAGAATTATCTACAACATTCATGAAGACCTTGAAATCAAATTCAGATGAGAAGAGGGTCAAATCTGAGCTGAAAGTGAGACCAGAGGTGTTGTTACGTGAAACTGAACATGGAGCAGTGTTTGGGCCATAACTTGGGCTGTGGAGGTCAGATACACCTGAGACCAAGATAATTGTGAAGAAGGCACATTAGGCTACAACTTTTGTGAAGATAACTAAACCAAATGATGTCGTTTTGATGAAGTAAATTACTTTGTAAAGTAAGTCTCGGATCCTGAAGTAAATTGTGCCTAACTCACTCATTTGAGGTCGAATTGGAGCAAATTTGGTGACCACTTGAAGCCGGGCCAAAGGGACACGTTTGGGATTGTTTAATTTGTTAATTTAGGGTGTTTTATAATGAGAAACAGGGGCAGAACAGAAGATACGAAAATAACTCTCTCTTCTCCTTCTTCTTCATTTTTTCTTAGGGTTTTCTAGGTCCTTGTTGATGGATTTTCGTTTTCTAAGTTGTTTCTCCACAACAATGGAGAGCTAAACTCCTTAAAACAATCCTTGGGTTGACATTCTTATGGGTTGACGCCGTTTCCGGGGCCATTCTATGTTTTTTGATCATTTTAGGAGTAGTCTTATTTAGTTACTAATTGTTTGTTCACTATTTCAGGTAGTATAGTATAGAATTGTCTCATTTTGCTATTTTTAGGCTTAACCGGGTAATTAGTGTTAATTGGTTCATATTGTGCATGAGTACTAGGTCCAGTATTGATAATCACTTGTTTGAATTAGACCTTGAGATTTAAAGAACATTCCACACACTTAATAAAGCAAATAGCCTTAGTGAAAGAATTGAATCTGAATTTGGAATTATACCTGAGCTTGAGCCTAAGTCTGATTTTTCTAGTTCTAGTGATTCTTTATCTGTAGCTAACTCTGATTCTGTATGTGTCTGTTTCTGTTTCTGTAATTGAATCTGAAATTGAGATGGCTGATAAAAATAGGACTCTTAAAGAGCTTGTTGCTCTTGTTACTTATCAACCTTTGAGCATTCAATATCCTGATCTTGATATTCCTTTTGAGCTTAAATATGGATTGATTCATTTGTTTCCCAAGTTACATAGTCTTGCAGGTGAGGATCCACATAAGCACCTTAAGGAGTTTCACATTGTTTGCTTAACCATGCAACCACAGGGCATACCATAAGAGCATATCAAGCTGAGAGCCTTTCCTTTTTCGCTTGCTCATTCTGCAAAGGATTGGTTATACTATCTGTAACCTGGTGTTGTGACTTGTTGGAATGATATGAAGAAACTGTTTTTAGAGAAGTTCTTCCGTGCATCCAGAACTGCATCAATAATGCAAGAAATATGTGGTATAAGACAGAATTCTGGAGAGACTTTTCATGAGTATTGGGAGAGGTTCAAAAGGCTATGTGCAAGCTGTCCTCATCAAATCAGTGATCAGTTGCTTATCCAGTATTTCTAAGAGGGTCTGATATCATGGCTATGGTGTATGGCATCTGTATCTCACCAGAACATACATCATAACATGGCATAGCAATACACAGCATATAACATCATCACAATACACTCATATCAACATGGCATCTCAATCAACATATGCTATGCGGTACAACACTACTCCGCTACTCCATTATGCATGTGGATCCAAACTATCTTAGGAAGGCAACTTCGGAGTTACATATCCACATTGGCCATAAAAGCACCAACACCGGCAGTTCACCAAACCATGGGTGAACCCCTTGGATAGCGGACATACCATAACGTGGGTACGCCACCGCGGGGGCGCATGGTTTACCAAACCTTGGGTAAACCATCCGAGACTTGGCCAGATCGTTGTACTCTAGGAGGACCTCCCCTATGTTGAACTTCCCCCACAAACAACTTCAACGTATGAATGCATGAGGACAACAACAAACAAGGCAACCACCTCCATTGCTTGGGTCAATAAGCACCCAATGTAACGCCCTTCTTTACATTAGTAACCCAAATTAATTTTCTAGTAAAACCTTTAAAAATATTTAAATTAAATAATCTAATCATAAAATTTTTTACAAAAATCACTTATGAAAGTATCTCGTATATTCAAAATAAATGAATAAAGTATTAGTGCTAAATAAAACATTATATCCAAATAAAATAAATCCACAAAAAAATAATTAATAAAATCCACACAATTCTTTTAAAATTGTTTTTGTCTCAAAACACGGACGTCTAATAAACCCAAAAGAACAAATAAATAAACTGTAACTAACATCTTCAAGAATCTCTCAAAATACTGTATCATCCATCTCATCACCTGCAAACTCTGAAAGACAACACCACTAATGAGATTTTTAATCCCAGTAAGTAAACACAGTTCTAAAAGGTTTTCGAAAAGATGTTGCTTTCAGCCATGTGTAACCGGAAAAACAACCATGGTAATCCGCCATTTCCAAAATAATATATCTCAAAATAATTTATGTAAATTAAGGATAATCAATACAATCTCACAAAATTCATGCACAAGTCATAACTTCATCAATAGATATATTCCATCACTAAAGTATGTATAACATAAATAAAATCATACAAAGGACATCTCTCGTGTCCAAATAATCTCAATTTATCATCCAAGTCTCTTTTATTTGATTACCCAGTTTTAGTCTATGAACTCATGACAAATGCAATGGCATCCACTGCCTTCCCCTTCCCAGAAGGAGGTTTCTATAATGGGTCTTCCCCTTCCCAGAAGGAGGTATCTGTCTTCCCCTCCAACGAGGAGGTATTTGTCGTCCCCTCTAACAAGGAGGTATCTATCATCCCCTTCCCTGAAGGAGGTATCTGTCTTCCCCTATAACGAGGAGGTATCTGTCTTCCCCTCTAACAAGGAGATATCTGTCTTCCCCTCTAACGAGGAGGTATCTGTCATCCCCTTCCCTGAAGGAGGTATCTGTCTTCTCCCCTAACGAAGAGGTATCTGTCTTCCCCTATAACGAGGAGGTATCTGTCATCCCCTTCCCAGAAGGAGGTATCCGTCTTCCCCTCAAACGAGGAGGTATCTGTCTTCCCCTCTAGTGAGGATGTATCTTTCATCCCCTCTATTGAGGAAATCATTCCTCTAACGAGGAGGTATCCATCATCCCATATATCTTAACAATCACAAAAATCATAATTCAGAATCATATTTTGGACATATATCATGACCCCAGGTCATGATATATCACCTCATATGTCAATCTCAATGATATAGCATCATGACAAGACAACACTATAACATCACAAATCAATTAATAATATATATATATATATATATGATGTCGTGCGACGCGCGTTGCGCGCCGCGCTCTGTGATTCCGGCAAGTGTACCGGATTGCCGTCAAGTAATAAAAGATATCGAACCCACAGAGACTGTGTTCTCGAATCGCAACTAATTATCAAATCGATCAGATCTGGACTGTTTAAAAAGATTTTTATATTTTTGAAATGGGTTTTTAAATTTGAATTAAGAGATAAAACAAAATCAAACAAAACAGAAAACAAATCTTTTTGGTTTTACAGATTTAAAAGGATTCCAAGGGAGTTGGGTTACCTTTGAGGCTGTTTACGTTACTAATCTGATTTACCTTTGTTGATTACCGAAATTGCCTTGAAGGCGAGTTTATCCTCTAATAGCTTAAGCTCCCTCTCGGGTTACAAAAGCCGTGCCCAATTGACCCGACCCCTACTCTCGTGGTAGTCGATCCCAGATTGGACCCTTTGCGCTTCGTGACAACTCGTTGCTCCTCGAGGGACGGCTTCTAACTCTCGTGATTTCAGTCCCAAGTCTGACTTCTATATGTCCGACACCTAAGTTCACCGCTAGGTTCCTCCTTAGAATGTCTAAGTCGTGCAAATAACCTAAGTTCACCGCTAGGTTCCTCCTTAGAATATCCACACCTCGCTGATAAGCGGCCGCCGAACTTTACGAGTGAAACACACTAGAAATCCTAAGTTCACCGCTAGGTTCCTCCTTAGAACGTCTCACGCCACGCAAATAAGCGGTCGCTGATTTTACGATTGATTAAAACGCTAGAAATCAGATCTAAAGCAAAATCATAATTACAAAGATATTACATCAAATTCAACATCGTAAACAAAACTCGGGCAGAGCCCCTATCCCTAGAAACAAACTACTACTCCAGCCTTCCCATGGAGATGACAGGCTGGTTTACAAAATACATAAAAATAAACTAAGAGAAGAGGGAGGAGAAGAAGAGAGATCCTAAATCTATGCCTAGGTAGTAGCCAAGTGTAATCCGATCTATATCATACATTCTGCATCTGCCTGGTCCCTATTTATAGAATTTGGGCAGTTAGAGTCCTAATCCAACTCAAATTAGATCCAATTCTGTTACTTCTGATCCAAGTAATGCGCGTCACGGCCGTGATGGCCATCACGGCCATGCCGTGACGGATTCTGACTTGTGGTGGTTTTGGGTCACGGCCGTGATGTGCATCACGGCTAGGCCGTGACAGACTCTGACTTCAGCCCTGCTTCCTTTTCAGTTTTGCTCGATCATGGCCGTGATGGGCTCTGTTTGACTCATTTTCTTCACTTTTAAAGCCCTGTTTTTATCCAAACTTCATCATGGTTGATCTTGAGCATTTTACCCCTTTATTTCTTCAAAACAACACACGAAAACCGCCTTACCCGTTCCAAAGGAAAATTAACCTAAAATCTAATAAAAATATGCCTAAACTACATGGAAATGCATGCAAAATGATGGACAAAGATGATGTGAAATCACACTCATCAATATATTACACACCAATTCGTGAATTCCATGTTACAAAGCCTTTTGTTCAATTTCAAAATAAATCACAGCCATGCAAATTTATTTTTAAGCTATACGTACATATATATACCAAAGAAAGGCTTCATACCAATTCTCGCTTCAGTAGGTTCATTAACGTAAATTTGTGAATGTCCAGGGAACAAAGATTTTCACAACAAACAATATTATACATGAGCAAACAGGCCAAAGTAGCAAAAGATTATAGCGCCGTTGACTCAGCTTACACAAAAAGATCAACCGTTTGTGAGGACTATTGAATGTGAAGGAAGTTTTCAAAGGATAAAGGAATGATTAACCACTGCACCAGCATTAATAGTTCCTAAAGCCACCGAACCTTACGAGGTTTACTGTGATGCTTCATATCAAGGCCTGGGTTGCGTGCTAATGTAGCACCGGAAGGTTGTGGCATATACGTCACGTCAACTAAAAGTCCATGAGAAGAACTACCCGACTCACGATCTAGAACTAAGACCTCATCTATATCGGGCTAAGTTCGATGTTTTCATCGATCACAAAAGCCTAAAGTATCTGTTCGACCATAAAGAGCTTAACATGAGGCAATGACGGTGGATGGAGTTTCTGAAGGACTATGACTTCGCGTTGCAGTATCACCCCGGAGAGGCGAACGTCGTAGCAGATGCCTTAAGCCGAAAAGCCATGCATATCTCAGCAATGATGGTGAGTGAATTAGAGTTGATCGAAAAATGTCGTGCTCTCGACTTGATGATGGAAATAAGCCCAAAAAGAATCAGTGTGGGAATAATTCAAATCTCAAGTGGATTGATGGGGGAAATCCGAGAGCAACAAGCTACCGACGCACATCTTCAAGAAAATAAAGAACTTATGGAACAGGGCAGAGCCCCCGAGTTTAATCAGGGACCAGATAATACCTTAAGGTGTAATGGATGCAAATTGAGTATCCATCCCGGATCAACCAAGATGTATCAAGACCTAAAGTAGAGATTTTGGTGGCCAGGCATGAAGAAACAAGTAGTAGAATATGTGGCATCTTGCCTAACTTGCCAAAAGGCCAAAGTAGAACATCAACGACCCGGTGGAATGTTACAATCCCTAGACGTACCGGAATGGAAATGGGAGAGTATATCCATGGACTTTGTAGTATGTTTACCAAGAACTCCCAGAGGTTTCAATTCGATTTGGGTAATCGTTGACCGATTGACGAAGTCGGCACACTTCTTACCCGTCAAGGCTAACTATACGGTAGAAAGACTAACTGAGGTGTATATCAGAGAAGTGATTAGACTCCACGGTGTACCATCCAGTATCTTTTCAAATCGAGACCCGAAGTTTACTTCACATTTCTGGGGAAGTTTGCAGAAAGCCCTGGGGACTAGATTGAGGTTAAGTTCAGCTTATCATCCATAGATCGACGGACAGGCGGAAAGGACGATCCAGACTTTGGAAGACTTGCTACGGGCATGTGTCCTAGATAATCTTGGAAGCTAGGATGATCTTCTGCCGCTCGTAGAGTTCACATACAACAACAGCTATCATCCGAGAATAGGAATGGCACCCTACGAGGCTTTATACGGAAGAAAATGCCAAACACCGTTGTGTTGGTACCAAGATGGAGAGAGAGCGATTTTGGGTCTAGAGATTGTGCAACAAACCACGAAAAAAGTGAAACAAATTTGTGAGAGAAGATGAAGGCCTCACAAAGTAGACAAAAAAGTTATGCCGATCAAAGAAGACGACCCCTCGAATTTCAAGAAGGTGAGCATGTATTTCTAAGAGTCACTCCCACGACTGGGGTAGGTAGAGTTATAAAGTCTAGAAAACTCACTCCAAAATTTATAGGACCTTACCAAATCCTTCGTCGTGTTGGTCCAGTAGCCTACCAAATTTCTTTGCCACCTTTCCTTTCAAATATCCATGATGTCTTTGATGTCTCGCAATTGAGGAAGTACATCCCCGACCCATCACATGTAATTGAACCTGACATCATACAGTTAAAGGAAAACCTATCTTATGAGACTTCACCCGTGCGGATCGAAGATAGGAGGATTAAGCAACTCAGGGGTAAACGGATTCCCTTAGTTAAAGTTACTTGGGACGAAGCAACCGGAGAAGCAACCTGGGAAGTAGAAGACAAGATGAGATTACAGTATCCTGGATTATTTTCAGCTACGTAATTTCGAGGACGAAGTTTTTTTAAGTAGAGATAGTAATGTAACACCCCGATTTTTCTATTTATTTATAATCAATGTTGTAAGTGTGATTAATTATTTTGATTTGAGAAAATTATTTTAATAAACCAATATATGTCTTCATAATCAATTTTATTTTAGAAAATTATTTCTGAATTTTTCGGTAGAAAATTCCAGACGATCCCGGTCTGTGTTTTCGCCGTCAATAGACTCTACTGACCCAAAAAAATAAATTTCGAATCACAAAAGAAAATTTTAATTTTTATTACTCAGTTTTATTCATTTCTATGATTTTAGAAATTATTTATTTCTAAATAAATTTTTCAGGTAAAAATTTTACGAATAAAAATACGATCGATTTTTACAGATACAAAACAAATGGAACTGGAACGAGCTAAAATATTTTAAGCCTGATTTTCTTCAGAATGGAGGAGATTTGAACATGGACTTGACACTATAGAATCTCATCATCACCATACAAACCATAAATATGGTTAATTTGACAAGAAACCATCATATGGTCAAAAAATACATATTTTAACGCCAAAATTGGAAAAAATATGCTCCTCCCTCTCTTGTATACAGGCACCCCCCTCCCCAAAACACTATAAATACCCCCTTCATCAATCTATTCACTTGCACCATTCTCTCCTCTAATTCTCACTCACACTTTCTTTCCTTCATTTTTGCTTCTTCATTCACTTGTTCCTCTTGAGCTTGGGTTCTTCATCTTCACCTCCTCATCACCAACATCCTCAGTGTATAATCTCTCTACTCTACTCTTCATCTCTTGAGAAATATGGTTCTTGCATGCATGCATGTTGATTAGTCTATGTTGCATGTTCATGTTTTAGGAAAGGCTTTAGAAAAGTATACTTGGGTTAATCTTTTAAGATTGAAAATGAGTTTTTATCACTTAATACTCTCCAAAGTATGTTTTTATTAACATGGTTTTCATTGCCAACTTGTTGCATGTTTATAGTTTTAATCAAAATTTTTGAGAAAACTACTTAGAAAAGTCCTTTTAGCATCACTACTACAAAAAAGGGTTTTAGTAGCGCACTTTCAGTAGCGCTTCAATGAAAAACGCTACTAAAAAATAGGCGGAAGGTTTTTAATAGCGCTTCCTTAAGAGAGCGCTATCTATTCCTTATTCTAAGACAGCGCTTCTTTAAGGAAGCGCTATTGAATGTAGATTGATAGGAATAGATAGCGTTTTCTTGAGGAAACGCTACTATAAGTAAGAGAATAGATAGCGTTTCCTCAAAAAAACGCTACTATATGTAAGTAAATAGACAACGCTTTTTCAAAGAAGCGCTATCTATTCCCTTTTACTAAATATTTCCCTCACATCTTCTCGCGCGACTCTACTCAAACCCTCGCACGACTCTTTCTCGACCCTTCCCTCTTCTCTCACTCTGTGACTCCCTCGCTCCTTCCCTCTTCGACTTTTGCACGAAGGTTGTTGTCGACCAGGGGTAGGGACAGCGGCGGTCCGAGTTCGACGCGGCGATCTTGGCTCAGAACGGCAGTGCTGCTAGCGACGGAGGTACTGGCGGATGGGGAAACCGGATCTGGATCTGTGATGCGAATCTAAACTCGCGTGGATCTATCTTTCGGAGTAAGCCACTACAAACACACGGCGGTGCTGGCTCGGGACGGCTGTGTCTCTCTCGCGGTGTCGCGGTAGGGGGTACGGCGGTGGTGGCTCGGGAAGTCGGTTTTGTTCTGAGTGAGACGGCGCCTCGCGGCGGCACGCGACGGCTGGGGCTGGGAACAAACCCTTTGTTCTTCTAATTCAGAAATTTCTCCTTTGTATAGCGTATCTCTCTTCTTCTCTCATAACATTTTTTGTTGTTCTCTCTTCTCTTCTTCTTCTCATTATTCCATGCAGGTTCATTCTCGTGATTATTGAACTTGTTTCATTGTTCTTGTGATTATTCAATGCTTATTTCTTCTTTTATTTCTTCATTACGATTTCATGCTTTTCTTCACCTTGTTTTCTTACGCAGTTTTGGAGAAGTTCATGAATAAACTCTGGTTTCACCTCTAGTTAGAGAAGAATGTGAACAAATTCTGGACACTGCACTGATTTCGTCCTTGCAGGTTCATTCCTCGACTTTGTTTCATTGTTCTTGTGATTATTCAATGTTAATTTCTTCTGGGTATGCATGTATGTGGGTATATATGTATGTGAAATTGTGTATAGAGTGACCCATTTGAAACATGATTCAGTTTTGTGGATACCCTTTTGGTTTTCAGCTGAGAAACTGTTGTTTTCTATGTGTGTGAGTAAGTGTATGCTTTTGGGTAATAGTTGAAATATTTATCTGTTTTTTGAGTACCCTTTTGGAGTGGTTTTGTTGTGTTAAGAAACCTGGGAGTAGGCTACATGAATAAAAGCTTTAATAGAAGTTCAACAATGACATACAAATCTGCTACATGTTATGACTATCATCTCCTCTTTTACTTTTTTTTTTTTTGTGGCTATTTTCTTACTTCTTGCAGGTAAAAATCTGCTACATGTTATGACTATCAATCTCCTCTTAGATTTCATTGTCATGCATGTACCTTTCCAATCAAGAGGATTAGGTAACAAAGGAAGTAGAAAGGAGGCATCCCATTTGAGTAAAAACAGATGGCTTTCCTGCCTTCTCCTCTTGGTGTAGCATAGGAGTAACATGAATCATCCTAGAATCGTGCATCAATGTTTCAAGTTCTTACTTTCCTCATGGCTTACTCACCCAAGTAACACTCTTCAATTTTACTTTCACAACAATCAGTTGATTTGAACAAAGTTTCTCATACACTGTTGGAGATAAATGTGAAAGCATTAGAGTTTCAATTGATAACTTAGTCTTGTTAGACGATTTTATTTTCAAAAACAAGGCAATATTACAATAATTGATGTTTGAGAGACCAATTATTTCAATTTATCTTGATTCTATTGTTATTTGATTAGTCATTTTCCCCTCCCAATTTTATTATATATATCTTTTTATTGCTTGCTGAATGGAGTAAAAATCACTACACTTATTTTATATATGCAATGTAGTGATTTTTAAGGTTAGTGCATTTAGGTAGCTATTTCTACAAATCACTTATCAAATCCTAAGAAGGTTATATATGCAGGGCTCAATTACTTCAAGTCTAAATGAGATATTAAAAAGAAAAATTGTATGATTTTCTCAGCTGACTGATGGATGTGTTACTTTTCTGTTTCTAGGATCAGAAAGAGAAGCATTTTTACAATGGCAGGAACGGGCTTATCAAAGGGTAATATCCAACATTGTATTCCTTTTTTTTATTTTTATTTATTTGAGCCTTTTGTATCTTTGAGATCTTCCTTGGTAGTACTTGTATACTTGATTTGTAACCCATATATATACCCTTTATACATTGCTTAAAATTTCCCCCCCAACAATTAAACCAAAATTACACCATACTAAGGTCTCTGTCAATCTAAGTTATTTTGCAAGGAAGTGGTGGCACTAAGAACTTATTAGTAGGGCATCAGTAGTATAATAAAAAGTTCAAATTCCTTTCTTACTCACTGAAATGATTTTGCCAAGTCAGTTGAGTAACGGGTGGGGCCTCAACTTGTTAAGGTATTGACATAATATTCAGAAAATAGATAGTGTTATACTTCAAACTTAAAACTGAAATTCATTTATTTATTTTGCATTTGCATTTCTTGTCAAAAATTGAAGGTATGCTGCATCTTTGGCTGTATCTTTCCTTGGTTTATTATTTTGCATTATTGAATCAGTTGGCCACAGAAAGTTGTTCTACCTTCTCATCTGATATG
Source organism: Sophora flavescens (assembly GCA_030762895.1). Classification (NCBI taxonomy): domain Eukaryota; kingdom Viridiplantae; phylum Streptophyta; class Magnoliopsida; order Fabales; family Fabaceae; genus Sophora; species Sophora flavescens. Next base: position 107,868,570 of record CM061067.1, on the reverse strand, counting down.
GTCTATACTTATTTTGGTTGGCGTTTTCTACTAGCTTTCTTCAACCAATAGTATATATTTTCATGTGAGGACATATTCAGAAATGAACACTAGATTAACACTAAGTCTCTTTGTCAAATAAAAGGGGTGGATTGAGTTGCCATACTTGGATTCATTTTATTCCACTTATCAAAGTTCTATCTTATAATGCATTACTGTCCAATACCCTTTATATGTACTACCATTTTGCATGTATATATGTAATGTGAGGCATAATAATACACTCCAGTTACATTGTGTGAAGGGATCAGTTTCTTCCTTTAATGGTGTTGATGTTGATGTTACATGTGGTTTAGGCCTGGGAGAATATACTACTCTGGCATTTGCTGGGGCTTTCAGGTGAGTTGCCAAACAACAACATGAATGCAGCCCCAACAACATGAATGCAGGACCAACATGTTCTTAGTTGCAGAACCAAGTAGAAAGTGCACAACCATAATAACATAGCCAACCAAAAGTCCTACCCGAAAGTGAAAACAAGGCAGGAAACACACAAAGAAATGTAATGCAGACCTGAGTCCACCAAACAGTAAGTTATGACTTACTTTCATGCGCGCAGCTTAAGTTTTTTGGTTTTAGTGACCAACGATTCAAAAAATTATTAACACCTTGCTTTACAATTGATTTTATATAGGTGATTCATTGACGGGAAAAGGCAAGAACAGCTTCAACTCAGAGATTGAAATTTCAAGCAGGTGAAGATGGATTATGTTTATGGACCCGGAAGAAACCATCTCATTGTTCCAGGGCCTGTCAACATCCCGGAGCCAGTCCGGGCAATGAACCGAAACAATGAGGACTACCGTTCTCCAGGAATTCCAGCAATGACAAAAACTCTACTTGAGGAATGACAACAATATTATGTAGCCAATGTATTAGCTTCTTAGCATTATTCTTGGACTTGACCATTGTATTGTAGAGCTGCAGAATATAGAAAAAAGAGAGCTCTTGCTTTTTTTTTTGGTGGGGTTCATTCAATTTGTTACTGTGAATTGTGTTAAAGTATATTACTTAATTAATTGGTTATATATGCATGATTTTGATATTTGGTTTGGTTTATATATATATATATATATATATATATATATATATATGCTTACCAATATGTAAGCTTTGTACATTAATTATATATGTGTATGAGTGTGATGTACCTAAATATAGTGTTACTGTGAATTGATGAGGGATGGTTGTGCAGGTGGGAAATGTAGAAAAACAGTGAATAATGAAGGAAAAAAAAGGGGGGGTATAGGTAGCGCTTTCTCAAGGAAGCGCTACCTAAAGTATGTAATAGATTGTCTTTAGACAGCGCTTTCTCAAGGAAACGCTACCTATTCCTACTTTCAGTAGCGCTTTCTTGAAAAAACGCTGCCTAAAGTGACAAATAGACAGCGCTTTCTTGAAAAAGCGCTGTCTAAAGTATGTAATAGATTGTCTTTAGACAGCGCTTTCTCAAGGAAGCGCTACCTATTCCTACTTTCAGTAGCGCTTTTTTAAGCGCTATTGAATCTCTCCCACCTTCAGTAGCGGGTGAATAGATAGCGCTTCGAAGCGCTACTAAAGGCAAAAAAAAAGCGCTACTGAAGCCCTTTTCTGTAGTAGTGCATGGAATTAATTTGTATGGGCTCATATGCATTTCTACTACTATTTTAAGCATTTGCATGTCATAAAAGAGATTTCCACACCTATTTTTTTTAATGGTGGCCGAAACCCCACCTAGAGGGAGTTAGTGTTTTTGTTAAAAATTTTACATGCATGTTGATGATTTTAACTAAAAAGTTTAAGAAAAATACTTGAAACAATCTTTTAGACATAAGACTAATTTTTATAGTCTCATACTCATCTTTATTATCATCTTGTATGATTTCATGACATAAGAGAATTTTCCTAAATGCATTTATATAGGAAACCCTATGGAAAGGAAAAATAGTATTTGATCATTTTTAACATGCATAAAATATAAGGATTTATATTGGTTTTGTTTTAAAAATTTTAGTAATTTAATTCCCATATCGATTTCATGAAAGTTGATAAAAGTTGAAAAGGTTTTTGTTTCAATTGATTTTTTTGAAACTTACTCCAAAATATCACTTTATTTACTTGAATGTAGCTAAAAATTTGAAAATAAAATCCTAGCCCATTTTAGTGTGTGGGCCGAAATCTACTCCTTGTGGGGTAGATGGATTCAAGTTTTATCTTGAGGTATTAGACCTTGATTTTACCCCTATGACGCTTAAGGATCATTGATCCAAAAGCTTGCACTAGTGGAAATAATGTAATATACGGGAACGTTTTACGTCAGTTGACCATATGTTTGACGTTAAAAATGAGGCGGTGACGGTTTTGTAAATATTAAATCACTATTTGCATCAATTGTGTAATGAACTGACGTTAAAAGTGATTTGCAAGAATTATTAACACTTTTAACGTCAGTTGTTTATACAACTGACGTTACAAGTGTTATTTTTACTTCAGTTAAATAAATAACTGACGTAAATAATCCTATATTCCTCTGAAACTCATTCCTATCTTTCTTTCGTGTCATCTCCCTGTTGTCACTCTTAACGCAGATCACTCCATATATAGTGCAGTTTATTTCTAATCTTTTTTTTAAACAAGTTTATTTTTAATCTTAATTAATTAGCTTGAATTAGTAAACAAATTCTTGTGCAAATTAAAATAAATAAACACTTAACATAAAACAAGTTATATGTATAATCAAATCGTATCTCATTGAAGCGATTCATAAGTTACAATTACATGATTGAAAGATAAATTTTTTTTGCAACATAGCCCTAAAATATAAAAAAGTTTCTGCTTCAACGTCATTTTCTTCTCGCCTCCTGTCCTCAGAAACTCCAATGGATGCATCCCCTCCCTCACTTGAATTCCTTGATGCTCCATCTGAATCCACAATCACTTGCTGCCAAAGCGGAGTGAAAGGGATGAAGGGGATGAAATAAAGTAAGGGAAACGCATAATGTGATTCACTCAACCTTACCATCCATGTAATGTGATTTACTCAACCTCAGAAGTTTTTTGACCATTAAAACAGAAACCTTTAAGTCTAGGTATAGGAAGAAATAACAAAAGTCTCAAATATGATAGAGCCATATTGTGAAGGAATAGAAAACGCACGAAATATAGAGGAAAAGAAGAGGGTGTATTACAGATCGACACGTAAGAATGGTACTTTATATAGAGAAGAGAGACTACCCGATTTTCTTCAAAATCGATCTATAAACTTAATGCTCATTAAGAGGATTAAGTTACAAGGTGCATGGGTAAGTAGCACAAAGAGTCGAAGGAATGGATGCTTTTGCAGAACTTATACATTTTTAACGCCGCTTGTCTTCACCAACTGACGTTAAAAGTGTTTTTAAAATAGAAAATATTTATTTTTGACGTCAGTTGTTTAATACAACTTACGTTAAATAAATATCTTTTAACGTCAGTTTTTACAAACAACTGACGTAAAATGTTTTTTTAAAGATGGTTTTTGATTATAACGTTTACACCCGCTTGCCTTCTTCACTTCGCCTCGTACGCCTCTGTTCTTCTCTTTTCATCACGCTCACGCTCACTCTCACTCTCACTCGCCCTAATCGCGAGCTCCTCTCCACCGCAACCACCGCGAGGGCTTCTTCGCCACCACCGTGAGGTATACTCTTAACCCTAACTCGTCTTTCCCGCTCATTATTTATAATAACTTGACATATCTGTTTCCCCTTCCCGCGCACTAACCTCTCCTTGTCCCTATGCTCTCAAAGAACCACATCGAACGTTGGCCACCACTCGAGCTCCCCTCCCCACCACCACACGAGTTCTCGGTGAGTCTTTAGGGTACATTTTTTTATTTTTGGTTTTGAGTATATGTTGAAACCGTAGTCTCTCGTAGTTGAAACTTGAAACCGAGTTTGAGTTGTAAGGAATGTCTCTATTTCTGGTCGTGGGTTTTGTGTTTTCTCTTGTTTTTCTTCTGCTATCATGACCTATTTCAAAATGGGAAGAAATTTAGAGTTGCTTGTAGCATGTGACATCAACAATATATTGCACATTGGAATTCTATTTTGTTAATTTATCTTCATCTGCTTATTTCTTTTCTGTCTTAAGAAACCTGAAAATGGTGTAAATTTGAAATAATTTTTAAACGCCTTGCTTGTATATATCATGCTCTCTTGATCGATTCATATGGCTGAGTGGTTATAGTACTAGATATAGCAATAGTCCTAATATGGGTTGTTGCCTGCTTGATGAGAAGAATGATGTGAGATTATCGTGGAAATTTTGTTTTAGGCAGTTAGTCAAATAAGATATACATGGTTGACGGGATTTCAAAAACTGGTTTTCAATTAGGATTTCAAAAACTAGTTTTCAATCTCCCGTATTGTCCTTATATTGGATATATGTTTTGTATATCTACAGAACCTATCTAGTTATGGATCGTAGTTGGATGGTTTGTAAGCGCACTAGTGCTGAGTATTTGAAGGGGGTGGGACAATTTATAGAATTTTCTCAAAGGAATGTTCCTAATAGTAATGGAATGTTCTATTGTCCTTGTGTCAAGTGTTTGAATACGAGGAAATGTACGGTGAAGGATATACGTACTCATTTGATTTGTGAAGGGATTTGCTTGAGTTATACAAGATGGATATGGCATGGTGATGTGTTGTTGAGTAGTACGGCAAGTGTCTCCCAAAGTGAGGACGTTGACGTAGATATGGAGGATGATCGAGTAGAGGACATGATCTGTGATATTGGACAAGAATCTTTTCATTGAGCTCATATGTATGATAGGTTGTGCGGTGATGCGGATAAGCCTTTATATCCAGGGTGTACTACTCATACACGGTTGTCGGCGGTGCTAAAATTGGTTTGTGTGAAGGTGAGAAATGGTTGGACCGATAAAAGCTTCACGGAATTGCTTGAAGTTTTGAAAGACTTTCTTCCGGAGGACAACACATTGCCCCGACCGTAACTATGAGGCCAAGAAGGTATTGTGTCTGATGGGTATGGAGTATAAGAAGATACACGCATGCCCAATGATTGCATATTATACACCGGTGTTCATGAAGACAATCACAATTGCCCTAAATGTGGGTTATCACGATACAAAGTGAAGGGTGGTGATGATGATGATGATCTTGATGATGTGGGAAAAAAGGGTCCTCCCCGCGAAGGTGTTGTGGGTATCTTCCAATAATTCCAAGGTTCAAGCGATTGTTTGCCAATGCGAAAGATGCGAAGAATCTTAGATGGCATAATGATGAGAGGAAACGTGATGGAAAGGTTCGTCATCCTGCTGATTCTATGCAATGGAAGAATATTGATACTATGTTTCCGGATTTCGCCGATGAGCCAAGAAACCTAAGGCTTGGACTTGCTACGGATGGAATGAATCCTTATGGCAATATGAGTAGTATTCATATTTCATGGCCTGTTCTGTTGATAACTTACAACCTGCCCCCTTGGTTGTGCATGAAACGCAAATACATGATGTTGTCTATGATGATTTCGGGCCCAAAGCAATCGGGAAATGACTTAGATGTTTATCTAAGTCCCTTGATTGAAGACTTGAAAACGCTGTGGGTGGAAGGTGTTGATGTAGTTGATGGGTATTCTCATGAGACTTTCAAGCTTCGTGCCATATTATTTTGCACCATCAACGACTTTCCAGCAAACGGTAACTTGTCCGGGTACAGTGTCAAGGGGCATAAAGCATGCCCTATATGTGAAGAAGGCACATGCTACACTCAATTTCATCATGGAAAGAAGACGGTTTACCTTGGGCATCGGAGATTTCTTAGACGTGATCACCCATATCGTAAGATGAAAAAAACTT